>CM077087.1:35172526-35772526 GCA_039513925.1 Platanthera zijinensis | reverse complement strand
GTTGTGTCTTGTCTCCTTCATGGTTGCTCCTTCCCCCGATGAAGGAGACTCTTCGGTGTCGCCCCCATATGTGATCCCGTCTCAGATGAGCGACTCTCAGCGGTCTCATGGCTTCTCTGGTTCCATAAAGATCACCACCGTTCCATTAGATGACACAAACTATCTTGAATGGTCCCGGGCAGCGCTACATGTCATCCGTAGCCACCGAATGTATGGCTACATCGATGGGACTGTGAGAGCCCCAACTGACTGATCCCTCTTGGAAGCGATGGGACTCAGAAAACTCCCTGGTTGTGTCCTGGCTTCTTCACTCTATGTCTCTGAAGGTTTACCGGAGTTACATGCTGATGGATTCTGCCTTTGATATTTGGACCCGTGCCCGGGAGACATTCCCAGATTGGCAGCTCTACACAGATTTATGAACTTACTCACCGCATTTTGGAACTACGACAAGGATCTATGACGGCGTCCTCCTTTTTCTCCGAGTTCAAGCGGCTATACCAGGAGTTGGACTACTTCCCCCACTTCACTCTTTCCTGTACTGTGGATGCTGTCCAGCTTCAACAACGGGAGGATCGCTTTCGTCTCCATGTTTTCTTGATGGGACTGAACATGGAGTTTGACATGGTACGGACGCATATTCTTCACCGCACTCCGCTTCCGTCCCTTCGCGAGGCCTTCAGTATGATCCTGGGTGATGAAGACTGTCGGAGGTCTCTCAGTGCTAGTGCCCCTCCTGATCGCTCTGTTCTCACTAGCGTTGGTCGTGGCCAAGTACTCAGCCCTAGCTCGCCTGCTCCTATGTGTGATTATTATGGCCGCAGAGGCCATACTCGGGAGGTGTGCTACAAGCTCCACTCTTATCTTGCCCCGCGTGGTCGTGGCCGTGGACGAGGGGATCATCGCTCGGGTGTTTCCAGACCTCATGATGCTGCTTACTCTACAGACGTCTACGACGAGACCCCCCATGTTGTTCCCAGGCCTCTTACTGCTCCTGAGTTGGATGCATTCCGCCGTCTACTGCACTCTCAGTCTGACCAGCCTCCTGGTTCTTCCGCATCCATTGCTACTATTGTTATGCGGCATGCTCATGTTGTCACTGCCTCTCCGTCTGAGTGGGTGATTGATTCTGGTGCCACTCACCACATGACCGGATCTTCATCAGGTTTCCTCTCTTACACCCCTTTGTCTGGTAAGAACAAAATTATCTCTGCTAATGGCTTATTGTCTCCCTTGCTTGAGACAGGCCGCCTAGCCTCTCCGGTCGCCCTTCTGCGTTTGGCTTTCGCAGCCTCTCCAGCCGCCTCTTCTGCGTTTGGCTCCGGGTTGTTGTGTCTTGTCTCCTTCATGGCTGCTCCTTCCCCCGATGAAGGAGACTCTTCGGTGTCGCCCCCATATGTGATCCCGTCTCAGATGAGCGACTCTCAGCGGTCTCATGGCTTCTCTGGTTCCCTAAAGATCACCACCGTTCCATTAGATGACACAAACTATCTTGAATGGTCCCGGGCAGCGCTACATGTCATCCGTAGCCACCGGATGTATGGCTACATCGATGGGACTGTGAGAGCCCCAACTGACTGATCCCTCTTGGAAGCGATGGGACTCAGAAAACTCCCTGGTTGTGTCCTGGCTTCTTCACTCTATGTCTCTGAAGGTTTACCGGAGTTACATGCTGATGGATTCTGCCTTTGATATTTGGACCCGTGCCCGGGAGACATTCCCAGATTGGCAGCTCTACACAGATTTATGAACTTACTCACCGCATTTTGGAACTACGACAAGGATCTATGACGGCGTCCTCCTTTTTCTCCGAGTTCGAGCGGCTATACCAGGAGTTGGTGAAGACTGTCGGAGGTCTCTCAGTGCTAGTGCCCCTCCTGATCGCTCTGTTCTCACTAGCGTTGGTCGTGGCCAAGTACTCAGCCCTAGCTCGCCTGCTCCTATGTGTGATTATTATGGCCGCAGAGGCCATACTCGGGAGGTGTGCTACAAGCTCCACTCTTATCTTGCCCCGCGTGGTCGTGGCCGTGGACGAGGGCCTGGACGAGGGGATCATCGCTCGGGTGTTTCCAGACCTCATGATGCTGGTTACTCTACAGACGTCTACGA
Source organism: Platanthera zijinensis (assembly GCA_039513925.1). NCBI lineage: Eukaryota > Viridiplantae > Streptophyta > Magnoliopsida > Asparagales > Orchidaceae > Platanthera > Platanthera zijinensis. The sequence continues at coordinate 35,770,417 of CM077087.1, read as the reverse complement.
CGAGACCCCTCATGTTGTTCCCAGGCCTCTTACTGCTCCTGAGTTGGATGCATTCCGCCGTCTACTGCACTCTCAGTCTGACCAGCCTCTTGGTGCTTCCGCATCCATTGTTACTATTGTTATGCCGCATGCTCATGTTGTCACTGCCTCTCCGTCTGAGTGGGTGATTGATTCTGGTGTCACTCACCACATGACCCGGATCTTCATCAGGTTTCCTCTCTTACACCCCTTTGTCTGGTAAGAACAAAATTATCTCTGCTAATGGCTTATTGTCTCCCATTGCTGGAAAAGGCCAGATCTCTTGCTCTCCTTCTATCTCTCTACCATCTGTTTTTCATGTTCCCTCCTTTCCTCGTAATCTCCTTTCTATCAATGATATTACTCGCTCTCTTAATTGCTCTGTAATCTTTTTTTTTTTGATTCTTGTGTTTTTCAGGAACTGGGTACGAAGCGGAACATTGGCAGTGGTAGGAACCGCGGTAGACTGTATTACCTGGATCAACCTCCTTCTCAGGCCCTCTCTTGTGCTCCTGTTACAGCTGATGATGTTCGTCGCTGGCACCTGCGGCTTGGACATCCCTCCCCCCTCTACCTTCAAAAATTGTTCCCTGTTTTTTCCCCTTTTTTACAAACTTTTGTCTGTGATATCTGTGATAAGTCTAAGCATGTGCGACATAACTCATCGCATTTAGCTTCTTCGTATAGCACACTGTTTGATATTGTTCATTCTGATGTTTGGGGACCGTCCCCTGTTTTATCTACCCAATTTAAGGGTGTGGTTCGTGTTTTACGGAGTGACAATGGGGGGGAGTATGACGATCGAGGAGTCTTTGGCTCGTACCTTGCAGTCATGGTATCATACACCAGACCATGTGTGTTCACACCTCTACCCAAAATAGAGTTGTTGAACGGAAAAACCGGCATCTATTGGATGTTTCCCATTGTCTTATGCGCGTTAGGAACCTCCCTAAGTCCTATTGGGGCGATGCAGTTCTTACTATTGCACACCTTATCAATCGCCTTCCCTCATGTGTGCTTAGTTATGCTACTCCCCTCGCTCAGTTGTCTACCATGACCGTGATCTATACTTCCCACCTTCCTCCTCGTGTTTTTGGTTCTGTATGTTTCGTCCACATCCATTTGCCCCACCGTGACAAATTGGACCCTGGGGCTCTCCGGTGCGTGTTCCTCGGATACCCGTCCACTACGAAAGGGTATCGGTGTTATCACCCTCCCTCTGGGCGTGTCTACTGCACTATGGATGTTACCTTTCGAGAAGGGGAATCCTTTTTTTGCCATCGACTCATGCTCCTCGTCAGGGCGAGAATACTGGCGATATGGATGTCCCTCTTCCCCTTCTTCCTTCTCTACCACCACAACCTCATGTGTCTCAGGAACAGGAACCACCTATCCCTGTTCCTCTCTCTTATACTCTGATATCTCTTTTTCCTCACGTATATCACCGTCGCCCCTCCCGAATACAGGCTACTAAGGCTCCGCCTCTACCAGTGTCCGACACTGCCTCAGATTCTGATGATGCAGATTTACACATCCCGCTTGCCCTGTTGAAAGGTAAGATTGCATGCACTAAACATCCTATTTCAAACCACGTGGCTTACCATCACCTTACCCCGGCCCATCAGGCCTTTGTTGTTTCTCTCTCGACGGTTGTTGTTCCCAGGACATGGCAGGAAGCGCTGGGTATTCCTTCCTTGACTCAGGCTATGGAAGAGGAGATGTTGGCCTTGGACAAGAACCATACTTGGCATGTCCCGCCCCTCCCTCCTGGCAAGATGGCTATTGGCTCGCGATGGGTGTTTTCGGTCAAACATAACCCAGAAGGGAAGGTCGAATGGTACAAGGCACGACTGGTTGCTCAGGGGTACACTCAAACACAGGGAGTTGACTACCAGGAGACCTTCGCCCCCGTGGCTAAGATGGACTCTATTCGGGTATTGCTGTCTTGCGCGGCTTACATGGACTGGGATCTTCATCAATTGGATGTTAAGAACGCGTTCCTCCATGGTGAGCTCGATGAAGAGGTGTACATGAAATTCTCTCTGAGGTTCATAAAAAAAGGAGCTGAAGACCTTGTCTGTCGACTAAAGAGGTCCTTATATGGCCTGAAACAGTCCCCCAGAGCGTGGTTTTGCAGATTCCTCACGGCTATGCTCAAATTTGGGTACAACCAGGCGCAGTCGGATCATACTATGTTTATTCGGAGACGTGTGCAGGGTGTGGTGGTCCTTATTGTCTATGTGGATGACATTGTAATCACAGGTAACGATTTAGAAGAGATCGCAAATCTCAAGTCCCTCTTAGCTGCCAAATTTGAGGTGAAAGACTTGGGAAGACTATGATACTTTTTTGGAATTGTGGTGATTAGATCTGATCAGGGTATCTTTATATCACAGCAAACTCTCCGATGGAAGAAAATCATGGAATCAACGAAGACGGTAACAGTGATCAGGCCGACGTCACTCACTATCAAAGATTAGTTGGGAAACTAATATACTTGTCTCATACTCGTCCGAACATTACTTATGCAGTTGGCATCCTGAGTAGGTACATACATGCTCCCAAGGTCAGACATCAAGAAGCAGCGTACCGTGTGCTACGGTATTTGAAGAAAGCCCCAGGTCGAGATCTTCTGTTCTCCAAGAACGATCACCTTATGATTGAAGTTTTCACCAATGCTGATTGGGTCGGATGCCGTGACGATCGGAAATCTACAACAGGTTATTGTTCCTTTGTTGGAGGAAACCTGGTAACATGGCGCAGTAAGAAGCAAAATGTAGTGGCCAGATTGAGTGCTGAGGCGGAATACCGTGCTATGTCTCAAGGCATGTGTGAGGGTCTATGATTGTGTACCATTCTTCAGGACTTGGGGTTTCCCGTGACGTCCCCCTTCTCCTTGTTTTGCGACGGCAAGGCGGCCATCAGCATAGCCCACAATCCAGTTCAACATGACAGAACAAAGAACGTGGAGGTGGATCGACATTTCCTCAAAGATCACTTGGATAAAAAGACAGTGGCCACATCATTCGTCCACTCTAAAGATCAGCTAGCAGATGTGTTCACTAAGAGCTTGGGAAGTGACTCGTTCATGGATAACATCAAGAGACTTGGAATGACTAATATCTTCCATCCGACTTGAGGGGGAGACTTGAGAGTTATTATACAAGTCGTATATTCCGCATTATATTCCGCATTTATTTTTTATTATTACGCGAGTTTTGTTTTAGTCTCATACTGTGAGTCTTGTTATTATATATCATTGTAGTCCCTATATATTCCCACGTTGTGGAAGAATAAAGCAAGCTTTCTCTCAATTCAACTTTCTTCTCCCTCCTGACTATACTTCCTTTTCTTTTGTTCCGTCCTGCGTGCCGAGATATATTAGGATATTTTGTTGTACTTGGTACCCTTTGAGACTCTTGTATGATTGTAAGGTCATAAGGCCGAAAACTCTTTTGACTATATTTTCTTAGATGTGGGCAATGTCTGGGTTATTTTAGTTTTTGTTGTGCTATTAAAGTAGATTGTTTGAGTTTTTGTTCTTATATCATTTTATAATACTTTAACTGTGATGACATTATGATGTGGGGCCCGGCCGAACCCATATTATATACTACTCTACGGTGGAGATATTACAGTGGTGATGGTGGTAAAAGCTCTTTTCCCACCGCCACCGCCCTTTTAGATTGTTTGAATGAAGGGATTTTTCAAAAGAGCTTTTTCAAGATAGGTATTTTGAAGTATTTTTGAGTAGCCAGTCCAACCTTGCTTTCTAAAAACCGTTTTCCCTGCTTTCTATTTTCCTCTTTTATTCGAGGGTTTACGAAAGTCACGCCTTGATCATTCGTGATTTATCTTTATTCCTTCTCGCTGCTACAAAAGTTTTCTTCTCTCATTCGCAATTCTTCACTCATTTGTTATCTTTGCTTCTCGTAGTTGACCTTTTGTAACATGCTTATTTAGGATTTATATAATATTTACTTATCTATGTGATACATGATTAGCATAAAACACTTTTATTAAAAAGCTAAACGTCTATTATTAAAAAGTTCTTCCAAACAAAAAAACGTAAAACACCTTTTTGAAAAGCACTTAGATTGAGATTTCAAACAAGCACAAAGTAATTATTTTGTTTTCAAATGAATTTTCTTGAAAATTTGTTCAATTCAAAATCCGGGGAAGAAAGTTTTGCAACGTTCATTTTGTTCCCCTTGTCGTAGCAAAAACCGAAATCGTGAACTCCAAATACGTTTTCATTTGGAGTTATTGACGTAGCGTTTGTTAACAAAATCCGTGCAAAAATCCAACAATGAATCTATTAACCTACGAGAAATTGTAGACACACATAAAGGAAAGGAAAGAAACAAGTTAATGCTATGTGATGCGTATTATTATTATCTAGGTTTCTAGTTATCATTATGTAGGAGCCTCGAGCCCCGAGTCTAATATGTGGTGTCATCATTAGTATTTTTGTCTTCTTATATTGTTGTAGCGTATATAATTGCATGGGTATTGTATGTTAGTTTTCATGAAATGAAGTTCTAGTTTCTTTGTCTCTTGTTGTGAGATATTGGTTGCTCTCTCCTCCAACGAGCAACCCCGCCTAGGCAGCCGCGGTTCCGGCTCCACGGTATCCTCCACCTCCATCATCTCCACCTCTGGCCACCTCCGAGTTAGGCCCATAACAACTTGGTATCAAAGCCTTTCCTTCCTCGGCTCGGTCGTTCTGCTGCTTGCTTTTTTTTCCACTGCACGCCATCCTCGCGTGATCATCTCCTCCGCTGATTCAACCACTGTACCTCATCTTCCCGCACTTTCCAAGTCCGCCGATCCTTCCCTCCACAGCCTCCCCTGCTCAACACCACCAATCGGAATCTGCAAACCCACCGCCGCCGATCCAGCCCTAGCGCACACCAGCGTTCACTCCCCACAACACTGTCCCGACACCGGCCTCCGTAGATCTCCATCCCAGGATTGTTGCTCCCGTCCTGCGCTGGCTGCACATTTTCGTCGTCGCCTCCGCACCAGGCCACCGCTTTGAGTATTCTGTGCTCTTGAGCCCATCGCCTTTATCCTCAACCGTAGCCGCGCCTTCTTCGCCGCGAGACCATCGCTGCCTCCTCCTCGAGCCCCGCGCGCCTCTGCTCCCCTTGAGCCCCGCACGCCTCTGTCTCGCTACCCCATTTAATCCTGTAGAGCCCCCACAAACTTTATAATTTATTAAAACTTGCATTGTTTTCGTGGGCCCCACCATCAAGTTTTATTTTATTTGTCTTTTACACCGCTGTCAGACTGCCAAACACCTTCTCTATCAACCCAAATTTAATTTTACCCGGCCAGCCTCTCCTGCTCCACGTCATTTTTTTTTCAGCACGCCCATTTCTTCTTGGGCCAACATTGGGCGTCACCGCGGCTCCCGTGGCCACTCACAGTCTTCCAACTCGGCGCAATCCCATCGACCGGTGACCCGCTCTTCTTCTCGCTCCTCATCTCACACTATGGGTGACTCATCTGAACAACTCAATCAGATTATGGCCATGCTACAGGTCGTCATTGCACAACAAGCTGCGCACACTGCTCTCGGGGACCGTCAACAGGAGGCCATCATTGCGCTCTCCAAGCGCATCAATGATCTGTCTATCGTCCCCTGGCCGTCTACGAGTCACTGCCGCCAGTCCTCGCGCACCCCGACGCAACAATTGCACCATGCTATAAGCCTATACCATATTGGAATTTCCAACCTATGATGGGAAAAGTGATCCTTTGAGTTGGTTCACCAAGTGTGAGCAATTCTTCGGCCACCAGCAAACTCTGGTGGCTGATCGGATCGATTTAGCATCCTTCCATATGCTCGACTCCGCTGTTTTATGGGCTTCTCGACTTCTCACCGACCGACCAAATCTGATTTAGGATGACTTCAAGCGACTCTGCAACTTGCGTTTCTGACCTCCTATCCGCAGTAACTCCCTCGGCGCACTCACATCTCTACGCCAAACCGGTACCGTGGACGAGTACTTGGAACAATTTCAGCTTCTCTTAGTGCATGCCCCTCTTGCCCCAGATATGCAAGTCGACATTTTTGCCGCTGGACTTCGCGAGCGACTGCGGCTGGATGTTGAGTTTGAGGCCCCTCCGGACTTAGTGACCGCTATGAGTCTGTCCCGGCTCTGCGTTCGTCGCCTCCAGCTGGCCTAGGAAGCCTATCCACCTGCCACCAACCTTATTCCACAAGGCCGTATCGAGAGTCCCCCAGCCCCACCGGTCCGCCGATTATCTCGGGCTGAGATGTTGCACCGCCGCGCTCATGGATTATGTTTCAATTGCGACGAGCAGTACACTCGCGGTCACAAATGCAACTGGCTTTTCTACCTGCACGTTAGGATTCTGACAATGAGGACATCTGATAAAGCTTGAGGACAAGCTTTTTTTTGAGGAAGGGTGAGATGTTATGTGATGCGTATTATTATTATTTAGGTTTCTAGTTATCATTATGTAGGAGCCTCGAGCCCCGGGTCTAAAGGCATGAGTATTTTTGTGTGTCATCATTAGTATTTGTCTTCTTATATTGTTGTAGCCTATATAAAGGCATGAGTATTGTATGTTGGTTTTCATGAAATGAAGTTATAGTTTCCTTGTCCCTTGTTGTGAGATATTGGTGGCTCTCTCCTCCAACGAGCAACCTCGCCTAGGCAGCCGCGGTTCCGGCTCCACGGTATCCTCCACTACCATCATCTTCACCTTCGGCCACCTACGAGTTAGGCCCATAACAGTTACCCACGGAAAGAGACGTCTTTTCGCAACCGAAGTCGACGGCGATCCCGCGAGGAATTCTTCGTCACCTTCAATCTCCCACTCCGAGATCGGCCCCTATTGCACACGGGCACCACAAATTTTCACTCACACACAAGTGACTCCACAAAATCTCAATCACTCATCAACGGAACTTAAACGGAAAGCCTAACAAGAATTTTTTTCACTCATTCCCTTCTCACAACTACAATACCAAATGTCACTAAACAAAAGCAATCTACGAATTTTCAGCCACTTCTCTAGGCCTTGATGGAAGAAAATAGCAACAATTTTCATCAACGAGAATGGGAGCACACAAAAAAACACTCAAAATTTTCATCCACACCAGAGCTCACAATTGGAAGAACCAAACAATCGGGAATTTCATTAACTGGAATAAACAGGTCGAAACTAAACTTCATAAAACAGTTTAAGGGAATAGCAAAATTATAGCAATATCAACATCAACAACTTTTGGCGAGACACTTTAGAAAAGAAGGGTTTAGGTTGAGCAGAACAAAGACGGAGTATATGAAGCTTAAATTAAACATTGCAAGAAGAACGAATGACTTTGTTATTAAGTTGGGTGATCAAGATATTTCTCGTAGTGAATGTTTTAAATATCTTGGATCGATAGTTCAAAAGGACGGAGGTATTGATAAAAATATGACACATAGAATCTAAGCGGGTTGGTTGAAGTGGAGAGGCACGTCAGGGATCTTGTGTGATCGTAAAGTACCATTAAAACATAAGGGCAAGTTCTACTTTACTGCCATTAGACCAGTGATGCTCTATGGTTCTGAGTGTTGGGCAATAAATTGTGTACATGAGCAAAAAATGGGAGTTGCGGAGATGAGAATGCTTAGGTGGATCTGTGGACACACGAGACGGGATAGAATTAGGAATGAATGTATCAGGGATATGACAGGAGTAGCACCAATTGCAGAGAAGATGCGATAAGCTCGACTAAGATGGTTTGGACACGTACAAAAGAGACCATTAGAGGCACCTGTTAGGCGTTGTGAGAGTCTAGTCACTAGGCATGTTAAACGAGGGAGGGGTAGATCAATAAAGATTTGGAATGAAACTGTAAGGAAAGACATGATGTGCTTAGGAATTAGTGATATTAAAACACAAGATAGAGCACAATGGCGACAAAGGATCCATATAGCCGACCCCAAAATAGTGGGATAAAGACTTGAGTGTTGTTGTTGTATCAACATCAACAACTTTTTTCAATGCATAACAGATCACCTCCCATTTATAGGGCAACAAAAAAAATTCCCTAACTGTCCAATTCTTTGAAGGAGCGTCCATGGATGCGCTCGAACGGGTGCAGAAACTGTCTGGAAGAGGGGGTCGTGGATGCCGAAACTACCGGTTGTTGCAGGCGGAGGCATGCGAGGTTGTATCGTGTTCCGCAGAAGCTGCAAAGTGCGGATGCGTACTACGCCAAACTCGGGAAGGTGCCGCTAGAGCCTAGCCCTAATCTTGCGGGAGCGATTGACCCGGGAAGATGTCGCTGCTGGCCGAATGGGAGATAGAACTGTGCAGGGCCGGTTTGGAGAAGAAATGAACAGCCTAAAAAAGCTTGAGTTGGTTCTCTCATTATACATGTCGAAATTAGTCAAATAATATATACATTTTGTAGCAAAAAACGAGATCTATACCTTTCATGTTGAACATTTGTCCAAAATTTGCACGGTTTAGCCGGAATTTGACCTGAAATGTTGTTGGCTCGAATTTTGAAATTTATTATTATTATATTCATTTCGAGCCAGCAACCTTTCGGGAAGATTCCGGCCAAACCGTGAAAAGTTTGAAAGAATATTCAACATGCAAGTTTTAGATCTCGTTCTTGCCTACAAAATGCATATATTATTCGCCTAATTCCGACATATATTGTGGCAGAACCAGCTCAAGCTTTTTTAGACTTAAAAAAGCTTGAGCTTATATATATTATTCTGATATATATGTGTGTGTGTGTGTTTATATTTCCAAACAAAAAATTACAACATTACATGAATTGCAAAATACTTAAAAAATGCAACTCAGGACCGATAGAGGTCCGGACGGATGCGGCATCAGACACTTTTGCATCGACCTGATCTGATCTAGGCTGGTCTCCACCACTTTGTGATTGTCCATAGGCTGAGGGGAGCTCCAAGTAATTGACCCTATATTATAAATGTGTTCTCTAATTGTCTCTTTGTTTTATACTTTTATTCAACAAGAATCTTTCTAGCTATATGCAAAAACTCTTTAATGATCTATATTGTGTATTGTTCCAGAAACCAAGAATCGGTGGCCCGGGACTTGTAGGCAAGGGCAAAATGTTTTGTGGGAAACATGCGGAGTAAGTTATTTTTTGTATTCATCTATTTATTAGTGTCTTTGCTTTTGTTTTAATGTTTGATTCTTTAGGAGCATGATTTTGCACTTGTTGTACTAATGGAATAAAGTAGTGATTGATGTGATAGGTTGTGCTTGATGCAACTTTAACAACTACTTAAACTTATGCTATCATATTTATGATTTTGATTGTGTTTCCATTATTTTATTAGATTGTAAATATTTTAATATCAAGTGTGGGTACTGAAAGTAGCAAATTTTGACTTTTTCTGGTCAAGTAGATCAAAGGGGAAGTGTTTGAAAGTTATCAGTAGTTAGGTTTGAGTGGCTAGGAGGGTAAATGAGTTGCTTTTTAATGTGAACAGATGAAAGGAACAAGGCTTAAAAGGGGCATGTCTTTAGTAAAAGATTGGCTGTCTGAACACTTTATCATATGAGAGCAATAGTATATTAGAGTGTACAAAATGGCAACTTTTGAAGAACAGGTTGGGCTGGTAGGACTTTGAACTGGCCTGCAAACTCGTCCTATCATGCTCAAGAACTGTTTCAACCAAGAACCGCTCTGGAATTGGTGGCTGAACCGCTAAACTGGGGAATCAGTCTGTGGTTTTTTTGTTCTTCGATGTGTAAATAATAATTTTAAAATTGATGCTTGAAAACATCAGACTAGCTAGCTCAAACTAATATGCTAGCTTTATTCAAATTATTTTTCCAATTTTTAGTTGCTTTTATTCATTTAAAATTCTTTATCCGCTGTTCTCTATTTTATTTAGTTATGTTTGTGTTTTATTAAGGGTTTTTATACTAGCAGTCCCATTAGTGCTGTTCGCAGCTAGTGAAACCTTAAAATAAAACCTAATTTCATCTATTCCTCCCCTCTAACCACGTCCACCCCTCCCGTTTCCGCCTCTCGCCAAACCCGATATCTAGTAGCACCCCACCCTCGCGCCACCCGCCGCAGAACACTGCCAGACTCCATTAGACAGTCGCCCTCCGCCCCTTTGTGTCGCTGGACAGGAAGAAGCCCTACAATGTAAGTTTTTCATCGGCATGGATAGGTAGGCGCCGGCAGGCACATCTCCAGACCAAAGCCGGCATCGCAGGGCCACCGCCGGCGGAGGCCAAGCAGCAGCTTGGTTTGTGATGAACTGCAGGGTTCAGGAAGAGGGCAAGAGCAGCAAGCCCGTGGTGCTGTTGGCCATGGGGCACGTCACTTTTAGGGAGAAGATACGACCACCTTCATGGCGCTGGCTGCTGCGGTGGACCTAGCGGTATATCGATTATGGGTCTGCTAATATAAATCCCCTTTATTAAACTCCTATCTTGGTTAATATTCAATTGGATTCACACTTTATGATGTTTTTTTTATTTTTCATGCAGGGCGTGGCTAACACAAAGTGAGGCCGAGCTTGTCCAGAGATTCGATCCATCTGCATCGTTGGATACCATTGGATTCTTCATTGCAAAATTTAACGTCGGGCCAAAGTAAACAGAGGGTGAGGCGAGTTTTCCTCTTTTTCAAGGAAGAAGGCAGAGATCTCGTCAGCGGTCGCGTATGGTTCAAGTTCTGTTTGACTACTAGTTCTTATTCGAACTTATTTAAGGGTTTGTTCGTCGTACAGTAAAAATGTTTCTCTGCTTGTTCTGTGGATTGATATTCTGTCGTTAGAGTTACTTGTTTTGTTCAGGTTGTGTTCTGTTCACTTCTCGTCACGAGAATTATGTGTTGCGGCATGTTTTTGATATATACGATTTGTTGCATGTATTTGTGTATTGCTATGTATTTTTGATATGCCTAAAATGTGGCCATATAAACATTAGAAAATACAGAATAATAGCCCCCTCAGTACAAAATTGAGTAAGATCCACTTTGCCGCCCATCAGGAAGATACTCTCAGCTATCAAACAAGCATGTATTTGGATTACTGGCAGCTGTGTGGGTTCGGTGCAACTGTACAGCTGCTACAAATTATAAAATGTAAGGAAGAAAATAAAATCAAAAAGATGTCGTTTGCACCTTAAAAAGTTCAGCGCACTACAAATACACATGCACAGCCTGACCATCCCTACTGTATTTTCATGCATCAGTTTCTCGATAGTTTGGAGCTCTACTCTAATACTCTATGGATATTTTTGGCAGTCTTAAAGCTCTACTCTAAGAATACTTTTAAAGCTCTACTCTAGTACTCTATGGACATTTTTGGCAGTCTTAATAAACATCAAAATTACATTCTAGCATTATTTTGATGAGTAAAAATGTGCTCCCACCATATGAAAATTCTGTGTAAAATCCATCAATGTTCACTCTGAGAAATGTGTTAGTGAAGAATCAGTCTAAATTGTTCAGAAATATTTGCAGCAATGACCAGATCAAAAAACTTCAAATATTTGAAAGTCCCTAAGATTTTAAAAAAAATTTAAATAGGTTCCTAAAATTTCATTTGTTTAAAATAGGTCCCCTAAATTTCTAGTTTTTAAAAATCAATTTCAGTTAACTTTCGGTTAATCATTTTTAATGGATTTTGCATGGTCAGCTAATATGAATACTAATATTTATTATTAAAAAATAAAATAAATTATTATTTTTTATAAATTAAAAATAATAATTCTGCCTTGATCACTGCACTTTTGAATATTCGCACTTTATTTACTCTTAATTTTCCGCGCCTTTTGAAAATACTCCTTGTACATGCATTTTTAGGAAAAGTGTTCAACACGAAAGTTGTAGATCTCGACAAGATCTACAACTTTTGTGTTGAACACTTTTCCTAAAAATGCATGTACAAGGAGTATTTTCAAAAGGCGCGAAATCTGAGCGTATTTCTAGAAATATGCTTTATACATGCATTTTTAGGAAAAGTGTTCAACACGAAAGTTGTAGATCTCAACACGAAAGTTGTAGATCTTTCGTGTTGAACACTTTTCCTAAAAATGCATGTACAAGGAGTATTTTCAAAAGGCGTGGAAAATTAAGAGTAATTAAAGTGCGAATATCCAAAAGTGCAGTGGTAATAACAATCACCTTTTTTTTAAATGTATTCCTAAACATATATGTATAGTCATCTTTTGTTAAAAAAAAAACAAAGTTATCTTTTTTTAATTTATAAAAATTATTAATATAAATTTTTTAATAATAGATATAATTCATATTCACGTCAGCACAACATGAGCGCATCATCATCACCAATGGTGGAAAAAATCATTAAAAAGACTGAAAAATTAAGTGGGGCTAATTTTGAACAAAATAGAAAACTTAAAACTTATTTCAAATAAATGAAATTTTAGGAACCTATTTCAAAACCTCCCCCAAACCTTAGGAACTAATTTAGGCTCTATTTGGCACGGTGGTAGCGGTCATGAACATGAGAGTTAAATTGTCATTCATTAACACCCACCTAAGGAACTTCAGCTATTTTTATGTTCAAAAAGATGATATTTGTTAGGTGATAATTAACGAATGACAATTCAAACCATGCGTTTACGACCGTCACCACCATGCTAAACGGAGCCTCAGTAATTTTCTTGGCCACAAAAAAAAAACATACTAACGGGAGTATTAAGATTGCAGTTTTCAGTCACTCAGAATCCAGCATGCCAACAAAATCCGTCTAATAATCATCTCAAACATGCGAAATTCCGCAAAACCTCATTAATAATACTCCCGCGGCTTAAGAAATACAAAATTGCTTGATACACACATACAGACTTCAACAACAATCACGGCAACCCCTGGCAGCTTCAAGAACAGTATGAACAGAAATTTGCTTTTCCTTGAGAATTCGCTTTTCTTTTGTCCGCATTCAGCGCCTCATTTACGAAATATTCATCTCCCGCATCAAAGATTCAATCTTGTCAACATCTTCGGGGGTATCGACACCATGAGCATCATGTTCAACCTTGATAACCTGTAACATGGAACCACATATTCACGTAATTCTCATCTTATATAGAACTCAAATTTAACTTTTTGCTGGAGTGTTATTGTTATGCACATGAGCGTGACTTATTATTACATCGTGCATGATTATTTGTTGTTTTAGGGTTAATGAGATGTGAGAACCCCCCCCCCCCCCCCCCCCCCCCCCCCCAATATAAGAAAGTGGTATGGGGAAGTTGTTTTCATCTTTTGATCATTAGGGTTTGGATCTCTCACTTTGGAGAGGGACCTTTTAATATTATTTGTTTAGCTTTTTTAATAATAAAAATGTGTTTTAGGCTAATCAATTATCACATAGATAAGTTAATATTATATAAATTCTAAATATACAGATTACAAATGGTCAGTGGCGAAAAGCAAAGATAGTGTTTTTTTTAATTTGAGTGAGGAATCATGAATGAGAAAACAATTGTAGAGGCGAGAAGGAAGAAATACAGATCGTGAATGATCGGAGTGTGACTTTCATAAACCCTCGAATAAAAGAGGAAAAGTTAAAAGCAAAGAAAGCGATTTTTAGAAAGCCATGTTGGACTGGCAGCTCAAAAAGCCACCAAAACACCTTTTTTGCAAAAGCTCATCCAAACAACCTTAAAAAAGGTGATGGCGGTGGAAATTGAGTTTTTCCCACAGCCACCACCGCCCCAAACAGAGCTTTAAAGACATTATTATCCATGAAAAGCAGCTTCTTGTGCTATACAGAACTTTCTAGTTCGAAGAAAAGTAGTTTTTTGAAACTGTAATATATTTATTGTACATGCTTAAATCACCTTAAGTTTATTTTCAATTATTAAATTTTTATAAATTTCAATCCGATCACTGGGCTAATATAATCATTAATCAATATGAGCTTTCTACTTTTTTTTCCACGCGTCTATCAAACATTTATATCAACCTAAATATCAAGGAAACATTTACTCTGCAACACTTGGATACATACAACATCACTAACAAAATAAATAAAACTAACAGTTGGGATACCATCAAATAGCTGCCTACAAAATTGTAGAAAATATAAAATGCAAAGGAGCTTTCATAAAGCCACATAGATATAAACATGTACAACATACTAGTATAGTCATTGCAACAGCAGAGAAAGTTTAGTTCCTAAAGTGCTTATTGCTAGAAAATCAGATTATGATGAAGAAAAATATAAATTTTAATGGGAATGAAAGGACAAAAATAGATTATCAGGATTGATGTTTCCATCAAATCACTAGACAGTTCTGACACAGCGGTGACGGTTGTGATATGCGGAAGTTGTATCAAGAACAAAAATAAAGAACAAGAGCTTGCATTGTAAGAAAGAAAAGATACAATCGAAAGACAAGCCCTCGTCAAGCACCCGGAGGCTAGATCCTCTAAAGTACTCTCATATCCAAAGAGAGAACAAAAGACTAATACTCAAAGATAACTCTCACTACCTAAGGGGCTCCTTATATAGATGGAGGCTCAACTACAGGATAAAGACATTACATGAAAAATGACCTAAAATACGTGCGTACCAATACACTCGTCCTGAAAAGTGACCTTGTCCCCAAGGTCGAGCCGAGAAGGGTCGCATGGGCATGGCGGCGAGACTCGGGCGGCTCCTCAGGTGGGCGGATCAGGTGAAACATCAAAAGAGTTGAGGCATCGTGGCAAGCACAGATCTATGGTACAGGTGACCGAAACAAGCGTAAAACTCGATATGGCCTGCCCAAGAGGTGAAACAGTGTCATGCCCACAAAAGATTGTATCCTCAAGGTTGAGCGAGGTGCACGTCAATTGGGCCAGGACCTTGGTCGGAAGTCGAATGCTATGAATACTGGTGGCAGACACCCATCCAGATCGTGAAAGAGGGTCGTGGGGCCATACATTAGGTCGATGAGTAGGTAGTGATGATTTGGAAGGAAACCAGATGGGAAGTCTGGTCGAAGTAGGAGAGTGACAAGATGTGAGGGTAGGGTAATGTGGGCTTGAGAGATGTTGGAAAAAGATGTCGGGAGGTAAGAGAGCTGACAGGTGGGTGGGGTCACTAAGAAATGGTGGGGAGCAGAAAAAGAATTTGGCGTCGTGTGAAAGGTGGGAGCCGCCAAGTAGAACCTCTGTCACAGATTTGTCAGAAGGACAACGGATTGAAGGGCAGCCTTTACAAATCTGAATATGGAGGATATTAGGGGGGTGTCACGGTCGGCCGTGGGAGAACAAAAAGGGTGTTGGGAAAGGATGAAGCAGCAACGATTCCAATGGTCGAAGATCCACTGAGGAGTAGTGGTGGGATGGAGGCAGAAGGAGGCTCGTCGGAAAGAAGAGATACGGGCAGGGGCTGTAAGGGGGCATATGAAAGAGTCGACGACGAAGCACAAGCATCGTGGCAAGGAGGTTATCAATGGAAGCTTTAATTCAATTGCATCGAGCATGATCAGAGTCCAATAAGAGGGTCATGGTGGAAAGGGAGTGTGAGGATCGAATGAAGGCAACCGAAGGCTCTAGAGGGCTGCCCGAATGTTGTAGTAGCTGCAGGAGCCGCAGGAGGAGCGGCCGGAAACAAAAGTGGTCGAAGGCGGCTGGAGCGGCGTTGGAAGGAGGTTGTAGAAGGTGGTTATACCCGATGAAGGGGTTACGAGCCACTGGAAGGAGGTGGAGGGCTGGAGGAGGAGCCGGCGGAGGTCAACAGACCCTGTAATCGGTAGAAGCACTACTAGAAGCAATTGGCGGCACTGGAATCATCGGAGCAGATGGAGGAGGCCATCGAGAGTTTGGTTGAGGCATTGGTGGCAGAGGGAGCGTCGGAGTAGCTGTATAAGGAGTTGGAATAGCCAAAGGAGTTGGATGACGGCTCTAGGATCTGCGGCGCATGGGAGACAAAAACGGCAATCGGACGATGCGTACGAAAGCGGTAATTTGGGGAGGAGACTAGGAGAGAGGCGTGGGAATCGTCTCCTTCTGCAATCAAGAACGCCATCGGGACCGATGGAACCGTCGAGCGCGACGTTGTTGTCGTCACATGCGGCGTCGAGCATGAGATCGGTTGAACTAGAGAACCGAGAGGTGTCGGATGGATAGGGAACTGATTGATACCAAGTGATAAAATTAGGGTTTTGGTGGAATCATAAAGGAGCGGCAAGTCGGACCAATTGATACGCAAAAGGCGAATCAATAACAAAAATAAAGAACTCAAACTTGCATTGAATGAAAGAAAAGATACAATCGAGAGACAAGCTCTTGCCAAGCACCTGGTGGCTGGGTCCTCCAAAATACTCTCCTCTCCAAAGAGAGACCAAAAGACTAATACTCAAAGATAACTCTCACTACCTAAGGGGATCCTTATATAGATGGAGGCGCTATTACAGGATAAAGACACTACATGACAAAATACCAAAAGATACATGCATATTAGGTTGTGAGCATGGTGGTTATGAACAATCATTCGTGAACACCCGACCTCACAAAAAGAACTCCATCCACTTTTGTGTTCAAATTTAGTTTTTTTTTCTTGGTGGTGGTCATAACCAATATCAAATCAAACACATTATGATGGTGGCATTTTTGTCCAAACTTATCGGAGCAAAAACACCACGCCAAACAGACCCCTAGTGTTCAAGGAATCACCTCAAAGAAAAATAGATTTGCCAATATCACGCATATTCATGACAGAAATTTTTGAATCTCCTCGAAAAAATTACATTAGATGCTTTAATATACACTCATAGTTAGAGCCTACAAAACTATCTGCTAGGCAACACAAATTTTTTTGCATCTAGCTGATATATTCATCTAGATATGGTAGGAATCTCTTTAATCCTCAAGAAACTCTATGCATTACTTAAATCTCCTCGGTTAGGAAACGGCTCATTATGTCTAGGTGTTCTAAGAGAATTTATTACAAATGAGCCCTTTTCCAAATCTAACTCTGTTAACCTAGAAAATTGATGTGAATGATAGGGGATTTGGGAGGTAAGATAGAGGTCATTCGGTTAAGTTTGAGATTCAGATGTCGATCTAATGAGAACACTGACAAGGATGGATGTGCTTTGAAATCGAACCCGGTGCAGATCCGAACAAAGCAATGATTGTTTGTTAGGTAAATATGATTTAGGCTTAGTTATTAAAGGCGCAAGGAGCACCAAGGCGCAATGGGATCTTGGAGTCTATGTGCAAGACTCAAGGCGCAAGCGCGTGCCTGACAAAGGCAAGGTGCAACCACATCCATTTTAAATAATCAACATCAAACATCATTTCAACTTCTCGATCAAATTCTTTATCTAATCTACTAATTAATCATTCATTACTATTTTTATATCACTTAAAAAATGAAATCAATGTGGTTGCTTGTGTTAGAGAATGTTAGGAGAAATTATGTAAAAGGCCCAACTTGTGTGGCCCAATTATGAGCCCACTTAGGCTTCTTGTTTTTGTCTCACACCTTTGGTTTGGGTTTTCCTTTTTTTCTCTCTTTATATATATTTGTACACGTACTTGTAATAGTGTAACAATTGAGGCTTTAATAAAATCCAGGCATATTTCCACATGGTATGAGAGCCGAATTGGTCCACACTGCGGTTAAGAATTTTTTGACTGCTGGCTTGCTCTCTTGTATCTACCTGCACTCCCCGCGGTTTTCTATGTTTCTATCTGGCATTCCTTCTCTCGCGTGGCTCCCACCTCTCTTCTTGTCGCGAACAGCCCTTTTCTAACCGCTTCCACTGTAATAGTGAAACAATTGAGGCTCTAATAAAATTCAAACATTTTTCCACATGGTATTAGAGTTGAACTGGTCCACCCTGCGGTTAAGAATTTTCTGACCGCCGGCCTGCTCTCTTGTCTCTACCCGCACCCCCTGCGGTCTTTTATGTTTCTATCTGGCATTCCTTCTCTCACGCGGCCCCCACCTCTCTTCTTGCCGCAGACTGGCTTTTTTAACCGCTTTTGCAGTCATTTGTCCCCCCCCCTTCTCCCTCTTGATCTCCTCCTCATTTTTATAGCTCTAATTCTGTCGGGTCCCACCTTCGTCTCCCTACGGTCAGCACGTCTTCTTCTCGCAGCGAGCTCAACTCGCGTGTTGCCTTCTTCTTTGGATTTGGCTGCTAGCCGCTTCCCCTGTTTGATGGTTGTTGATCGCCGCAACTTCCCTCTCTTAATCGGAGTTCGTTGCGACCACTTTTTCTCGCCGCGACTTCTTGTCGCAGCCTCTACGCCTTCAGCGTTCTTCTCCTTGCCACTGGTTCAGTGTTCTTATCTGCGCGGCTTCATCCTCTGCTCTTTGTTCGCTACTGTTGTCTGCTCGCTACTGTGACCTCTCTTAGCCGCGACCTCTGTCCGCTACAACATTTCTGCCACGTGCGCTCTCCTACCTTTCAAATCTTTGTCGTTGTGTTCTCGTTGGCTCGCTACGACTTCTCTTGGTCGTTGTTTGTTCGCTGATGAAACTGCTCTTAGCCGCGACCTCAGTCCTAGCGGTTTCGTTTTTTGTCACTACTTCTGTTCTTGCTTCTGTTCTCGTCGCTGCTCACAGCGTGAGGTCTCCTAACTACTGCTCTTCTTGTCGGGGTTCTTTTTGATGCAGCGCCGCCGCTAATTGATGATGACCCGGTTGCCGAGGCGCTACGACACAAAGATCTTAGACGTCGTGATGACGCTGAAGGAAATGCACGTTATAACCTCCGCCCGCGGCGTGCTAGAACCGTCATGAAGAATTAACTTTATTTGTCTTATTTTATGAACTCTATTTTATATTTTGGGAATATAAAATTATCCTATGTTTAAGTGATAATTTTATATTCATGGCATGCTTTTAATTTTTAATTTGAAACAATTTTATTTTTGGTGTGCACTTAGCCATTCGGATGGATGAGATTACATCTCAATCATGGATGGTTAAGGTTTGTTGTAAACTCCTATTTAAGGAGGTGCTTGTGAGAATATCAAGTAGTGAAGATTAAAAACCTAAATCCTCTCTAAGAGAATTCGGCCAAGAGGAAACTCCTCATAGCCGCCGCCCCCTTGCTAGTGGTGTGAAGCCGCCGCCCCCCCCCCCTGCCTCCTCCATCCGTTCGGTGCGACTCCGGCGCGGCTTCCTTCGGTGCGACTCCTTGGAAGAAGGTTGCAAACCCCTCGGTGTGACGTCGGCGGATCCGTGGAGAGAGCGATTCTCCCACCTTATCTTGTGTGAACATTATTCCCGGTTGGGTAACCTCTTCCCTCTTGTGTGATTCATGTTTTTAGTTTGTGGAGGTTTTTTCACGCATCGTTTTCTCTGTGATTATTAATTTCATCGCTTGCAAAATCTGAATCGAACTTGCTGTTATTGAACCTCTTGTTAACCGGAACGGGTAGATCCGTCTCGGGAGCGCAACTTGGCCTAGCCTTGATTTGCTCTTCCGATCGATGCACTTTGTGTGACAACAAGGGAGTTAATCTTGACTCGAATTTCGATCGCTCTTGAAAGTTTTCCGCCGCTCCAAAATATCTTATTGTTGCGTTTGAAACGGCTTATATTGAAAAGAATAGATGCTTGTGTAGGTACGGTGAGTTGTGTGCTTGTTGGAGAGAGGTAGGTCTTAAGGATGTTGTATCGAGTCCGGCTAACGGAGAGTTGTGTGCTTGTTGGAGAGTTAGGTCCTAAGGACGTGGTATCGAGTCCCGGATTCTTGGGAGCCAACCGATCCCTTTTCGTTCGCTTTTGGTCGGAGCACTCTCTTTATATTTCTTGTTCTTTGATGGTTAGGTGTCCGTTAGCGTAAGCACGTCCGTGTCACGATCACCCTCACATCAATTTGGTATCAGAGGCGGTCGTTTCAACTTCCACGTTGCAAACATCCTCTGCGTTCTTTGTTGGTCGTTCGGATCTCTAGAAAATCAAAAAAATTATTTTATGTGGTCTGCCAATAGCGGGCTAAAATCCTTATTTTTTAGAAAAATTTCAAAAAAAAAAAATTTAACGATCTACGTGTTAGTCACGTTGGGAATCTATAAAAATATCTTATTTTCATTATAGCTACAGCCCTAGGAAAAATCATCTTTCCAAGATTTTTCTAAACCTGAATGCGCACTAGGCTAGGATCAGAATATTCGACCCCGTCTAAGTCTAGGATGGCTGCGAATGAGCATGGAGATCCCAACACCGAGGCCATAGCAGGGCTGCGTAATGAAATGACTGAGCTTAGGAACTTGTTAACCCAGTTCATACAAAACCAAGCTAGGCCACCCCCACCACCCGTTAATGTTGAGTTGCCCCACCGGCGCCAACAAAACTCCGATTCGGATTCTGATGGGGACTCCCCACGAGTGCCCCCTCGAGGCCGTCGCCACGAGCGAGAGTTTGACATTACTAGGGCCGTCAAGATTGAGGCCCCCACTTACGACGGCATGAGAGATCCACAAAACTTCCTTAATTGGACGGTGTACATGGAATGTTACTACGACTGGCACCATCTCACGGACCCCCAAAAGGTCCAAGTTGTCAGGATGAAGTTAACAGGTCGTGCCAAAACTTATTGGTTGAATGAAGAGCGTAGGCTTGCAGCTTGGAACGGAGACTCAATTATCGGGTGGGCCGTAATGAAGAACTTACTGACTGATCAGTACGTCCCCGCGTACCATCGGACACAGATGTTCGATGAGCTTGCCACCCTGCGGCAGGGCTCGAGTTTGGTAGCTGAATATATGGGTGAACTTAAGGACCGTATGGTGCGATGTGACCTAAGGGAGATCCCCGAAGTCACTTTATCTAGATTTAGAAAAGGGTCTCCACCCCGATATCCAAAGGAAGCTCTTGCGTTATGGGCATACGGATTTGAACGCAACTTTCAATGCCGCCCTGGACATTGAAAAACACTTAGCCTCTAAGGCTCACTCCCGTTACTCTCATGCGAAGAACAAGTCCACCACTGGGACATCTTCTTCCACATATCCTGATAAGGGAAAGTGTTGGAACACCCTATTACTAATTTGGGTAAGAATCACTATGTGCTTAGGAATTTATTTTGACCTTGTTGTATAGTCTGATAGGTCAATTAGAATGAGTCTTGGGGTTAGTGCCCTCAAGACCTTCTAAAGATCAGGATTCAGTGCTGAGGACCAAGACAATTTTCGTCGAGCTCAGGTCGACGAAGCGTCGAACTCCGTTCGACGATCTTCGAGCTCAGATCGACGCTCTGTCTCTAGTTGTTTTCCAAGTCTCTGAACTCAGTTCGACGATCGTAGAGCTCAGTTCGACGATTTCTGTTTCCAGTTTAAATCCAATCTCTGAGCTCAGTTCGACGATCGTTGAGCTCAGATCGACGATTTCTCTGAGAGATCGACGATTTCAGGATTCAAATTCAGGACAGTTATGGAATTGATTTAGACTTATTTTCAGCATTTATGGCAAAGGATTTTGTAGCCGTTTCAATCAATCTGGAGCAAGTTTTAAGAAAGTCTAATTGGAATGTTTCTTTAGGACTTTCCTCCAGAGGCAGATATCAGTTCATTTTTGTTTTTTTTTATTCCTTCTGTAAAAGGATTTCTCAAAACTCCCTTCAAAAGTTGTGGTTGGTTTCTGAGACCTTGTCAAAACTCAGTGGTGGCAAGACACCTTATCAAAAAATCTAGGTTTGATTTTTGAGCATCTTATCAAAAGCTCATTGGTGCCCAGGACACCTGATCAACTATTCCAGCAGTGGATTCCTACCTAGGGTGCTAGAAGAGTGGATGTACTCAGGTTGTTGGGGAATCACTATAGCTCCTTGTGTCATCTGCCTTGCTGTGTTTTGTTTTTGTTGTGTGCTGTGATTTCTTATTTCTTGCTTCTTAGTTTTTCTTTTTGCAAGCACCTTACACATATACATAAATCAAGACTTCCACTGCTTTACAGTTTTAAATTGTAAATTAATTTAAAATACTCTATTCACCCCCCCTCTAGAGTAAAGGTAGATCTTACACTCACTTTCAATTGGTATCAGAGGCAGGTTGGTTACTCAACAACTGAATCTTCAACAGATTGGTTGAACAGGCTAACACCTGAACCAAAAGATCCTTGATAAGATAAATCTTCTATAGAGGGTTATTACTATTTGTATTATATTTATTTTCATACAAAACCATGGCACAAAACAAAAATTATGCTAGCACCAGACCTCCAGTGTGCAACCTTTCTAAGTTTGCACTTTGGAAGGCAAGGATTAGGCTTTACATGAATTCTATTGATGAGGACATCTTTAATTCTGTTTTGACAGTTTGTCCAAGAACTCCAGAGATCACAAGTACAAGTGTTGTTCCACCTCCCTCAGGAACAGATGCAGAAATAAAGAAATGGAAAGTTGCAGATGCAAAGGCTATGAATATCCTTGCTCAGACTATGTCTGATGAGATATTCCAAAAGGTGACTGAATGCAGTTCAGCAAAAGATATATGGGATAAGCTCTCTGAGATTGTATCTGGATCTGCTGATGAAAGGAAGGACAGAAGATCCCATCTCATATCCCAGTATGAGAACTTCAAGAAAGGAGAAACTGAGTCAGTTGCTGATATGTACAACAGGCTCAGCCTAATTGTCAGTGAATTAAGAACATTGGACAAGGAAATATCACTCACTGAACTAAATGACAAAATCCTAATGTGCTTCCCCAGCACTTGGGATTCAAAAATCTGGCCAATCAAGGATGCCAGAAGCCTAAGTGAGATCACCACAGAGGCTCTTTTGGGCAAGCTCAAATCTTATGAGCTGCTCATCAAGAATAGGGAAGAAGAGCAAAAGACTGCCTCTCCAGCCATCAGAAAGGAGAAGACCATAGCTTTCAAAGCTACAGAAGATCAGCCTGAAGACAAGGTCACAGGCAATGAAGAATTGATGAGCTTACTGGCCAAGAGATTCTATAAGATGGTCAGGAAAGATTTCAGAAAGAGGTCATCCAGAGGGCATGAGAAGCCAAGGTATGACAAATCCAATAATAAAGAAGTCATTTGTTTTGGATGCAGGAAACCAGGCCACATTGTGCCTGATTGTCCAGAAAATCAAAATAAGGACAAGAGGGACAGGAAAGATAGGAGAAAAGACAAGGACTCCAGGAGAAACAACAATGACAAATCCTCCTCCAGCAAAAACAAACACACCATGAAGGGATTTGTAGCTGAAACCTTGAGTGAAACTGAAGAAGAGTCAGAGGCTTCATCAAGCTCAAGTGATGATGAAGATGATACTGAAGAGAAGGAGTTCTGCATGATGGCTATCAATGCCTCCCAACATAATTCTGATGCAGAATATGAATCAGAATCTGAATCTGAACATGAAGATGAAGAAGACCAGGTAATAGATTCCTTTGATTTTAATTCAGAGGACTTTAAATTTGAATTTAAAGCACTTTGTTTAGACCTGCTAAAGTCTGAGAAAGAGATCATCTCTCTCAGAAATCAATTATCTGAACATATCACTTTAAAGTCAGATAACCTCAAACTTTTTGAGGAGCTAGAATGCTGTAGGGAGGAGATAACTTCACTGAAAAGTGAACTATCCCAGGCAAAGAAGTTTGAAGAATCCTTTAATGGGAGAAACATCAGACTGATGGACATCACAAGTACAGTGAACTCAAGATTTAATAGTACACTGGGCGTGGGTGCTTCATCCAGCCAACCTATAGTATTAACAACTCCAATTAAATTTATTTCAGATAAAGGAAAGGAAGTTGTAGAGGTGGCTAGGAAGAACCCTGATCTGCCTAAAAAAACTAAAGTTCAACGGAAAACGTCGAACAGAGGTCGACGATCGTCGAACAGAGCTCGGCGATCTCAAGCTGAATCGTCGAACTCAGGTCGACGACTTCTGAAGTCTGAACTCTGGCATAGTCGATCTTCGAACGGAGCTCGACGATCTGACTCAAGATCGTCGAACTCAGATCGACGATCGTCGAACGGAGCTCAGAGCTTTGAACAATCTTTCAGAGGTAAATCTAAAATCAATCCTAGAAGTCCTACATCCCAAAGCTTCAACCCTTATACTGAATGGATAGTACCTCCTAAGAGATACCATCCTGAAGGATATAAGAGTCAGCCAGGGATGTCCTTTATTTCTGAGTTTAAAGGTTATCAACCTAAACCCAAAGTAAACTGGGTCAAAAACATATAAATTGTATATGTGCAGGTGAAGACCTATCCAGCAATAAACCAACAATAGTATCTGGATAGTGGGTGCTCAAAGCACATGACAGGGAATAAGGAGAATCTAACATCCTTCAAAATCAAACTTGGACCCAAAGTGATATTTGGTGATTCAAACTTTGGTCAAACAAAAAGATATGGTGCTGTTCAGATTGGCTCAGTCACATTCAAGAAAGTGGCTTATGTGGAAGGACTGAAGCACAATCTAATCAGCATCAGTCAACTGTGTGATGAAGGCTACCAAGTGATATTCAGCAAATCCTCATGCAAAATCAAATCAGAGGATAACACAACAGTGTTAACAGGTAAAAGAAAAGGTAACATTTATCTTGTAGATTTCCTTTCAACCAATATAGATATCTGTTTATTTAATTCAGTTTGCAAACAAAATGATCTTTGGCATAGGAGACTAGGACATCTAAACCTTAGAACCATTGTTAGGCTATCCAAGGACAACCTTGTTATAGGACTACCTTCTGGCCCCTACAAGAAGGAAGGACTCTGAAGGGCTTGTCAATTAGGCAAGCAAACTAAAAACAGTTTTAAGTCACTTAATAAGAGTGATTCACCTAGAATCTTGTATCTGTTACACATGGATCTTTTTGGACCCATTACAGTACAAAGCTTATGAGGGAAATCTTACACTTTAGTGATTGTAGATGATTTCTCTAGATTCACTTGGGTATTATTTCTGAGGAAGAAGTCTGATAACTTTAAGTGTTTGACAGATTTTCTCAAATGCATACAGATTGAGTTCAATACTCACATTGCCCTGATAAGAAGTGATCATGAGACAGAGTTTGATTCTCTTCTTATGCAAGAGTTCTGTCAGAGTGAAGGGATCAGGCATACTTTCTCAGCTCCTAGAACTCCTCAACAAAATGGGGTAGCTGAAAGGAAAAATAGAACCCTTATTGAATCTGCCACCACATTGTTGACAGATGCTCACCTTCCTCTATCTTTTTGGGCAGAGGCAGTGAACACCTCCAACTATGTGTTGAACAGAAGTTTGATACATAAATTGAAGGGCAAGACTCCCTATGAATTGCTCAAAGATAAGAAACCTAAAGTAGACTATTTCAAAATTTTTAGTTGCATTTGTTTTATTCACAATAATGACAAGAAATACTTAGCAAAATTCCAAGCTAAAGCTGATGAAGGAGTGTTTCTGGGATACTCCATGATCAGTAAAGCTTATATGGTTTATAATAAATCTACTCGTAAAATTGAAGAATCTGTTCATGTATCTTTTGATGAGACTGACATGTTTTATAAGGAGAAGTCTACTTCTACCATAGAACCATTGCAGGTACACTCTCTTTCAGAAAGTATGGTCAGATTGCATATTAAAGAAAAAGATACAGCTCCTCCCCCTATCCAGCAAAAGGATGAGAACAGTGATGATGAAGAGGAAGCTCATCATCCAGAAGAGCCAGTTATTGTTCCACAAGAGGAAACAACAACACTGGTTGGTGAACAATCAACACCCCCTGTTGATTTAGTAATATCAAGAGATCATCCAATCTCCCAAGTGATTGGAGACATCTCAGCTGGTGTGCAAACCAGAAATCAGGTCAACCAGAACCTGATGCACACTTGCTTTCTATCTCAAATTGAGCTTCAATCCATTCAAGATGCAGAACAAGATCCACACTGGATCATTGCAATGCAAGAGGAACTACATCAATTTGAGAAGAATAAAGTTTGGGAACTAGTGTCAAGACCTAAGGATCACTCCATTGTTGGAACAAAGTGGGTATTCAGAAACAAGTTGGATGATCAAGGGATCATTGTAAGGAACAAGGCAAGACTAGTTGCTCAAGGATATTCTCAAGAAGAAGGAATAGACTATGATCAGACCTTTGCACCAGTTGCAAGGTTAGAGGTCATAAGAATATTCCTAGTTCATGCTGCTCACAAAGGATTCAAGGTCTACCAAATGGATGTGAAGAGTGCATTTCTTAATGGAGACATCAAAGAAGAAGTCTATGTTAGATAACCCCCAGGTTTTATCTCTTCAACTTATCCTGACCATGTTTTCAAATTGCATAAAGCATTATATGGTCTCAAGCAAGCTCCTAGAGCATGGTATGAGACTTTAGCATGCTTTCTGTTGGAAAATGATTTTATAAGGAATAGAGTACACCAAACTCTTTTCATTAGAATCCATAAGTCTCATACCCTACTAGTGCAAATATATGTAGATGATATTATATTTGGATCTACTGATTCAAATTTGTGCAAAAAGTTCTCTAAACTAATGCATTCAAAATTTGAAATAAGTAGCATGGGTGAGCTTTCCTTCTTTCTAGGATTGCAAGTCAAACAATATGCTGAAGGCATATTTATTTCTCAAACCAAGTATGCAAAAGAATTGGTTAAGAAATTTGGTATGTCTGAAGCATCTTGTATGAAAACACCTATGCTTACTAATGTTGTATTAGATGTTGATGAACATGAAAAACATGTTGATCAGACAACATATAGAGCAATGATTGGCTCTCTATTGTACCTTACAGCTAGTAAACCTGATATAATGTTTGTTACATGTATATATGCTAGGTTTTAAGTAAGCCCTAGAGAGTCACACCTAATATTAGTTAAGAGGATTCTTAGGTATGTAAAAAGTTATCCAAAGCTAGGTCTCTGGTATCCAAAAGACTCAGGGTTTGAATTAACTGGATTTTCAGATGCTGATTATGCTGGATGTAGAGTAGACAGGAAAAGCACCAGTGAAACTTGTCAGTTTCTTGGTAACAGACTTGTCTCCTGGTTCTGTAAGAAACAAACATATGTGTCCACATCAACTGCTGAAGCTGAATATATGGCAGCAGGTAGTTGTTGCTCAAAGATTTTGTGGATTCAAAACCAGCTCCTAGAATATGGCTACAACTTAGAAAGGTCTAAAATTCTTTGTGATAACACCAGTGCTATTTCTATAGCACAAAATCCAGTCCTCCATAGTAGGACAAAACATATAGAGATTAGGCATCACTTCTTAAGAGACAATGTTGAGAAAAATAAAATTGAAATTCAATATATCCCAACTGATTTGCAAATGGGAGATATTTTCACCAAACCATTGGATGAAAAGAAACATACTTTCTTCCTAAATCAGTTAGGAATGTTAGATGGAGGAAGTTTAAAATAAAACCCAAGATTTTAAAACTCTAAAAACAGACCAAGACTAGGCTAAAAACTTGATTTTTCTAGTGTCTGTAGGCTGTTTTTTGTCTCTGAACTGCGCTCGACGATTTTAACAAAGATCGTCGAACGGAGATCGACGCTTTCCCAAAACGTCGACCGGAGTTCAGCGCTTTCAGATAGCATTAGGCTATCTTCTTCTGGTCAAAGATCGTCGATCGGAGATCGACGCTCTCCAATATCGTCAAACGGAGATCGACGTTATTGAAAACTCTTCAGATTCCTTTAGAAGCTCAAATCGTCGAACGGAGTTCAACGATCTTTCCTTTTCGGCGTCGAACCATAATATAAAACTCATTTTTCGGTCGTCGTTCTCCTTTTGCGCTTTCATACTCTCTGTAGAAGATTTTTCTTTCCCTTCAAACCTCTCTACACTTGGTCGTGTTTGTTTTATTTTTGTAGGTATACAATGGCAGTGTCTGTTGCCGCCCTCGCCAAAATGAAATTTGACACAGGTTTTGATATAGACATGCATTCCTTTGACGGCAGCGATCAAATATTCAAGGATATACTGGAACTTTTCAAGGAACAGCAGTTGGCCCTGATTATGTCTACAAGAATAAAGCTGGCAGCCGATGAGATAAAAGAGTGGGTATATACTGCACAGAACATAGATTCAACCACAGTGGTCGGTACAATAGCAGGAACACAGGTACCTCTAACACCTGCCCTGCTTATAGAGGTTTTTCAGTTAAGTTCAGAACAAGATTCTGTTGATTTGTCTGGAGAGGAATTTGAGATGATGTTAGATAGAATGGGGCATTCTGCAGCAAACCCTAACAAGCTGCTGAAAAAGAATCTATCTGTTGAGTACAGATTCCTTGCAGATGTTGTGGGCAAGGTCCTGCTACCCAAACATTCTGCCCATGATACCATTTCCAGGTATCAATTCTGCTTGATGGGTGCACTGGTTGATAAGAAACACTTAAACTGGGGAGAAATTTTCTTAGAGTTGATTAAGAAAAAGGTGAACAAAAGTCTTGTTAATTTTGGGAGGATCTTAGGGCTGTTCTTGAACAACAGGTGCCCTCAGCTGTTGGTGTCCTCTGGCATGCATATTAATGCTTCCAAGAGGCTTACCTGTGCCCTTTTTGGCAAATGGGACAGGTAGATTGTTAAGCCAACCAGGACTACTGCTTCTTCAGGCACAAGGACTGTTGCAGTCTTTTCCCCTCAGGCAACTGCCCTCATGGAAGATTTATCTGCCTCCTCCTCTTCTCCACCTTCTCCAATTGTTCCTTCAACCATCCCCTCATCCACCATCACCATCTCTATCTCTTTCCCCATAACCATTTCATCTCCACCTCCAACCACAGAAGACCAATTCCATCCCCTACACTTTTATCCATCTCTTGACCTAGACACCACCATACCATCCTTCAATCTCATGGAAGATTCCTTTATGGATGATTCCCCCTCCTCACCTACTGAGCTTCCATCATCCACCACATCCTATCAACAACTCCTTCATGATATTCTTTCCCAACCATCATTCATTCCATCAACTTCTACTACCATAACCTCCATCTCCACAATTCCAATCTCTCAACCATCCATCCTACCATCCACCACTTCTATCACTACTTCTACAGCTCATTCATCATCTATCTCTGTCTCTCTAACCTCTACCTCTACTCAAGTCTCACTTGAGCAAGTAGATATTCCTGTCCTAGCAGATAAGCTTTATGGGATGCTGGCTTCCAGGCTAGTAGCCCTGCTGGATACCTCCATGGCTCCACTCCTGAAGTCTATACAAGAGTTATCTGACAGGCTTTCCTCCACTTCTCCTCCTCAGGCAATCCCTTCTATGGGGTGCCTTGATCCAGTTCCAACTGAATCAAGGCAGGGGGAGATGCCATATGAAGAAGAATTAATGCCTGCTTCAGAGACTCCAGAAGTGCAAGCTCCAGCTCCAGCACCAGTAATAACAGTTGACTTCAAGTCACTGTTATCAGTTTTTGATTCTCTTCACTTCAGCTGTCCACCAGCTCAGGAAGTTGAAGATCTGACTAAGGCCATTGTGCCTGTTGCTTACTGTGATCTCAGCCTGATTGTTTCTTATATCAATTCTCTTAAGGCTGAGGAAATTATTGTTTTTGATTGTGCTGCTGCTGCTGCTGATATAGTTGCTGATGAAATTGTTGAGTCTGCTGAAATTGATGTGTTGCCTGCTGTTAGTGACGTTCCTGCTGCTGCTGATACAATTGTTGATACAGTTTCTGATGAGATAGTTTTTGATGCTCCTGCTAAGCCTGCTGCTGCTACTGTTATATCTGAGAGTGCTGCTTCCATCACTGTTGCTGAACAAACCAAACAACAGGAGAAATATATTCAAAGGATTGATGAGCTTTATGATAATCCTCCAAGTTCAGACAGTGACCAACTCCATACTGATTCCGATGACTCCTCTGCAACTATTGCAAGGAAGAGGAAAGCAAGAAGCAAGGCACTGAAAAAAGTTCCTCCAGAAAAAGTAAAAGATGACAATGATATACCTTATTACATTCTTCATGACTGTCTAATTTCTGAGCCTTGGGTGCAATATTCCAGAAATCAACTTAAGGCCATGAAGAAAAGGAGAAAATTTGATAAGTATGAAAAGGGATCCTCCCAATTCCATCCTCCTCCTCCTCCAGATTCAGGATCTGGTGGAGGTTCAGCTTTTCAGTCTTCTTCTGCTGCTAGGCCAAGCTCTTACCAGTCTCAAGATAGATATCAACCAAGAGGCCAACAGCAAAGAGAATATCAGTCAAGGAGAGGTCAGTCAAGAGGCAGACAGAGAGATTACAGGACTCACTCCAGAAATCAAGCTAGGCAACACTCATATCAAAGGGAAGGACAAGGCCCTACTGATTCTACATCTGGTCCTTTACCTTACAAGCTGAAAGATACAATTGTCACTAGAGCTCCTTCTACTGACTAAGTGGAATTAAACAGATATGAACCTCCAGTTCCATTTGAAGACCCTGAGAACAATCCACTATCATGCACAGCCAAAATGAAAGAACTTGCAGCATTAGATCAGATCAAGAAAGCAAGAAAGCAAGGCAGAGATTCCTCCAACATCACAACACTATCAGAGCAGAGAAAGAAAGAATTAGAAAGATATGCTTCCAGAAAATTCTTTGATCCTGAAAGCTACATGAAGCTGCATCCTGAGGCTGTTGTTCCGAGGCCAAAATCTCAAACCTCATTAGGTGCAGATGATGATAGAAGATCCAAAAAGAAAGCCCTCAATCCCAACAGAGAAATTCTTTTCAAAAAGGGCAATGAGTAATTTGAGTAAGCTGATACTTATATCTATTTCTGACTGAATCTGTGATTCTTGTTGTGATTCTGCAATGCTCAACATGTGTTATCTGCATTGTTGTTTCTGTTTTATTTGTAATTCTGATGTATGCTTGTTATTTTATATTCTGTCATGTAAATAGTAATCCTAACCCAAATAGGGGGAGATTGTTGGAACACTCTATTACTAATTTGGGTAAGAATCACTATGTGCTTAGGAATTTGTTTTGACCTTGCTGTATAGTCTGATAGGTCAATTAGAATGAGTCTTAGGGTTAGTACTTAGGTTTGAAAGCTGCCCTCAAGACCTTCTAAAGATCAGGATTCAGTGCTGAGGACCAAGACAATTTTCGTCGAGCTCAGGTCGACGAAGCGTCGAACTCCGTTCGACGATCTTCGAGCTCAGATCGACGCTCTGTCTCTAGTTGTTTTCCAAGTCTCTGAGCTCAGTTCGACGATCGTAGAGCTCAGTTCGACGATTTCTGTTTCCAGTTTAAATCCAATCTCTGAGCTCAGTTCGACGATCGTTGAGCTCAGATCGACGATTTCTCTGAGAGATCGACGATTTCAGGATTCAAATTCAGGACAGTTATGGAATTGATTCAGACTTATTTTCAGCATTTATGGCAAAGGATTTTGTAGCCGTTTCAATCAATCTGGAGCAAGTTTCAAGAAAGACTAATTAGAATGTTTCTTTAGGACTTTCCTCCAGAGGCAGATATCAGTTAAGGTAGTCATTTATGACTGATTAACGGCTATCTAAAAGTCAGAATCTGATATACTCCCTAGAGAATCATTCTAAAAATAGAGAACTGACAAGATTTGAAAAAGAATACAGAAGAGAGAACAAGAAAATTATTCATCAAGAATTCATCTTCTGGGAATAGACTCAGAACACAAGGAACATTACTGTGAAGGAGATCATCTGCTATTCTACTCCTTCAAGCATAAGTGTTCAAAAGCTTCTTCATCAAGAACTCCAGACATCACACATTTCAGCATCTGCTGAAATCATCTATTGCTGGAGATCTGAAGCAACTGAAGGCCTATCACCCTAAGCAAAGCTCATCTTCCTGAACCCTTACAGATCTCAGGGGGGAGCTTTGACAACATCTTCCACTTGTCTTCTCTCAGATTATTGACAGAGAAGAACAACTCAACCTTTTTTATTTTTCTTTATTCCTTCTGTAAAAGGGTTTCTCAAAACTCCCTTCAAAAGTTTTGTGGTTGGTTTCTGAAACCTTGTCAAAACTCAGTGGTGGCAAGACACCTTATCAAAAAATCTAGGTTTGATTTTTGAGCACCTTATCAAAAGCTCATTGGTGCCCAGGACACCTGATCAACTATTCCTGCAGTGAATTCCTACCTAGGGTGGTAGAAGAGTGGATGTACCCTGGTTGTTGGGGAACCACTATAGCTCCTTGTGTCATCTGCCTTGCTGTGTTTTGTTTTTGTTTTGTGATGTGATTTCTTATTTCTTGCTTCTTAGTTTTTCTTTTTGCAAGCACCTTACACATATACATAAATCAAGACTTCCACTGCTTTACAGTTTTAAATTGTAAATTATTTTAAAATACTCTATTCACCCCCCCCCCCCTCTAGAGTAAAGGTAGATCTTACACTCACTTTCAGAAAGTTCAAATC
Source organism: Platanthera zijinensis (assembly GCA_039513925.1). Lineage (NCBI taxonomy): Eukaryota > Viridiplantae > Streptophyta > Magnoliopsida > Asparagales > Orchidaceae > Platanthera > Platanthera zijinensis. The sequence continues at coordinate 35,738,073 of CM077087.1, read as the reverse complement.
CCACGAGTCGAAGTCTGTTGTGATCACCGCTCGAAACACTAAGAACCCCGCAAGTGAGCGTGTTCCTATAGGGAAGGTTAGCAAGGCTAACACCACTTGTTACTCTTGCGGCGTTCAAGGCCACTATGCCTACGAGTGCCCAACAAAGACGAAAACTCTAGCCTTATTAGAGCTGGCTACCGACCCTGACGATTATGAGTAGGCGGCCGCGGAGGAAAGTGACCCCGAAGGAGTCCCTAGTGACTTGGAGGACGATCACCGCCTTATGGTGATGCGTTGTATTTTGACCACTCCTCGTCCCGTAGACGACTGGAAGAGGACGAGCATATTTTCCCTGATATTTAAGAGTGGCGAAAAGCTATGCAAACTAGTTATTGATGGTGGTAGTTGCGTGAACGCCGTTTCTGAGAACGTCGTTAAGCGTATGTCCTTGACTGTTGAGCCGCACCCGACTCCCTATCAGGTAGCTTGGATTAGTAAGGTTACTATTAAGGTAACCCAACGATGTTTAGTTCCCCTGTCATTCAAGTCCTACTCGGATGAGGTCTGGTGCGACGTCTTGCCCATGAACGTTTGTCATGTGTTATTAGGCCGCCCCTGGCTCTATGACCGTGATGTGACACACTACGGTCGCACCAACACATATGAGTTCAAATTCAACGGCAAGACCATCACCTTGAGACCGACTGTGCCAAAAGAATCGGTAGTGATGGCTAAGGATACCACTGTCCCTGTAGAGAGGAAGGCATTGAGGTTGGTTGGTAGAAAAGAATTTGTGAAGGATCCCTTCATTGAGGGCATGATGTACGCTCTCGTTCTCATGGGTACCAAAACTGATAGTGGCGTGTTGGATGATTTACCCCGAGAGCTACGGGTATTGTTGGAAGAGTTTAGGGACGTTTACCCGGATGAGTTGTCATCGTCGTTGCCTCCGCTTAGAGATATATAACATGTCATCGACCTTATCCCCGGATCGTCCATACCCAACCAACCCCACTATAGGCTTAATCCTGCCGCCCACCAAGAGTTACAAACCCAGATAAAGGATTTACTGCGTAAGGGATTTATTAGGGCGAGTATGAGCTCGTGTGCTGTCCCGGCCCTTCTTGCCCCAAAGAAGGATGACATCTGGCGCATGTGTGTTGATAGTCGGGCTATCAACAAAATTACTATAAAATATAGGTTTCCAATCCCGCGATTAGATGACCTCTTGGATGTCATTCGGGTGCCAATATCTTCTCGAAGCTAGATTTACGGAGTGGTTACCACCAGATTCGGATCTGAGAGGGGGATGAGTGGAAGACAGCGTTCAAATCTAAGGATGGGTTGTATGAGTGGTTGGTGATGCCCTTTGGGTTATCCAATGTCCCTAGCACCTCCCGGATGATGACGCACATCTTTAGGCCGTATATGGGGAAGTTTGTTGTGGTATATTTCGACGACATCCTAGTCTTTAGTACCTCCCCCGTCGAACACCTCTCCCACATCAAAGTAATCCTCACCACTTTAAGGAAGGAAACCTTATTTCTAAATCTTAAGAAATGCACATTTTATGTTTCGGAGGTTGAATTCTTGGGTTACATAGTTGGTTCGGATGGAATTCGTGTTGACCCAGGAAAGGTACAAGTGATTAGAGACTGGCCCGAGCCCACTAACCTTTGAGAGGTGCGTAGTTTCCACGGATTAACTACCTTCTATCGTCGTTTCATACGCGATTTTAGTAGCATTATGGCACCCATTACCGACTGCATGAAGGGCGAATTCACATGGACGAAATCCGCCATGTTTGCATTCCGTCGCATTAAAGAGCTTATGACCGAAGCCCCGGTGTTGCGTCTCCCCGACTTCACCAAGGTCTTTGAGCTTACGTGTGATGCATTTGGCATTGGAGTTGGAGGTGTCTTGAGTCAGGAGGGACACCCCGTGAGTTATTTTAGTGAGAAGTTGACGGGCGCCAAATTAAACTACTCAAATTATGATAGGGAGTTCTACGCCGTCATTAGATGTCTGCACCATTGGAGGCATTATCTCCTCCCTAAGGAGTTTGTGATCCTTTCCGATCACGAAGCGTTGCGGTTCATCAATGGTCAGCATAAGATCAGCCCGCGTCACGCTAAGTGGGTATCTATCCGACAGGGTTACACTTTCAATCTTAAACACCTTAAGGGAGCTGACAACCGAGTCGCGGACGCTCTTAGTCGCTTAACCTTGTTAGTCACCACTATGGAGGTTAATGTGGTAGGATTCGAACGAATCAAAAATGAGTACGCCATGTGCCCCGATTTCCAGGACGCATATTTGTCAGCCCAAGATAGCTCCCCCACGAACATATCGGCTTTTGTCATTAAGGATGGATATCTATTTAGACTTGGAAAGTTATGTATTCCGCAGTCGTCGTTACGCCTCCATATCATCTGGGAATTGCATGGCGGAGGGTTGAGTTGTCATTTCGGTAGGGATAAGGCCATTACGTTAGTTGAAGAAAAATTCTATTGACCAAAACTTAAGGCAATGGTGGGACAAGTGGTGAGTAGTTGTCGTACTTGTCAGGTATCCAAGGGCACCAAAACCAACGTCGGTTTATATACGTCGTTGCCTATTCCTTCCACCCATAGGAAGATGTGAGCATGGACTTTGTCTTAGACCTACCCACTACCTTACGACATCACGACTCTATTTTTGTAGTTGTGGATAGGTTCTCCAAAATGGCATATTTTATCCCGTGCACCAGAACTAACGATGCGTCTCATATCGCCAAATTATATTTTAAAGAAGTAGTTAGTCACCGGGGAGTACCGAAGACAATAGTCTCGGATCAAGATGTTAAGTACACGAGCTATTTCTGGAAGACACTTTGGGTCTTAATGGGTACCAAGTTATTGTTTTCCTCTGCCTATCACCCCCAGACTGATGGGCAGACGGAGGTGGTTAATCGGAGCTTGGGTAGCCTTCTTAGATGCCTAATGAGCGATCACAAAAGCACGTGGGATCTTATTCTTCCCCACGCCCAGTTGGCTTATAATAATTCCAAAAATCGGTCTACTGGTCTGTCACCAAACGAGATTGTTCACGGGTACAAGGCCCCTGTGCCTATTGACTTGGTGTCGTTGCCCCCAACATACAAGACAAGTCAGTTTGCACAATCCTTCGCCCAACATATTCATGACTTACATGCACGTATACGAGCTACCTTGACTGCTCAATACGAGTCTTATCAGACGCACGCTAATTTACATAGGAGGGTGTCGCACTTTAAATTTGGCGATTTGGTCCTAGTCCGATTAGTTCCCGAACGCTTGCCATCTGGCACCGTTAAGAAGTTGGCACCGAAGTGCGCCGGCCCTTTTCGAATTATCAAGAAACTATGTGACAACGCTTTCGTTTTGGATTTGCCAGCTGATTGGGGTATCTCCCCTATTTTTAATGTCTCGGATTTGACGCTGTTTGTTTTACCTCCGCCTGAGTTGAATTCTCTGTCGTCTTCTCCCTCCACTAAAAATTCTGATGGGTTGGGGAGTGGTAGTTTGGATGATCTCTCTCTTTCGGTCCCCGCAAGTATAACATCGGATGGTACGTTGCCTTCTTTTATTCCTACTGCTGACATGTTTCCCAGGTTTCCCAGGACATTCCTCACTCCAGATATGATACTCGCTGCGGAACTATTCACTACTCCGGATGGTACTACCTACCGCTTCCTTGTCCGTTGGCGTGACCGCCCCCCTTCGGACGACTCTTGGGTACTCGCGACAGAGCTTCACTGTTTGGATGCCGAGCTTCTCCGCCGCTATCTCTCCACTCACGCATCAGAGATACGTGAATTTGAGTGGGTGAGGATTGATGCAGCGCCGCCGCTAATTGATGATGACCTGGTTACCGAGGCGCTACAACACAAAGATCTTAGACGTCGTGATGACGCTGAAGGAAGTGCACGTTATAACCTCCGCCCGCGCCGTGCTAGAACCGCCATGAAGAATTAACTTTATTTGTCTTATTTTATGAACTCTATTTTATATTTTGGGAATATAAAATTATCCTATATTTAAGTGATAATTTTATATTCATGACATGCTTTTAATTTTTAATTTGAAACAATTTTATTTTTGGTGTGCACTTAGTCATTCGGATGGATGAGATTACATCTCCATCATGGATGGTTAAGGCTTGTTGTAAACTCTTATTTAAGGAGGTGCTTATGAGAATATCAAGTAGTGAAGATTAAAAACCTAAATCCTCTCTAAGAGAATTCGGCCAAGAGGAAACTCCTCATAGCCGCCGCCCCCTTGCTAGTGGTGTGAAGATGCCGCCCCCCTTGCCTCCTCCATTCGTTCAGTGCGACTCCGGCGCGGCTTCCTTCGGTGCGACTCCTTGGAAGAAGGTTGCAAACCCCTCGGTGTGACGTCGGCGGATCCGTGGAGAGAGTGATTCTCCCACCTTATTTTGTGTGAACATTATTCCCGGTTGGGTAACCTCTTCCCTCTTGTGTGATTCATGCTTTTAGTTTGTGGAGGTTTTTTCACGCATCGTTTTCTCCGTGATTATTAATTTCATCGCTTGCAAAATCTAAATTCGAACTTGTTGTTATTGAACCTCTTGTTAACCGGAACGGGTAGATCCGTCTCGGGAGCGCAACTTGGCCTAGCCTTGATTTGCTCTTCCGATCAGTGCACTTTGTTTGACAACAAGGGAGTTAATCTCAACTCGAATTTTGATCGCTCTTGAAAGTTTTCCGCCGCTCCAAAATATCTTATTGCTGCGTTTGAAATGGCTTATATTGAAAAGAATAGATGCTTGTGTAGGTGCGGTGAGTTGTGTGCTTGTTGGAGAGATAGGTCTTAAGGACGTTGTATCGAGTCCGGCTAACGGAGAGTTGTGTGCTTGTTGGAGAGTTAGGTCCTAAGGACGTGGTATCGAGTCCCGGATTCTTGGGAGCCAACCGACCCCTTTTCGTTCGCTTTTGGTCGGAGCACTCTCTTTATATTTCTTGTTCTTTGATGGTTAGGTGTATGTTAGCGTAAGCACGTCCGTGTCACGATCACCCCCACATCACTTTTTTGCTCGCTGGGAATAAGCTTATCTGCAAGCCTGCCCGGCGTATCCGCTTCATCTGCGGTTTGTGTGATTTGTCGCCTTCTTTATTCATAATCGTTGTTCCATGGACTCCACTGTTTTCTCCTCTCTTTCAGCTCGTGTTAGTGCTCATGTTGCTGAACTTCGTGATGAACTCCGGATTACTACCATCTCTCAGTGGGAAACGGAACTTTGTGGAATGAGTGCATTCTGTTTGTCGTGTGTTGCAGATAAAGGGACTTCTTCATCATCTGGCAAGGGCTACTCCTCCTGCACCCACCGATGAGTGGCTCCGTGATGACAGTCGTGTCCAATCCTGGCTTCTCAACTCCATGGACACCAAGTCTTACAGGATAGTCATGTATCACTTGGCATCCCGGGGTCAAAGGATTGAAGATCAGTGATGATGTCGAACAAGTGTTGAAGGTTGTTCTGCCCAGAATAGAGAGAGTGGAATTGTCTCCTTTATTGCCAGAGCCAAGACTCTTGTAGAGGCATGGATACAACATAAGCCTCCTACCACAGATTTAGTTGCCCAACGAGCACAGAAAGAAGCGGTCGGGATTTCCATGATGATGGCTCATGTTCCCTCTCATCTGCATAGTGTTCAAGCTCAGATTCTTTCCGCCTCTACAACTCTCTCTCTCTCTCTATCGGATGTTTGCTCTATGCTTCTGAAGGTTACACAACCACTGGAGGCTCCTGTGAATCTGTTTCCAGTTCTCCTCCAGCATCCTACACCAGTTCCTCCAGCTCGTGGTTCTTCAGTCTGTGGTGGTCGCCACTCATCTCGGGGACGTGGACGTGCTGGACGATTCTTCTTTAAGTGTACTTATTGCGGTCGAGATGGTCACCTTGAGGCGACCTGCTATCGCAAATATGGTTTGCCACGACATCTTGTTACCTCTACTACAGCTGAGCCATCTCATCCTCCTACTGCCACGGATTCTGCACCCTCCACCCATGAATCTGTGATGATATCAATGCTCTCCGCACTCAGCTTCAACATCTCTAAGGGGTGATTACTCGCTCCTCTGGATCCGTTGCATCGATCTCAAATAAAGGTATATACTGCCTCTCTCGGAGCTCCCACTGGATTGTGAAATTGGGTGTCACACAACATATTACTTCGCAGAAACCGCCTCAATACTTGTTGACTACTCATCCCAAGTTAATCATCGTGGCCAATGGTGACACCCAATGTTGTCAAAAACGCGTTTTTGCACGTAAGATCGTACGATCTTATGATTTTTACGGGGGATACGATTTTTGGGGAAGCCTAGATCGCGTGCACCATAGAAACGGTAGGATCGCCGTTTAGGATCGTAGGATCGTACGATCCTAAACGATCCTACTGTTCCATCGGAAAACAATATATTAAGTTAGGCGCGATGTTATTAACCCGAACCCGTCGCACGCCTGGAGAAGAAAATCGCCTCTTCCCCTAGGGTTCGGCCCGACACTCCCCTCTCGCGAGCTCTGCGAAGCAGCCGCTGCCCGCTGCCGCCCCATTCCGCCTGCGCGTGACATTGAGACGCCGCTGCCGCCATATTCCGCTGTCGCCGCTGGTGTTTGCTCGCCCGAGAAAGTTTCTGTCGAGCTTTTCTGGCTTCATGCTGATCTGGTGCAGTGGTGCGAGTTCTTCTTCTCCTTCCTGCTGTTCTGTCGAGCTTTTCTGCTGCGAGAAAGGTGCAATGGTGCGAGCTCTTCTTCTCCGATCTGGTGCAGTGGTGCGAGCTCTTCTTCTCCGATCTGGTACGATTTTTTTTCTTGCCTTATTTTGATTCCATTCCTAATCTCTTACAAGAAATCAGCCTTAGTGATGAATATTTTGTTGCTTTTTTTCTTGCCTGTTATTTTTCTTGCCCGAGTGATATTTTCTTGCCTGATTTCTTTTCTTGCCCTAGTGATATTTTCTTGATCTAGTGATATTTTCTTGCCTGATTTTTTTTCTTGCCCTAGTGATTTTTTATTGCCCTAGTGATATTTTCTTGCCTGATTTTTTTTCTTGCTTATGGTTTGATTTATTTTATGAGTAGGTAGTTAAAAATGGCTTCGAGTGGTGCTTCAGGTAGTGCAGTTGGGAGTAGCAATGCTCCTGCCACCGCCAGCAAAGGGTCTAAAATGGGCAAAAATGCTCCTGGAAGTAAGAGTGATATTGGATGGAAGTATGGCATCCCTGTTGAAGAAGATGCGAGAAAAATAAAGTGCAAATTTTGTGAGAAAACAGTGACCGGGGGAATTTATAGATTGAAACATCATTTGTCGGGTACTCAAAAAGATGTTGGAGCATGTAGAGCTGTTCCTGCGGAAGTGAAGAAAAAGATATGGGAGATTGTTGTTGGGTTGCAAGAGAAGTTAGTGAAGAAAACAATCCCCCATGTGGAAGAAGAAGAGGATGTTGGAGACTTGAAGAGGAAAAGGGAAGATAGAAGCTCAACTACACTTTTTAAGAGAAATGGAGCAAGTACAACTCAAAGTACCATCAATTCAATTTTCAAGAAGGGATTGCATGAAGAAGCATGCAATGATATAGCATCATTCATCTACAACAACGTTTTACCATTCAATGTGGTAAAAAGTGAAGAATTTCATAAGATGTGTGAATCTATATCAAGGCATGGCTTGGGTTTTAAGCCTCCATCATATCATGATATCAGAGTGAAATATCTGAAACAACAATATCAACTGACTATGGAGAATATTTCAGAACATATAGCTCATTGGAAGAAAATGGGATGCACTATAATGACAGATGGATGGACTGATAAAAGGAGAACATTGATCGATTTCTTAGTGAATAGTTCAATGGGAACTATATTTCTAAAGTCCATTGATGCATCTCATATATCCAAAACAACAGAAAATGTCTTCAAGATGATTGATGATATTGTTGATGAGGTGGGTGAAGAGAATGTTGTCCAGGTGGTGACGGACAACGCTGCAAATTACAAAGACGCTGGAGAAATGTTAATGTTAAAGAGGAAAACATTATATTGGACTCCATGCGCTGCTCATTGTATTGATTTGATGTTAGAGGATTTTGAGAAAAAGATACAAGTCCATCATGATACAATTCCTAAAGCAAAGAGAATCACGACATATATTTATTCCAGAACATCCCTCATATCTTTATTGAAAACCTTCACTAAAGACAGGGAATTAGTGAGACCGGCAATAACACGTTTCGCCACGTCATACTTAACTTTGGGCTGCCTTAATGAGAACAAATTTGCTTTGATAAGAATGTTCAATTCAGATGAATGGAAAGCTAGCCGAGCTGCATGTTCGAGTGAAGGAAAGCTAATTGAGGAGGTGGTGATGGATAAAGATTTTTGGAAGAATATTGTCATTTGCTTGAAGGGTGCTTATCCCTTAATGAAGGTGCTTCGTTTGGTTGATTCTGATGAGACGCCTGCTATGGGATATATATATGAGGAAATGGATCGAGCAAAAGAACACATTGCTCATGCCTTTAATGGTGTGCAAAAATTGTAAGTCAATTAGTTTCCTTTTTTAAGTATTATAGTCTTATAGATATGAGATTTTTTTTCCTTATATACTAATTTTATTATTTGTGATGATTAGTTATCAACCAGTTTGGGATGTGATTGATGCTCGATGGGACAAACAATTGCACAGACCATTACATATTGCAGGCTATTATCTAAACCCTCAATTTCACTATAGTCCGTCATTTAAAGCTGATTATGAGGTGAAGCGAGGACTATATGACTGCTTAGAAAGAATGACCGGGGGAGATATTGATGAAATTTCAAAGATTGATGGCCAATTGGAGGATTTTAAGAATTGGAAAAAATTCTTTGGCTTTATAGTAACCAAAAATGGTATTAATATCAAAACTCTGGCGGCATGGTGGGATTCTTATGGAGAAGAACATCCGGAGCTACAAAATTTTGCAAAACGTGTATTGAGCTTGACATGTAGTTCTTCTGGATGTGAGCGAAATTGCAGTGCATTTGAAAGGGTATAGTTACAATTTATTAAATATTTTTAATCACCAATATTATTGTATACTAATTAATTTTTTTTTCTAGGTACACACAAAAAGAAAGAATCGTTTGAAGCAAAAGACAATGAATGATGTTGTCTTTGTAATGGCGAATTCTCGTTTGACAAAGAGCAATTTAAAGAAAACTCGGAAATATAATTTTGATGATATTCCATCCGATAATGAGTGGATTGTTGCCGATGAAGATGATGAAGAAGATCTTGAGATAGAGCCTCCGGATGTTGAAGAGGTAGCTGCTCGCATAGAAGGAGAACAAGATCTTGGGATAGATGAAGGCGACGAAGATGCTTCATTAGGCAATTTGGACTTTAGCTTAGATGACTTATTTTGAACAAGGTAAATGTAGTAATGTACTATTATTATTTACTATCATACTATGCAGTTGAACTTTTCTTTTATATATATTGCTTTCTGATTAATGATCTACTACATATATTTATATATAAATTAGATTTATTTAATTTTGTATACTAAGTAAGATCTTACCGTTTCGTGTCGATTCCACGTTTTACGATCTTACCACTGCCGACCGATCTTAGGTAAGATCTCGATCTTGACAACATTGGTGACACCACCACGGTTTTTGGCACTGCTGATATACCTCTCACACCTACTCTCTCTCTCTCTCTTCGGTCCTTCATGTTCTGGGATCGTCATTTAACCTGCTATATGTTAGCCGTCTTACTTAGGACCATGATTGCAGTATTACATTCTCAACTTTTTCCTTTACTGTGCAGGATCGGTGAACGCAGAGTATCATTGGTAAGGGCGGCTGTCTAATGGGCTCTATCTCCTGGATGTTTCTTCTTCCACCCTCTCCGTTGTTTCCTCTGTTGATTGGCATCGTCGTCTTGGACATGCTCCCCTCCAGATTCTCAAGAAAGCTCTTCCGGATATCTCCCTGCATGAGTTTACTTGTGAATCTTGTATCTTTGGCAAACATCGTATTTCTTTTAGTACTGCTTGTACCCGGAGTGATACTCCTTTATCTCTAGTACACTATGATATTTGGGAACATTATAAGACCCCTTGTATGTTTGGTTACCGTTATTTTGTCACTTTTATTGACGATTATTCTCGCTTAACCTGCTTGCATTTACTTCGCAATCATGTTGAACTTACCACTATCTTTCGTGCTTTTATTAATGAAACTCGTATTCAGTTCTTTGCTCCCTTAAAAATCATTCGCACTGATATTGTGCGAGAATATACTAGTCGGACGTTCTCAAATTTATGTACGAAATTTGGCATTCTCCATCAAACATTGTGCGCCTATGCTACTCGACAGAATGATGTGGCAGAACGGAAAAATCGTCATCTTCTTGATGTCGCTCTGTCACTCATGATACAAATGCAGGTCCTCACCCTATACTGGAACTTCGCTGTGTCGGCAACCTATCATCTCATCAATCGCATGCCTTCCTCTATCCTCGACTTTGCCACTCCGTTTGGTCTTCTGTTCCCCTCCAAATCCCTGTTTACCCTCCTGCCCCGTGTATTTGGATGCACCTGTTATGTTCATAATCTTGGTCCACCAACGGACAAGTTTGCCCCTCGTGCGACAAAATGTATGTTCGTGGGATAATCTTGCACTTAAAAGGGATATGTGTGTTTTCTCCCATTGATAGCAAAGTGGTTGTCTCGGTCGATGTCACCTTCCTTGAGAACCAACCGTTTCACTCCTCTCCTTCCGAACGTCCACTCCCACCTCCCTTACCTCGTCCCACTGTTCATGTTAAGTCTTCTCTACCTCCCCTCCTTCCCGCCCCACAACTGGGACCAACTCCATCTAAACCTCTTTGTGTCTACACTCGTCGTACTCCAAACTCGGGTTCCCTCAAGCAGCTGCCTTCTACCAGTAATATCTCGCGGTCTGTCGATCCGGCATCCACCTCTACAGCTCACCCCATGGCAAATTATGTGTCTCTACATTGGCTCTCCCCACCTCTTCTCAAATTTGCTCTCTCTCTATGTCCTCCATCTTTATACCTAACTTTGTGCAGGAGGCTCTTCAGCATCCAGGCTAGTGTGCGGCTATGGATGAGGAAATGACTGTCCTTTGGGCAAACCAGACTTGGGATCTAGTCTCCCTTCCTCCCGGTCAGTCCTGTGTTACATGCAAATGGGACTTTGCAATCAAACATGCTTCGAACGGGAATATTTAACGCCTAAAAGCTCGGCTTGTGACCCGGGGGTTCACTCAACAACCAGGCCTTGATTATGATGAAACATTTTCCCCCGTCGTCAAGTTAAACTCCGTCCGGGTCCTGATTTCCTTAGTTGTAAATCGTCACTGGCCTCTCCATCAGCTGGATATCAAAAATGCTTTTATTAATAGCGACCTTCTTGAAACTTTCTACATGCACCAACCACACGGGTTTGAGACCACGGGGGAATCTCGTGTCTGTGTTCTTAAAAAATCTATTTATGGTCTCAAACAGTCTGTTCGAGCTTGGTTTGAAAATTTTAGTCAAGCAGTTCATGCAGTTGGATTCAAGCGAAACTCAGCTGACTTCTCTCTTTTCACTCGTCATCAAACAACTGGGACTGTCATTCTCCTGGTCTATGTGGATGATATTTTGATCACTGGTGATGACTCCACGGGGATACAAATTAAACAACACTTGAATTCCGTCTTCCAAACTAAAGATCTGAGAAATCTTCGGTACTTTCTTGGTCTTGAGGTGGCAAGGCGACCTGATGGTCTGGTCTTATCACAACGGAAGTACTGTCTTGATCTTCTTTAAGATGCTGGCTACTCAAAGTGCAAACATGCGGAAACCTCTATGAATGTTAACCATAAGATGTGTGCAGATGCATCTGACTCTGATTCACTACTTACGAATCCAGAGTATTACCGGCGCCTTGTAGAAAAACTGATATATCTAACTGTTACAAGACCCGATATTTCATTTGTTGTTGGAGTGATTAGTCGGTTTATGTATGCTCCACAAGCCTCTCATCTCCAGGCAGTCGAACGCATTCTCAGATATTTGAAGACTGCTCTTGTACAAGGGCTAGTATATAAGTCATCCACCTCTTTATATCTTATTGCGTAATCGGATACCGACTATGCGGGCTCCCTTGATGATCGACGTTCCACTACTGGTTTTTGTACCTACTTTGGAGGAAATCTTATCACCTGGTGTATCAAGAAGCAATCTATTGATTCTCGCTCCTCTGTTGAAGCCGAATATCGTGCAATGACGGTTGTTGTGTCAGAACTTACCTGGGTTGAGGGTCTTCTCGACGACTTGAGAGTCAAACTATCTTCACTAGCAACTCTGTTTTGCGACAATCAAACCGCTATACATATTGCCAAGAATTCCGTGTTCCATGAGCGAACCAAACACATTGAAGTTGACTGTCACTTTGTTCAGGTTCAACTGAAGAAATTGGAATTGAAGCATGCTCCTGCTTCTGGGCAAGTTGTTGACATTCTCACCAAGGCATTACCCCGGTCAATGTATCATCAAATTTTGTCCAAGTTTGATGCTTACGATTTGTACGCTCCAGCTTGCGGGGGAGTGTTAGAGAATGTTCGGGGAAATTATGTAAAAATCCCAACTTGTGTGACCCAATTATAATACCACTTAGGCTTCTTGTTTTTGTCTCACACCTTTGGTTTGGGTTTTCCCTTCTCTCTCTTTCTATATATTTGTGCACATACTTGTAATATTGTAATAATTGAGGCTTTAATAAAATTAAGGCATTTTTCCACAACTTGCATCATAACTAAGTCTCAACGAACAATTATCTTTCACAAACACTTAAATCAATAAAAAATTATTGAATTCTTACATTATTTTTTTCTTAATTTTTAAAGAAAAAAATTTGCAACAAAAATCTCACTCAGACGCGCCTTTTATATTCCAAAGGCGTAAACAAGGCGCACAGAGGCATAATCTTCTAAGCCTGGTAAGTCATAGGAGTGTCTGAGACGCGCCTTTAATAACATAGGGTTTAGGTCCAATCCAGGTCTTTTTGTAGCTCAATCAATATGATTATCTCGCATAAAAATAAGAGATGAAGGTTTAGGGCCGCATATTCTGAGGAGCTCAGTCTTCTTCCTAATAGAAGCCATAATCATGAGCCCAGGCGAGAACATGGGTTCCAGATAACTTGGAATAAGAATAATCAATTCTTTTATGTACCTAACAAAGAGGCTGTTATCTAATTCACTCTGAAAATATCCAAATGACTTCATAGCACTACATTGAAACCATACTCTAAGGGATTATTTAAACCTAAAGAGGATTTCTTCTGCAAACTTTTCCTTTGAAATTATAGTGAGAAAAATCAGGAGGAACAGTAATGAAGAGCTCTTCATCCAAATCGTTGCGAAGGAATGCATTTTTCACATCAGCTATTGCAGATCCCAACTTTGAATAAGACTCATATGATGTAAGACTTTTCCACAGGGACAAATGATTCACAATAATCCGATTCTTCTATTTAAGCGGCGTTTAATGCAATCTTGATATGTTGTGTGTGCTCCCTGAGGATTGAGAAGGATAAGGTTTGCTTTCATGCAAGATGAAATAAATTGCAATAGCGAAATTAAACAATTAGTAAAGAAAGGAAGAGTATGGTATAGAGGAACAATCAAGAGGTTCGCGAGGAAGGTGGTAGGTTCCAAGAAAGAAGAATATTTAAAATCCATAAAGTTATGAGGGATGAGAATCGACCAAGAAAAAAGGTATGAAAAAATTTATATTTCAAATCAATATTCAATAGCATATCCTTTTACAAACTATAACTCTCCTATTCATAAATAAAGGATTACAGAATGCAATCCTATCTAGAACTCATAATTACCAAGAGGATAATTTATTATTTAAAATAAAAAGGCAGCCTAATAACCATCAACATGCAGATAATTATTTATTTAACAAATAAAATTATAAATCCAATTAAAAAATATTAAGAAAAGCATTTACATTGCATCACATCACCCTGTTTGTATTAATTATTTAAAGGAATAGTGTAAGACCTTAACTTGAAAACTTATTAAATAATAATTTTTTGTCAATAAAATAATACGAATTTATTTTAACTTTTCTATGACGATAAAATGATCAGTATCATTTTGACGTCGCATAATTAATTTTGAAGTTCGATCTGAAGTTTTTGCGGCAATCGATTCATTTTTGGAAAAATTTTGATTAGTTCACCTGTGTTGGAATTTAATTATTATATATATAGTTGTGTGCAAGGAGGTTGTTAAACATAAATTTTGAATGGGTGGGCTAAAGATTACAATGGCCAATGCATTTTATGGCTATTTACATGGGTTACCTGGATTGGTACTTGATTGGAATCATGCTCTTAATAAATTTTTAAGAATTGGTAAATAATTAAGGGGTTAATTTAGCCCTTAGGATTAACAGAGGCAGTGGATTGTTTCCCCGTTTATACTTATCCGGGACTTGGCTCTCTCGATATTTCATTTCACTTGCCGCCTGGAGCTCTTGTCGGGTTGAGTTGACGCTAGGGCTTGCTTGATTATTTTTTCCCTTTGCTCGACACTCTTTCTCTCGTCGACAGTGCTATAAGACCTCGATTGAGTTGTGGCTTGGTTCCTCTGTAGTACTGTTCCTGTTTTGGTTGGTTATGTACTCTTGAACGGCAGACCTCGGCTTCAAACCTTCCACAATGAGCCCTTCTTACTCTTCCACCTCTTCTTTTCTCCTTATTGCTCTCTTTATTTGGATGCTTGGATGTGGGTTGGCTGTTATTACTTAAGGAGTTCTCTCCTATAAATTCTGAAATGAGATTTGATGGAGGGGACTTGGATGTGCATGGTCAGCTGTCTAGTTGGTTTTTATGATAAGGGTTATGCATGCTTTGTTACCTTTTACTCTCCCCCTCTTCCTTGCTACCTTACCTTCCATTTCTTAACTGCTGGAATATATTTATGTTGGATTTATTTAGTCACTGGCTACTGGTAATTACCTAGTTATGTTGGGGGGAAGTTTGAACATGGTATAGCTAGCTGTGAGTTCTTTTCCATCTACTTTCAGCTGTTTTGCTACTGGTATTTATGTGTTCGCTTGTGGCTCCTTATTTTTGTTATCTAAATATTGATCGCCAGCTGCTGCGAGATTCACTTTTTATTTCTAATTCTATTTTGTTCCATTGTCGACTGGTAGGGAGGCTATGATAGTCTTGCATCAGATTTTGTGATTTGTAATCTTGTATCAGATCAAGTAAATGGCTTTGCAAGAATCCACCTAGGTTTTTTCTACCCTATACCACTCCTGATAAGTCTAGTCATCCTAGGAATCAAACTGTAACTATTTAACGGCGCAACCCTAAAATAAATGATTTACTTGATACTGCAAAGGATGGCGTCCGGCGATAAACACGACGGCGAGAGACACAACGAGGACCTAGAAAAAGACAAGGGCAAAGGAAAAGTTGTGATGAGTCCTTACCGCTTTGATTTCGTATTTGAATTACTTTGAAGTATGAACATGTAGAATTACTTTACTCTAAGCTACTTTCTTTGCATGCACACTAAATATTGATTGAATTGAATTAAAGAAATTTGAAGCTTTGAAAATGCTGATAATCATGAAATCGCTAAAAAACAAAACATGGACTAGCAAGTGATAGAAACTCTAGGGGGGATATTATATAAATATTTCTATATTTTGATAATAAATAAGAACTGAATATAAGAAGAATAAGAAATTTAGCGCGTATCGACGCTCGAAAATGTTAAGGGTTAGCCTCGTAGGAGGGGCAAAACTCCTACAAAATTTTGATGATTCCAAGAAAGATTGTGTGTTCGATCACCCTAAATTTAAATAAAATTGTCTAATCTAGGAGGGTAAAGTCGAGTGTGTGTTTGATCGCCCTAAATTTGATATGGATTTGATGGGCCCAAGTAATTGACAGATTTGAGAATGACCCTTAACATTTTAGAAGAACAAAATAAGAAAACTGATTACAGGTAAGGAGAATAAAAGAAAGAATGAACTTGATACTTGCGGAACTTTTTACTACTTTATACTTGTTCACTGATAGATACTACCCCCTCATACTGCTACTGTACTTTTCTCCTGCTTAGTTTACTGCTTTACTTTTCTTACTACACATGTTTATATATAAATGCATATTGATGTTGATTCTTCATGTTTGCTTGTAGTACGTTTGAAGAGAAAATGAACTCACTTAGTTTTCTAAATTAACGGGTTGTTGATCTTTATTTTTAGGATCTGACCGCCAGTGTGTCAGCCCCGCTAGGAAGTTAACTACGGAGGCTGTGAAGAAATATAGAGAGGAAGTAGTTAGAGTACGGCTTAGAGTTTTATTAGAGTCTGTTCAGTTCGTGACTTTTGGTTTTGAAGAATTGGAATTAAGTAAAACCAAAAATTAGCAGGTTTTGATTTTACTGAATTCCATTTTTGTTGTTTGGTAGGTTACAAGAAGTGGAATTAAAAATTAGGGCTTGCTCTTCCTCGGCCATAGATGATGAGGCGATCTCTTTTGTCACCTTCTCCCTCGCCGGCATTGGCGATGATGGGATTCATTGCGTGAAAGCTCACCACGTCGGGCCGAGAGATCTGCTGGCTAGAGCGGTGAAGCTCACCTCGTCGACTGTCTTCCTCCATTGCATCGAAGCTGAGCTCGGCGACGAGGATGATGAAAGAGATAACGTAGACCCAAGATGGAGAATGAGAAGATGAGAAGATTGGCAGGGCGGGAATAAAGTTCTTTTGTGTAAGAGGTGGGGCGGAAGAAAGGTGTGTGAGTTCAGGGCTCCCCGGCGACGATGAAATTTCAGGCGGCGATTAGGGTTAGAGAGGGCTGAGAGAGGAGATTATAAATTAGATGAAATCTCCAACGGCAATGAAATCTCCGGTGGCAGAGCTCGACGGCGAGGGAGGAAGGAGGATCTCATGACTTTTTCGGGAAGAGCGTGCGTTGTCGAAAACCAGGAAAACCCGGGGGAAGAGTCGTTTTTTGGGGCAAGGCAAAAATGAAAATCCATGGTTTTAAGTAAAACCATTTCCATGGACATTTCCTGTGAACCGAACGCCTGAATCGATTTATTTATTCCAAAAACCAAAAACCGGGAGCAAAAAACCGGGAACCGAACGGACCCTTGTAGTTTGTATTAGAGTTTTGGTATAGTATGTGGATTGTAAAATATAGTGTGTTGTACTAGCTTTAGTAGTTGTTTTCCTGTACTCAGGCATAACATGATATATAATATGGTTAAATGAATGAAAAATTGATTTATGTTTTCTCTTGGTACTTTTCTTACTCCTTATTCATATATTAGAATTGTTGTGTTATATCATTGCGCAAAAATTGCTCAGAATAACGGATTTAAATTTTGGCGGTCTACAGGCAGTTACAAATAGTACCAGATATAAAATATGTACCTTCATCTTGTAACCATTCTCAAGAACTTTAAGTTGCTCGAGATCTTCTTCCGACTGTAGAGGAGTAGCTGCAAGTTCTCCGTAGATTTTTAAAAACTTTGCATCATAACTCTGCCAAATACACTTTAACAACATCAGAACATATTGTGCACCATCTATCTGTACACTAGAACAAGATTGCACTGGACGCTAATTCAAAAATTTTAATATAATTTTCAAACAAATCTAAATTTACAGTACAATATTATGCATACATATATATACATAGATAGGATTAATTATGGCTCAGTTAACAGAGCCCCCCCCCCCCCCCCATCAGCTAGAATTTTGAATGAAAAACACTAAAGTCAGCTAAAATATTTTGATTTTCCAAGTTTACCTTTGTAATAACTCAAGTTTACAATGGATGAGATGATTAAAGGGAAAACTTGGATAATCTAGTCAATGTAAAGTGTAAATTTGGAAAATAAGAAAATATTTTGGCTGACTTTATCACTTTCCATTCAAAATTCTACGGAAAGGCGGGTTCTATAAATGGAACAAACTTATAGGGAAGATTTGTGTAATTTTGAAGCATAAAGGAAGGTCTCTGTAATTAACCATATAGAGAGAGAGAGTGAGCGTGTGTTTGTGTGTGTGTCGAAAGAAGTTCAATAAAAACTTAAACCTGAATTCCAAGGTGAAGAAGGTAAGGGAATTGCGGGTTTACTTTCCCTGACCTACATATAAGAGAACATAAAGAAAGATTAATCTCATGCATCAAAAAAAGAAGTCCTGATGTTATTGCATGGAAAGAAGAATATTTTTTAGAGTTCCTCACTTGTTATAGGGAATGAGCCCTCTTGAAAAATATATAGCATAACCATTATTGTCCACGATGCACTTCACGCGATTCGGATCAGTCCCATCTTCAGGCTTTAAGGATGTTACAGCGGTACTAAACACAGCATCAGGAGATACCTGCGGCACAAATGCATGTAAAAAAGAAATGTAGAAAACCAGGACATGACAAGTATAAATCAACAAGAGCTATGTTTGAAAAATTGTTGATTTTAAGCTATATATATACATATGAGTGCTCGACACGGGGTCCACCCCTACGGCCAAGCGCAACAGTACCCAGCCAGCAACGGCGGGCTTCGCTCGCCCACTGCGGGATACGCTCGTGCTTGATGCTCTCAGGCGGCCTTCGGCAACATCGGGACGGCCTTTGGCCGTATTGGGGCGGCCTTCGCCCGCCCCCGACAGTTATTGTAGAGAAAAGCACGAACACTTGGGAAGAAACTGTGAAACTTTGCATATACTTCTTGTGTATGTAAATACAAGTATGAATACATATATATAAGCAGAGAAAAGAGAAAAGTCCCTTTTCAAGGTGTGAGACTATTACATAAAAAGGAAGGTCTATGATGGGCCACTATATGTGCCTTTACATATTCTTTTTATAACACTCCCCCGCAAGCTGGAGCGTACAAGTCGTAGGCACCAAGCTTTGACAAGAACTGATAAAATAGAACACTTTGTAAGGCCTTGGTGAGAAGATCGACAACTTGGTCAGTAGCAGGAACATGTTTCAATTTCAGCTTCTTCATTTGAACTTTTTTCCGAATGAAGTGGCAATCAACTTCAATGTGTTTCATTCTTTCATGGAAGACAGGACTCTTAGCTATGTGTATCGTAGTTTGATTATCACAAAGCAAGGTGGCTGGTGAGGCAAGTTTTACTCTCATATCACCTAGGAGACTCAAGCCATGTGAGCACAAATACAACAGACGCCATCGAACGGTACTCAGCTTCGGCAAGAGATCTCCTCCTAGAACCCGTCTACGTAGCTGGTCAGTGATTCCTCTACTCCATGTTGGATCTTGAAGAGTGTCTCAGCACTCTTCTTCCTTTTCTTCAACGTTGAGAAGCGCAGCTGGAAGCTTCGGCGCAAGTCCTTGAACGCATAGATCGACCCTATCAGGAGCTGGTGAAACCAATCCCTTGCTTTCTCCTTCAAGGTAATGGCGAAAAGACGACACTTGAACGCGTCCGACATCGACGTGATGGAGACCATGTCTTCGAACCACTGCAGATGTTGGGCGGGATCATCCTTGCCAGTGTAGTACGTCATCACTGGCTCCCTGAACCCTTTCGGAACTGGCACAAAAACCACCAGTTCGCAGAATGGGCTCCCGCCGCTCGAAGGTCTCGCATGCTCCACTCGCGCGACCAGCTCCCAAGCTGGTACCGCGCTCGCCGTACTGGGGAAGAGCTCTCGCCTAGCTAGATCTCACTTCTGCCTTCCACTCGTCGTCTCCTTACCTGGCCTCTGTCTCGGGGAGTTCACGCCCATCCTTGGCGGCGTTACCACTTGGACTGTGGGGGTCAAGCACTCGCCCCGCACCGCGGCGAATGCGAAGTGGATAGTTTCTAGGACATCCCTCTTGAACTCTTCCAACATCCCAGCTGTAGCCGGGGCCGTAGGTAGTGGCGAGCCGCCATGTTCAGTACCTTATCCCTCATCTCCAGCCATGAAACTCACTAAGGATTTTCTTGTGCAAGTTGCGGTCCACGTTCACCGCACCAAAAATGTTGGAACTGGGATTCGGCCCAACGAGAAGTTCGAACCCAAAAAGAGGGCAACCCGCACCTACTTCTCCCAAGAAAAGACCCTAAGCTGAAGACTCAAAACTTGACACAGATCCTGCCTGCAACACGTAGGACCTACTGCACACCCGGAAGATCTTTGAGTGTTTCCCCTCCCAAACCAAAGCTAGAGTTGGGCACCTTGGAGAGCTTTCGAAGCTAAACCAAAAACAACCTAAGAAAGGGGAAGCCAAAAGAAAACTCGACCCTCTCCAAAGGTGCCCTTCAGGGTCTATTTATAGTTTTTCTAGCGGGGCCTGCCAATATCGCAATTCCACCTTTTCGATTTTGCAAGGCGCGCCCCAAATTGATCTGCCAACAATCAAGCCTCGATGTTTGGAATGGTTATCAACAAACAAATAAAATAAATAAAATATTGCACGGTGACTATTCCTGGATGGCGAGTGTTTTGATGGAACCGACACCTAGCCTCCGGCTCGCCTCGCTCTCTAAGGCAAGTGCCTTCGCAAACGAGCACCCATCTGGATTAGCGAGTGCCCAATGAAACCAACACTTGCCCACATCTTTAGAGTGGCGAGTGTCTGATGAAAACCCGCACTCGCCTGCCTATTCGGAGTGGCGAGTGCCTGATGAAACCGTCACTCGCCCGCTTCTATGGCGAGTTCCTGAACACTCACCTGTCTGGGGCGAGTGTGGTCCTTCTGTCCGACTCATCCCACTGACTAGGTACTCGCCGCTTGTCTGGAGCTGTGGAGTCGCTCTGGTTCGTCCACTCGGCGAACACGGGGTTGTACAGGCATTATGTTATATTATATAATCAAGTCACGCTTTTATACCATGTGTAATACCAAATGCGACCCACTATGGTGGGATAATGGCTTGAGTATTGTTATTGTATATGAAATAATCAATAAGCATAATTTGGTCATATGGGTCTTTTCACTCATGTACAAGGTTGAAGATGTCGGTTTCATGTCAATTTGAGTTTGAAATGTTGGAAGTCGGATTGCGGTGGATATAAGCATAATGTATGTTTATAAATTAGCATACACAATAACATATATACACGTAATGTATGTTTAAAAATTAGACAAGAAAGAGGCATCAATGACCGTAAATGACATAAAGAGCATCAAATGAGAGCAATATAAAAAAGTCATCGAAGCAAGGCTCAAAGAGATGCACAAAAAAACACATCGTTTAGTCGCTTGAAAGAAATGAAAAAATAAATATTTTAATACTCTCGCCGATTATCGGAGTGAAATATCTCCCATTATATTGGGTAAAATGATATATCGTGTGATATTTTCAAAAATGATTTTTTTTCTCTTAAAATATCGACGTAGTGGCGTTTTTCCACCAAAATTTTTATGTCGGCCGACATATACAACACTGCTGAAGTATATATATGAGTAAGTCATTATTAGTGCAACAAAAATAATAATGTTTAACTTTCATTTCCACTCAGTGCAAGAGTAATCCCAGCCCTAACTGAAGCGCTTGAATCTGACGCGTCCCCGCTCCACGTCGATCACAACTCCTGCTCTTTTTCGATCGATCAAATCCAGAAGCCTCTCATCCATCTCGTACGGGCCTCCTGTGGTGTTTTGCGGGTTTAGGAATGACATTGAGCTGAATGACATAGGCTGGTGAATCCTGTCGCCGATCTTTGAAGGCTTTGCCACTGCTGCATCGATTGAAGTCAATCTTCCTGCATCTGTGTCGCATTGATTGAAGCTGATCTTCCCGCTTTTGTACTACATCGATCGAAGCTGATCTTACCGTTTCTATGTTACACTGTTCTTCTTGTATGGATTATTGGATCCTAATCGCCTTTTTTTTCTGTTCCAGCTCTCGTTGTTGCTCTTCCACGGTCAATCCAATCCAGTTAACATCGACAAAACTTGCAGGATACCCTCCAATGATTCAACTGGACCCATTCCATGCAAAAGAATCTCAGATCTCGCTCGAATGCCCATGATTTGGTGACTATTTTTTTGCTCAGTTTGTGTGGCTTAGGGCGGTCATTCATGTTCCCACCAAGTTGTGTCAACATGGGTGACTCTTTCACCTCTACGCTAAGTGTCTTGGTGTCACAAATGAGTGACAGAGGATTCATGATCACACTAGCTCGTCGAAGATCATCATTGTGCCACTTGATAGGACAAATTATCTTGAATGGTCAAGCGCATCTCAACATGTGCTTCGCAGCCACCAGATGTTTGGATACATAAAATGGACTGTTGTGGAGCCGTCCAAGATTGATCCATCTTGTAAGCATTGGGACACGAAAAATCCCCTAGTCGTCTCTTGGATCCTTCATTGTCCTTGAAGGTATATTGGATTTATATGCTTATTTTGAGCACTTAACCCATGCATGTTCTACCGATATGGTTCAGTTGCAGAAAAAAGAGGAATGTTGTCGTGTTCAAGTCTTCCTAATGGGCTTGAACATGGAGTCAGATTTGGTTCGGACTCACATTCTCAATCGCTCACCTCTCCCTTCTCTTCGGAGGGCATTCAGTGTAATTCAAGGGGATGAAGACCCCTGAAAATCTCTCACATGATTATCCCAACTAAATGGACTTCCTTGCTAGTTTTGGTGGGGGCAACATCAGCAATTTTGTCCCTACTTGTGATAATTGTGGACGCAGAAGACATGTTAGGAAGGCGTGTTGCAAACTCCATCCTCATTTTGCTCCTGTCCATGGTCGTGGACGTGGTCGTGCCCCTGGCCGAGGGTCTTCTCGCTCAGGGCCTCAGGGGGTTTGAGGACTCATGATGTCGCATATTCTACAGAGGTTTATGACAAACCTCCCATGTATGAAACAGACAGCAGCTCCATTCCCAGGCTAGGACCTTCACAACGGATGAATTTGATGCTCACGGGCAACAGCTCCATTCCCAGGCTGACATGACATTTGGTTTCTCCATCTCCTTTGCCACAACAGTTATACTCAATGTGCATGATGTTACCGCAACACCGTCTAATTGGATCATTAACTCAGGGGTCACAGATCATATGAACAGGACTTCCTCGGGTTTTATTTTCTACTCTTTGTTGTCTTGTAAGGACAAGATCATCTCTTGCAATGGCATCTTGTCCTCCATTGTTGACAAAGGTAACATCGCATGCTCTCGGTCCATTTCTCTCTTTTTTGTTCTTCATGTTTCTTTTTTTCCCCGTAATTTACTTTCAATCAGCAATATTATTGAATCCCTTAATGTGACTTTCAGGTATAATAGTTCAATAGGGGCAGCATGGGCAAAATGAGGATGGAGTTTGAAGCACGCCTCCCAAACATGTCCTCTGCATCCACAATAATCACAAGAAGGGGCAGAAGCGCTGAAGTTGCCCTGGCCAAAACTAGTCAAGGCAGACTGATCAAGTGGAATACTCGTGATGAGAGATTTCTAACGGTCTTCGTCCCCCCGAATCATACTGAAAGCCTCTCAAAGAGAAGGGAGAGGTAAGTGATGGAGGATGTAAGTCTAACCATATCTGACTCCATGTTCAAGCCCATCGGGAAGACATGAATGCTTTCTACAACTAAACTGCATCGGTAGTACGTGCAGGTATGAAGATCTAAAAATAATCCAATTCATGAAAGTCTCTCGAACTCAGAAAAATATGAGGAGACATTCATGGAACTTTGCCTCAATTCAAAAACCCGACGAGTAAACTCATATACCTGATTGGAAATACCAATCTGTGAGTAGGTTTCACAGACACAAGTCCAGATCTAATAGGCTGAATCTATAGGTATATAGCTCTGATAAACCTTTGGTGACATGAAATGAAGGATCCAGAAGACGACTAAAGAATTTTTTGAGCCTCAACGCTTCAAGGATGGATCACTCCTGGGCGGCTCCACGGCAGTCCCATCTATGTATCCAAGCATTTGGTGCCTACAAATCACATGTTGAGATGCACAACACAATTCAAGTAAATTTATCTCATCAAGTGATGCGGTGGTGATCTTCAACAAGCCAGTGTGACCATGAGTCCTCTAAGGTCACTCATTTGTAACATCAAGACACTTGATGAAGAGGCAAAAAAGTCATCCATATTTGCATAGCTTGGTTGGAACAAGAATGGCCACCCTAAGCCAAACAAATTTAGCAAAAGAAAATTGACACTAAATCATGGGCATTCGAGCGAGATCAGAGAGTCCTCCGTGTGAAATGAGTTCAGTAAGAGCATTAGAGAGCATCCTGCAAGCATCGGAAATGGAAGCTTGATGAGAACGACTAGCGGCAAGTAGCAAAGGGCGTAAGAACCAGAAAAAGGCGAGGAGTCAAACAGGGAGAATGGTACAGCACAAAAGCAGATGTCTTCAATCGATGAAGCACAAAGGCAGAAGATCAACTGCCACGATGCAGGACAGAAGCGGGAAGATCGGCTGCAGGTTACAATCGACGTGGAGAGGTTTTGATTGATGCAGTGGAGGCCCTTCTTCCACGACTGGATCAAATAGGATCGAGTAATCGATCCTCCGGAGATCGGTGGCAAGATTCACTGCCAATGGCATTCGTAGGTTCAACAATAGTCTTGAACCGACAGAACACCACATGCAGGTCATGCAAGTGGAAGTATAGGCAATGTGCGTCGATCGATTGAAGAAATACAAGTGCAGTCAACGGCGTGAAATAGGGATGTGGCAGAAACGAGCGCCCTGGTTAGGTCACCACCTAGCTAACTGGCTCTGATACCAGTAGAAATCAAAAATATTATTCCTATTCTGTAATAACAAGGGCTCACTCATACATATACATGAGTGAGAATACTCATATGACCAACTTACCCTTATCGAGTATAACATATATAACTGTGATTTGATAATAAAATATAGTGTAACGCCAACTGATATCTTATCTTGGACTGAAGGAACAAACTCCATATTGTTTTTGATCTAATTTTCAAGATCTTGTTAGCCCATTGAGAGGTCCAGGGTATTGATATATATATAATAATAATAAGTAATGGGATGAATAATGCCATGACTATCTCCGACTGTGTGCGTGCGTGCTATGATAGATTATCGGGACCTCCCTTGTCAATATGCTAAACTACAGGCCACCCCTCTATCTTTTGAAATTACAAAAAACTCTCCTATAAATTTACACTTCATAACATGAATGCAGAAATATACCCCCTGAAGCATAAATGATTCTTGTGTTTCATTGTATGCACAAAAACCTCCCCTATGTGCATTTATCTTAAAAGTAAATCTAGATAAGTAAATCGTCGAGCTCGATCATAATACTAGGTAAACCAAGAGGGTTGTGAGCATCAACATTTAGATTGAGGAAGTGGAGTTCATGAGAGAGTTTATGAACAGTTGTATAGAAAGAAAAGCCAGATGTTAATTGAATCTCTGGGGTGGGCCTGGTGGCTAGGATTTCACGTGGGATGGAGAGAAGAAAAGCCAAAAAAGATGATGAGAGGTAGCAAGGAGCAGAGAGGATGAATGAACTTAACAAAAGTTGGGTGGCAAGAGATGGTGAATTGAAGTAGAGGATCCAACTACAAAGCCACATATCATATCCTAACTATTTGGGAATGCCTACGAATCCTCATTTTAAAAATGTTAATATTATTAATTGTTACATTAAGTGTTAACTTAATTATTGCAAATCATTGTGAACAACTCATGTTACTAATGTGTGTATTTTCTACCTTATGTTGACATGACCACCCCACAATCTATTTTCAATTAGACTCTTCTTAACGGATGAAACTAAATCATTCCTCTAACTCTACCCCTGCGCAGTTTTTGTTTCACACAGCCCATTTTTATAATTTCCATTTCTATCATGCAACATAGCGATCATGCCTTCTTTACATTCTATTGCATACACACGCACACCTAAGTTTTGACTTTGAGTCTTTAATATGTCCATGATATCCTCTTTTTAGATAATACTCCTGGGCCACTTTCGCCATTTTTACCATCCAACTTCATTTTTAAAAGTTATATCTTATAATTTACAAACAAAAAAATCCAAGATACTTATACATGTCACTCTAACAAATAATTTATCATCTAAGTAAATTGATTGATAATTATTAATACCACAATCACTTATTTGATATCATTAACTCAATTATGTACATAGTAGAGTTAAAATTTATCATGTTTAGATTGATGAAACATTATTTGCTACAAGATTTTTTGATTACTTACTAAGATGTTTTTGAAATGAACTAAAAGGATTTCTTTTGAGCGAACTACCACAAATTTGTGATTTTAAAACAAACATTGTTTGTTCCTAACCCAGATGAGAGAAATATGAGGACTGATGTTAGGTTGAGCCAACCGAATAACCTTGCCAAAATTAATAAAATAAAAATGGGCAGCCCGGTGCACAAAGCATCCCAACGTGGCAACGTAGCGAGGGTCCAGGGAAGTGTCACGCCACAAGGGTAAAATGTAGGCAAACCTTACCCAGCATTTTTGCAAGAAGCAGCTTCCAGGACTCGAACCCATGACCTCAAGGTCACATGGCAACAACACTCCCCATCCCAAAATTAATAAAATAAATCCAAACTAAAATGTTACTAGTGTTATAATGGTCCCGAGACGACACACCATAATCCAAATAGCAAGAAATATAATGATTCATAAAATTTGCCTTGGCATTTGAGCATGTGTGTTATGTCTAACGATGTTGATGATAAAAAAAACCTGCTCACTGATCCAATTTTCCAAAGAAAAAATTCTTTATCGCCAAGCCACTTCTCTGATCCAAATGAGTGTTCTCTAGAGGTAATTGAGTCCTCAAACTTTGAATATAAATTATACCATAAATTCTGTCCGCATGAGTTTTCTCTAGAGGTAACTGGGTCCTCAAACTTTGAACAACAAACTGAACCATAAATTGTGTTCTAAGAGCCTGCAGCTTAAGTTACAGAGGTGAAGGAGAAAAGTCAACCATCTTCATCCTTCCTACATGTGCATAGTGCAAACAAATAAGTCGTTTGGAAAAGAAAGTATAATATCACTCACACAAATGATTTTCCTTAGAAAACGTTCTTAAAATACAGATGGAATTAAAGATAATGAGGTATTAAAGCAGTAGAAGAAAAACAAGTAAAAATCAGATAATGAAAGCAGTTAACATAATCAGTACCTGCAAAGCCTTCACAATTCCATCTATTATCTCTGGTTCAATAAGAGGTTCGTCTCCCTGAATATTGACAACAACATCATAATCATTACCTAGTTTATCCAGTGCTTCGTTGCAGCGCTCGGTTCCTGCATGTTCAGTAAAGTTTGAAATTCCTCAACACCAGCTTTACTCGTTACCTAGAATTAATGCATTAAACTAGAGTAAAAGTACCATTCTTGCAAGTTTCTGATGTCATCACTACATCAGCTCCAAACTCATGACATAATTTTGCAATTGTGTCATCATCTGTCGCAATAACTATAGAAGAACATAACTATACGTAAATAAGTGAAAAAGCTTATAAATAAAACAGGAAAAATAAATTTAGAATATTAGCACTTAGTTAAAAATTTATTGCAATGAATTACACTCTTGTAAATTGTAAAATGCCTGAACTTAACATCTAAAATTGTATATACATATTTCGTACACAAAATCATCAATATTCAATGCATCTACCATATTAGGAACATAAACTTCAAAACTCTCCAATAATAGCTAACTTCTAAAGCTGTTTTAATGCCTTCTATAAAGAAACTGCCATTCTACAATTCCATATTCCTCTCCAAATAATTAGCTAAGCCTTAAGGAATCAAATTCATCTTATATTTTATCTCTGCTCATAGTTACAGGAATCATATTCTCTCTCCTCGCCCTATTCATGCAATGTATGCAAATCAGGACCCTCAAAACACTTCTCCTATCTCTCAAATTCTACTTCACCTCAATTTCTCTCTCCTAGTTGATTCTTGCATCCTCTTTTTGTTGACTCCATAAACAAAAGTAATATGAATAACCCCGTCTGTTCAGTAACCAACTAACCATATTGCATTAAACATGCATAACCCTTTCTCCAATACTACACATTCTAGATAGTTAAATTCCAGTACTGGAGAGTATTCACACTTCCAAAACTTGTTAGCTTTTTGACCTTTCTTGCATCAATTACCAATAGAAAGTACTTCGAGGTATTTCAAAAATGAAAATTAGAAGCAAATAAAAAAAATCACCTCAATCAAGAAGGTTGACTTACCAACACGGTCCAAGGTAGAAGCCATCTTTGCTCTCTCCCATGTCCTCTGTCACAGAAATGTGTCTTAAGCTAAGCTGATTAAGTAAAAACCTAGAAAAAATACTACTTAGAACTTGTATTTATTATTATCTTTTCCTTTCTATGCTTGTATTGATACTATTTCACAACAGGCATATGCCAGTTAAAGCAACAAAATTTTGTCCCCTTGGATAGCTGTTTACTCCCTCTCGTACTTAACTTACTGTTATGGGCCCTCTGTGGATACTAGGTATTTCATTTTCACTATATGCTATAGATTTATGCTTCAAGGCTGTGTTATAGGGGCATTTAAAAAACAGGTCATGCACTGTATCTGAAACTATTCAGCGGTGTTTACCCACCAAAATATAATTATAAAATCCATCTATATTAGTGACCAGATAGATATGAATCAAAAGCTTAATTATGATCTAATGACCATAGTTGAGTTAAATTTACAAGATTAAAAATCTCAGACATATTATCCCAAGATAGGTATTATTTGAGGCATTTCACATTTTTGTAGTTAGGAAAATTTAAAAAAAAATCTAACATTTAACCCTTCCTTCCAAGTGCCTCAACCATCACCTCCATAGTGGAGCAGAATCCTCACACGACCCATCTCAGCAGCAGTGGTGCCCCACCAGAGTCGACCTCACACAATATTTCAGCCACTCTTGCAAATTGCACTCGCAAATCAAACCATCGGTGCTAATCAAACGTCCCCAACCAACAAACAAATGATCAATCATTCACTAAACTGCAACAGCTCTACATTGAGGCATCAATTCAATGTCAGTGTATGGGATCAGATTTGAGCCGAAAATGAACTGGAAAGAATATAGTAACCCGAACTCATTTACTATACCAGTTAAAAATCTCAATCGGACACACAAATTTAAATCTTAACAAGACCCAGCCTGAAATGAAAAACAATTATGTAGTTTTGTTGTGTCAACCCGGCAAAAAATGTGCAAAGTAACCCAATTTCAATATGACAACTTAAAAAAATTAATTACTGTGGAAAACCGTGGAAATTTTATTAATGTCAAAATTTTACTTTACAACAAGAGGGAATACATATATATACGAAGAGAGAGAGGAGATATCTCAATCTAAGATGTGAGATTAATCTAAGAGAGCAATGAGCTACACTATGGGCCAAAGTAACGGGCCTATTTACATGGCTTCTTCTAGCACTTCTAACACTCTCCTGCAAGCTGGAGCGTATAAGTTGTAGGCACCAAGGTTGGATAGAACCTGATGATATAATGGTCGTGGTAATGCTTTGGTGAGAATGTCAGCAACTTGCCCAGACGCAAGTACATGTTCCAATTCCAATTTCTTCAACTGAACCTTTTCCCGAACGAAGTGACAGTCAAATTCAATGTGTTTTGTTCGCTCATGGAACACTGGATTTTTGGCAATATGTATGGCCGCTTGACTATCACAGAATAGAGTTATTGGTGAGAATAGTTTAACTCCCAAATCATCAAGAAGACTCTTAAGCCAGGTAAGTTCTGACACAACAACCGTCATAGCACGATACTCAGCTTCAGCAGAAGAACATGCAACAACAGATTGCTTCTTTTTACGCCCGGTGATAAGATTTCCTCCAAAATAGGTACAGAAATCAGTAGTAGAGTGTCGATCATCCAGAGAGTCCACATAGTCAGCATCTGAATACGCAATCAGAGATAGAGAGGAGGATGGCTTATACACTAGCCCTCGTCCAGAAGCAGTCTTCCAATACATGAGGATGCGTTCGACTGCCTTGAGGTGAGAGACCCGTGGAGCATGCATAAAATGACTAACTACTCCAACAGAAAAGGAGATATCAGGTCTCATAATAGTCAGATATATTAATTTTCCCACAAGACGTTGATAGTACTCTGAATTCGAGAGCAATGAATCAAAATCAAATCCATGAGCACACAGCTTGTGATTGACATCCATCGGAGTTTCTGCAGGTTTGCACCCTAAGAGACCAGCATCTTGAAGAAGATCAAGGCAATACTTCCGTTGTAACAGGACAAGGTCATCAGGTCGTCATGCTACCTCAAGCCCAAGGAAGTACCGAAGATTTCTCAGATCCTTAGTTTGAAAAACAGAGTTTAAGTGTTGTTTAATTTGTTGTATCCCTACAAAGTCATCACCAGTAATCAAAATATCACCCACATAGACCAGGAGAATGACTGTTCTGGTTGATTGGTGATGAGTAAAAAGTGAGAAGTCTGTCGAGCTTCTCTTGAAGCCAACCTCACGAACAGCCTTACTAAATTTTTCAAACCACGCATGAGGAGACTGTTTGAGACCATAGATTGATTTTCTGAGCAGACATACATGAGACTCCCCCGTGGTCTCAAACCCGGGCGGTTGATGCATGTATACGGTTTCAAGAAGGTCGCCATTCAGAAAAGCATTTTTGATATCAAGCTGATGCAGGGGCCACTGGCGGTGAACTGCTAAGGAGATCAGAACCCGAACAGAGTTTAACTTGGCAACTGGGGAGAAAGTTCCATCATAATCAAGTCCTTGTTGTTGAGTGAACTCCCGAGTCACAAGTCGTGTTTTGAGACGGTCAACAATGTCATCTGCAGCATGTTTGGTCACAAAAACCCACTTGCAACTAACGCAACTCTGTCCAGGAGGGAGAAGTACCAGATCCCAAGTGTGATTGGCCCAAAGAGCAACATTTCTTCATGCATGGTTGCACGCCACCCCGGATGTTGAAGAGCCGCATGTAAAGAGTTAGGAATATAAATAGAGGAGAGAGAGGGCAAATTTAAGAAGAGGTGGAAAGAAGCGATGTAAGGAGACGTAATTTGTCATATGATGAGCCGTAGATGTTGATGCTGGATCGACGAGTCGAGAGAGCACACCGGTAGAAGGAGGTTGTTGCAGGGCATAAAATTTGGGAGGGCGACGAGTGTAAACTCGAAGGAGAGGCGGTTTGGATTGGACGAGCGTGGGTATAGGTGTCGGAAGGAGAGTTGGAAGGGAAGACGTGACTGGAACCGCGAGCCGAGGTAAAGGAGGGGGTAGAAGAGGATCTGTAGGAACAGTGTGAAACAGTTAGTCTTCCCGAAAGGTGACATCAGCGGAAACGATCATTTTACCGTCTGTAGGAGAATAGCAAACATACCCATTCTGGGGGCGAGAGTAGCCAACAAACATGAATTTGATAGCACGTGGAGCAAACATGAAGTGGCTGGAGAGAGAAAGGAGGCGTTGAAGGGAAAAGGAGAGTGAATGGAGTCACGAAGTTGAGAATAAACGACGGCATGCGATTGATGAGATGACGGGCAGTAGAAACGACAAAGTTTCAGTATAGTGGTGGTACCTGCATTTGAAACATAAGAGATCTAGCAACATCGATAAGATCCCAATTTTTTTGCTCGGCCACGCCATTCTGCTGAGCAGTATAGGCACACGAAGTCAAATGGATAATACCAAACTCAGTGCACAGATTTGAGAAGGTTCGGCTAGTATACTCACGCGCATTATCAGTTCGAATAATTTTGAAGCAAGTAGAAAATTGAGTGTGAGTCTCCACAATAAAGGAGCG
This sequence comes from Platanthera zijinensis, assembly GCA_039513925.1. Taxonomy (NCBI): domain Eukaryota; kingdom Viridiplantae; phylum Streptophyta; class Magnoliopsida; order Asparagales; family Orchidaceae; genus Platanthera; species Platanthera zijinensis. Next base: position 35,706,193 of record CM077087.1, on the reverse strand, counting down.
GAAGATAAACGGGAGCTCGGCACTATCACGAAGGCTCTATTTGTTTGGGCATTTCGTTGCTCCGTTTTGGGAAAACGCCGCCGGAAGGAGGGTAAACAAATGAACCTCCGGCGGCGTTTGTTCCGTTTCCACCCGCCCACCTTGAGAAACGCCCCCAAAAAGCTCCGTTTGGAGCAGTCACCTCCCCCCTCCGGTTCGAACACTCCGTTTCCACCCGCCGGATCGACCCGCCACCGCCGAACCAAATGGAGTCGAAGTAAATATAATCAAGTTACGCGTGAGTAATCATTAATAAATGTGACAAAATATCGATAACCAAATATACTGGGAATCTTATAGGGTCCCCAAATATCAGAATGTACTAATGAAAAAGGAGCATCGCTCCAAGTACAAGAAAAAGGTAAAGACACACGGTGTTGTTTGCCAAAGATACAAGATTCACAAGTAAACTCATGAAGAGATACATCTGGAAGAGCTTTCTTGAGAATCTGAAGAGGAGCATTTCCAAGACGACGATGTCAATCAACCGTCGAGACAGTGAAAAGAGCGATAGGTGGAACATCAAGAAGATACAACCCATTGGATAGCCACCCTCTACCAAGTATATTTTGTGTTTGTTGATCCTGCACAACAAAAGAGGAGCGTGAGAAGGTTATAGAACAATCAAGATCCTGAGTTAAACGGCTAACAGAGAGAAGGTTAAAGGAGATCCCGGAACATGAAGAACTGAGGATAGAGAAAGGGTTGGAGTAAGAGGCATATAAGCCAGAAACCGGGGTGGTGTCACCATTGGCCACGGCGATAAACTTAGGGTAAACAGAATCCAAGTATTAAGGTGGTTGTTGCGGAGAGATGTGATGCGTGAAACCCGAATCTACAATCCAGTGAGAGACAAGATATACCTTCGTTGGAGATTGATGCCACGGAGCCAGAGGAGCGACTAACCACCCCTTGTAACTGTTGGAGTTGAGCACATAGAGCAGCGATGTCATTACTGGTGGAGGGAGAAGTTATAGTAACATATGCAATAAGATGAGGAGGCAGGCCATGCTTGCAATAGCAAGTGGCCTCAAGGTGACCATCCCGGCCACAGTGAGAGCATTTAAAGAGCGTATGGCCACCACGATCCCGTCCCCGAGAATTGCGACCTCCATGAGCCGGTGGACCACAAGCAGAAGAAGCAAGAGTAGAGACGGGCTGCTGGAGGAGAGCCGGAGTTAGATGTGTAGGAGCATCCGAGGGAGGAGTCGCTTTCAGAAGCATCGAGCAAACGTCCAAGAGGGACGGAGTAACAGTAGAAGACAGAATCTGAGCTCGAACACTATGAAGATAAGAAGAAACACGGGTCATCATCATGACAATTCCAACTGCTTCTTTTTGTGCCTGTTGTGCAACCATATCAGTGGTGGGAGGCTAATGTTGTATACATACCTCAACTAGAGTTTTGGCCCGAGTAACAAAGAAGGTCAAGTCACCAGTAGCTCCAGGATAAAGGGATTGAAGATTATTGATTATGTCGAACAGATGCTGAAGACTGTCCTTTCCAGAATAGAGGGAGTGAAGATCCTCCCACATGGCATGGGTCGTCTCGTAATACATGGTTATCTGATACGACTCAGTGTCCAGGGAATTGAGAATCCAGGATTAGACACGACCATCATCGCGTATCCACTCCTCAGTAGGTACAGTGGGAGGAGTCCATGTCAGGTGATGAAGGTCTTTAGTCTACAGAACACGGCAAACTGGGTGAACTCATTCAACAAAGTTCTATTTTCCACGAAGAGAGATGGTAGTGATCTGAAGTTCATCACGAAGTTCAACGGGAGAAACAACAACATGGCAGGAAGGGAGGAAGCAGCAGTCAAATCCATGATAACAAACCGCAGCAGAGGTCGGTTAGACAGTAAGGAGGCGGACAGAAGAACTAGCGAACAGGCGAACAGCGAGAGCGTTGAACAACAGAGAACACCAAGTCGCGCGGCTGGAAGAGACCGAGCAACGACCGGGACAAGAAGTCGCAAGGAGAGGCACACAGCAGAGGCACAGCGGATAGGCGACTAGCGGTTAGACCGCGGCAAGCGGCAAGAGAGACTGCAGCGAACCAGGGGCAGCGGACAAGCGGTGACGCTAGAGGAAAAGGTAGGCGAACAAGGGGCAGCGTTCAAACCGTGACAAGTGGCAAAAGAAGGCGAACAATCGAATAACTCCATTGGCAAAGCAAAGGCGACTTGGAAAAGGCACGGCGCGATAGGAGAACCGCGACCACAACAAGCAAGTCGGGCGAGCAGAGAAGACTGGCGTCCTGAGATTAACAACCTTAGGAAGAACAAACACGGCAGCAAGACCACCGACAAGAACGACGGTTAGCAGAGCTAGCGAGCAAACCACACAGCAAGAATAGACCACAGCAAACAGCAAGAAAAGGGCAGACCGCGCGAACAGCAAGCAGCAAGGAGTAGACCGCAGCGAACAGCGAGCAAAAAAGAGTAGCAAGCAACGAACAATAAAGAGGAGTCTGTAATCGTCAATTCGCAGCGAGCAAAGAGCAGACCGCAGCGAGCAAGAACTAGCCGCACGATGCCAGGACGTGGGACCCAGTAGAGAAGTCTATAAAGACAAGGTGAGACCCAAAAAACAAAGAAGATACCAGCTCGATGTCACAACCCGTATTTTCTCCGCATTTAAATAATATATAAGAGTAAGAGAAAACACATATCGTGATGTCACGCTGAACAGGGGATAACTGCTGACGTTCAGGCAAGAACCTAATCCTAACACTTATCATGAAGTTCTCAAGTTTATTTTGACGAAAGCTGTAAGTTAAGTTAAGTTTTGATGGTCGTATCTCTCGGCTCAGTGGATCATCAACTAGTCCACACATGAAAATATAGATATACGCTGCGGAAAAATACTTTATTTATATAGATTAACATCCTACATGAGCATAAACATCTAAATGGACAATTCGCGATATACACCTCTAAGTTTAATATAAGTATAGAAATAACTTTTACGTTAGTTAAATTATAGTGACTTTAGTTTAAAAACAATGTTATGCATGATATAGTCAAAGTGATACTTATATACTTAAAATAACTAATATGCATTCATAACATAAAACCTTCTCAGATAGCAAATAAACCATCAAATCATCTAAAAGAAGCTTAGCAGCTAGCAAGTAACTTAACAATCTACCAAGACATCTAGTGGGCGTCAACAACCTGACACAAACCCACCAAAAGGCATGTACGTCTGAACTAAAAACCAAAACAGCAAATATACCTCACACTGGAGAGGGAAGAACAATTACAACAGTTGTAGGACCCCAGCAACAACCAACCCTAGCCGCTTAATCGGCTACTGCTCCGAACCTGAGGCATTCAAAAAAAAGAACACCTCAGTAAGATTGTACAAGTGGCAAAGAAACCAAAGGTAAATAACAAGAGAGGTTAAAGGGTTACTAACTCAAAACAGAAAATACCTGCCAATACACAGCATACAAATCATAAGGTAATAAGCAAAAGAAAAATTTATAGGGTTTTAAGTATAAGAAATTGCACCGAGTGTGATATGAAATTATGCTTTATTAACATCTGCAAGTGTATGCATATATATATAAGAGACTGATCAGTTCAAAACACGTGAATCATTAACACTGGTAAAAACGGTACTAAGTTAGAGGCCACATTGTCCAACTCCAATCTTCAGACCAAACATCTCAAAAAATCATTATGGTGGTGGCCACCTGTCCAACACAAACCAGTAGTCCATAAGAAGAGAAGAAAACTCAGTATGTGTAATGATTTATAAATCGGCATCAAGTTGGTGGTCATTTATCCACTACCAACCTAGCCATAAATAACCATGCAATAAATACTCATAAGGTGGTGGTCATTTATCCACTGTCAACTCAGAGCCACAATTAACCATGCATTATATGACCATGCAAAATATAATTAACCAAGGCCACCGACAGTCATACATTATATAAACCAACAAAATGAAAATCAAGATTTAGCATCAAATTTTCATGACAATGTAAATGGAAGAAAAATTAGAAGTTACTAAGGTAAACTCGACGAATATAACTTGACGAACTCAAAGTCACTCGACGGACACATCAAAATTGCCAAAAACACCAACTCTGAGATAACTCGACGCCAAACAATACAGGCTCTGAGTTCACTCGACGCCTAAACAAAGGCTCTGAGTTCACTCGACGCCTAAACAAAAGCTTTGAGTCCACTTGACGCCTAAACAAAAGTTTTGAGTCCACTCGACGCCTGGATAGATACAGTCAAAGCACTCGACGTCTAGCTGTTTCACTCAACGCTCTCGACGCCAAAGTATATTCACTCGATGCCAAGCCTGCTTCAGTCAACGCACTCAACGCCAAGGCTACACTCAACGCACTCAACGCTTTTCACTCAACGTCAAGCCTTCACTCGACGCCAAAGGCTGAACACTCAACGCACTCGACGCCAAGTTCTATACACTCAACGCACTCAATGTTTTTCACTCAACGCCAAGATTTCACTCGACGCCAAAGGCTGAACACTCAACACACTCGACGTCAAGGTCTGTACACTCAACGCACTCAACGTCAAGGGCTGCACACTCAACGCCTAAGGCAGAAATCTGGCAGAAATTCTGTCTTTCTTAAACAAATGATTATAGACTTATAATAATTAATTTTTATAAACCTAGACCAAGACTAAGTTCCATAACTTGAGATAAAGGGAGGGGTAGACTAAGCAAGAGCCCAAACATAAATAAAAGTATTTTACAGCACACAGCAAGAAGAAGGATAAAGAAAATAAAAATTCTATTGTTATGCTATTCAGGATACAGCCTATATAGATAAAAAAAATCAGAAAATGAACAATAAAGAACTTCATAAAAGGCTTAGCAAGGGTGCAAATCACTACTTGCCTCAAGATCTTCAAAAGTCCGGCCTCACAAACGCTCCGCTTCAAGGATCGGCAGCAAGAACCCTTAGGCAACAATTCCTGAAACTTTATAGGGCAAATGAGAGATAAGGTGGAAAACCCTAAAGCCAAAAGTCCAAGAAAACAAAATTACCTACCACCAACGCATAGAACTCGACGAGAGCTTTCCGGATCTACCCTCCGTCGACGATTTCGAGCGTCGGCACTCTTATAAGTGGTGGTCGAAAGCCTTGCAAAACCCACCACCCTCTTTCTTCCACACTCTCGGTCCGATAACTTGGGGAAGAAGGAAGTGAATAGTAATCGGTAATATAATATATTATATATTATATACATATAATATAACATATTATATATTATCTCTTAGATAATTATAATATAATATCTGATATGATATAATATAACATAATATTATATACATATGTTATAATATAATATAACTCAAATTAACTCAGATTTCTACAAAATTCGGACCGAAACTAAATATCGATGCTACAAATACAACGGCGAAGTCGAATTTAAGATTCGACAAACCAAACTTGGGTAAAAACTCCTCTGAAGCCCAAAACAACAAATATCCCAAAAAATCTTCACCGAGTTCCAAAACAAACCCGGCTCGCAAGGGAAATCTCAAAACCACACTTAGAAATTAGCCAAACTAATATTCTAAGCCAAAACCTCGGATACTAAATGAGCAAAAGTCACACTCCAGTAACGGTACCCGTCAACTACGCGTCAACGTAACGCCCTGACGTCAAAAATACGCCACTAGAGGAATTAAAGTAAATACTAACATGGTTGTTGGAGTTGAGACCGGGCGGTCTGTCGGTCTGGCTTGGCGGGTTATTGACCGGGCGGTCTGGCGGTTTGCCTTCTGCGGTTTGGTTGCTGTGTTGAGGTCTTAGGTCCAAGCGGTCTAGTGGTCTGTTACTGGCGACTAGGAGACCGGGCGGTCTAACGGTCTCACATGGCGGCTTGTCTCTCTCTCTGGCAGTGGCCGAGCGGTTAGCCCTTCTGTCTAACCGCGCGGCTTGTTCCGGTCTGTTGTTCTAGCCGCCCAGATTCTTTTGTATAGTTTTAGTCCCACATCTCTTATTTGTATTCTCTCTTCTCTCCTCCATTCTATATAAGGGAGACCATACCTTTGTAATAATTACCTTTTTCTGATAATAAAATTTCAGTTATACCTTTTTTGGCTTGTTTTAGTTCGCTTCTCACATGGTATCAGAGGCAGTGATCTTTTCCTCCTGATTCTGTGCTTCTCTCTGTCCGCGCGGCTTGCCTCTCCGGCTTGCGCCCTGTCCGCGCGGTCTCCTTGTCGTTGCCCTCTGTGTGCGCGACCTGTTTCCTTGTTCACTGCGATCAGTCGCCTTGTTCGCCGCGACCTATCGCCGTGTGCCTTGCCCTCTCTTGTGCTTCTGTTCGAGCGGTCTGTCTGCTTGCCGCTCGACTTCTTCCCCTTTGCTTGTTACTGCGGCTTGGTCGTGGTCTCTCCGGCCGCTGGTGTTTGACATCCTGACCGCTGCAGTTCCTCTTCTGCCTATCCGCGCGGCTTGTTTTCTAACCGCGCGGCTTCCTGTTGTTTGCTCTTATGGCTCTTTCTGATGCTTCTACTGCCACCACTCCTGCCGCCACCCCTGTAGCCAATCCGGCTCCTCCTACTCCTTCCGGGAACCTTGGCACCGTTTCCAAGCTTGTCGGCTCCAACTACCCGGATTGGAGCGTCTCTTTCACCTTTCTCCTTCGCTCGCAACGCAAACGCCACCATCTCGTTGATGACCCTCCTCCTACCACTTCACCTCTCTTTGATGATTGGGATGCGAGTGACGCTCTTGTGCGTACTTGGCTCGCTAACAGTCTATCCGATGAGTGCCTTCCCGTCATCCGTCATGATGAGACGGTGAAGGCCGCTTGGCTTCATCTTGCTGCTTTGTATTCCAAAGGGGCTCAGACGTCCCGCATCTATACGTTGTATGCGGACCTCTTTGCCCGGCCTACCTTGTCTCCTGCTGCTGCCTACCAACAAGTTCAAGCTCTTGGGGCTGAGATTCTTCAGAATCGCCCCTTTTCTGCGGATCTAGCTCAACAACACAAGCACTTCCAGGAGCTTCTGGTTGTGTGTTATCTACTCCGTCTTCCTGACACTTATGACATGATCCGCCAACAAATTCTGGGTGAGGCGGAATCTCCTACTTTAGATGCCACCGCTGCTCGCATCGTCGCTGTCACCTCTCTCCTTCAGCGCCCGCTTCTGCCTGCTCCTTCTCCTCCGGATAACTATGCTCATCAAACTCAGCGGAGTGGCTCTGGTAGCCGCAGTCATCAGTCTGGCGGACATCCTTCTTCCCGCTATCTCTGCTCTCACTGCGGCTGCACCGGACACACTCTTGACCGCTGCTGGACAAAACATCCCCATCTTCGCCCCTCGGGTGACTTTTCCGCCTCTTCTTCCAAGCCGTCTGCTTCCGTGGTCACATCATCAGGTAGTGCCCATGTAGTCACTCAAGGTAAATGGCTTATCGACTCCGGTGCTACTAATCACATGACGGGCAATCCTCAGTGCTTCTCTCTCCTCGAACAGCATGATCGGTTGCCCCCAGTCCTCATTGCAGACGGTTCTCCCTCCCCGGTTCATGGGTCGGGAGTAGTTCATGTTACTCTGTCCCTTCGGCTAGAGGACACTCTCTATGTGCCCAAGTTTCCGTGCAATCTGTTGTCAGTTACTTCTTTGTGCAAGCAGCTTCAATGTTCTGTAACGTTTACTCCATCTTCTTGCTCTTTTCAGGATCCGAGCTCCCAGCGGACGATTGCTACTGGGACTGAGAGCGGCGGCCTCTACTTCCTCGACAACGTTTCCGCTTTGTCCGCCTTCTCTTCTTCTTGTACGGATCTTCTCCAGTGGCATCTCCGTCTCGGTCATCCTCCACTACGGCTTCTACATCAGCTTCTGCCCCACCTCCACCACTCCTCTTCACTGCGAGGCATGTCAACTTGGCAAGCATCATCGTTCCTCCTTCCCGCCAAAGCAAGGTCGGGGCTCTACCCGTCCGTTTGATCTAGTCCACTCCGACATCTGGGGACCTGCTCCTACCCTTACTGTTGGTCGGGGTAGTTCTTATTTTGTAACCTTTATTGATGATTTTTCTAGATGTACTTGGGTGTATCTCTTACGAGATCGCTCTGAACTTTTTAATGTATGGACCTCCTTTTATCATTTAATCAAAAATCAGTTTGGTGTTAGTGTTAAAACTTTTCGCTCTGATAATGCAAAAGAGTACTTAAGTCATGCTTTTACCTCTTTCTGTGTGCAACATGGCGTTATTCATCAGACAAGTTGTGTCTATACATCCCAACAAAATGGGGTGGCGGAACGCAAAAACCGTCACCTCCTCGATGTTGCTCGCACATTAATGACTCAAATGCATGTCCCTCGCTCATATTGGGGCTATGCTGTTCTTCTTGCTTGCTATCTCATCAATCGCATTCCCTCCTCCGTTCTCAAGGGAAAAACCCCTTTTTCCATCCTTTATCCCGGCAAGGAGCCTTTTCCTCTCCCTCTCCGAATCTTTGGGTGCACTGCTTTTGTGCATGTCCCATCTGCCACCCGTGATAAGCTCTCCCCTCGCTCCACCAAATGTGTTTTTCTGGGGTACTCGGCCACTCAGAAAGGCTACTGCTGCTTTGATCCTGTTCTTCGTAAACAGTTCGTCTCCGCTGACGTTACCTTCTTCGAGAATGCCTCCTACTTCTCGGATGGCTCCTCTTCTCTTCCTCCCACCTCTTCTTCTCCTGTTATTCCGTTCGTTCCCTCGTCTCCTACTGCGATATCCGCTCCTCCGTCTCCGCCCACTCCTCTCCCTCCGCCTCTCTCTCCGCCTCCATCTCCCTCATCTCCGCTGTCGTCGCTCTCTCCTCCCGGGCCAGCTCTCTCTGCCACGGATGCTCTGGATGCCGAGGAGCCCGCCGACCTGGATCTTCCTGTAGCTCTTCGCAAAGGGGTGCGGACGTGTACCCTACACCCCCTTGCTGCTGTTGTTTCCTATGATCGTCTTACCCCTTCTCGCAGGGCCTTTGCACTGGCTATCTCTGCTACTACCACACCTCGTTCCTACCAGGAGGCCCTTGTCATTCCTCACTGGAAGCTGGCCATGGATGAGGAAATGGCGACCCTCACAGAGCGGGGTACCTGGACTCTTGTCCCTCCTCCCCTTGATACAGATGTTGTTGGCTGTCGCTGGGTCTTTGTAGTCAAGTTTGGCCCAGATGGCACTGTGAACCGTTACAAAGCTCGTCTGGTGGCTAAGGGCTTTACTCAAACCTATGGGGTTGATTACTTTGACACCTTCTCTCCCGTGGCTCGTCTCAGCACTATACGGGTCCTTCTCTCTGTGGCGGTCAACAAAGACTGGCCCCTTTCCCAGCTGGATATCAAGAATGCCTTCCTTTATGGTGATCTTCAGGAGGCCGTCTACATGGAGCAACCTCCAGGGTATGTTGCTCAGGGGGAGACACGAGTATGCCGGCTACAGAAGGCAATCTATGGCCTCAAGCAGAGCCCTCGAGCTTGGTTTGACAAGTTCAGCGGCATCGTGGCGGCCGTTGGTTTTGCTCGCAGCGCTGCTGATCACTCTCTATTTATTCGCAAAACCTCTTCGGGACTGGTGGTTCTTGCAGTATATGTGGATGATATTCTTCTCACTGGTGATGACCAGGAAGGGGTAGCCTTGACAAAGCGGCATCTTCGCCAACATCTAGTCACGAAAGATATGGGTTCTCCGAAGTACTTTTTGGGGATCGAAATCTCTCGGAAGCCCAACTCTTTAGTCCTCTCTCAGCGTAAGTATGCTCTTGATATTTTAAAAGAAGCAGGATTGACTGGGGCCAAACCTGCCTGATGTCCCATGGCTGTTGGAGAAGACAAAACCTGGACAGATGGTTCGCCTCTTCTTTCAGATGCTTCGCGGTACAGGCGTCTAGTTGGTAAGCTCATATACCTCACCGTGACTAGGCCCGACATTTCCTATGCTGTGGGCAAGGTGAGTCAATTCATGCAAGCTCCCAGGGAGTGCCATCTACAGTCCGCCTTGCGGATCTTGGAGTACGTCAAAGCAGCCCCTGGGAAAGGATTGCTCTTTCAGAAGAATGATCATCTGAGGGTTGAAGCTTACTCAGATGCGAGTTATGCTGATGACAAAGGGGACCGCAAGTCTACCTCCGGTTTCTGTACCTTTGTTGGGGGCAATCTGGTAAGTTGGAAGAGCAAGAAGCAATCTGTTGTCTCCAGGTCCAGTGCTGAAGCTGAGTATCGGAGTATGGCATCGACCACTTGCGAGCTAAAGTGGCTACGGGCTCTCATGTTGGATTTAGGAGAGGTCTACAACCATCCTCTACCTATGTTCTGTGATAACAAGGCTGCTATATACATCTCCAAAAATCCAGTCTTCCATGAGAGAACCAAGCACATTGAGGTTGACTGTCATTTCATTCGTGAAGAGATTCTGAAGGAACAAATTTGCACTCCCTTCGTCACGTCTGAAAAAGAGCTGGCTGACATCTTCACCAAGCCAGTATCCGCCTCATTTCTTCATATATGTGACAAGCTGGGCATGATCGACATATATGCTCCAGCTTGAGGGGGAGTGTTGGAGTTGAGACCGGGCGGTCTGTCGGTCTGGCTTGGCGGGTTATTGACCGGGCGGTCTGGCGGTTTGCCTTCTGCGGTTTGGTTGCTGTGTTGAAGTCTTAGGTCCAAGCGGTCTAGTGGTCTGTTACTGGCGACTAGGAGACCGGGCGGTCTAACGGTCTCACATGGCGGCTTGTCTCTCTCTCTGGCAGTGGCCGAGCGGTTAGCCCTTCTGTCTAACTGCGCGGCTTGTTCCGGTCTGTTGTTCTAGCCGCCCAGATTCTTTTGTATAGTTTTAGTCCCACATCTCTTATTTGTATTCTCTCTTCTCTCCTCCATTCTATATAAGGGAGGTCATACCTTTGTAATAGTTACCTTTTTCTGATAATAAAATTTCAGTTATACCTTTTTCGGCTTGTTTTAGTTCGCTTCTCACAATGGTATCGAAGCGAAGCAAAATCATCAGCTGCTCTACTCTCGCATGAATACTCCTGACCTCGCACAAAACCTTTCCAATCTCACATGAATACTCCCGTCTCACATGAAACTCTCCAGATCAGATCCAGCTAATCGTGTGAACTTTCGAGGATCAAGCTCGTCGAGCTCGCCATCCTCGATCAAACAAAGCTTGTCGAGCTTGTCATTCTCATCACGCAAGCCAATCATGATCAAAGACCAAACAGACTTTGCTCGACGAATATTTATAGGGCCCTACACTGTTGCAACCTTCCATATACAAATATCCATCTGTCTACAATCTACATCCATGAGAGTTCGTCGATCTCAGTGAGTTTGCTGATCCCAGCGAGTTCTCATCTCTGCGATCTCCTACGAATAGTGATAGAACCACGTGTGTCTCCTCTCTGCAAGCTCTCCAAACGGCGAGATCGCAGCGTCCCGAACAGTGAACCAGTGTGCTTCACGTGAATATCTGTGACTCCTCAGCTTTATCGTCGATGAGTTCTCCTCCTGCGAGACCTCTTCACTCTGTCTATGATCAACGAGTCGAAGACCTCCTCCCGCGAGGCCTCCTCTCGTGAGTCCTTCTCTCCCCAGTCAAGCATCTTCAGAGAGCTTTTATAGCGATCTGAACCTTCGTGATCTACGATCAATCCAATTCCTTCGCGCTCCGCCCGCGAGCTCTCCCTTCAATTTGAAAGAGCTTGTCAACTCTTCCTGCAAGCTTACTGAGCTCACTTGATTTGAACTATGCCACTTCACCGCTCCCTCCCACTACCACTAACATTGCACCTACTCTCACGCTCATTTCCAGTGCATTTGGAAATTTTGGAATGGCATCTAAATTAGCTTGACTGGATTATCCAAATTGGAGTGCTCCTCACCTCTTTTTTTGCGCTCTCAACACAAACAACGTCATCTCATTGACGCTCATCTTGACCCCGCGTTTCCCACCTATGTCGTGGGGCGCCAGTGAAGCTCTTGTTCACACCTGCCTTGCAATTAATCTTTCTGATGCATGTTCGCCCATCATCCGATATGACGACACTGTGAAGGCGGCATGGAATTATCTTGTCACATTTTACTCGAAGGGTGCCAAAACCTCTCACATCTACACTCTCTATTTTGATCTCCTCCATCAGCCAACACTCTCGATGTTGTGTATCAGGAAGCGCAGAACTTCTCTAGTATCGACCCTTCTCTACTGACATTGTCACTCAGTAGAAACATTTTCAAGAACTCCTTGTAGTCGACTATCTTATTGATGCAACTTGAGTCCAGTCGTATTTTACTTTTATTTCCCGCATTTTTATTAGTGTCGTGCATGTAGTTTTACTTTATTTTTCACACATGTTGTTTTATTTGTGTATGTGTGTTTGTGCAATTGCATCGTGCATGTTACTCGACTTATTGAACTGACCGCCCAACAAGATCATGAATGAAAAAATCCGTCAAATTAGGCTAGGTAATAATTATGGCAAAATTTGAAAACAAAATTTTAAATTTTAAATTTAAATTCAGAAATTATAATTTAATTTCTGAAATTACAATTCATTTAACAATTTTAATGGGGAATGTGAATTGAAGAGTCTTCCACCCTTTGAAATTCCTTCCTTTATTACCATTGATATCCCAACTCTCTTTCAAAGAATTAATACCGGCCCTCGCAATGAAACCCCCCTTCATTAAACATCTTATTTGAAACAAGCCTTCATTCCTCATGTTGCAATAACCCCCCCCCCCCCCTAAACATCTTATTTAAAACCCTTAAAAGCAAGTCTTCATTCCTCTTATTGATGATCCTGACACTGAAACACCACCTCTTTTTCAGCAACTTCCTCCTCATTTACCACAAAGAAAATCCCTCCCCATTCCTCTTCATTTACTGTCATTAAAGAAACCATAATCTAACTATTCTTTATAAAACCTGTCAGCCCCACGTGAAAGCCAGCTTGAACATATTTGGGAACAGAGAACGTCTTTCTCAGTTTCCCGGAGGTCTAGCCCCGTCATTTCTCTCCAAAGTGACTCCGACTCTGACTCCTCCCGCCTCACCGCCGCTGCCTCTCCGCTCCCAGCAAACCTTTCCCAGCCTGCTGCCACGACTTCTTCCAAACCGCCTCCTCCATCGGTCTCTATCCACTTTCCCTACCATTTCGACGAAAACAGCAGATGATTCTACCATTTTAGAGCATGTTGTATTTATGTTTGGTACACCTTTTTAACCGAAGAAGCACTTATTGTTATCATAGCTTTATGCCTGATTTTATTTGATCAACTAATTTTAGAGCTTGCTTAATTATTACCTACGTACCTCTTTGTCGTCAATTTAAATTTTGTTGTTTCATTTTGTTTCCTAACATGCTTGTGAATTTATTAATTCATGTTAAATCATAAGTTTGAATGCTAGAAATTATGCACGTTTGTGATTCCTAAGTTGATCGTCGTATGACATTACCTAAGAAAGTTTTGATCGTGTCAAGGCGCGCCTCAGATGGGCCTAAGGCTCAAGGCGCGCCTCAGACAGGCCTAAGGCTCAAGGCTCACTAGGCTAGGAGGTTTGCGCCTTCGTGCGCCTTATTTGTGCAATTAGAACATAAAAGGTGCGTCTGAGTGAGATTTTTGTTGTAAATTTTTTTCCAAAAATAAAGAAAAAATAATGTAAGAACTCAATAATTTTTATTGATTTAGTGTTTGTAAAATATAATTGTGTTGGGAATTAGATATGGTGCAAGTGACCATATTAATTCTATTTTTAAAAGATATAAACGATAGTAATGAATGATTATAGTAGAATAGATGAAGAATTTGATCGAGAAGATGAAATGATGTTTGATGCTGATAATTTAAAATGGATGTGGATGCGTCTTGTCTTCATCAGACGCGCACCAGCGCCTTGAGCCTTGCGCCTAGGCTCCAAGACCTCTTCACACATTGGTGCGTCTTGCGCCTTTAATAACTAAGGTGTCGCTTAATATAAATCGTTCCCAACAAATTTCTTTTAAAATCAATTCCTCGACTTTAGAATACATCACTTCTCCTTCCTCCAGATTCCAATGAAAAATACGTCGACAGATCTTAGGAGAACTTGATACTCCCACCATGGATGCCACTAACGCTCGGAGCGGTTATCAACCTACTGCAACGACCTCCAATTGTGTCTGTTCCACCCTCCGACAATTTTGCACATGCGACAGGTCGTGGAGCACATTATGGTCGTGGGGGCTCCCTGGGGGTCGTGGGTGACCTCGACCTCCTTGATCGCATTGTGATGTCATGGTCATCTCGTCAATAAATGCTCTGTGAAACACCCTCACCTTCATCCTCAGGCTCATGTCAGTACTACTACGTCAAATCCTTCTGCATCCCCATCCACCCTGCCGCCAGAGTCCGGTCGATGGTTCTCTTCGGCAGTTATTGAGTCTCTCATCAATTCATCTAAGCAATCCGCTTGCATTGCCACTTTTTCAGATAGCATGCATGTTGCATAGGTGGCTCATCGACTTCGGTGTCACCAATCATATGATTGGGTACTCTCTTATCTTCTCTCACCTCAAGAAGCATAATTGGTCACCACCATTCTCTGGGGCTGATGGATTTTTTGCTCCTGTTTGTGGATTTGGAGTTGTGACTACCTCCTTCTCTAGTTTAATAGCAATATTCGTCAAAAGTTCCTTGTAATTTGTTGTCGGTCAATGCTCTGCTACAGTAGTTGGGACTCTTACTCTCGAGATCTCTCCTTTATCTACCAACTCTCCTCCCATCTCTATTTTATTATTCTCTATCCATGCTCCTCCACCAGATATCCCACAACTGACACCAACTCCTGCACATGTACCTCCTCTTTCACCTTTTTTCTTAGCATTATCATCATCGGTCTGCTTCTCCACCTGTCCTTGTTCCTTCCACTCAAGAGTCCCCACTATCACCTCTCAGGTCAGCTCTCTCCTCTTTGGAAGGTTCCCTCACCTCAGCAGTCTCGGGCGTGGATGTTCATATTGCTCTGCGGAAGGGGGTAAGAAGAAGTACACAGCATCCTCTTACTAATGTTGTATCGTGACCAATCGTGGTCCCTCATGCAGTATGTTTGTCTGGGCGCTCTCTACCACCACCTCACCTACTACCTATCATGAAGCTCTTTTGATCATTAGTGTTCCAACAAACCATTGACGCATCCACTCTAACCGACAAAGTTTCTAGTCCAATAGAAAC
Source organism: Platanthera zijinensis (assembly GCA_039513925.1). Taxonomy (NCBI): domain Eukaryota; kingdom Viridiplantae; phylum Streptophyta; class Magnoliopsida; order Asparagales; family Orchidaceae; genus Platanthera; species Platanthera zijinensis. The sequence continues at coordinate 35,690,950 of CM077087.1, read as the reverse complement.
ACTACATTTACTTTTTTCATCCATCCATCGATGCTAGGGGTTGTGTCATGCAAGTGATTTTTCTAGGCTGTTGTTTTATTGTTTTTAATTTCTATAATATTTGCTTGTTTATACATTTTTTTGTTCAAGAGGCTTACATAACAATAAATATTAATATAACATTATATTATTGTTCAATCACTATATTACGTCCTCCTTTAATACTTCGCTGAAAAGCTTGTCCAAAACTCATCTATAACATTATTTACAAGCACATTTGCGGCTTCCGTAATACTTGTTCAAAAGTCTTAACGGGTGAGTAGAACCCAATTAAAAGAAAACTTGAGCTAGCCAAGTCCAAAATCCTTCAAGAGAGTTGGACTCTAGCCAGAGTGCAGCTCGAAAAAGCTCTATGTGACTGAGCAAAGCATAATACAGAGAGTGCTCGACTCAACTCGTCTTGGCTCAATTACAACTTCATTTTCTACGCACTCACATGGATGCAGATATATTTTGACATTGAATCGCATAATATTTGTGTTCTTCATAATGTTTTATAAGTTTAATGTTTACTTTATGTTCAGCATACTCCTCTCATGAATGAAGTTCCCGAATGCCGCGTTAACTCTTAGCAACACTACTAGCAATGAAGAAGTTCAACCCTACACATCCTCTTCTTGTTGTTTACCACAAGTTAGAACAAAACATATTTCCTCAAAAATCTCTGTTTTAAAGTTCGTTAATGGCCTAACAGTCAATAGGACCAAGAAGATTCAAGCATAGATAAATGCACATATCTATTCGCAGATATGGATTGTAATTCATAGAAAAGACCAACAAAATTGCATATTTTCAACAAAATCATTTAAATTAAAAACTAGTGATTCAAAACAAAGCAGTGAAAACAAATGCCAGACCTGGATCATAGGTTTTCCGAGGATTTGAACAAGGGGCTTGCCAGGGAATCTCGAAGAAGCGAATCTCGCCGGAATGATTCCGATTACTCGGCTCCGGTAACCGCCTCGTCGTAGAAGCCGCCGGAAGAAGCCTCTATGAGACACAGCAGCAGCTGCGGCGGCGGCAACAGCAGCTCCAATGAGAAGGCTGTGAACGATCCACGCCTTACTGGTAGATCCCGACGATTCAGATCCCGACGTACACACTACCATCGCCTCCAACAGCAAAATGATTTCTTCTTACTGCACACAACTGAAAATATTCAATCACCATTGTAGCAGAATTCTGAAAAAAAAAACATGGAGAAGGGAAAAAAGCAAGGAAAAAAAACTAGAAAACGCAGGAAACAAGGGTTCGGATACAGAGAGTGAAATCTTTGGGAGGCCGAACCTTTTCCGGAAAAATCAGAGCAAACGCACTGATAGGATCCAAAATGGCAAAACGGGGATTTGATGATAAACTTGAAATATTAATTGATTGAAAAATAAATTACAGGATAATTTCTCCTAAGAGCAAGTTCTGAACCGATCTATCTTCCAGCAAGGGGGGTGTCTCAAAGGCCCGACCGAGCCTGATCGAGTTGGGGCTTTTGCAAACCGGGCTGAGCCCGGGCCCTTCCTTTATTGGGCTCGGGCCGGGCTCGGGCTTTGACCCCAGTAAGGGGCCCGAGGCCTCCCCCCCCCCCTCCGGGCCGGGCCGGACCCTTATTATTTTAAAAAATATATTTTTATTTAAAATATTAAAATTTAAAAAATCTGAAGAAAAAAAACGAATAAAAACTTTTTATTAATATTCAAATTTAAAAAATCAAAATTACACTTTTACAAAATAAAATTAGTAAAAAAATGAAATTTATTATTTTTTATAATAATAAAAAAGAAAATTATACTTTTACAAATTCAGGTTGTTCATCTCTTCTTCAAATTCCTTCGAGCTCTCCTTCAACGCTGAAATGTATTGTTTCCTCTTCGTAGCATCCAAATAATCCTTGTAGCAGATGTATAGTTCCAGTGATTCTTCATTTAGTCGGCTCATCCGCTTGTTCAAAATACTGCCACTAAGAGAAAAAGCGGACTCCAAAGATACAGTACTAGCTTGAATTGTTAGTAAATCACGGGTCATATAGGCCAAAATATGATAGGTATTAGGTTTACATTTCCATCATTTTAAGATATCGAAGTTTTTGATCTCTTCCGTAGTCATAAAATCACGAAATTGTGTTTTCGTACACAATGCAAATTCGTTTAAACTATTCGATGTGCATGTTTTTTCCCTTGATGCTAATTCTAAAATTTTATTTGTAAAAGAATCTTTTGTGATAAATTGTGTTATTTCTTCTCGAGGTCGTGAGCCATATAAGTTGTCGAAATAATTAAAATATTCGGTAAAAACAGAATTAAATTTAATAGTATTAACGTCGTCAACGTGATCAAAACTTAAATTTATGTGTAAGTTAACGTTAATTTCATCTATCAAATTTTCTACATCGTCTACAACGAATAACGAGTTTAAACCAATGGCGCATGAAAATGCAGGAGGCATTTCTCTATAATATTTTAAAAAAAATTCTTCTATTATTTCAATTAAAGGAAGTCATCCGGAGTGTTGCTTAAAATAGTTAAGTTTTTGTGCGATATTTACAAAATTTTAAACTACTAACGAGCTAATTGAATAATATACGCCAGATAAAAAACATTTGTCCTATAAAAATATTTTAATAAATCCATATAATGTAATAATACGTCCCAATCGTTATCGGTTAAATCATGATTATTTGTCACGGTGTTATATTGCATAAAAAGTGTTTTTTGTTGAACTACTTTTTTTAACATTTTATATGTTGAGTTTCATCTTACAGCATATCAAATTGAGGTTTCAAATATTTTTGATCTTGCGCGATCACAAATTTTCGAAAATTTTGACTTCGTTGTTTGGTACGATATATAAATCTAAGCATAGTCCAAATTTTTTCAACATATGGTTCCATAGCTTCTAAACTATCTTGTACCACTAAATTTAAAACGTGACAGACACATCGAGTGTACAAAAATGCACCGTTGAGCATTGGCTTTAATTTACGTTTTAACCACTCTACTGTGGTGTTGTTATTATTAGCGTTATCAAAATAAAGACTCATTATTTTATCTTTTATTTTAAATTCACGCAAACATTTAATAATTACCGAATATATAGCATTACCTGTGTGCGGAAATTCAAAACCTTCAAAATATATTACGCACTTATTTAACTCCCATGAAACGGGATCGATCCAATGAGCCATGATACAAATATAAGATAATCTTACCTTTACGCTACTACTCCAAACGTCATTCGTTAAACTCACACGTCCCTCGAAAGTTTCAAAAAAAATTATTAAATCTTGTTTTGCATCAAAATATAATTTCAGTGTGTCGCGTCTAATAGTGGATCTACTTACATGTTGATATTTGGGCTGAAGCCCTTCGTGTATATACTCCGTCGTCTCATCGTTGTCATAGTGACTGAATGGCAACTCACGTCTGATAACGCTTTTCACTTGTAGGTCTCACTGTCTTGCTTGATCGTACGTCCAAATTTGTCATGATGCTGATATTTGTCCCTGATTAGACTCGGGAACTTGCTTCGCAAAACATGACTTAATGTGTCTCGCTAGTGTTGAGTTGTCGGTAAGAGTTAACAACTTTAAGCATAACTTGTACCGCACCTAGAATTCGTCGCCGACTTTAACCTTGTCGAAATGCTCCCAGACGGGCTCCCTCCGATTATGCTCCACCACTTCGGTCGTGCTTTGAGTCGACGACGCCGACGTTGAGGAGTACGATGTCATGTAGCGAGAGAGAGAGTAAGAGAGGGAGAGAGGGAGAGAGGGAGAGAGGGAAAGAGTAAATGAGAGAGAGAGAGAAAGTGAGTGGAAGAGAGAGAGTAAGTGTGAGAGAGAGAGTGAGTGAAGGAGAGAGAGAGGGGGTCGAGTAGGGGGCGGGGGGTTTATAGGTTTTTATATTTATTTTAAATAAATAATAATAATTTTATTTTTAAATGACCTTGCCTAGGCCCTAGGCCACAGCAGCCAGCCCTGTCGGCTGTCAGCAGCAGCAGCTGCTGGCTGCTTCCAATGGCTCTAAGAGTCGTTGGAAGCCAGTAGAGTTCGGTCGGGCTTCGCCTGCGCCAGGGCCAGGGCTGGCCCGAATTTCAGGCTTTGCCCGGCCCGGCCGGGTATCGGGCTGGGCTAGCCCCCAAAATCAAGGCCCTGTAAGGGCCCTGAGCCTGGCCTCGGCCCGGACCGGGCTTTTTTCGGGCCTGACCGAATCGGGCTTTCGCCGGGCTCGGGCCGGCCCACTGGGCCCGGGCCTTTTGGACACAACTAGCGAGGTTAGAGGTTCCCGTTCAGCCGTTAACACCAACAAGACACCAAATCATTTAATATAACGAAACCCAACTACTTATAGAAACCATAACTGGGTAAATTACAAAACTACCCTAATATAAAATAGAAACACATCATTTCTCCTTCCTCCAAATCGAGTTTGCCCTCAAGGTCGAACGTCGTGAGGATGGTCGAGTCATCTGACATCTTTACCTCTCGCCAGAACAACTCTCGATAGCGCGTCGCAGCAGCTAGAACTTCGGCTAGCGGCATTGATGTCGGTCTGATGGTCGTAGCAAGCGGCGTCAGGGTAAGCAGAGTAATGACAGGCCGCAGTGGCGAAGACAACAATGGTGGTGAAATTTGTTGATTGGGTACCCCGACGGGAGGGCTGGCATTGGCGGTGGCCTGCGACGGCAGTGAAATCAGCGGTGTTGCGGCAGGTTGCGGATGTGGTGGCCGAATACTGGGGAAGCCACCCGTAGTTGGAGGATGTGTCTCCAAAGAGTGGGAGGAATCGTCGGCGTAGCCTAGCAAAAATTTAGTTTCAAGAGCCTCAATCCAAGCGTCATTGCGCGTGACCTGAGCACTAATATTGTTGAATAGGGCGAAAATTCGTGTCCATCTTTCTTCCATAGTAGCCATAGGTTAAAGGAAGGATTTTGACCAAGTACAAGATTAATTAATTCTGGCAAGGAGATGTGAGAATTTCATTTGGTATAGTGAGTAGAGGGAGGCATTAAAAAAAGTCAAATGGTGGGGCAGTGATTGGAGATAGGAGACGCTGCGCAGCCCGAAATATAAAAGTTGTGAGAAGTAATTAGAGGGGTGGCAGTAAGAATTAAGTGGGGGCAATGCCAGTGAGTGGAGATAGGAAATCGTGGAGATGAATGGTAAAAAAGTCAAAAGAAGGTGAGGTGCTCGAGATAGCAGACGATAGAAAATTTAACAATTAAAAGAAGATGAGAGGTATTTGTCAAAAAATGGATGAAAACGAACAGGGAATGCCTCCACGGGGATGACAACCAACAATAGCTTGAGATGAATGAAGCGTTCTGGTAGGCGTGCGAAGGAGGAATGGCTTGAAAGGGAAATGTTCAAAGCTCGACGTTAACGGGGGAAAAGCGGCGCTGAAGAATAGTGGTGGAAGTGTGGCTTTAGGGGTGATCTGCTCATCGCGCAGAAAGGAGAAAATGGGCCAAATCACCCGGGAGGATGGAAGCGACGAGGGCGTTTTGGAGGAGGACGGCTGGTGGAAGAACGGTTGGCTGGGATGGAGTTGTGCGGCGAGGAGTGTGCAATCGGTGCGGGGGTAGGCGGTGGGAGATAAGCGGATGTGCGGCTGGAAAACAAAGGAAGAAGAGCGGACGCCACAGATGTGGGCGAGGGTGGAGGCAGAGGGAACAACTTGCATAGGTGAGAGAATGGAATGACTCTGATACCTTTGATGCGATCCAATTTGATAGAAGGGGGATTTGATTGTAAACTTGAAATACTAATTGATTGAAAAATAGATTACAGGATAACTTATCTCTCCTAAGAGCCAAGCTCTGAACAGATCGATATTCCGGTAAGGGGAGAGGTTCCCGTTCAGTCGCTAACACCAACAAGACACAACAAATCATTCAACATAACGAAACCCAACCTAAGCCCAACAATTTATAGAAACCATAACTAGGTAAATTATAAAACTACCCTAATATAAAATTGGAATACATCACGCACCTTGCGAAACCTTTGGGAGGCCGAACCTTTTCCAGAAAATCCGATTGAAACCTTCAAGATGCGAGAGGAGGAGAGAAGCGCAGATAAAAAATTGCAGGCTTTGTTTGGCACGGCTGCAGCAACTGCAGAAGCACCAGTTAAAAGCAATGGTAGAATAATGAGTTGTTTTGCAGAGTGGTGACAGTATCTGTGAATCTATTTGGAAGAATAGCATTTGAAGTGATGTTTCTGCACTATCTTCTACATCTTGTTCCCCACAAACCTTAACCACAAAAAAATGAACTCGAAATCTACTACATCAGATAAAACTTGTATAGGGTAGTACACGAAATATACATCTGTCCTCTTTCATTTTTTTTATTTTCACTAATTTAGGATAGAACACGACAGTAGATTTGAGTTCAAAATCTAAACTCGAAATCACGAATCAAAATCTCGGCAGTAGATTTATTTTCATTGATTTAGGGTAGAACGTGACAGTAGGTTTTTGGCAGAAGCTGTGTGGACTTCTATGTAATAACATGCAACAGTGGAGGAGTAAAAAGACTTCCTAGCGGAGGAGGAAAAAGACTTCTTGGGGGAGGAGGAAGAAGACTTCCAGGTGGGAGTACCAGCCTCGGTGGCGGAGGAGGAAGAAGACTTCAATCGGAGGAGGAGCCTTCCAGGAGGATTCAAGGCTGGAGAAGACCAGAATCACAAAGGATAAATTTTTTTATGTGGAGGAGAAGACTTCCGCCCATCCGGATTCCTGGCGGGAGAAGGCCAGAATCACGAGCGATTCAGGAATCATGAAATTTTTGTGTGACTTTGAATCGCGGTAAATTCGTGATTTTAGGGTGGGGGTTATTTCCACCATTGCCCCATTTTTTTGTTTGGTGCAACGTTTTTAAAAACAGTGGCACCTTGCTCTAAAAACGTCGCCCCAAACAAAGCCTGAGGCTCCATTTGGCGACAGGGCGTTTTAATTCCGGCATGAAATGCATGGGCCTTCATCTTCAGGAAAAAAAAGTGTTAATATAAATACCCCAAACTCCCCGGCCCCACCTCCATTTCCCCTCTTTTTGTTAATAATTTTCAAAAAGGTTCCCGGCGTTACGGAAGACCTAACTCCCCGGTGCTCATCGATGGAGAGTAATACGGCGAACACTGCTATTCATCTGGAGGGAACATCGGCCGTCGGGGAGAAGAGCTCGGTCACCCGTTTACTTCTGTGAACTTCCTTTGGGGACTTCGACCGCGAGGGAGAACGTCGAAGGTAATGAATGATCTGTCATGGCTTCATTTTCATTTACTCATTTGGTAGGAGTTTGGTTAAGTTTTCTTTGGGGAAGATTGTCACCACTCAGTTATTGTTTTTTTTGTAACACATAGAATGTGCTTCACTGCCAAATTTTGCTTAGGTTTAGTGTTTCAGTTGCAAACTAGGATGGAGTTTACCTGTTTACGGTGATAAACAGGGAAATGACTGAATTTTTAGTGTTTAGCTTGTCAGTACACCTTTTTTTTTGTTTTGGTTAGGTGTTCCTTCGATTGGATATGAGCACATCCAATTGGATTTATGAATGTATTTAGGAATGTGAATCTTAGGCTTTGTTTGGTTTGGCGTTTTGCCACCTCCATTTGGAGCAAACGTTGTCGGACGGTAGGTAAACAAATAGTCGTCAGTGGCGTTTGCTCAGTTTGCACCCACGGCAAGGAGGAAATGGCCCTAATCCACTCCGTTTTGACCCCTACCTCTTCCCCTCCGATTCCAAAGGCGTTTTGACCCACTGGATGAACCCGCCATCGCTGAACCAAATATAGAATTAGAGGAAGGTGTTATTGTTTTAGAATTATATTGTTTTTCGAAAACTTTATTACTATTATTGTATTCTCTACGATATCATTTGGAGTGAAAAGATAAGTTGGAATCCTTAAGTCTCTCTTTATACTAGATCTTTTATTTGGATTAAAAAACATGTTTAGTACTGCTATTGTTTGAGCATTGTATTAACTAGATCTTTTCTTTTTCCTTTACAACTTGTTCCCCAACAATAGTGGATATTCTGTGCAGGTTATAATGCAACATAAGTATTTTTTGTTCTAGTTTAGATGTTCTTCCAGTCGAATATCAACACATCCAGTTGGATTTATAATTTCATTTACTAGTGGGACATTATGTATGTCATTCATCCTCCTTTTTCATTGCAGTGTATTAGTCCAATTGGAAGGGCACTGTGGTGGCGCATTTTTTAATAGTAGGCGTGTCATCTTAACCTTCAAGAACTATGTCGAGCCACTACTAGATGTGCGTTCAGAGGAGTCACTAGAGCTGTTGAGGGATGCTTCATTGCTACACCTTTTTTTAATTCCAGATGTTCCGCAGAATATTCCAGTGTTATATAGAATGCTAAGATTATATAGATCTGATAAGGAGGCATTCCTGCTCGTCAATTGTACATTAAATTCACCGTGAACAAATTAGCTCTTATTTTGAGTCTACCAAATAGGGGAGAATATTTTGATTTTCAAAGAGCCTCGTACTCACAGGTGAACCAAAATGATGTAGTCGCTGAGTTAAAGCAATTAATCAGTGAAGTCCACTCACCAGATTTGGAGGAGCGAAGAGTGAATGCCCTTGTCAGATATGCACTGTCAAAAATATTTTTACTAGTCATTAAAATCTCTGAGTGCCATAAAGATTTTGGTGGATTGAACGACTTTAGGAGATTCAACTGGCCAAAGGCTGTCCACAAAAATTAAGTTTTATGCAGTCACAGTTTTATGCACACTACATAAACTAAGTTGCACAAGGGAAGAACCATCAAGCTTGAGATATCTTGAAGGAAACACAGTTGTTCTCGTGGTAAGAGTTTTACTCTATTAATTTTCACTTCCAATTTTAAATATCTTTAAACTCACTAAAATATTTTCATGTAGGTGTGGTTGTTTAAACACACAAAAATATAGCTTCTTACCAATGATTTGGTGAGGCTGCATATTTGTCATTGGTCGACGAAGGCAAGCTTCAACAATAAGTTATGCACTTAATTATCTGTTAAGTTGTGGCCAAATAAGGAGGTTAGTGTCCGTTATTACCTGTTTTGATAGTCTTTTGATGTGGATTAATAATTTATTTTTTTAAATGTAGATTATCACAAAATTTATGAATATTGTCGAGGAGGAGCAGAATCTTCTAGGAGATGAGAAGGTAGAATCCTTCTTTGAGACAGGCAAGAGAATAAAACAGGAGACTAAAACAAGAGAAAAATAAAAGAAAGCGAATGGTAGTTAAGGAGATCCCGAAAAAGGAGGAGTTGATGAGAGAAGAGAGGGAGAGGAAGAAAGAGAGGGAGATGAAGAGATTTATTAGTAGAGAGGTTAGTCATCTTAGATACCAACTTTTCGAAGAAATTCAGTAGTTACCCTTCTAGTGTCAGGAAAAATTTGATTTTGTGGTTAGCCTCATTAGTTCACTCTTGTATGCAAATGATCTCATTCCCTCCACCGCACCCGGCTTCGATCCTACTTATGATCTCACCCCTTCCAAATCATCGGCCTCCCCTCCATCTCCAGAACAACAACAGTCGTCCCATCATATCACTCTAGCACACAATACACAAGTTTGTAGTAAGTCTGATGTTGTGTTTGTCGATGGGTGTACGCCAGACTCAAAAAACCGAGTAAAAAGGGGACAAAGGGTAAGAAGTCCAATGTACATGAAGAAGAATAAATTGGGAAGGAGATTTGTTTTCCTAGTCGAATATATCTCTCTGGGGCCGATCGGAAATTTATTGATTCAACGTACATGTGGTTTCCCATGAGGTGCATTATATTTTTTGCAGAGCAATCATTATATTACTAATAATGAGAAATCGATAGTCTATAGTTTAAATTTACTCTTGATATATTTTTTTGTAGTTCCATCATTATATCGCAGTATCAAAAAAATGCTGGTATTAAAAATTATGAAATAATATTGAAACATTTCACGACATCAAATGTAAAAGCAACAGATATAATAGTGATACCAGTTTTCATCACCACCCGCAGCCATTGGACATTAATAGTTTGTTATTGGCCATTGGAGCAAGTCCTCGGATCGACGCGCTCGTTGACTCAGCTATTGGTTCTAAGGGCTGTTATGTAATATCCCGACTTTTATTGGGCCACCAGAACCCTAGTGGGCCCAATAAAAGTGGCCCGGACCCTACCCATGACCCGGTGAGGGGTAACCCAAGGTAGGAAATAGAGCTAGAGGACTCTGATTTGAGTTCCGTCAGTTCCTGTGGTCTCGTATAGTCCATACGAGCGCACCGGAACTCGTTCAATTGAACCAGAGGTTATATAGTGGATTTGGTCATTCCTCGCAGAACGTCGCGAAAATGAGATTTTTGGATATTGACATAGAGAACTCCGATTTGAGTTCTGTCAATTCTCATGACTTCGTATAGTTGATACGAACGCATCGGAACTCGTTGCGCCGCGATTCGAAGCCTAACGATGATTATGGGCGTTTTGACCGTTTTAGCACGCTGCGACGCGCAAATATCGGACTTTCGCCAAACGAACTCCGATTCGACCCCGGTCAGTGGCGTTGGACTCGTATGGTCAATACGAAGTCAACAGAAGTCATTCCGGTTAATTTCGACGACAATTGGTCAACTCGTGGTCAAATCAAGCATAATCGTGCACCGAAAAGCGTGCACACACCAATTGTGACACGACACCCGAACCTTGACCCGACCTCGATGACTTGGACCCACATTGACTTTGACCAGCAAGGGGGACCCATCCTAGGGTTGACTTGGTCAAACCCTCATAAAAATCCACTTTTTGGATTTTTTTTCTCCAAATGAGGAGTCCACCTCCTCTCCATGGATGAATAACCCTTGCCCCCCTCACTCTCCTTGGGCCCCCAACCAGCAAGCCCCCATCCCACTACAAGTGGAGGCCCACCCACTTCTTCCCTCTCTCTCTCTCTCTCCATTTCTCCCCCTCTTTCTTAAGCCCAAGCCCACCAAGGCCCAAGCCCTTGGGGATTCCCCTTGTTCCCCACATGGGGAAATATGTGGCACCTCCAGCTGTCCTTGGACAGCTGGAGGGTGGTGATTAATCCCTCCCTAAGGAGGGATTAATCCCACATTGCCCAAAGGGAAGGAGCTCCCCCTCCCCCTCCCTATAAAAGCTACCCCTCCCCCCTCTCCTTCCCACAAGCTTCAGAGCAGCCCTCCCCCTGCTCCTCCCCCTCTGCCGGAGCTCTGGTGGCCGGAAAAAGGCAAGCCAAGGAGCTCCTCCCCCTCCTCCACCACCTTGAGCCATGTCCGACCAAGCCGGCCCCTCCCGAGCCCGCCAAACTCAGGTAGAACCTTCTCTTCCTCCCCCTCCCCATTTCTGACGTGGTGCATGCGAGCTCCGGCGGCCGGAGCGTCGCCGCCGTCACCCCCTCCCCTCCCGTTTTTTTTAAAAAAAATGGCTCCGGCGATGGCCGGCGGCGGCAGGCCGCCGGACCACCGCCGGAGTGAGCGCCCACCACCGGGCAGGCGGCCGGTGGTGGAGCCACGGCCGGCCGGCGACGGAGGAGCCCCGTAAGAGCTCTAGGAAATATCCAGCGGGGGGGGGGGGGGGAAGATAATGTACAGGAACTTTTTATAATATATGTATTATATTATAATATTATTTATGAATATTATAATATTATAATATAAAATTAAGGGTTTTGATTTTTCGGGGCTAAAATAGAGCCCTCATGAAAAAGTGTTGAACATGAAAAATGTTCCCCATAAATAGGGCAGTCTCCACAAAAAATTTGAGAATTTTTGGAGTTGTTTTGGTATTTTTAAAAGCCCAAATAAAATTTGTTTGGCCAAATTAAAGGCCCAAAACACTTTGGAAAATTACCAAAAAATTACTAGGCTCATTTTAGGGTATTTGAAGGGTTGTATCAAAATTTGGGGTCATGAGATTGAGTGTTGATATTTTTCCCAAATTTTGGAAGCCTAGGATCGCGCCCGATAATTATTACGCTCGAAAATGAAAATTGGAGCGCGCGACTATCCTCACTAAAAAGAATAATAAAATTGTCATATCAACGAGAGTGGCCGAGGCAAGTGACCGAACTCTGTGTGCTCCGATACTTCGTGAAACCGTCGAGCGCCTCGCCTCTCGGGTGATTTGGGTACGCTCGGAAGCGAGAGTACGAGTAGTGTTATGCGAATTATTCTCGATAACTAATGAGGGTGCAACTCCTGATAAGCCCCTGATTTTATTAAGCCGTGATTAATAAGGCGCAACCAGATTCTAATCGAATCTTAATAATGGGTGCAACCCAATGAAGCCTTATTAAAAACTGAAATGGAACTGAAAAATCTCTCCTAAGAACGGAGATGGAACTGAACGTGCCTCCTGGATGGAGATGGAACTGAAAAAAATCTCTCCAGAGAACGGAAATGGAACTGAATGTGCCTCATGGATGGAGATGAACTGAAAAATCTCTCCTGAGAACGGAGATGGAACTGAAGCCTCCTGGATGGAGTGATTGGACTACTAACCTTTTTCTTTATGATTATTCCAGTCTTGCACTGGTCCGGTTCCTTTATTCTTTTCAGTTATACTCCAGTCTCGTACTGGTCAAGTACTTTCAATTCAGTTATACTCCAGTCTCGTACTGGTCAAGTACTTTCAATTCAGTTATACTCCAGTCTCGTACTGGTCAAGTACTTTTAATTCAGCTTTACTCCAGTCTCGTACTGGTCAAGTACTTTCAATTCAGCTCTACTCCAGTCTCGTACTGGTCAAGTACTTTTAATTAGCTCTACTCCAGTCTCGTACTGGTCAAGTACTTTTTATTCAGTACTACTCCAGTTTCGTACTGGTCACGTTTCTTTCCAGCACTTTAAATAAGCAGCATAATCACCGCACTTGTCTTCATTGCAATTTACTATTATAATCACGGGTCCTGCTCTGACGAGCAGTAGTTATTAAGGTTGAGCCATAGTTGGGGATAACCGGAGTTGAGGTATTCCTCCAGGTCTAGCCCCAAATAATGCGCTCCCACGCTCCTTGACGAAAGTAGAGCTGAACGCCGTCGCCCGAAGTTTAAGCCTAGTAGGGCAGGCCGACATAGACCCGGTGTGTATTATGTTTGCCGTTGATTGATTGCTTGTAAATTGCTTGCGGTAGAATAGTGGCGGGTCAGTCCCTTCCGCAGACCGTTCGTACCGGTGCGGGAAGGTTGACGACTCAAGACGACAGGGAGATGGGTACCACGGGTGACCGGCCGTTTTATTCCCCGTCGAGTTTTCCTCCGCTGGTCGGCCAAAATGATTCGTTGGATGTCGCTCACATCCAAGAGTACACAAGGTTGTACGTTAGGGCCTGGGGTTGTGCGGTACGATCACCCCCAGAAGTGGCAGGACTGGCCACTGTCACCGACGGCCACATCGGTGAGGCCCGCGGGGCTCGCTACCCTGCTGGAACAGAAGCGGTCCAAACTATGTCGACATAGGGTTTGTGTGCGCGGCTGTGAATGCCTGCGGTGTGTGCGCGGCTGTGAATGCCTGCGATAGAAATCAGGGTATGAAAACCTATTGTGTTGATGAGCTAGTAGAGCATTGTTATAACCGTTTTATACTATTGCTGCTTTTTCGGTTATACTGCACTCTTTTATATTGTTCCTAGCTGTTCATATATGAAACATTGTGCTAACCCTCTCTTGCTTCGGCTATTTACTTCTGTTGGGTGGGTGCGTGCTCGTCCCCAGGATGTGGATCCGGGGAGGAGATTTGTTTCCACTTAGCTCTGTGACTAACGGTTATTTGATTAACCATTCACAGGAGGTGGAGCACCGTAGTGACCCGCTGCCACAGGAGATTACGCCAGCAGCTAGGTCTACTCGAGCAGATGCTCCCCCGCCGTCCCCAGAGTTTAGAGACGTGAGTTCCGCCGAGCAGTGTAGAGAGAGAGTATATGAGGATTATATGTAGCACACGTATAGCCTACGGGCTTATATAAGTACTTAGGCTTCGGCCCTAGAACTGATGTGATTCTGATATGTGATATATAAATCTGCAATGGTTTCCTGTTAATGCTTTCGCTATATTCTGATGGGTTGTGAATGTTATGATTCGAGCCAACCAAGGCGGCCATCTAGTGCTTGGACAGGGTGGATCGTTTCCCCTATAAGCACTGGGTGGGCGTCTTGGGCCAGTAGCACCCCTCCGGCCTGACCCGGGCAAAGGTTGGGGGGGGGTGCTACAAATGGATCAGAGCGATCACGATTCTTTCTTGTGGAGCAGTCTCAGGATCCCTTCGTCCCTCGCTTCGTTTTAGGTTCGGGACGAACCTTGCAGCGGAAGCCTGGTGGACCCTAGTGTAGAGGCTTAGGGATTCTAGACTGTACGATATTATGCCCATACACCGTTGTTTCCGCTTTGTCTGTCGTTTTTGCAAATTGCCACTACTTTTGCAAAATACTGACACTCTTTCCTGTTACTTCTCCAGATACCGGAGGACAATAACGGGGGATTCTCGTCTAGGGGATATGTTCCAGCTACCCCACCACCAGACCCGGTCGCCCCCGCGGCTATACCGTTTGCCGAGACGGATATGGGGCAGACGCTGACGGCTATACTAGCGACGTTCCGGGATGCCCTAGCACAGCCACCGCGAGAGATGACCGCACCCACCGATCTGCTGACGACTTTTCGAGGACTCAGGCCTCCCCCGTTCAGGGGTACAGAGACGGCCATTCAGGTTGAGGAGTGGGTGGAGCGAGTGGAGGAGCTGTTAGTAGGGATGATGTGCCCAGTTGTGGCAGCAGTTTCTTTGGTGGTGACCCTCTTGGAGGGATATGCGAGGGATTGGTGGAGAGCGGCTAGTCGCTCTACCTTTCGAGGTCGGCCGATGAGCACGATCCTTTGGGGAGAGTTCTCCGTAGCTCTACTAGAGTTCTTTATCACAGATACAGACCGAGCCACGCTACAAGAGAGGTTCCTGCTCATCCGACAGGGCAACCACACTGTGGCAGAGTATGAGAGAGAATTCTTACACCTGGCACGCTTTGTAACACCCCTATCCGTCACATAGCATATAACAGTAGGTCCGGCCGGGGCCCGACGCCATATACTACGGACAGACCGGTTGGTTACGCGTTGAAACCATACAACTAATCAGAGCGTCCTACACAACACCTAGCGGAAGCAAATTTAATTAAGTTGCAAAAGAATAAGAACCCTGCCAAAAAGCATGAATGTCCACTACAACCCAGGAATGAGTACATACACAAAAGAGAACTGGCCTTAAGGCCTTACAATGTTCACTTAACAAAGTAGTGTCTTCCAAACCTCGGCACGCAGGCCGGCCACACATGAGTACAAGAGGTAAAACACTCAAAACAAGGCCTTCGAGGGCCAGCACAGCAACTTGGGCTTTAGCCCGCTATTTACCTCTCGGCTCCGCAGCACCTGCAAGCAACAACCCACCGCACGGTGGTAGACAAAGGCAACGGTCAGCAATGCTGACCAAATTATAACGATTCCGCCCCCAAACCGGGGCGGCAAAGCTTCTTCCCTGCACTTGTTAGCAAAACACACAACACAGCCAAACAAGCATCTCAACATAGGTGCACGCTCTCACGGCCGTACACCCCGTGCTCTCAGGGCACTTACTCGGCGAAGCCAGTCCGAACCCCATCCGGTCCTCGACTCCACCACCACCCCCAGGATGGCAATCTTTGTGAGCATTTAGTCTTCTCAGCCGCAGCCTAGACTCGATCTCCAAATCTCAGTAAGTCCCACGTAAACTTTAGGTCGCTTTAACCGAGCAGGTGGAGCGGGTAGAGGGCTACTAGTCCGTTGCTCACTCCGCCACTGCCATTTGGCCCTTTGGCGCGGACTAAGCTTTCCCCAGTCCCAAATAACGATCAAACACGGTACTTAGCCCTGCTAAGTACCCGGTTGGCTCCCAGGCCACCGATATGACAGAACTACATTTCCGTCCAAGATTTCCGGGTGCACCTCGGGTTTCATCCCCAAGGCTCCCTGCCGCAATCAAACATGATACATAGCCCCGCTATGTTCCCGGCTGGCACCCAGGCCACCGAGATGGCAGAACTTCGTTTCCGCCCAGATTTCCGGGTGCACCTCGGGGTTAATCCCCAAGATTCCCTGATGCATTCTACCGCATAGCAATCCGAAAACAACCACAACGCTCGGAGTCTTCTCCGGCTAA
Organism: Platanthera zijinensis; assembly: GCA_039513925.1. Taxonomy (NCBI): domain Eukaryota; kingdom Viridiplantae; phylum Streptophyta; class Magnoliopsida; order Asparagales; family Orchidaceae; genus Platanthera; species Platanthera zijinensis. The sequence continues at coordinate 35,674,716 of CM077087.1, read as the reverse complement.
AATATGCATAGCAAAACATCACCGATCCGGAACACACGTCCGGGTAGGCTTCACACAACATGCCTATGTCCGTACTACGATTCCGGACTCTAACAAGGGGGACTTTACTTATCTACCCCAAGGAATACCACGATCTCGCCACACACTCGCGGGAGAGGGGTTTTCCCATGCAAAGGAAGAAGAGCTTCACATGCTCAAGAAGAGAATCGTTACCCTCGCATTTTTCCGCGGCGCCATGAAGATGTAGCCGGATGGAAAGCTTCGCCTCGCCCTTGCCTTCGAGGATCCGGACTCGGATCGCGAATCGGTGCTCCGGTGCTCCGCCGGCGGCCGGAATTTGGGCTCACACCACCAAAGGAGTTCTCCCCTCTCTCTAAGATGAAGAAAGAGAAACTCAAAGTGAAAATGAGGGTTTCTCCCCCCATTTCCCGACTAATAACCCCCCAGGAGCATCCCCCACCGTCGGATCCAGATCCAAGGGAACGAACGGCCGAGATTAGATCCAAAATCCCAAAAACTGGGCCGAACACGGCTTGACACACGGCCGTGTGTCTGGCCGTGTAGCTCATTCGCCGATCGACACGGGTCTTGACACGCCGTGTTCGAGGCCGTGTGCCCCACACACGGCTTGAGACACGGCCGTGTGTCTCAGGCCGTGTCCTTCTCTGACTCGAGACTGCACAAAAACGCATTCGACCACTGAACACGGGTAGGCACACGGCCGTGTGCCTGGCCGTGTGCCCCTGAGATGACCTCAAATCGAAAAGTGGTCAACATGAAAGTTGTAGATCTCGTCGAGGCGAACAAAATTCATGTTGACCATTTTTCCACCCGACACCGTTTTGACCCTCAAAACGGTGCCCGAACGCGATCATCTCCGAGGTTGGGGTCTTACAACTCCCTCCCCCTTAAGAGAATTTCGTCCCGAAATTAAGAACAGAGACTACACAAAATAAACATAACGAGTACCTGAGGGGAACAACTCGGGGTACTCCTCGCGCATTGCCTTCTCTCGCTCCCAAGAGAGCTCCTCGCGTCCGCAGTTATCCCAACGGACCTTCACCATTCTGATTTCCTTGTTCCGAAGCCGCTTGACTTCGAAATCCTCAATAGATATGGGCTTGACTTTCGTTGTCAACCCTTCCTCAACCGGCACCTGATCAACCGCGATCACTTGCGAAGGCTCTTGCACCGCCTTCCGCAACACAGAAATGTGGAACACATCATGTAAACCACCCAATTCCTCCGATAGCCTCAAACGGTAAGCCGCTTCGCCGACTCGCTCCAGAACCTCAAAAGGTCCAAGGTATCTTGGGCTCAGCTTCTTCAAGCGTCTCACCCGCGAAACCCCCTTGAACGGCTTCACTTTCAGATATACCCAATCGCCTACCGCGAACTCCACGTTCCGGTGCTTGGCATTGTAATACTTCGCTTGCCGGTCCTGAGCGATCAACAAGCGCTCCCGAATGATCCGCACTAACGAGGTAGCACTCTCCACCTCCTGCTTCTTGTACAACCTTGCCTCACCCGTTTCAAGCCATGATAACGGCGTGCGACACTTCCTACCATACAGGGCCTCGAAGGGCGCCATTTGTATACTCGCTTGGTAGCTGTTGTTGTACGCGAACTCCACCAAATAAAGGTGGTCTTCCCAATGCTTACCGAAATCCAGAACACACATGCGTAGCATGTCCTCCATCGTTCTATTGACCCTCTCGGTCTGCCCATCCGTCTGCGGATGGAAAGCTGTACTGAACTTTAACTTTGTCCCCAGCATCTGCTGCACCAACCTCCAATCATTTGACGTGAACCGCCCATCGCGATCACTCACAATGCTACGAGGCACTCCATGCAGCCTGACAATATTGTCAACGTACAACTTTGCCAATTTCTCCACTGGATCATCCTTCCTATGCGGAATGAAATGCGACACCTTAGTTAGCCGATCTACGATCACCCAGATGGCGTCGTTCCCCTTCTGCGATCTTGGCAACCCGTGCACAAAGTCCATGGATATATCGTCGAATTTCCACTCCGGTATAAGAAAGGACTTCAGAAATCCTCCCGGCTTTTGGCACTCCGCCTTCACCAAGGCACACGTTTGGCATTTAGCCACGTACAACGCCACATCTTTCTTAAGCCCCGGCCACCAAAACAACTTTTTGAGATCACGATACATCTTCGTGCTCCCTGGGTGGATTGAGTACTTGGTATGATGAGCCTCATACATCAACTCCGCCCGGAGGTTACCCCCACTTGGGACGCACAAACGATGATCCTTCCTTAATAACCCATCTTCTACCGAGAACTGGGAATTTGACCCATCCAAAGCGGCCTCCAAAAGCTCTTTCATGGAGTCATCTAACTCCAATGCCTGCCGAACCCGGTCAGCCAGGTCATATTGCACCTCTGTCCAGTTTAACACTGCTTTGGCGCTCGTCTGCTTGTCCACGCAACAGATCTCAAGCTCCTCCAACTCCCGCACTAGCCGCTCATCATGCACCGACAACCAGTTGGCTCGGGCGGGAGCCCTGCGGCTCAGCGCATCCGCAACTGCGTTGCCCTTCCCGGGTACATAATGTATTTTGAAGGTGTAGTCCCCCAGGAACTCCATCCACCTCCTCTGCCTCAAATTGAGATCCTTTTGATCCAACAAGTATTTTAGGCTCTTGTGATCGGTGTATATGTCGACCCTTACTCCGTATAGGTAGTGCCTCCACAACTTGAGTGCAAATATCACGGCCGCCAACTCCAAGTCGTGCACCGGATAATTTCTTTCATGCACCTTTAGCTGACGCGATCCATACGCTATCACGCTACCATGCTGCAACAACACGCAGCCCAAACCGCTACCCGAAGCGTCGCTATACACCTCAAAGCCCTCGGTCCCACTCGGCGAACTAAGCACTGGCGCCGTGGTCAACCGACTTTTCAGCTTTTCAAAAGCTTGCGCACACACATGCGCCCACACAAAACTTCGATCTTTCCTTGTCAAAGTCGTGAGAGGTAGTGCCATCCGCGAGAAGTTCTCCACGAAGTGCCTGTAATAGACGGCAAGCCCCAGCAACTCCGGACTTCCTCTACCAAAGACAACACAGGCCACTCTCGTATCGCAACAATCTACGCCGGATCCACCGCAACACCTTCCCCACTAACTACGTGACCAAGGAATGCCACTGAGGATAACCAAAACTCGCCTTTGGAGAACTTTACGTATAGCTCGTTCCTCCTTAGCGTCTCCAAAACCAAACACAGGTGCTTGAGGCGATCTTCTTCGCACTGCGAGCACACCAATAGGTCGTCAATAAAGACGATCCCAACATGGTCTAAGTACTCCCTGAACGTTTTGTTCATCAAATCCATGAACACCGATGGCGCATTAGTCAGCCCGAACGGCATGACCGTAAACTCGAAATGCCCATATCTTGTGTTGAACGCTATCTTTGGGATAACACTTCCCTTGATTCTCATCTGATAGTAACCAGACTTAAGTTCCAACTTTAAGTACACCGATGACCCACCCAAATGATCAAACAGATCGCCAATACTTGGGATCGGGTACTTGATCTCTTTTAACGACTTGCTCAGTTCTTCATAAACGATTCAGAGCCGCAAACTCCCGTCCTTCTTCTACACGAAGAGGGCCGGTGTGCTCCAAGACGACAAACTTGGACGCACAAAACCTTGATCCATACGCTCTTCAAATTGAACTTTCAGTTCTGCCAACTCATTAGGCGTTAGCCTATGAGGAGAGCATGACCCAGATTTGGCACCTGGCGCCAGCTCACTCACGACATCGATTGCTCGCTACGGAGGGACTCCAGGGAAACACATCAGGAATATACCCGAGATACTACCCAATGTAGGCTCAGGCTTCAAAGCCTCCCATGATGGCAGTAACGACGCTTGCACGTCGAATCCCTGACCCCTAAACCGTAACCTTGCAACACAGAATCTCTTTTCGCGCGCATTGAACATCCGTAACGCCACAACGCATCCAATTTGTCCTTTGCCATCGAAGAAGGTACTTCAATACATGATATAAACCCCTTGGACAAAAGGTGCGCGAATCTCCCGTATCGAACAATGCTCTCGCCAGATTGCTAATAATCCAAACAAAGCCTAGAACCTCCAGTCCTAAGCTAACACGCAAAAGGGTGGCAGGTATAAGAAGCTAAATTGCTATCAATTACACCATACCTGTCTTCCCGACGGTTGGCCATACGGCCTCCTGCTGGCCAAGGCTGTCCATTCCCAGTTGGACCGGAGTAAACAGCGGTGTGACGAACGCCACCGCCTTTCCCTTCTCCTCAGATATTGCCCCTGACTTCTCTTTGGACATTGGGCGTCCAAACCAACAATCCCGGGCATAGTGCCCCGGCTTTCCACACACAAAGCATTCATCCAGGGTTTGGACTGTAGTCGCTCCGGATGTGCTAGAGGAAGGGACTAGACCCGACCTCCTAGCCTTCTTGTAACACCTACGGTACCCAGATTTTGAAGTTGTCCGCTTCACCACCGAATCTTTTGCCACAGGATCTCCGACTGTTCCTGCCAAAACTTTCCTTGCCTTCTGAGCACTCTCCCAACACTCTCTAGCGAGGTGCCCTTTCTTGCCACAAGAATAACATTTGACGGTAGTTTGGGTAGTAGATGACCCAGCCTCTTCTCTCGTCATCTTTCGATACGCAGTCCTTATAGGATCTGTAAGGTTTGGTACCCTATTCACCGGTACTCGGTGGGTTTCCCCCAACTCCACTTCCAAAGCTCTGGCCGATTCCACCAAAGCTCGGAATCCCAATAACTTTGGTCCTAGCAGTAGGATACGCAACTCGCTGCGCAGACCGTTATAAAATCTATCCACTATAGATTGCTCGCTTTCCCATTCAAAGCCTGGGTAGCGCCTTACCATGAGGAACGTCTGCAAATATGCGTCCACCGAATGCGCTCCCTGCGCCACAGTTAGGCTCCTCTGCTGCTCTACATGACCCCCAAATGCCCTTTGCTCCAACATACCACCCGATGTTGGGGCCACCTCAGGGACAAATGGTTGCACATTACTCCCATGATGTGCATTGGTCACAGCGAACACCGCTTCAACCACCCTGCTTATGGTTTCCAAAGACGTAGGGGTCTCCGGCACGTCGCTGGGTGCAGTACTTTTCCCAGAAAGTGTGCATTCAGACTGCCACGCGCCACACTTGTACACCTACAATCGTACAGAACACCAATAAGGGACCGAACAAAATTGCAAAAAGCAATTATAGGAACACGCAGGTTCCCCAAACATGTGTATTTTCATTCCTAAGTGGACATTCATGGGTTCTTTTCATGTTATAACGATGACGCACATACATGTGCTCACCACCCCTTAAAGTGAATTCGTCCACGAATTCATTTAAGCTTGACCGAAACCTCTGATACCAATTTGTAACACCCCTATCCGTCACATAGCATATAACAGTAGGTCCGGCCGGGGCCCGACGCCATATACTACGGACAGACCGGTTGGTTACGCGTTGAAACCATACAACTAATCAGAGCGTCCTACACAACACCTAGCGGAAGCAAATTTAATTAAGTTGCAAAAGAATAAGAACCCTGCCAAAAAGCATGAATGTCCACTACAACCCAGGAATGAGTACATACACAAAAGAGAACTGGCCTTAAGGCCTTACAATGTTCACTTAACAAAGTAGTGTCTTCCAAACCTCGGCACGCAGGCCGGCCACACATGAGTACAAGAGGTAAAACACTCAAAACAAGGCCTTCGAGGGCCAGCACAGCAACTTGGGCTTTAGCCCGCTATTTACCTCTCGGCTCCGCAGCACCTGCAAGCAACAACCCACCGCACGGTGGTAGACAAAGGCAACGGTCAGCAATGCTGACCAAATTATAACGATTCCGCCCCCAAACCGGGGCGGCAAAGCTTCTTCCCTGCACTTGTTAGCAAAACACACAACACAGCCAAACAAGCATCTCAACATAGGTGCACGCTCTCACGGCCGTACACCCCGTGCTCTCAGGGCACTTACTCGGCGAAGCCAGTCCGAACCCCGTCCGGTCCTCGACTCCACCACCACCCCCAGGATGGCAATCTTTGTGAGCATTTAGTCTTCTCAGCCGCAGCCTAGACTCGATCTCCAAATCTCAGTAAGTCCCACGTAAACTTTAGGTCGCTTTAACCGAGCAGGTGGAGCGGGTAGAGGGCTACTAGTCCGTTGCTCACTCCGCCACTGCCATTTGGCCCTTTGGCGCGGACTAAGCTTTCCCCAGTCCCAAATAACGATCAAACACGGTACTTAGCCCTGCTAAGTACCCGGTTGGCTCCCAGGCCACCGATATGACAGAACTACATTTCCGTCCAAGATTTCCGGGTGCACCTTGGGTTTCATCCCCAAGGCTCCCTGCCGCAATCAAACATGATACATAGCCCCGCTATGTTCCCGGCTGGCACCCAGGCCACCGAGATGGCAGAACTTCGTTTCCGCCCAGATTTCCGGGTGCACCTCGGGGTTAATCCCCAAGATTCCCTGATGCATTCTACCGCATAGCAACCCGAAAACAACCACAACGCTCGGAGTCTTCTCCGGCTAAAATATGCATAGCAAAACATCACCGATCCGGAACACACGTCCGGGTAGGCTTCACACAACATGCCTATGTCCGTACTACGATTCCGGACTCTAACAAGGGGGACTTTACTTATCTACCCCAAGGAATACCACGATCTCGCCACACACTCGCGGGAGAGGGGTTTTCCCATGCAAAGGAAGAAGAGCTTCACATGCTCAAGAAGAGAATCGTTACCCTCGCATTTTTCCGCGGCGCCATGAAGATGTAGCCGGATGGAAAGCTTCGCCTCGCCCTTGCCTTCGAGGATCCGGACTCGGATCGCGAATCGGTGCTCCGGTGCTCCGCCGGCGGCCGGAATTTGGGCTCACACCACCAAAGGAGTTCTCCCCTCTCTCTAAGATGAAGAAAGAGAAACTCAAAGTGAAAATGAGGGTTTCTCCCCCCATTTCCCGACTAATAACCCCCCAGGAGCATCCCCCACCGTCGGATCCAGATCCAAGGGAACGAACGGCCGAGATTAGATCCAAAATCCCAAAAACTGGGCCGAACACGGCTTGACACACGGCCGTGTGTCTGGCCGTGTAGCTCATTCGCCGATCGACACGGGTCTTGACACGCCGTGTTCGAGGCCGTGTGCCCCACACACGGCTTGAGACACGGCCATGTGTCTCAGGCCGTGTCCTTCTCTGACTCGAGACTGCACAAAAACGCATTCGACCACTGAACACGGGTAGGCACACGGCCGTGTGCCTGGCCGTGTGCCCCTGAGATGACCTCAAATCGAAAAGTGGTCAACATGAAAGTTGTAGATCTCGTCGAGACGAACAAAATTCATGTTGACCATTTTTCCACCCGACACCGTTTTGACCCTCAAAACGGTGCCCGAACGCGATCATCTCCGAGGTTGGGGTCTTACACGCTTCGCCGGGAACCTGGCCGCCTCCGACAGGGATAGAGCTTCTCGGTTCTATAGAGGAATACGAGAAGACCTGAGGCAGGCCCTGATTATGCTCTCTCAGGCCACCTTCCACACCATAGCTACCCATGCGACAGCCTTAGAGTTGGACCAGCAGACTGTGGCTCAGCGGCGCAGAGGTCAGGAAGAGCTCCCTCGAGACCAGAGACGATATGGAGGAGTCGCTCCCCATAGACAGGATAGAGAGCGCAGGCAGCGATGCCGCAGGCAGCCTTATAGGCACCCACCAGCACCCCCAACACCCCCAGCTGCACAGCTAGACTTCAGACCAGCTCCAGCACCGCAGCCCCCACTAGTGGCCCGACGAGATGTTCCCTTCGCAGGGAACTGCTTCTTATGTCATCAGCCAGGACATATGAGGGCCTTTTGCCCTCAGGCGACGGGGAGACCCGGATTGGGAGCTGTTCAGGGTGGACAGCCGGCACAAGGGCATGGTCAGAGAGGTCGTAGAGGCAGAGCTGGCAGGAGAGGTCAGCAGGGCCGAGCAGCGCCCCAGGAGGCCTACGCACTAGACCTGCAGCACGGACCAGCCCCTGACGTGGTCATAGGTATATATCTTAGGCGATAGGAGATATCGGATCTTCCCCTGAAATTGTAGGTTACATATGTTTATATGTATATGTATATTAGTTGAATGATATATATATATATACTTTTTTCCATGTCATCAGGAATCTTGTTGGTAGAAGGACTTCCTGCCAAAACCCTTTTTGACATGGGAGCAACTCATTCTTTCGTCTCCCACGAATTCATCGCAACAAAAGGAAATGTTGTCCGTTCGACCGGACTGTTTATACGAATCCGTTTACCGGACGGGTCGGATATGACTTCTACCGAAAAGTGCTTGTTCCAGGCTGTGCTGGGAGAAGTGGAGTTCGAAATCTACACAACCATCCTAGCCATAACTGGATTCGACATAATTTTGGGAATGGACTGGCTGGCCGAGCACCAAGCTCAGATAGACTATTCCACGCGAGAAGTCCGACTACGGAACCCGAATGGCCAGACCATCACGTTGACAGGTGTGCCCTCTGTCTCGCGTATTATCTTGACTTCTACGCAGATAGTGAAATTCGTACGACAGAAGGACGAAGTATACCTTATCTACTTCGAGATGGAAGACAAATCTCAGGTTCTCGCCAAGGTACCGGTAGTCCGCGACTTTCCGGATATTTTCCCTGAGTCCCTCCCGGGATTGCCACCCCAGCGAGAGGTTGACTTTCAGATCGAGCTCGTGTCCGGAGCACGGCCAGTATCACGAGCCCCCTACCGGATGGCCCCAAGGGAGCTGACTGAACTAAAGATCCAGCTACAGGAACTAATAGATGCTGGATTTGTCCGCCCTAGTTCCTCGCCCTGGGGAGCCCCGGTACTTTCCGTCAAAAAGAAAGATGGGACTTTGCGACTGTGCATCGACTACAGGGAGCTGAATAAGCTGACTGTACGCAATACCTACCCCTCCCTAGGATCGACGAACTGTTCGATCAGTTGCAAGGTGCGCCCGTGTTTTCCAAGATGGACCTGAGATCCGGCTATTACCAGCTCCGAGTCCGAGAGGAAGACATTCCCAAGACTGCATTCAGCTCTCGTTATGGTCTTTATGAATTCCTAGTAATGCCCTTTGGGCTCACCAACGCGCCTTCCGCCTTCATGGCCCTGATGAATAGAGTCTTCGAACCTTTCTTGGATCATTTTGTCATCGTCTTCATAGACGACATCCTAATCTACTCGAAGACCAAGATGGACCATACTCGACACTTGCAGATGGTGCTACTAAAACTCCGGGAGCACTCTCTCTTCGCCAAATTTAGTAAATGCGAATTTTGGCTAGAAGAAGTTGGATTCTTAGGCCACACGATAAACAGGGAAGGAGTGGCAGTAGACCAAGCCAAGATCCAGGCGGTACAAAATTGGCCGCCACTTAGGACGGCTGCAGATATCTGGAGTTTCCTCGGTCTTGCCGGATACTACAGGAAGTTTGTCGAGGGTTTTTCCAAGATTGCCCTACCCCTAACTGCTCTCACCAAAAAGGACGTCATATTCCGATGGACGCCGGAGTGCGAGGCTGCGTTTGTCGAGCTGAAGAAGCGGCTGACTTCCGCGCCAATCCTTACGATCCCCACAGGGACCGAGGGATTCCATATCTACACTGATGCCTCCCTGAAGGGATTGGGAGCTATTCTAATGCAATATGGTAAGGTAGTGGCCTATGCATCTCGGCAACTAAAGCCGCACGAATTGAATTACGCAGCACACGATTTGGAGTTGGGCGCCGTCGTCTTCGCCCTCAAAATTTGGAGGCATTACTTGTACGGGGTAAGATGTGAGATCTTCTCCGACCACAAGAGCCTCAAGTATATCTTCACGCAGAAAGAGCTGAACCTCCGGCAGCGCCGATGGCTGGAATTCTTATGCGATTACGACTTCGCTCTCCAATATCACCCCGGGAAGGCTAACAGAGTCGTTGACGCCTTGAGCCACCAGCCTGCGATAGCCGGGAGTTGGATGGAGCAGATCCCTAAAGAACTTTTCCAGTCTCTGATAGACATGGAGATTACCCTGGTTGCTCGAAGAGATCCGGAAGAGTACTACTCGCAGCTGTATTGGATGGAAATCCAATGCGACATCCGGGACCGGATACGAGAAGCCCAGAAGATCGATCCAGAAGTGATGCCGATCGTCCGATCTCTGCAAGAAGGGGCACAGGAGGACTATAAACTGCATGACGGGATTCTGCAATTCAAGCATCGCATATTTGTTCCCGCTACCGGAGGGATTCATGAAGAAATTTTGCAAGAGCCCCATCAGTCCAGGTACTCGATTCACCCTGGCGTAGTTAAGATGTACGTAGACTTGCGCAGGACCATTTACTGGCCTGGAATGAAAAGAGATGTCACCGACTTCGTAGCCCGGTGTCAGACCTGTCAGAAGGTTAAGGTCGAATGCCGCAGTCCAGGAGGCCTATTACAGCCCCTGCCGATACCAGAGTGGAAGTTCGAAGACATCTCCATGGACTTCGTCCACGGCCTACCTCGATCCCGCGCTGGGAATGACTCAATATGGGTGGTCGTAGATCGACTCACCAAGGTAGCACGGTTCATTCCAAACCGACAGGGCGATGGAGTAGATATCCTGGCCAGGATGTTCCTAGAGCAAGTGGTACGATTCCACGGAGTACCAAAGTCCATCGTGTCAGATCGTGACGGGTGTTTCACATCTAAGGAGTGGAGGCGGGTGCAGGCGTATTTGGGAACCAAGTTGGCCTTCAGCACCGCCTTCCACCCGCAGACAGACGGACAGACGGAGAGGACGAACCGGACAATGGAGGATCTACTTCGATTATGCATAGTAGAGCACAATGAGCCATGGGAGCAGCTGTTGCCGTTGGTCGAATTTTCTTACAATAACAGCTACCAGGCTAGTATTAAGGTGGCTCCATACGAGGCATTGTATGGAAGACGTTGTCGAACCCCGTTGACTTGGGCTCAGGAAGAGGACCCGGAAGCCTTGGGAGTGGCTTACATCGATGACACTACGACAGCGATACGGCTGATCCAGGAGCGGATGCGGGAAGCGCAGAGCCGACAGGCTAAGTACTATGATGCGCGGCACCGACCAGTGGAGTTTAGCATGGGGGAAATGGTGTTCTTGAAAATAAAGCCCATGCATGGTGTCTCCCGGTTGAGGAAGCAGAAAAAGTTAGACCCCCGCTTCTTGGGCCCCTATCCGGTGATAGAGCGTGTTGGCCCCGTCGCCTATCATTTGGCCTTGCCCCCAGAGTTGGGGAACCTTCACGATGTGTTTCATGTCTCTTCCTTGAGACGAGTCCTCCAGCAACCAGAGTAGTACCTTCCTACTCCACCAGTGCAGCTACAATCAGACAGATCCGTCCGGCTCGAACCCGTCAGAGTAGTGGATTATAAGGTCAAGACACTACGTAATAAAACCATTCCGATGGTTAAGGTGTTATGGTCAAACTGCGGACGAGAAGAGTTCACGTGGGAACCTGAAGCACTCCTCCGAGAAAAGCATCCAGAGCTCTTTCCCCAGGTATGTTACTTTCCCCCCTACTTCAAGCAAATTTTCGGGGACGAAAATCCTTTTATTTTTATTGGATTGTAACATCCCGACTTTTATTGGGCCACCAGAACCCTAGTGGGCCCAATAAAAGTGGCCCGGACCCTACCCATGACCCGGTGAGGGGTAACCCAAGGTAGGAAATAGAGCTAGAGGACTCCGATTTGAGTTCCGTCAGTTCCTGTGGTCTCGTATAGTCCATACGAGCGCACCGGAACTCGTTCAATTGAACCAGAGGTTATATAGTGGATTTGGCCATTCCTCGCAGAACGTCGCGAAAATGAGATTTTTGGATATTGACATAGAGAACTCCGATTTGAGTTCTGTCAATTCCCATGACTTCGTATAGTTGATACGAACGCATCGGAACTCGTTGCGCCGCGATTCGAAGCCTAACGATGATTATGGGCGTTTTGACCGTTTTAGCACGCTGCGACGCGCAAATATCGGACTTTCGCCAAACGAACTCCGATTCGACCCCGGTCAGTGGCGTTGGACTCGTATGGTCAATACGAAGTCAACAGAAGTCATTCCGGTTAATTTCGACGATAATTGGTCAACTCGTGGTCAAATCAAGCATAATCGTGCACCGAAAAGCGTGCACACACCAATTGTGACACGACACCCGAACCTTGACCCGACCCCGATGACTTGGACCCACATTGACTTTGACCAGCAAAGGAGACCCATCTTAGGGTTGACTTGGTCAAACCCTCCTAAAAATCCACTTTTTGGATTTTTTCTCCAAATGAGGAGCCCACCTCCTCTCCATGGATGAATAACCCTTGCCCCCCTCACTCTCCTTGGGCCCCCAACCAGCAAGCCCCCATCCCACTACAAGTGGAGGCCCACCCACTTCTTCCCTCTCTCTCTCTCTCTCCCTTTCTCCCCCTCTTTCTTAAGCCCAAGCCCACCAAGGCCCAAGCCCTTGGGGATTCCCCTTGTTCCCCACATGGGGAAATATGTGGCACCTCCAGCTATCCTTGGACAGCTGGAGGGTGGTGATTAATCCCTCCCTAAGGAGGGATTAATCCCACATTGCCCAAAGGGAAGGAGCTCCCCCTCCCTATAAAAGCTACCCCTCCCCCCTCTCCTTCCCACAAGCTTCAGAGCAGCCCTCCCCCTGCTCCTCCCCCTCTGCCGGAGCTCTGGTGGCCGGAAAAAGGCAAGCCAAGGAGCACCTCCCCCTCCTCCACCACCTTGAGCCATGTCCGACCAAGCCGGCCCCTCCCGAGCCCGCCAAACTCAGGTAGAACCTTCTCTTCCTCCCCCTCCCCATTTCTGACGTGGTGCATGCGAGCTCCGACGGCCGGAGCGCCGCCGCCGTCACCCCCTCCCCTCCCGTTTTTTAAAAAAAAATGGCTCCGGCGATGGCCGGCGGCGGCAGGCCGCCGGACCACCGCCGGAGTGAGCGCCCACCACCGGGCAGGCGGCCGGTGGTGGAGCCACGGCCGGCCGGCGGCGGAGGAGCCCCGTAAGAGCTCCAGGAAATATCCAGCGGGGGGGGGGGGGAGATAATGTACAGGAACTTTTTATAATATATGTATTATATTATAATATTATTTATGAATATTATAATATAAAATTAAGGGTTTTGATTTTTCGGGGCTAAAATAGAGCCCTCATGAAAAAGTGTTGAACATGAAAAATGTTCCCGATAAATAGGGCAGTCTCCACAAAAAATTTGAGAATTTTTGGAGTTGTTTTGGTATTTTTAAAAGCCCAAATAAAATTTGTTTGGCCAAATTAAAGGCCCAAAACACTTTGGAAAATTACCAAAAAATTACTAGGCTCATTTTAGGGTATTTGAAGGGTTGTATCAAAATTTGGGGTTATGAGATTGAGTGTTGATATTTTTCCCAAATTTTGGAAGCCTAGGATCGCGCCCGATAATTATTACGCTCGAAAATGAAAATTGGAGCGCGCGACTATCCTCACTAAAAAGAATAATAAAATTGTCATATCAATGAGAGTGGCCGAGGCAAGTGACCGAACTCCGTGTGCTCCGATACTTCGTGAAACCGTCGAGCGCCTCGCCTCTCGGGTGATTTGGGTACGCTCGGAAGCGAGAGTACGAGTAGTGTTATGCGAATTATTCTCGATAACTAATGAGGGTGCAACTCCTGATAAGCCCCTGGTTTTATTAAGCCGTGATTAATAAGGCGCAACCAGATTCTAATCGAATCTTAATAATGGGTGCAACCCAATGAAGCCTTATTAAAAACTGAAATGGAACTGAAAAATCTCTCCTGAGAACGGAGATGGAACTGAACGTGCCTCCTGGATGGAGATGGAACTGAAAAAATCTCTCCAGAGAACGGAAATGGAACTGAATGTGCCTCCTGGATGGAGATGAACTGAAAAATCTCTCCTGAGAACGGAGATGGAACTGAAGCCTCCTGGATGGAGTGATTGGACTACTAACCTTTTTCTTTATGATTATTCCAGTCTTGCACTGGTCCGGTTCCTTTATTCTTTTCAGTTATACTCCAGTCTCGTACTGGTCAAGTACTTTCAATTCAGTTATACTCCAGTCTCGTACTGGTCAAGTACTTTCAATTCAGTTATACTCCAGTCTCGTACTGGTCAAGTACTTTTAATTCAGCTTTACTTCAGTCTCGTACTGGTCAAGTACTTTCAATTCAGCTCTACTCCAGTCTCGTACTGGTCAAGTACTTTTAATTAGCTCTACTCCAGTCTCGTACTAGTCAAGTACTTTTTATTCAGTACTACTCCAGTTTCGTACTGATCACGTTTCTTTCCAGCACTTTAAATAAGCAGCATAATCACCGCACTTGTCTTCATTGCAATTTACTATTATAATCACGGGTCCTGCTCTGACGAGCAGTAGTTATTAAGGTTGAGCCATAGTTGGGGATAACCGGAGTTGAGGTATTCCTCCAGGTCTAGCCCCAAATAATGCGCTCCCACGCTCCTTGACGAAAGTAGAGCTGAACGCCGTCGCCCGAAGTTTAAGCCTAGTAGGGCAGGCCGACATAGACCCGGTGTGTATTATGTTTGTCGTTGATTGATTGCTTGTAAATTGCTTGCGGTAGAATAGTGGCGGGTCAGTCCCTTCCGCAGACCGTTCGTACCGGTGCGGGAAGGTTGACGACTCAAGGCGACAGGGAGATGGGTACCACGGGTGACCGGCCGTTTTATTCCCCGTCGAGTTTTCCTCCGCTGGTCGGCCAAAATGATTCGTTGGATGTCGCTCACATCCAAGAGTACACAAGGTTGTACGTTAGGGCCTGGGGTTGTGCGGTACGATCACCCCCAGAAGTGGCAGGACTGGCCACTGTCACCGACGGCCACATCGGTGAGGCCCGCGGGGCTCGCTACCCTGCTGGAACAGAAGCGGTCCAAACTATGTCGACATAGGGTTTGTGTGCGCGGCTGTGAATTCCTGCGGTGTGTGCGCGGCTGTGAATGACTGCGATAGAAATCAGGGTATGAAAACCTGTTGTGCTGATGAGCTAGTAGAGCATTGTTATAACCGTTTTATACTATTGCTGCTTTTTCGGTTATACTGCACTCTTTTATATTGCTCCTAGCTGTTCATATATGAAACATTGTGCTAACCCTCTCTTGCTTCGGCTATTTACTTCTGTTGGGTGGGTGCGTGCTCGTCCCCAGGATGTGGATCCGGGGAGGAGATTTGTTTCCACTTAGCTCTGTGACTAACGGTTATTTGATTAACCATTCACAGGAGGTGGAGCACCGTAGTGACCCGCTGCCACAGGAGATTACGCCAGCAGCTAGGTCTACTCGAGCAGATGCTCCCCCGCCGTCCCCAGAGTTTAGAGACGTGAGTTCCGCCGAGCAGCGTAGAGAGAGAGTATATGAGGATTATATGTAGCATACGTATAGCCTACGGGCTTATATAAGTACTTAGGCTTCGGCCCTAGAACTGATGTGATTATGATATGTGATATATAAATCTGCAATGGTTTCCTGTTAATGCTTCCGCTATATTCTGATGGGTTGTGAATATTATGATTCGAGCCAACCAAGGCGGCCATCTAGTGCTTGGACAGGGTGGATCGTTTCCCCTATAAGCACTGGGTGGGCGTCTTGGGCCAGTAGCACCCCTCCGGCCTGACCCGGGCAAAGGTTGGGGGGTGGGTGCTACATGTTATACTTTCCATTTATTTTAATGCCCCCCCAGACATCAAGGATTTCTCCTTCATCACATGGGATAAGTGTTACTGTTATAAAATGATGCCCTTTTGGCTAAAAAAATGCATGGGCGACGTACCAAAAAAGGATGGATATGGTCTTCCAATAGAAGAAGGAGAGGAACTTGGAGGTGTATGCAGATGACCTCATGATCAAGAGTTGAGACGTGGACTCCCACCTCAGGGACCTGGAGAAGACCTTCACCACCTTATGTAGGTATAAGATGTGGTTGAACCCCATAAAGTGTGTCTTCGGGGCAAGCATGGCCAAGTTCTTAGGCCATCTCCTTACCCCTATAGGTGTAGAGCCCAACCCTGAAAAGGTGAGGGCAATCATGGAGTTAGGATGAAAGAGAAGGGATATATCTGTCTTAACTCTAGAGGGGGGGGGGTGAATAGAGTACATACAAACTTTGATTAATTTTTACAGTGGATTAAAATAAGTGATAAGTATATGTATAGAAATGAAAACAAAGACAATCACAACACACAAAAATAAACAATTGAGCAATCAAGACGACACAAAACATTTATAGTGGTTCTCCTTAACTTGGGTACATCCACTCTTATACCACCCTGGTAGGAATCCACAACAAGTTTTTGATCATGTGTCCTGCAACCAAAATATCTATTTTCTAAGGGAGATATAACAACCCTTTGAGCTTTTGACTAGGTGCCCAAAAACCAACAAAGTCTTTTGATCAGGAGACTTGACAACTAAAAGGAATAACTTTTGAAGGGTGTTAAGAACCCTTTGTACAGTGGTGAAAGAAAGAAAATAAATATGATGTCTTCTCTGTCAACAATCAGAGAGAAGACTAGTGGATTGTGATATTGTCAAAGCTCCCCTTGAGATGTAGAAGAGTTCAGGAGAATGAGAGCTTCAGGGTGTAGGCCTTCAAATTTAGGATTGATCTTTAGGAAACTTTTAGACTGATGAAGTTTTTTGTCTCCTGAAATTTCTGAAGGAAAACTGAAGAAGACTGAAGATATATTTGAGTTGTGTTCTTCTTTCAATTTTATGTATATACTATTCAAAATGCTTCTGTATTTTATGTTGAGTATTATCTCTTGTTGTTGAAGAAGAAGAAGAAACCTTATATAACTTTTACAGAAAATAAGTTTTGAATTTTAAATCTTATCCTTGATTTATTGCCAAAATCCTGGGAGTTGAACGACTAGAAAAAACCTTAAATTTATTTCCTCAACTGTCCCAGTAAATAAGCCAAATAATTACTCTGTGAATACCTTAATTTATGCTGCATTGGAACGACTATATTCTAGAGAATATGGAGCATTAATTATCAGAGCATTTGTAACATCCCATTTCCGGCTAGACCCCTAGGAATGGTTTTGTCTTAAAAGAACCCTAGAAGCCCAAGAATTGAAGTACAACGACTGACACTTCGGGTCACGGGTTGGTCACGCCCGTGACCTGTGTCACGCCCGTGACATAGGGCGTGACTCCTTCTACGATCGTCGATCTCCGTGAGACGATCGTCGAATTTGAAACCTGGGCCTGTCACGCCCGTGACCTATATGTCACGCCCGTGACCCAGGGCGTGACTCCTTCGACGATCGTTGATCTCCATGAGACGATCGTCGAACTTGCAACCTGGGCCTGTCACGCCCGTGACCTATGTGTCACGCCCGTGACCTAGGGCGTGACCCCTTCGACGATCGTCGATCTCAGCGGGACGATCGTCGAAGCGCAGAATTTGCGTAATGGCCATGTCACGCCCGTGACCCAGGTGTCACGCCTGTGACCTAGGGCGTGACCCCCTTCGACGATCGTCGATCTCAGCGAGACGATCGCCGAGCGCGAAATTTGCATCTTGACCCTGTCACGCCCGTTACCCATGTGTCACGCCCGTGACCTAGGGCGTGACCACCCTTCGACGATCGATGATCTCAGTTCGACGATCGTCGATCCCATAATTTGCCATTCGGGCCTGTCACGCCCGTGACCTATATGTCACGCCCGTGACCAAGGCCGAAACGTCAGCCAGACTTTAAATTTCGGTAACCGACGTCATAATCAATTCTGGTTATGGGAATGTACAGCAGGAATATTTATGGGACGTTTCCTTCTCTAATTATTTAATAGAAAAAGAGAGAGTGAGGTCCAATAGGAACTCGCCACCTGGGTCAGCCATTTCATCTTCCACCTTTTCCTCTTCTCTACATCATAACCGAAACGTTATTATAAGAAACATTCATGGCAATGAATGTTTCATCCTTTCCCCTCCCCATTGGGAGATCTATAAAAGCCCCCTTGGAGCAAGAGGAGAAGGTTACACGCTCGATCAATAAATTCATATTTTTGTTCTTGCTGTTGAAGAAGTTCGGGAACGCCGCCACCACCGCGCATATAGCATCCTGACGATCGGCTCGACTCCAAACCACGAATAAGGTCCTCCTCTACCTCTTCTTCTATGGATAGATCTTAGAAATCATTAGGAGAGATATCGGGCTCAAAAGAGCTGGATCGGGTGAGCATTTCCATGGTTTTTCTGAAATGTCATGGTGGCGGGTTCGCCGGAAACCGCCTCTCCGGCGGCCGTGCCACCGCCCGACGGTAGCCCTCACCTCAACAGAGGTGGTGGTGGTGGTGGCCGACCAGGGAGATGACTGGGTGGCCGGGAAATAGCTTTAGAAAAGCTACATGTTTTAAGCATTTTAGGTGCTGGTTCGGGCTTTTTGAGAAGATGAACAGTAAACTATATTACTAAATTATTCTTTTTATATGTAAAAGTAGTGATTTATCAAGCGCTCTTTTATGCAATTTAATGAGCTACTTAGAGGCTTTTTATGTAGAAGTGGTCAACATAGACAATGTAGCCCTTAAAGTCTAGTTTAATTTAAAATTGATTTCACTCAATTTGGAGTTCTGGTTAGACCACCGCACACTTTTTGGTGAGGTCTATCCATAGGGCTGTATTGACCTTAGAAAAATTCCCCACTCCAATCCAGTCATCAAACTGACTTGAAATTTGGGGTGTGGCCTAATCTTATCTATATCCAGATTCTGTCCAAAAATTAGGATTTTTGGGAAATATTTTTCTATAGTTTTTAGAAAAATTCAATAATCCTAGCATAATTTAATTAGATGGTTAAATGACTTCCAAACCCTCCCAAATTTTGGTGAGTGGTCCCTGGGTTTATCATAAGGTTATGGTAAAAATTTCATCACATTTGGAGATGTTTTGAATAGGTTTTTATCCAACCCTAGGTTGATCCTTATAGGATAATTTAGGATCAAGCACCCCCTTGGTATTTAAGTGGTCATATCACCTCAACAGGGGCTGATATTTTGGTCACTGACTTTTTAGGGCATGATACACCCTCCAAGGGAGTTTGGAGTTGTTTGGTGTAGGGTAGCCTTAGAACCCTAGGGTAGGTCCCTTAATGGGGATTTGTAGGGTTGTGAAGGTCATGGGGTCAAATGGCCTTGGACTGACTTGAAATTTGGTGGAGAGGACCATAGGGCCATTAAAGTCCTCTGGTAAAAATATTATGCTATTTGGAGACCTTTAGCCCATCTCAAACCCTAACCCTAGTTTAGGTCACCAACCTTAATTTGAATTATTAAGCTATCAACTGAACTACAAATCAAGTAAAATTTGGGTAGGGTGATTTTGTAATCCAAGTAGACATAATATAATTTTCTTGAGATTTTTGGGCTAATTTATACAGTACTTCATTTACAACTCTAATTGTGCCCTTGATATTTGTTTTGATGATTCTGGAATTCATGTTCACTGGAATGTTATGAAATCTTGGATTAGGGCATCTTATAGCATATTATACCTTCTGTATTTTTATTGGAAGTTTTATCTGATTATTTTGGGTACTTTATTCTTTAATGTACTAATTATGATATGTAGTCAAAAATACAGTTAAGGCCCAATTACTATTTGAAAAATTATGAAATTTGGTCAGTGGGTGTTTCAAATTATGATAGTAACCTTGTAATTTTCTATGGAATTTTAGATGATTAAAAACAGTACCTCCTTCATTATATTAGGAAAATTAGTATCTTACATTAAAATAAATTCAGAGTTCAAATGTTCGAGAAAAATTATGGTACTTAGTTTATGATGGTTTTAGGTCACTATAAAGCTTCTATAATTTTCTTGGGATTTTTGGACACATATTTACAGTACTTCCTTCATAATATAGTAGAAATGGCCTGAAACGGTAAATTAGGAAATATAGGCCTAAACATCTCTGGAATTTCTCAAAATTTGGAATTACTGTGTAAATGCATTATAGGATTTTTACTGATTTTATGATGATTTATTGTTGGCTCATTAGTGCACTTCATGTTCATATTAGGGCATTTGGAATCTTAGAATAAATAAATTAAATGCCAAATGAAATAGGAAAATTATTATTTTCTGGATTTAGACTAATTAGGTCATGGTAGACCTCCAGTAAATATTATATGAGATTCGGAAGATAGTTTGGAGTACCACCCCTTGCATACCTCCTAAAGCTTAGGATGGTCTGCGTTTAGTAAAAACTACAGAAGTTGAACTAGAGTGGGTAATGAACTTGGGAGATGGAATTTTGATAGTTTGCTGGTTTGGATAGGGTGAGTTAAATCAAGTTCATTATTGGGAGTCAGGATGGGTAGGGTGTGAGATTGACTAGCGATAAGTAGTGTTCAGGTTCGACGGAAGATCGTCCTCCCCGAGAAGAGGAAGAGTCAAAGTCACCCTAGGATTAACCCACTGTAATGTGAGAAGGGAATGGGTTAAGGGAACCAATCAATTATAATAAGTGCCTTGGAAAGAGAGTTTTGGGATTCACCCCATCATAGCTCCTAGTACCGCTGCGAGCCCTTCACCAGGTAAACCTCGGGAAGTCCAAGGTTAACCTTAACTCTTAGGAATAAAATGATCAAGAGTAACCCTAATAATAGTTCTACCTCACACCTACACTTGTATACTTAGGAAGAAGAATTGGCATGAAATGGGTAGAGTAGGTCCGTGGTCTAAGGGCCTACTAGTAATGACAATGGTTTGGTTTGTAATTTGGAAGTCAAGGGAGCGGGATGCTCGGGGACTTGGTATATGCTTGGTAGCCTAAAGAGCTGGAGGCTCGGTAACATGAGAACTTGTACAAATATAATTGTCATAATTGCATGTGCATAAAAGTGGTGGGTCATCGGTACTGGGCGATCGATCACACCGACAACGGTACGTTGACTCGGCGGTGTGGGACACTTAGCCAAAGAAAGCCTGGTGGGTATAGCCAGCACTAGTATGCGGATACTCTAGGTTGTGTTCTTCTAGGGGCGTACGGAAGGGCTAGGCCTAGTAGTGTGGTTACCCGCCTAGAAGTGGGGGGCCCGACCCACTGTCTCCGTTTGCCACAACGGAGGTTCCTGGGAGTGAAGCTAGCTTTCCAAACAGGGGGAACTAAAGGTCTGTGCGCATAGAGTCGGTGGGTGTGTTGCACTTGCTTGTACATTTCATAGCATATTTGCGTGTCATAGCATAAACATTGTCACCTATCGTATAAGATGGTATGGGACGTTTTATACGATAGGCCCTGCAAAACGACTCATTGGTCTATATGGGTAATCCCTATAAATCAATGGTTATATTTGTTATTTCTTGTGCTTTTACTTACTTGTTACTCCTTGCTATTTGACAATCGACACCCCAACGTATAAGTGGTATGGGACACTTTATACGATGGGAGCCCTGCAAAAGATCCCTTGGCTTATGCGCTTCCGCGCATAAGTTAAGGTTACATTTCCTACTTTCTGCTTCTATCATGTTTACTATGGAATTGCTAGCATAAGTCCGTTGTCACCTGCTTTTGACTTACTCTCCAACTTCATATCCTTCCCTTTCTTCCTCTCCGCTCGGTACCTAGGATCCATGGGGGAAGGGGTAGGGGATGATAGGGCTTAGTCCTTATGACTAACGGTTTTCGAACCACAACATTTTAGGTGTACCATATGGAAGGGTCACGGGTATTGCAGTTTCTGACAGAGTTGACCCCGCGACCGTGTTACCATTGTCACCAGCCGGGACATACACGGGTTAAATGCCCCTTGATGGGTGGGATGCCACCAGCTCAGCAGCCAGGAGGCCGAAGACGTAGACGCAGACATGGATTGCGAGGCGGCGACGGCAGGCCAAAAAGGAAGAAGCACCCAGAGATGCAGCACCAGCAGAGTACGGAGTCGGTGGAGATGGGCCAGTCTAGCTTGGGTGCTCTCGGTTCAGTGACAGTTACGGTGACGCTTAGTTTTAGTTTTGCTTCCGTGAGTGACTTGTAGTGAGGATATGATGTACCGGGCATAAGCCCTCCTTTTGTACTCAGATTGTTATTATTATTGTGGACTCTCCCTTCATGGAGATTTATTTATATACATGTGATTATTGTGGACTTGCTTTTACTTCTTTATGCTACTGTTCTGCGATCGAAAAGGGCCGGCAGAATTGGCGTTCTGTAGTGGCGGCCTTCCCGTGAGTCGGTGCCACCGCAAAGCGGCAGTTCTGGGCTAAGACCCCGGTGTTTAAAAAGAAAAAAATGGGGTCTTACAGCATTATAGACATATAAGAATAAATTTGAAATCAAATTTCCATGATCAATACTTGGAAAGCTGCAGAGAAAGAAAGTCGAACTGAATCTGTCATAAAATAGTCGAACTCAACATATTTCGCCGATCTGAGATCCAATATTGTCGAGCTGAATAAGATAGACAAGTAGTAGAAAATTGTCGAACATAGCTCCAACTTCGTCGAGCTGAGATAACACTTCGTCGAGCTGAGTTTCTGATATAAGCTGACAAATCGTCGATCTCAGCTAAACTTTTGTCGAGCTCAACTCGGAGAAGAAATCCTGAGTTCGTCGATCTGAGATCGACGATCTTCAAGCTGAGTTCAGCTATCGTCGAACGCTTTTTCTGACTCTTGGAAAACTGCTTTTCTCTAGAGGTCTTCTGTCTCTAAGTCTTCTGAATGTGAAAACCAATCACTCTAGGTCTGTTGACTTAATCTAGATTTAGAAAAAGACTTATGACCCTAGACTATACATGTGGATCATCTGAGAATCCTAATAGTGAACCTAGCCCAAATCAACTCTAAACAAGGTGGGGTTCAAACAATCTCCCCCTATTTGGGTGAGGTCACTATTTATACAGAATATAGCATAAAGCAAAAAGATATATCTTGCAAAAATAACACATTCAGCAGATATATGATAGAGCTAAGAAAGTTGTTAAACAAACAGTAAGAAAATAGTTCAAAACCATAAATAAGAGTCAAAGATCTTTCTTAGGAACTTCAGAAGGAGAATCAGAAGTTGGATTAGTGAAGAACACTTTTCTTATAGGATCTTCTGCTTCTCTTTGGATCATCTTCAGGTCTTGATTGCCAAGAAATTTTTGAGAGATTGCTCCGGGCACAACTTCTTCTGGATTGAGCTGCATGTATGCATTAGGATCAAATGAATTTTTCTTTACCTAAAACTTGTCAAATTCCTTCTGCCTATAGGAAGACATAATTATGAACTAAAAAAGTCTTTTCCTTCATATTTGGCTTTATTGAACTGAGATAGACCAATAAGCTCCTTAAATCTGGCCATCCTATAATTTGGGTCTAGCTCTGACTCATATACTGGGGACAAGGGTCTTTCAGAACTAGATTTTGAAGTATCTTGAGCTTGCCACTACTGTTGCTGCTGCTGTTTACTGCTATATTGAGAATTTGATCTGGATGGTATACCTCTGCTGCTGTAAGAAGATCTTGATTGATAGGATTAAGATGTAGATCTTTGTCCTTGAGAAACATAGCCAAAAGATCCAGCTGCTGGAGGAGGAGGACCTCTCCTAAATAGACGTGGAGGAGAGTACCTCCTGCATGAAAATAATATTGCACAATTAGGACTTGCTCCTTTTTTTTATTTTGTAATATTATTATCTAATACCCTTTATATTTTCTAAACTTGCCACGTAGCAGACCTTTATACTACAAAAAAAATATGTTGCCTGAAAATTTGCATGATTGGCTAGTAGCTACTGTGCATGGAGCTCCAACATAAGAAAACGACAATGATTATGGTGTCTTTGTTTTGAAGTACATGACGACGATAGCGGCTCCAAAAATAATTTTTTAGAGCAAGTACAAAGATTGACACGCAAAAATGCCTGCATTTAGAGCAGAAATTGCATGTGAATTAATCAAATTTTTTGTCATTGATGAGAAGGACAAATGTTTAATGTTTTATAAATTTATTTTTGAACCTTATTTGAGCCAAAATCTGTTACAAGCCCCTAATATTTTAGATAAACTGTTAATGTTGATGTTGATTTTGATGTCCAGTTAATCTGTTACCAGGCTGTATTAATTATGAAGATATTGTAATGACTTGTTTTATGTGAACTTTCCTAAAATGCTCAGTTCTTAAATCTACTTAGATGCTCGTTTAAAATATATTTTTGGTACTGCACATTTTACTATTTATGTTCTGATGCCAACTCCCATCATATTCTTTAAAAGACTGCCTTAATAATCAGATATTTTTCTTTTAGATCACAACAAATGAATATTCTTTTCCAAAATAAGAGGATGATTGTGCCCTCCTATGAATTTTGTTACTGTCCAATTCTTGCCCTTTATATCAATGCATGGTAAAATGTATGTAAGCCTTATATCTGGTACGAGTATTTAATTTGTGATACTTTTTTGAGCTTTCTATACCTTCTACAGTTGGAGTGTAGTGCTTCAAACCAGCTTTGAAACAAGAGTATGTGTCTAGTACTAAATATGTTGTTTACAAATGCTAAAACCAGTTTTGTGAGCATACCCGCAATACATCTTGTAGGCTTCTGTCTCTGAATGCACCATTAGGAAAACTATAGCGGTGCTTGCCTAAAATACATTAAAAAGCAAAACATTAAAATGTACAGCTCCGTCTACAAAAAAATTCAGTAAAGAAGAGAGAGAAAAAATCTAGTTAAATTTTACTATACCACTGCATATGTTAGGCTAAATCCAACCAGATATTTTGTCTTCGCTCATTTTTCACAAAGAAAGAACAAAATAAATTATCTGCTGTTACGACAGCTATTCAGAAGTTTCAGGACTTAAATTCATGATTTTTTTTAAACCGGATGAAACAGACAGCGAGAGAACCACCAAAAAATCACAATGGAGGAGTAAAAGGAGGAGAAAGGGGACGTCACAGTTTATATAGGTAGTAAGGCGGAGAAGGGTCGACGCTGACAAAAAGGGGTAGGGTACCGCCAACGAAATGGCAGGATTTTCAGAACAAGGCGCGCTTCGTCGAACCTGGGTCCGAAGATGAGCGGGAGCTTGAAGCAGGAGGGAAAAAATGAAATTTTGGCTTGAGGAGGAGAAAGGGAGGTGGGGTCGGGAGTTAGGGGTATTTATATTATGCACAGTTTTGTTGTATGTTTGACGCACAAAAAAAATTTTCTTCATTTTCAGGCTTCATCGAACAAAATAAAAATAATTTTGAACATAAAAGTGGGTAGATACTCTTGAACTGATCATTTTGATAAAATGTAGCTCAAATTGTTAAATATTATAAAATATACTCTCATTTATAAAAAGAGCGGTAAAATGCATCTCATCATGGTGCAAAACGCAAGTTTTTTTCTAATTGAATGGTGTATTTGCAATATTTAATAATTTGAGTGCATTTTGTCAAAACCCCGTATTTCGAGGGTGCATCTTGTCAATTATCGTACAAAAGTAGATGAAGTTCTTTAGGTGAGGTAGGGGTTTAGGAACTATCCCGGTTATGGTCATCCCCTCTCTATTAAATAAAGTCGAATATCAACGTATTTTAAAATGCTATTTTCTCCAAAATATAGCGGAGTCCAAATGCTTAGGGCGCGTTTGAAAACCCGTTTTTCCTCCTTTTCAGTCCAACCAGAATGATCAACTGGTGACATTAATAGGCATTTTCAACCGACCGGTCCAAACCTGGAGTCCCCCCCCCCCCCTTCTGAAGTGGTCCCCCAAGCTTCAGCGCCCTTTCCAAACCAACTATTTCTTCTTTCCTCGCGCATGCATACTTTCGGCCATCAATGACGAGAAATTAGCAATATATGTTGTTGTCATTAATGACAAGAAATTAGCAGGCAACCGCCACTAATGGTCGGCAAGGAAAAAATTGAATTATTGTAAGACCCAAACATTATTTGAGAGATAAACAAAGTATTAATTAGTATGAGAATAATTCTCTGATAATGAAAATAATTTTAGTGTCGTTTCAACATTGCACAGTTTATTTTTGTTGAAGTTCGAGATTTTCTGAATATTCTTGCGAAGTTCATTTCGTGTTATTTTGTGTTAAAAATCATTTTGCGTCAATAAAGATTAAGTTTGGTTGAATATATTAATTTGGTTGAATATACAGTGGCTGAATTGAATTAAAAATTAAGATGGCTGATTGGATTTATGGGTTGGCTGGTGGTTTGATTTGGGTCGATTGCCCCTATGATATATTGTATGATATTGAGGTTTGCTGAATATATTAGTAAGGAAGATAAAATCTAGATATATTTGATTATATCTTATAAAATTAAGGTGTGTCTGAAATCTTATAAAATTATATATTATTTATGGGAGGTGGTGGGCTCTTGGACTCTTATTTATCATGGGATCGGGATCCCCTGGAGTTCCTGCGGGAACTCCAGGGGGTGGAGTTCGCATTTTGCCAATAAATGGGGCGGAATTAGAAAAAATTGTTGACATGAAAGTTGTAGATATCCCCGAGACGAATAACTTTCATGTTGAATATTTTTTGATTTGAAGTCGTTTAGACGCCCGATTTGAACTCCGAAAAAAATCTGTCCGAAAAATATTAAATAAATAATTTTCGGACAAATTTTTTTCGGTACCCAAATCGGGGGTCTAAACGACTTCAAATGAAAAAATATTCAACATGAAAGTTATTCTTCTCGGGGATATCTACAACTTTCATGTTAACAATTTTTTCTGACTCCGCCCCATTTATTGGCAAAATGCGAACTCCACCCCCTGGGGATCCGGATCCTTTATCATGAGCTCCCTCTCTTATACTTTCACTTTCCACTTTCTGTAGGAGCTCTGGATGAGTTGGATTTGCTTAGGGCTCCTTCGATTCTCTTTCCCCTTACTCGATAACCACTCCCGAGGCTGTGGTCTTGTCCTCTTGGTGTCATTGTTAGTACGGGTGCAACTCGGATCGGTTCGGTTCGGTTCCATCCAAAACCAAGAACCGACCCATATAGGTTCGGTTCTAAACTTTTGGAACCGGAACCGACCCACGGTCCTATTGTATAGAACCGGATCCGAATCATTTGCTTCGGTTCGGTTCCGGTTCGGTTCTCGGTTCTACCTATGTCTAACAAAATTTAAAAATGATTATTCCAACTCATGATTCATTGTAATATAAGTTTCAATATCTCAAAATAGTTGAATCATCACTTTATATCATATTGAAATCATACAACTACACAAGTATAATAAATATTTTTTTAGCCATAAAATTATATTCTCAATTATTTTCACGTATTTGGTCATGCGACTATAATCGGTGTCTCAAAATATTTTCTTTAGCATTGATATTCGGTTCTCGGGTCAGTTCTGGGTACCCGGCCCTTGGAACCAGGAACCGAACCGAATTGTCGGTTCTGATATTATGGGAACCGGACCCGAACCGAAGCTATTTGGAACCGACCCAAACCATTCGGTTCGGTTCAGTTCCGGTTCGGTTTTCGGTTCTTCGGTTATTTTTGCACACCCCTAATTGTTAGTGTTTGTTGGTGTTGTTGCTGTCATTTGTTGGTGTCGCTATAACAGTCATTGTCTTTTTCTTACTTGACCGACAGACTTGAGTCGCACCTCCTTAAGATGAGCTCCTCCCTTCTCTTTCTATTTTCCTCTACTTACTTCTTGCCTTCTAGGGCTAGTTCGGGTTCTACCTTCTAGGGCTGGTTGATGGTTTCAGAAATTTGATTGATAGTCTCTTTTTGATTTTGTTGCTTTGAATTAGATGAGGAATGGTTTCTTGATGGTGACCAACTGTATTCTTATTTTTGTGGGCTGGTTATATGATGTTTTGATGAGGAAAATCACTTGATAGTTGTCCCCTTGGGTTGCTTGTTTTATTTGTGTTGACCAGTTGTTTTGGATGAGGCATTGCCTTGGAATTACGTTGAATTATAGCTGATTATTTTGTCTTCTGTTGACCGGCTGTTGAGATGTGGATTGCCTTGGATTTAGTTTCTCTTGTTGGCAGCCTTAGCGGCTTCCAGTGCTGTTAATGACAGCCCTTTGTGCTGTTAGTGGTTGTCTGATATGTAGTTTTTGTGTCCTTTTTGTTAATGGGTTCTTGGCTACCTCTCTTTGACTTTTAAAAGAACTGTTGAGTGACTGAAATTTGAAGTGTCAAATAGCCTCTATACGTCCTTAGTGGCTGAATTCATATTTGGGTTTTGCTTTTGTTTGCATTACTGAAGCTAGTCCTTCCCTAAGCAACTCCTAGTGATCGTAGTTGTGGCCGTCTTAGAAGTCTACTTGTAATTATTTAATGGCGCAACCTAAAAGTCGTAAATGATTTACTTGATATTGTAGATGATGACGTCCGACGATGAACACGACGAGAGTCCAACAAAGGACAAGGGCAAAGGAAAAGTTATGGTGAGTCCTTATAACTTTAATTATGTATAAATCTGAATTATTTTGAATTATGATCATGTAAAACTACTTTACTCTGAGTTGCTTCCTTGGATTTACGCTAAATATGAATTGAATTGAATTGAAGAAATTCAATGATTTGAAATCATTGTAATATGAAATCGCTAAAAATCTAAATATGGATTAGCAGACGATAAACATTTTGAGGGGAAATATATATATATATATATATATATATATATATATATATATATATATATATATATATATATATATATATATATATATATATTATTTATTTATAATATACTAACATCTTTGAACGGGCTTCGCCCATTCTCGATGCGAGCTTCTCCCGCTTGACATTCAAGCGGACTTCGCCCACCCCCGTGACAACTAATTAAAAAATTTTAAATTTTTAATTAATTATTAAAAAAACTAAATAACAAAATTACTTAAAATCCCGTGACCCCCCCCCCCCCCCCCCCCCCGACCACAGGCAGGTTCGTCGGCCTCCGGCGAACCCGCTAGGGGTTGTCCGGCGACGAGCGGTGGCCCTACTTGCTTGCCGCCGGACAACCCTCGGTGGGTTCGCTGGAGGCCGGTGAAACGATGGTGGGTGCCGGGCAAGCCGACAGCGGCAGAGGGAAGCATCGAGAACCTCCTTTGGGCGGAAGCGGAATCGGGAAATCTTGGATTCCAGAAAAGGTCTTTTGGGGAGGAAATGATATTGGCAGTCCTGATTCTTTTGATCCGACGATCAATTTTTGAAGCTTCTCCATCAAACGATTCAGATTCCATCTTTGGTGTGCTTCATCAACTAAAAAAGAGAATGGCAAAAATAAAATGCAGCATCTTTCACCATGTTATACAAAGATTTGAAAAGCAAAAGAATTATCTGCTAAATGTTGAACTCATGACTCAGATCGTTCGATAGCGTCAGAACTCAGAATCCTAGGTCCCTTGCAAACCTATCGAGGCAGCTCCCTACAACAATAATTTACAAAAATAAGATCTTCAAAATCCACTTTATACAGATCTACTCATCTACACAATCAGAGAAAATCAAACCTTTGGAGGTATTATGCCGAGAGGAGGAGAGCTTTCGTCGATCAGACTGAGAGGGAGAGGGCTTTTGCCGGCCAGAGAAGTAGAGCTTTCACGCTTTCCAATGGCCAGAGATGGAGTGGTTTGAGAATTAGAGAATAAGGCCAGAGAAGTAGCGCTTTAAATCGTGGCCTGTGGGTTTGTAAATTTTTTTTTATGAATAGGGTATTAAACCGTGACTAATACAATTATTTTTTTAAAAAAAATAATAGTATTAGCCACGATTTTGCCGTGGTTAATGATTGTATAACCCGTAATTTGTCAAGATCAGAAGTACCCAAGCAGACGGCTACTCGCGGACCATTGGGCGAGCAGAGGCAAGCTGAGGTGAGCAGAGGCGAGCAAATGCGAGCTTGGATGAGCAGAGACGAGTTTGGGCGAGTATCTCGCAAGTATGAGTAACACTAGATAATCGCTAGCAGAAGCTGGATACTCGCATATACCCCCCCCCCCCCAGAATTTCTCTATAAATAGACCCCTAGGGGTACT
Organism: Platanthera zijinensis; assembly: GCA_039513925.1. Lineage (NCBI taxonomy): Eukaryota > Viridiplantae > Streptophyta > Magnoliopsida > Asparagales > Orchidaceae > Platanthera > Platanthera zijinensis. The sequence goes on along the minus strand of CM077087.1, from coordinate 35,644,639 downwards.
GGAAATGAATTTTTGGAAGAGGTTGAGGTGCCCCCAAGTGGATACTCGCCAAATTCATGCCTTCCTAGTACCTCGCCCAGCACTCCACCAATTCCCACTCCAGACGCATCACATGACAACTCGAAAACTTTGGTAAAATCCGGTAGTCGCAAGAGGGGGGCTTCTGACATGCGTGATTTAATTAATTGGAATGCCTTAGCGGCCGAGTCCGTCCATGTAAATTCACCCTTTTTCATGCACTCGGTAATGGGGGTCATAATACTACTAAAATCCTTAATAAATCGCTGATAGAATGTAGCGAGCCCGTGAAAACTCCTAACATCCCGAATGTTGGCGGGCTCGGGCCAATCTCTAATGGCTTGCACCTTCTTGGGGTCTACGTGGATCCCCTTCAAACTAACGATATAACCGAGAAACTTAACCGATGACACATGGAAAGTACACTTCTTAATATTCACGAATAATTTTTTCGATCTCAGTGTGGTAAGGATGATTTTTAAATGTGACTCGTGATCGATCGTGGAGGTGCTAAAAACCAAAATGTCGTCAAAATATACCACGATGAATTTTCCCATATAGGGTTGGAAGACGTGGGGCATCATCCTCGAAAACGTGCTCGGCGCATTGGAAAGCCCAAACGGCATAACTAACCACTCGTAGAGCCATTCCTTAGACTTAAATGCAGTTTTCCACTCGCCACATTCCCTAATTCAGATCTGATGGTAGCCACTCCTAAGGTCCAATTTCGAGAAAATCGTGGCACCGGCTAACATGTCCAATAAATCGTCCAGGCGAGGGATGGGAAATCGGTACTTAATAGAGATTTTATTAATGGCTCTACTATCCACGCACATCCTCCAAGAGCGGTCCTTCTGGGAGGCAAGTAAGGCGGGGATGGCACACGGGCTCATGCTGTGGCGGATAAAACCTTTTTGCAATAAATCCAAAATCTGGGTTTGTAACTCTAAGTGTGCGGAAGGGTTTAACCGATAATGTGAGAGGTTGGGCAATGAGGAGCCCGGAATGAAATCAATGGCATGCTGGATATCCCGCATGGGGGGTAACTCAGACGGTAGCTCGTCCAGGTACACGTCCACAAACTCTTCTAAGAGTTTTCTCAGCGCCTGCGGCAAATTCTCAAAAGTTGCCGCATCTTCCTTAACTTGTAGACATACTAATGCATAGAGGACACCGTCTACAAAGGTAGTACGCTTCAATTCTTTCCTCCCTATCAGACTCAACGTTTTCTTGTCGACCGGGACGGCCGTATCCTTGGAGGGGGCCAAAGGATCCTTTGGCGGAGCGGGTTTAAAGATAATGGTTCTGCCATTAAATTTAAACTCGTAAGTGTTGGCCCGACCAAAGTGGGTGACGTCATGATCATACAACCAAGGGCGACCCAACAAGACGTGACAAGCATCCATAGGGATGACGTCACACCAAATATGATCAGAATAAGCTTTGATGGTGTTGAAGTTGGTGACCGGGCGGTCTGGCGGTCTGTCTTGGCGGTTTGGAGACCGCGCGGTCTGACGGTTTGGAGTCAGCGGTTTGATTCCTGTGCTGTTGCTGTGCGGTTGCCGAGCGGTCAGGCGGTCTCTCCTGGCGGTCTCTCTCTCTCTGGTGGTAGCCGTGCGGTTAGCCCTTCTGTCTAACCGCGCGGCTTATGCGGTTTGTTCTGTATAGTCCGCTTAGTCCTATATTTTTTAGTCCCACATCTCTTATTTGTATTCTCTCATCTCTCCTCCATTCTATATAAGGGAGGGCATACCTTTGTAATAGATACCTTTTTCTGATAATAAAATTTCAGTTATACCATTTCCGGCTTGCTTTAGTTCGCTTCTTACATGGTATCAGAGGAATCAATCTTTTCCTCCTGATTCTGTGAGCCCTCTCTGTCCGCACGACTTGCTTCTCCGGCTTGCGCCCTGTCCGCGCGGTCTCCTTCTTTCCTTGTCGTTGCCCTCTATGTGCGCGACCTGTTGCCTTGTTCGCTGTGATCTGTCGCCTTGTTCGCCGCGACCTATCGCCGTGTGCCTTGCCTTCTCTTGTGCTTCTGTTCGAGCTGACTGTCTGCTTGCCGCTCGAATTCTTCCCCTCTGCTTGATACTGCGGCTTGGTCGTGGTCTTTCTGGCCGCTGGTGTTTGACATCCTGACCGCTGCAGTTTTTCTTCTGCCTATCCGCGCGGCTTGTTTTCTAACCGCGCGGCTTCCTGTTGTTTGCTCTTATGACTCTTTCTGATGCTTCCACTACCACCACTCCTGCCGCCACCCCTGTTGCCAATCCGGCTCTGCCTATACCTCCTACTTCTTCCGGGAACCTTGGCACCGTTTCCAAGCTTGTCGGCTCCAACTACCCGGATTGGAGCGTCTCTTTCACTTTTCTCCTTCGCTCGCAACGCAAACGCCACCATCTCGTTGATGACCCCCCTCCTACCACTTCACCTCTCTTTGATGACTGAGATGCGAGTGACGCGCTTGTGCGTACTTGGCTCGCTAACAGTCTATCTGATGAGCGTCTTCCCGTCATCCGTCATGATGAGACGGGGAAGGCCGCTTGGCTTCATCTTGCTGCTCTATACTCCAAAGGGGCTCAGACGTCCCGCATCTATACGTTGTATGCGGACCTCTTTGCCCGGCCTACCTTGTCTCCTGCTGCTGCCTACCAACAAGTTCAAGCTCTTGGGGCTGAGATTCTTCAGAATCGCCCCTTTTTTGCGGATCTGGCTCAACAACACAAGCACTTCCAGGAGCTTCTGGTTGTGTGTTATCTGCTACGTCTTCCTGACACTTATGACATGATCCGCCAACAAATTTTGGGTGATGCGGAATCTCCTACTTTAGATGCCACCGCTGCTCGCATCGCCACTGTCACCTCTCTCCTTCAGCGCCCGCTTCTGCCCGCTCCTTCTCCACCAGATAACTATGCTCATCAAACTCAGCGGAGTGGCTCTGGTAGCCGCAGTCATCAGTCTGGCGGACGTCCTTCTTCCCGCTACCTCTGCTCTCACTGCGGCCGCACCGGACATACTTCTGACCGCTGCTGGACGAAGCATCCCCATCTTCGCCCCTCGGGTGACTCTTCCGCCTCCTCTTCCAAGCCGTCTGCTTCCGTGGTCACATCATCAGGTAGTGCCCATATGGTCACTCAAGGTAAATGGCTTATCGACTCCGGAGCAACTAATCATATAACGGGCAATCCTCAATGCTTCTCTCTCCTCGAACAGCATGATCGGTTGCCCCCGGTCCTCATTGCAGACGGTTCTCCCTCCCCGGTTCATGGGTCGGGAGTAGTTCATGTTACTCCGTCCCTTCGGCTAGAGGACACTCTTTATGTGCCCAAGTTTCCATGCAATCTATTGCCGGTTACTTCTTTGTGCAAGCAGCTTCAATGTTCTGTAACGTTTACTCCATCTTCTTGTTCTTTTCAGGATCCGAGCTCCCAGCGGACGATTGCTACTGGGACTGAGAGCGGCGGCCTCTACTTCCTCGACAACGTTTCCGCCTTGTCCGTCTTCTCTTCTTCTTATACGGATCTTCTCCAGTGGCATCTCCGTCTCGGTCATCCTCCACCACGACTTCTACATCAGCTTCTACCCCACCTCCCTCCCTCCAATACTCCTCTCAACTGCGAAGCCTGTCAACTTGGCAAGCATCATCGTTCCTCCTTCCCGCCGAAGCAAGGTCGGGGATCTACTCGTCCGTTTGATCTAGTCCACTCCGATATCTGGGGGCCTGCTCCTACCCTTACTGTTGGTCGGGGTAGTTCTTATTTTGTAACCTTTATCGATGACTTTTCTAGATGTACTTGGGTGTATCTCTTACGAGATCGCTCTGAACTTTTTAATGTATGGACCTCTTTTTATCATTTAATCAAAAATCAGTTTGGTGTTGGTATTAAAACTTTTCGATCTGATAATGCAAAAGAGTACTTAAGTCATGTTTTTACCTCCTTCTGTGTGCAACATGGCGTTATTCATCAGACAAGCTGTGTCTATACCTCCCAACAAAATGGGGTGGCGGAACGCAAACAGCGTCACCTCCTCGATGTCGCTCGTACATTGATGGCTCAAATGCATGTCCCTCGCTCATATTGGGGCTATGCTGTTCTTCTTGCCTGCTATCTCATCAATCGCATTCTCTCCTCCGTTCTCAACGGAAAAACCCCTTTTTCCATCCTTTATCCAGACAAGGAGCCTTTTCCTCTCCATCTCCGAATCTTTGGGTGCACTGCTTTTGTGCATGCCCCATCTGCCACCCGTGATAAGCTCTCCCCTCGCTCCACCAAATGTGTCTTTCTGGGGTACTCCGCCACTCAGAAAGGCTACTGCTGTTTTGACCCTGTTCTTCGTAAGCAGTTCGTCTCCGCTGACGTTACCTTCTTCGAGAATGCCTCCTACTTCTCGGATGACTCCTCGTCTCTTCCCCCCACCTCTGATTCTCCTGTTATTCCGTTCGTTCCCTCGTCTCCTACTGCGATATCCGCCCCTCCTCCGTCTCCGCCCACTCCTCTCCCTCCGCCTCTCTCTCCGCCTCCATCTCCCTCATCTCTGCTGCCGTCGCTCTCTCCTCCCGGGCCAGCTCTCTCTGTCATGGATGCTCTGGATACCGAAGAGCCCGCCGACCTGGATCTTCCTGTCGCTCTTCGCAAAGGGGTGCGGACGTGTACCCTACATCCCCTTGCTGTTGTTGTTTCATATGATCGTCTTACCTCTTCTCGCAGGGCCTTTGCGCTGGCTATCTCTGCCACTACCACACCTCGTTTCTACCAGGAGGCCCTTGCTATTCCTCACTGGAAGATGGCCATGGATGAGGAAATGGCGACCCTAATAGAGCGGGGTACCTGGACTCTTATCCCTCCTCCCTTTGATACAGATGTTGTTGGTTGTCGCTGGGTCTTTGTGGTCAAATTTGGCCCAGATGGCACTGTGGACCGTTATAAAGCTCGCATCGTGGCTAAGGGCTTTACTCAGACCTATGGGGTTGATTACTTTGACACCTTCTCTCCCGTGGCTCGTCTCAGCACTATACGGGTCCTTCTCTCTGTGGCAGTCAACAAAGACTGGCCACTTTCCCAGCTGGATATCAAGAATGCCTTCCTTTATGGTGATCTTCAGGAGGCCGTCTACATGGAGCAACCTTCTGGGTATGTTGCTCAGGGGGAGACACGAGTATGTCGGCTACAGAAGGCAATCTATGGCCTCAAGCAGAGCCCTCGAGCTTGGTTTGACAAGTTCAGCGGCATCGTGGCGGCCGTTGGTTTTGCTCGCAGCTCTGCTGATCACTCTCTATTTATTCGCAAAACCTCTTTGGGACTGGTGGTTCTTGCAGTATATGTTGATGATATTCTTCTCACTAGCGATGACCAGGAAGGGGTAGCCTTGACAAAGTGGCATCTTCGCCAACATCTGGTCACGAAAGATATGGGTTCTCCGAAGTACTTTTTGGGGATCGAAATCTCTCGGAAGCCCAACTCTTTAGTCATCTCTCAGCGTAAGTATGCCCTTGATATTTTAAAAGAAGCAGGATTGACTGGGGCCAAACCTGCCCGATGTCCCATGGCTGTTGGAGAAGACAAAACCTGGACAGATGATTCGCCTCTTCTTTCAGATGCTTCGCGGTACAGGCGTCTGGTTGGTAAGCTCATATACCTCACCGTGACTAGACCCGACATTTCCTATGCTGTGGGCAAGGTGAGTCAATTCATGCAAGCTCCCAGGGAGTGCCATCTACAGTCCGCCTTGCGGATCTTGGAGTACGTCAAAGCAGCCCCAGGGAAAGGATTGCTCTTTCAGAAGAATGATCATCTGAGGGTTGAAGCATACTCAGATGCGAGTTACGCTGATGACAAAGGGGACTGCAAGTCTATCTCCGGTTTCTGTACTTTTGTTGGGGGCAATCTGGTGAGCTGGAAGAGCAAGAAGCAGTCTGTTGTTTCCAGGTCCAGTGCTGAAGCAGAGTATCGGAGTATGACGTCGACCACTTGTGAGCTAAAATGGCTACGAGCTCTAATGCTGGATTTAGGAGAGGTCTACAACCATCCTCTACCTATGTTCTGTGATAACAAGGCTGCCATATACATCTTCAAAAACCCGGTCTTCCATGAAAGAACCAAGCACATTGAGGTTGACTGTCATTTCTTTCGTGAAGAAATCTTAAATGAACAAATTTGCACTCCCTTTGTCACTTTTGATAAAGAGCTGGCTGACATCTTCACCAAGCCAATTTCCACCTCGTTTCATCATATTTGTGACAAGCTGGGCATGATCGATATATATGCTCCAGCTTGAGGGGGAGTGTTGAAGTTGGTGACCGGGCGGTCTGGCGGTCTGTCTTGGCGGTTTGGAGACCGCGCGGTCTGACGGTTTGGAGTCAGCGGTTTGATTCCTGTGCTGTTGTTGTGCGGTTGCCGAGCGGTCAGGCGGTCTCCCCTGGCGGTCTCTCTCTCTCTCTCTGGTGGTAGCCGTGCGGTTAGCCCTTCTGTCTAACCGCGCGGCTTGTGCGGTTTGTTCTGTATAGTCCGCTTAGTCCTGTATTTTTTAGTCCCACATCTCTTATTTGTATTCTCTCATCTCTCCTCCATTCTATACAAGGGAGGGCATACCTTTGTAATAGATACCTTTTTCTGATAATAAAATTTCAGTTATACCATTTCCAGCTTGTTTTAGTTCGCTTCTTACAGATGGTAAGGGGTACCAAGCATCGCTTCGACACAGGGAGGGACGACTTGTTTACCCATGCCACCTTATAAGGTTGAGGGTGCGGCTCGGCAGTAAGAGACATACGTTTCACCGCGGCTTCAGAAATAATGTTCATGCAACTACCGCAATCGATGATCAACCTACACCATTTTTCACCACTCTTAAAATTCAACGTGAAAATGTTCGTCCTATTCCAATCGTCTAACGCTCGTGGGGTCGCCAGAATACACCTCATAACCATCATATGGGAGTCATCCTCCATATCACTAGGCACTCCGTCCGACTCGCTCTCTTCTCCCGCCTCATAAGTAAGGTCGTCTGACCCACCAGTGGAATCTAATAGAGCTAATGGTTTGGGTTTAGTAGGACAATCACTAGCATAGTGCCCTTGGATCCCGCAAGCATAACAGGTGACATTCGTTCTGTTGACCCTACCCACTGGGACTCTCTCACCAGAGGGGTTTCTATTATTCCTAGCCGTTACGACTATGGAGGTCGAGTCGGGGGACTGATATTTTCCTTTATCCTTATAGGTGGAGGTGGGATGCGGTCCTAAAATGGACTTGCCCTTTTGGAACGAGCGAGATTTACCTTTAAGCACATTGTGCTTCTCAATATCTAAGGCAGCGTTGAATGTGACGTGCAAGTCGGTGTGACCATAATGCAGAAGCTTTCCTTGGATATCGGGGTTTAGTCCCTTACGGAACCTGGAGAGGGTGACCTCGAGCATCTCTTTCACGTCACACCTAACCATCATGTCCTTCAGCAGGCTCATATACTCAGACACCGACCTAGTCCCTTGCTTAAGGGTAGCTAAATCATCGAACATCTGTGTTCGATGGTACGTAGGGACGTACTGCTCTGTCAGCCTAGCCTTCATGTCAGCCCAGCTAATGGGCAACACACTGTTCTCGACTCTCAAACGCCGCTCCTCATTTAGCCAAAATATTTTAGCACGCCCAAGCAACTTCATCCTCGCTACTCGCACCCTATCCGCATCGTTCAGAGTATACCACTCGAAATAGCATTCGATCTCCATGATCCAGTCCTGGAAGACTTGGGGATCCCCCAATCCATCATAGGATGGTGGCTTGACTCGGACGACCCGAGTAAGATCAAACTCATAAGGTGCTCGTGGAGCGTGCTCATTAGGAGGGTGGGGGTAAGGATTGTGATTTTCTCCCACCCATTGGTGAGCGGGTTGATTACGGGGTGCCCCTTGTGGTAATCCCATTCCGTGAAGTGCCTCCCTAATAGCATATGTTATACTAACTAAGGTAAAACGTCATCATAGAAAGACCATTAATACAATATTAGATACAACATTCTGGTCCATTCAAACGCCTTTTTTATTTCCGACTTTAACACGCATGAAGATTTTTCATCATTAATGGCCAACAAAGAAGAAATTGAAGAGGGGAAAATAATGATTTTCTTACTAATAAGTAATTTGATATTAATTAAATAATATTTTGAAGAAATTGATAATAGAAAAAGAAAAGAAAAAAAAGCTGATTTCTCATAAAATGGGAGCAATTAATTAATATTTTGATTTTAATTTATTAATATTTTGATTTTAATCTATTAATATATCAATAAATTAATTAATAATTATTTTTGATTGGTTAATATTAATTCATCATTTGGTTAATATTAAATCATCATTTAATTAAGGGTGTTGTTACTAGCAAACCCTGTTTGATTTTTAGCAAATCATTACTATTAGCAAACCCCCAATTTTCAAAATGGTTATTTGAAAACCATTTTGTTACTTGCAAACCAATATAAAATTTTTTTAAAAAAAATTGTTTAAATCATTTATTCTTTCAAAACAACCCATTACATACAATGACATTACAAATTGATTTCAAATCTAATGTTAGTACTAGAAATTAGCCAAAATATCGCAAAATTGTGTTTAAAATGCCTAAAACTCCTTTTTCAACAAAATAGCATCATTTGCTCCAAAATCTTTAAACAAAATATCAGCATCATCTGCACAAAATTAATAGTAACCGTTAGCAATTTTATGTTTAGTAATGTCTTTCCAATGTAAATGTAATTGACAATTGTTTTCTACTTGAAGCTCACCTAAAGACAAAAGTCAAGAAATGCAAAATCCAATTGCCTTTTTATAGCAATTACGTCCAATGACCACACTTCCACCTGCATCCGAAATTTTAAATATTTATATTGCATCGCAAAATAAGTTAATATAAAAAAGTATATAAGCAATGTTTCACTTACATATCATTCCTTTTTTTTGAGAATGCATTCCCATGAACTTCCAACTTGTGTGTTATATCTCCTCCAAGGAGAGTATAATGGTGGAAGTGGAGTTCCTTCTTTCATGCATAATTTGACAAAATGATTACCGTTTATGAATCCAATCCAAATAGTGTTTGGTACGTGAGGAATTGGTGTGTCCAATGATAAGAATGTTAGACTTTGTTTTTTTGAAATCAGAGCAACGCATATATTGTAGCAACTTGAAATCACCAAACCCATATCCGGCATCGTCATCCACTTATCATATGGTGCCGGCGTGTTTTTACAATCAAGAGAGTTGAATAAGGCTTGCTTTCTCGTGCTTCCGAATATCGAATCATATAAAATAGGTCTTTTCTCCAATTCATTCATCAGATCCAGTCGAACTTGTTGCCAATTATCTCCCATGTGTAGTGATTCACTAATAACTCGGAACCCACAGTGGCCATCCGCGATGACATTATAAACATCAACAAAGTTTTCTGCAACACAACTCGGTAGTTGTCGGCGAACATTATCATAGAGTCTATTTCTGTGCACACTTTGTACTCTTGATGATTTTGACATTTTTGTGTGTGTACTTTTGACTTCTTTCATAATATGCTCAAATAACGATGGATTGCGTTTAGTACTCATGTAATCTTTTTCGAACTTCTTTTTGCTTCCTTTCGGCCTACCTGTACAACCCATATTCGACGAGGGTGGGTCCTACCACCACCAGGTCATCAGAAGTCAACAAGGCAAGATGGGGATCCAGATCAGCACCCTAGGCCGCAGGAGGCTCGGGCGAGTATGGCGAGCACCCCAGGCCAACTCGCCGGGTGGCGACTATGGCCAGATGCTCGCCTCTTCTAGGCGAGCTCCCCAGGGAAGTCGCCAACTCGCCAGGGTGGGGGTATAAGTAAGACCCCCCTCTTTGGATTTCCATATAAATAGGACCCCAGGGGTACGAGGGAGGGACAAGCAAATCTCGGCCTGAGCCCTCGCGAGTTCCAACAATTGCCCTCGACTCGTTATTGCTCGAGCTCGTCTCCTTCGTACCTAGCTCGGCCAATTTGGTTGAGAAGGGGTTGCTTCTTCTAAGCAACTGGGTACGTGGTGGGACCTTCCTGCCGCAGCAACCTGGGGTCTTATTCGCACAGTTTGCTTCTGTTTCCTGACCAGAGACCGTCTTTTTGACCGCTCGACCAGTAACTTCAGGTGGCACTACTAGAAAAGTGAGTATTGGCTACATTTTTTTTGGCCAGGGCCTAAAAATCGTGGCTAATACACTGATATTCGCCACGATTGCCAAAACCGTGGTTAATAGTTATTTTATAGCTAGGGTTAAAAATAGTGTGGCTAATACATATGTATTAGCCATGAAAAATAATATTCATGGCCAAAACAAAATTATTGACCTAAATCAGGTCCGTTGTTTCAGCTTTGTTGAATAGGAACCGTCAGATTCATTTGGAATCTCATTAAAAATAGCTATAGCCGAACACCTCACGCCTTCTCCCTCCCGTATCTCTCAACCCTAAACCGCAAACCCCCCATACGGCGCACACCTCACTCCCCTACGTCGCTCCCTTGGACAGAAGATAGGGCAGAAGCTCGCAATCGTCGCCTCCAACCGACATGGTCGATAGCGGGAAATGCCCGCAGCTCGCAATCGTCGCCTCCAACCGCTTTTTCCTTCATAACCTCCGTCGATTCTATGTTCTACAGGTATTCTATTTTCCTCTTGAATCTGCTAATGGTTTTAGGTCATTGACACACTGATTAAACGGCGTGCTAGGGAACTATCGGGGAGTGCATCGCCGGCGGCGACGAGTTCGATTTGGCATCCGAGTCGGCGCTTCCTTTTCAAACTCTCTTTGCCCCATGGAAAATTTATCTGCTTCAAATCTTTTGGCCACGAAGCCAAGGAAGCAAACCTTCTTCCTTTTGCTGCTTCAAATGGAATGGACACCACTTGTTCCATTGGTCTGTTGGATTCTACTCTTCATCATCAAGTCGCGCTCATGCAATCATCCATTGACATGTTTGAAGCTTCTGCGTCCCAGCTACTGAAGTTTGGTAACAAAACAAATTATAACAATATGAGGAAGAGATAATTTAGTAGTTTTACACTGAAGTTTTTTTTTTCTATTTCAGGTTGAGAATCTGTGGGATGATGAACTTCATAATGCTCTTTAAAGTAGCATTTGGGCAAACCCGTAGATTGGGGTGCCGTTTCAAAGCTTTCATGGTATGGATTCCTAGTAAAAATGATTTGAATCTTTATGAATTCAGTGGTTGAAAGAAAATTACAGCTATAGATGATCTTCTGCAGGGCAATTGTCGGCAGCCCACATGAAGAATGAGCTCTAATGTTGCTGGTTTCCATCCAAATTGCAAGAATTCTTTGTACATATAGAGATATCAGCTTTTGAATGGTCATAAAAAGAAAGCTCTAAACTGGTTTAAAATATGCTTGGGGGTTATTGATTGTTATTGAACATTTTCTGAGTTGAGATTGTAGTAGTATTTTTTGTTATTGAACATATAGAGATATCAGCTTTTGTACATTTTCTGTTTGAAGCCTTGCAGGAACTCGATGAAGCTCTTCAGAGAGAGGTAATTCTCATATTACTGAATTTGGTTTTATATGCTCTTCTGTTGGTTTATCTCTAGTTAATTTATTCTTTGTGTAAACAAAATATAATTTCAATTTTCCATATAGAGATTATATTTTAAACATTACCTGAATAATCATTTAGTTTACAAACATATTGACTAAAATCCACTGCACTAAGCTTGTAGAACTGGAGCAATGCATGCATATTTTGATTCCAGAACAGGAATTTGGTATTCTCATGGAATTCCTATTTGCCTATCTTAATGGCATATACTGATAAATTTTCCACTCATTTTTAGTATAGCATTTTTACATTAATGCTCTTGGGAGAATGATCTAGATTCTGTTGCTGATAGTTATTTTTTGAACCTCGATAGTAGCTTTATAAGTGATGTAAGAGCACTCATGAAACTCCTCGATCAGTTAGAAAGATTTGCGTTTTGCTTGTGGATTCCACTACTTGTATCGTGTTCATTTGGTTAATGAACTATGGGGTGTTGTCCACTTTGGATGTGTGGTATAATGGATTCTAAATCAATTGTATACTATCCATGCATGCTGGTTATTTGTTACATTCTCTTTGTCAATTCTGCAATGGTGTGTGTGTGTGAGTGTGTGCCATTAAGAGTTAGCATGATTATAGGTTGCTGCACCCCTCTCTACTTTGAAATTACAAAGATCTCTCTTGTAATTCTACATTTCTTAACATGCCTGCACAAAAATACCCCCACGCGGCTCCCCTCCACGGGATATTTTAGTGCATGCATGTTATAAAATGTAAATGTATAGGAGAGGTGATGCAGGACAGGCAGGCAGGTGTGACGCCTGCCCTGCATCAAGATGTTTTTGTAATTTCAAAAGAACAGAGTAAATTTTTGTATCTGTTATCGCTATTACAACTTTAGATAACAACCTATACCTGGTATATTCTTACTGATGGATAAACTTGCACTACTTTTTTGTATAGATAGCATTAAACATGGATGCATAAGTTGTAGTCTTGAGATTTTGATTCTGTTGCATACATTCTTGTTCATATCTAGCATCATGCAATAATTTGACACACATGTATAATAATTGAACATGGGACCGGTGCTTCTCTGGAGAAAAATCCACCTATCATGCTCTGTACCCAAGGTCTTGGACTGTATATAATGGTAAGTAATCATCATATCTATATGTTATTTCTTTCATCCATAAGGCTCCTAATTAACTAGACTTTTTTCTGTTATTTCTTTCATCCACAAGGCTCCTAATTAACTAGACTTATTTCTCACACTCCTTTTGGACACAGGAGAACCTGATCCAGAGTTAATAATTACATCCCGACAGATTTCACCATTTATTCCCCATAATTATAAAGAACGTAGCCTTCCTGTTGTAGTATTTACATTCACGGTAGTTGCTTTTGTTTCCATGTATCCCATCATTTTGATGATCAGGTTTGGATGAATATTCATCATTTGATGCAAAATTATTTCCCAGGCCCACTGCAATAACTTATTTGACCATGCCCATGTGGTTCACTAAAGACCTTTATTTGTGTTTAATATAATCTTTAGGAAACATGTTCATTTTTGTATCAAATTTTCATGATTGTGATTTTTTTTATGATAGACCATTGTATTGTTCTTCATAGTACCATTATTATAGTCCAGAAAATGTGATTAGCCAAATTTGTTTATTGAATACATATTTTTTGCTACGCTTTTGGTCGGGGCTTCTCATCCTCTACCATAACATCATTTGGTAATTTCTTCACTACATTTTAAAGCTTTGATTTGTATTCAGATTTATGCTTCAACTTTAATAAGGGAATGTATTCATATTTAAAGCTTTGGTTTTTATTCAAATTTATGCTTAAGAGTTCTCATCCTCCACCACGCCAGATTTAAATGTATTCAGATAAATAAATTCAGACCCAAAATTCTATTCATATAACACAAAAATATTGATATATATATATATATATACATTTGAAATTTTCCATGGCAGATGACATGGAACATAATCGCACAAGTGGGAATGAATGGTTGAGCCTTGCAATTTACAAGTAGATCTTCAACAAGTCAAGTTTGGAATAGATGGTCACTTGATGATAGCCAGCACATTAGTCAAGTTTGGAATAGATGGTTGAGCCTTGCAATTTATCTAGTAGCTCTTCAACAATTGGGATGGGAAAGTTGGCATTCACCGTGATCTGATTTAACCTACTATAGTCGATGCACATCCTCCACGACATTTCTATCTTCTTAACTAGAACAATGGTGGAAGAGAAAAAGCTCTTACTATGGCGTATAATACCATCATCTAGCATTTCTTTAATCAATTTTTCAATTTGTCTTTTGCATATATGGATATCTATATGATTTAGAGTTGGAATACAATGTTGGATCCTTCGGGATGATACGATGGACATGTGTTTTGGGAGGTGACAGACCATGAGGGGCTTTAAAAATTATCTTGTATTTGTCCAATAGAAAAGCTAAGGATTCTGGATGTGTTGGGGGCTTCTCTGGAAATGTCCATTCTGGTTGGAGGGAATTGCGGAAATTGGTGTGCTGGGTGCAGTTTCCTGAGGTTGTAGGCACTATACACTAAGCATGGTGCATTGGATTGACATCTAAAGTAGCTTTGACATGCTTCGCATGTTTATGATGGTGTTGCCCACATTTTTGCTACCTTGCAAAGCAATTTTCTTATCCCCACATTTAAACTCAATATACAAGTTGAGGAAGTCCCAATTAATGGAGCCCCATATAATGAGCCATTAAACACCTAATACCACATCATAACCCCCCGAAGGGTAAAATTGACACGTCAGCTTCAAATGGTATTCAATGTATGGTCCATTTGAAACCAAGAATCATTCTAAGCTTGTCAATCTGTTGTCGTTGGCCACAACTACCTTGAAAGTTAGTATAGTGGTTGGGCATTGCAGGAAGTTGGTTTTGTGCTTGTTGATGAAGTTGTGGGTACTCCATGTGTCAATTAAGATGAATATTTGTTGCCCCTTGTGAGAACCGGTGACTCTCATCGTGTGGAAATCAATGATTCCAGTGAGAGCGTTCATATTCCCAGTTCATATTCTATTTCAATGTAATATTGCAAGGATGCTGACTTTATGTGGTTCATAACTGATTATTGTTTACAGTGATTTCTTGGGGAATATACTATTTCAATGTAATATTGCAAGGATGCTGACTTTATGTTATTCATAACATGATTCTTAAAGTATTTCTTTTCTAACTATTTCCTTGAACAGTTCAGAGAGGTTCAAGCACCTAAGTGTTGTGTCTCCCTGTCGACTTTCTACTATGAGAGCATAGTTCCATGCCCAACCTGCAGCTGCAGCTGTCAAGGATTGCCGGAGATGCCAAAATGTGCCCGGTAAGAGTATCGGAAAACCGTTCCTCCCACGTTTAAATAGTACTCAAAACTCAAATTATTCAATTTTTTCCTCGTTCATGGGTGGCCGACAGCCAACTTTATCGCAGTTGCCCGAGGGCGATGATCCTCCAGCACCCGATGTTATGTGCACGAGACATATGTGCCCGATTCGAGTACACTGACATCTCTACTTTCAAGCCCTGTTTGATTATGCTTTTATATGCTTTCTCTTTGGATGATGGCCCAAAGTTTTTTTCTTTGAAAGGCTGGCTGACTGTTTTCTCAAAAGCGATTATGAGAAGGAGAAAAATCCTTGTTTTCATTGTGTTTTTAGAAAGTACTCTGACTAAAGTTTAAAATACTCCCAACTTTTTTGCATTGTCTTCATAATTGTTAGTACAAGGAGGATGCCATCAACTTGTTAATATATTATTTTTATTTTTATAAATAACAATTAGAATATAGTAGTGATCTGCATGGGTCCCAATTAGAATATAGTAGTACAAGGAGGATGCCCCCATTTTATGAATATCTATACTTATATATATATATATATTATGCTTTGGATGTTGTCATTTACGCTTTGGATATTGTCATTTATGCTTTGGATGTTGCCATTTATGCTTTGGATGTTGCCATTTATTCTTTGGATGTTGCCATGATGTAAATCTGTCATGGCAACATCCAAAGTTTTTCCTTATTTACTTCAATAGTTTGACACAAAAAAGTATATCATATGGGTCTTCACTATATTTTAAAGCTTTGATTTGTATTCAGATTTTTGCTTTAACTTTAATAAAAGAATGTATTCATATTTAAAGCTTTGGTTTTTATATCATATGGGTTCTCGTGTGCCCCAACAGCATCGTCACATAGCGTCGCAACACCAATTAAAATCTTCAACAAATCATTACGGTATTTTGAATGTTTTTTTAAAAAAAACATAAATTAGTATTTGCCACGGCTTGTAACTGTGGCAAATAGTTTTTTAAAAATGATGAGTTTACTTTTAGCCAGGGATTAAAACCGTGGCTAAAAGTCAAGATATTAGCCACGACAATTTTTTTCATGGCTAATACTATTTGCTACGGCCAATTCGTGGCTTAAAATTTTTAGCCACGCCGACTTTAGCCACGGAGTTTTCCCGTGGATAGACCGTGGCTAAAGCTTTTTAGCCACGGTTTTGGACTTTTTGCCAGGGCAATTTGCCCTGGCCAAAAGCCTGTTTTCTAGTAGTGTGGCCTAGTCCGATTTCTGAGGTTGAGATATTTCTCGGCTTCAACACTTGGTGCGGTGAGCGTGGATAGCGACCGGAGAAGAAAGTCGTGGTCTGAAGATGGCCGATGGTGGAGACCGGGGCGAGTTGGGAGGTAACTCGGCGGGAGCTGGAGTCCCGGGGGAAGGTAGCGAGTATATGACAGTGACGGCTTTTGAAGAGTTCGCGAGGAGAGTGGAGAAGGCAATACTCGTCGGGTTGTCCAATTCGCCTGAGGTGACGACGACTTCTCCCCGCCGCCGGACACCCTCGGGCGAGGAGATACCAACTCGGCGAGCAGGGAAGGAGCCCGCTTGGGCGAGTGGAGAGCAGGTGATCCCGCCGCGACATCACCCGACGAGTAGTCAGGGAATCCGGTTTCGAGATCCGGAACTCTCGGTGAGGTATGGAGATACTCGCCGATGGAGCGAGTATGACTGCTCGAGCGGGGAGGATACTCGCCGCCGCCAGGAAGGGAGGAGCCCCTTTTGCGACGAGATCCTCGCAGCCCTCGTCCCCGACAACTTCAGAGAGCCGGTCCTCTCGTACTACTCCGGCAAGGACGACCCGGTGAGACATCTTTAGTGGTTTGAAGATGTGGTGTCTATTCGCAACATGTCCGATGCTCTCAAGTGCCGGCTCTTCTCCATTACCTTCAAAGGTAGCGCGAGAGATTGGTTCCACCAGCTGCCAGTAGGGTCCGTCTACTGCTTCTCAAATCTTCGACGGGGTCTGTTGGCAAGGTTTGCGACGTCCAAGCGGAGGAAGAAGGAGGCAACCGCCCTCTTCAAGATCGTGTAGGGGCAGCACGAGAGTTTGGGCCGTTACATCGATCGGTTCCAGGAGGAGGTGCTGGAGGTGGAAGAGGTAGACGGGTTCAACCTGATGGTGGCCCTCAAGTTTGGGCTGAAGCAGGGCCTGTTCAACATGGAGATGGGGCACAGGCCGCCCAAGTCGTTCGAAGAAATGGTGGAGCGAGCCATTGTGTTCATCCAAGGAGAGGAGAGGAACAAGGAGTTCCTGGCACGGTTAGATGGAGACAGACCGCTGGGGAAGGACAGAGGAAGGCTGCTGGAGAAGGAGAGGGCGCCGGAGGGGCGCATCGACAGGAAGCAGGAGAGGCCGCAGAGGAAAGAGGAAGAGAAGAGAGAAAGGGGAAGAGAGCTCAGAAAAGCGGAGAGGCAGGAGAGGCCTCGAAGGCAGGAGGATAGGAGGCCCGTCGGGGGTCGAGAGACGAGGAGCGAGGAGAGAAGATTCCAGTACCCGAGGGATCGCCCCTAGTGGAGGCGACCCTTCCATCAGGAGGAGAGGAGGAATTACAACCCTCGGGAGCAGGGAGGAGGAAGAAGGGAGACCATGGTCATCACCCAGCGAGTCGCTAAGCGCCGGCGAAAGGAGAGGCAGTAGGAGAGGAGGCAGGAAAGGCAGCAGGAAGCGGCGATTCCCCTCTACTGCGATATCCATCGAGTGGAGGGGCACGGAACCTTGGCTTGCCCTGAGTTCTGGGAAGCAAGGAGGAGGATGGAAGCGACGGTGGCCGAGAGGGAGCAGCCACAGCAGGAGGCCCAGGTTGGGCAGGTGGCTTACCAGGTGCCGCAGAGGAGGAGAAACGAGGACAGGATCGACCAAGGAGGAAGGGCGAATGTTATCCCCGGTCCGGGAGGCGGACACGTCGGAGTAATCAACGGAGGGGCTGGGTTAGGAGCTTCCCGCAAGGGAAGCCTCCACCAGATCTACAAAAAGAGCGTCGCCTCGACGTCTCAAACCCCCCCTCCATTGAACGAGATCACCTTCTCGGAGGAAGACATGCTCTGGAACGAGAACCCCTTCCACGACGCTCTGGTGATCCAGGCCGCGATCGAGGACTTCACCGTCGACCGAATCCTCGCGGATAACGGTAGTTCGGTGAATGTCATCTTCAAGAGAACCTTCGTCGGTCTTCAGGTGGAAGCGTCCCGGGTTCAGGCGGTGGTCGGGCCTCTCTTCGGTTTCTCGGGAGAGAAGAAAGAGGTGGAAGGAGGGGTGGAGTTGCTGGTCACTCTCGGGGGAACTTCGATCCGATGTCGCTTCGTCATCGTCGACGCACTCAGCGGTTACAACGCCATCTTCGGGCGGCCCCTCATCAACTACTTCAAGGCCGTTCCGTCATCATATCATCAGTGCCTGAAGTACTGCCGGGACGACGTCCAAGTCAGGATCAGAGGAGATCCCAAGGCCTCCAGGGAATGCTACCTGAATGCGGTTAGCACCATCAGCTGGATGGGTGACGCAGAAAGGTTGGAGAGGATGATGGAGCAGGAGGGCCTGCAGGCTGCCGAGGAGCTGGAGGAAGTGGAGGTGATCTCCCCGAGAGGAGAGCCTGAGCTGCTGAAGATCGGAGGAGCCTTGCCCCCGGAAGGGAAGGTGGAAATAGCTGCTTGCCTGCAGGAGAACGCGAACATCTTCGCGTGGAGCGCCGCCGAGATGCCAGGGATTGATGTTGATGTTGCCTGTCATCGCCTCAACTTGGATCCAGCGACGGCCCCAGTCCGTCAGAAGCAGAGGAAGAGCGCCACCGCACTGGCGGGACCAATCTGGGAGGAAGTGGGGAAGCTGCTGGAAGCGGGTTTTGTTTCGGAGATCCAGTATCCAGGCTGAGTTTCCAATGTTGTAATGGTGAAGAAGTCGGGAGGAGGCTGGAGACTATGTATCGATTTCTCTATGCTCAAAAAAGCTTGCCCCAAGGATTGTTATCCCTTGCCTCAAATCGACACGCTGGTTGATTCCGCCGTCGGGTTTCCCGTTATGAGCTTCCTTGATGCCTTTTCAGGATATCACCAGATCCGGATGCATCCCCCCGATTGCAGCGACGTTTCCTTCATCACCAGCGACGGATGCTATAGCTACAAGATGATGCCCTTCGGGCTCAAGAACGCCGGCGCGACATATCAAAGAATGATGGATCACGTCTTCAGAGAGCAAAAGGGGCGGAATCTGGAGGTATACGTGGATGACCTGCTCGTCAAGAGCAAGAGCGCCGCAGAGCACGTAGCAGATCTGGCAGAGACCTTCGCCACCCTGAGGAGGTACAAGATGCGGCTCAACCCGGCCAAGTGTGTTTTCGGCGCGGGAAGGGGGAAGTTTCTAGGGCACCTCCTTACTCCCCAGGGGGTGGAGCCTAACCCCGACAAGGTGAAAGCCATCGTGGAGATGGCGTCCCCGAGAGATTCCAAGGAAGTTCAAAGGTTGACCGGAAGGCTGGCAGGTCTTAGCCGGTTTCTCTCCAAGGCCAGAGAGAAGTGCTCCCCATTCTTCAAGGCCCTTCGGGGCAACCAGAAATTCGAGTGGACCCCGAAGTGCGAGGAGGCTTTCATAAAGCTCAAACAACAGCTGACCCGAGCTCCTCTCCTTCAGGGTCCGCAGGGCGGTGAGGATCTCTTGCTCTACCTAGGGGTGGGGGCTGAAGCAGTTAGCTCGGTGCTGGTCCGAGAAGAGGGAAAGAAGCAGCTTCCAATTTACTACGTGAGTCGGGTGTTGAGGCAAGCCGAAGTGAGATATCCAATCCTTGAGAAGTTGGTTTTCGCCTTGGTGGTTTCGGCCAGGTGACTCCGTCCGTATTTCCAAGCCCACTCTATCAAGGTAGTCTCCGACCACCCCCTGAGGAGTATCTTGGACGGAGTAGAGCACTCCGACAGACTAGCCAAGTGGGCTGTGGAGCTGAGTGAGTTCGACATCTCCTACCCCCCAAGGGTCGCGATCAAAGCACAAGCCGTGGCGGATTTCCTGGCCGACTTCTCGGCCGAGGTCGAGGCGGACATGGGCGTCTCTCGGCCAGTCCACTGGAAGATGTTTGTGGACGGCGCGTCGGGAAGGCACTCCGTAGGAGCCGGGGTGGTGCTGGTTAGTCCTCAGGGGACTAGGATCGAGCAAGCCATCGAGATCCTTTTTCCAATTACTAACAATCAGGCGGAGTACGAAGCCATAGTGGCTGGCTTGCGACTCGCCAAGGAGCTGGCCATCAGAGACATCCAGGCTTTTACCGACTCCATGGTGGCCGCATCTCAGATTCGGGGATAGTTCGAAGTTCGAGATCCCATTTTGCAGCAATATCTGGTTAAGGTCAAGGGCCTGATCGGGGGATTCCGATCCTTCCACATCGAGCACGTGCCCCGAGAACGCAACTCTGAGGCAGACGGCCTTGCAAAATACGGCCCTCGGGCTGGGGGAATCGCCATTGAGTTGTTTCGACCATCTGTCGAAGAAGGCGAGCTGATGGAGATCGATCAACGAGCCTCGTGGAGGGATCCGTTCATCACGTTTCTGACAACAGGCCGACTACCATCCAACGGGCAAGATCAGAGAAAGTTCTGGTACAAGGCCGCATACTACTTATTGCAGGACGGCGAGTTCTATCGCAAGACCATCTCAGGCCCTCTGGCCCGATGCTTGTCAGAGCTCGAGATTCCCCGGGTCCTCGAGGAGATTCACTCAGGAGAGTGCGGCAGCCACTCCGGGACCTGCACCATGGAGCAGAGAATTTTGAGGCACGGTTACTTCTGGCCAACCATCCGAAAGGACGTAGAGGCCTATTCCAGAAAATGCTCCCAATGTCAACTCTTCGCGCCCCTCGCGCTCCATCCGACTCAGCAGCTTCGCTCGATCACCGCTCTGTGGCCTTTCGCAATCTGGGGAATGGACTTAATCGGCCCGTTCCCTCAAGCTAGCGGGCAAAGAAAGTTTGTGCTAGTAATGGTCGACTACTTCACAAAGTGGATCGAGGCCAAGGCTCTGGCCAAGACTGAAGGATGTGGTGTTTTGAAAGTTATTTTATTGTATTATTTATTTAAATGTTCATGATATAAATGTAATGGTTACATTTTGTTCCTAGATTATATGACATGTTTCATGTAAGGTTCAAGAAGATGCTCATGGTCTTGAACCATAGAACAATGAATTTTGTTATGTCATGTAGTCTTTAGATATGCTCTCTTTCGTGGTAGTCAAAGGGAACATTGACTACCGAGTCAAGATTGTCACGTGATTAAAGTACATTTGAGTTCTATAAATGTTGATAGATGTTATCGTTTAATCATGCGAGTATGTATGTGGTTGAATTCATACATATAGAGATTGACCACTTGTTGCAACATTATTTGGAATGTGTTTAGTGTCGTTAATGTTTGCAACGTGTCTAATGATTTTAGATATGAGACGTGTAGATTTAGCACGCCGGTGTGGACAATGTGATTACAATTGAAGGCCATCTTCTGATAGTGATAAATATTGTGGTTTGTTGGTCACACTTGCGCGTAAGGAATCTACACATCGAAATATCGCCTGTCCCCAAATTTATTTGGGAAGTGATATGGTCGGGCCCCTTGGTAAAGCGAGTTTGTATTGCATGCAATATAACTGATGTAGTTATAAATACACGTCGCTTATGAGACCGGGAAAATATTAAATGTAGTGCGAAAATGACACGCTCCTATTTTGCACTATATTCGTAATATCACGCGACACGAAAAAGACACAGGTCATCAAAATGCGTTACCTAGTTACTACGTTATTGAGGCGACTATAATGCAGTGACAAAGCCACTTATAGTTCGTAATATAGAATGTTATATTATCGCCTTGATGACATAGTTCCTCTATAAGGTCGCACCAAATGAACGGGAACAGTTTCAGTTCGACTTACTATAGTATGTGCGAATGTGTTATGTCGTGACTCGACATGCTTAGATAGAATTCCTGTGCGACTATCAAAAAAAAAGAAATAAAATTGTGACGGAGCGAGTCGTCGTAATTGTTTTGGTAGGAGTGCACAGTTTTTGGAGTTATGGGATTATATATATTTTTGTAGCATGTGTATGTTGTATACACACATACAATATATATATATATATATGTATATAAGTTATATATATAAATATATGTGTGACTATTTTATATATGAGATATATAAAAGTATTATATATATATATATATGTAAATATATGATATATATATACAGATTTATATATAATTCTATATAAATATATATATAGAGATGGTAAACCGTGGAGTGGCAGTTTTGGTTTTCACCGGGTTTTGTTCTGTCAAAACCCTAGCCGCAAGCAAGAGAAAAAAAAGGGATTTTGTTTTTCCTGCTACGAGCCGCCATTGACGTGCAGCCCCTGCTCCGCCGCCGGACTCGCACGTCGCCGGCATCGCCGCCCGCTGCTCCGTCGTGGGGCAAGCTTGCCGCTGCGACGGCCTTGGCGTCCGCAGCTCTTTCTCCGGGCAAGCTTGCCGCCGCCATCTCCGTGCCGTTCGCCGACCTTAGGTGGTTCTTCCCGGTCGGCCATGGCTTCAATGATGGCTTGAGTTTGCTCCTTCTCCTCAACGGTTTTAGATCCCTCTCCACCTTCCTCTTCCCTACCCGGCGACTAGTGTGGCTCGGCCACTTGGAGTCATCGGTGCAAGAGGAAGTTAGATCTGAGCTATTGTTTCTATTCTCCGTCAACGGAATAGAGCTTTGACGCTGTTCGGGTTCAAGGTGAACTAAGAGGCGAGGCGTCGGCCTCATCATTGCGGTGGAATCGTCAACGTCTTCTCCGACAACTTACCTCTTCCGGCTAGAGATCTTGTTCTCTAGAGGTATAAATTCTAACCCCTTTGTGACGGTTAGATGTGATGAGTTAGGTTTCTTTTTGCTTACATAGCCTTGTTTAGGCCATTATCTTGAGACGCACGATCTTTTGTGTTGTTGGTACCCGCAATTTTTTTTAAAATTTGCCCTACCACTACACGTGAAATCCTTCAGTGGTATCAGAGG
Source organism: Platanthera zijinensis (assembly GCA_039513925.1). NCBI lineage: Eukaryota > Viridiplantae > Streptophyta > Magnoliopsida > Asparagales > Orchidaceae > Platanthera > Platanthera zijinensis. The sequence continues at coordinate 35,621,627 of CM077087.1, read as the reverse complement.
GAGGTTAGACGTCTCATGACAATGGGCCTTACTTTTTGTACCTAGAGGTTTGGATTGGTTATGTCTCAACCCTTGATTCAAGCTTAGGTAATTCGTCGGCGTACGAATTATGTGGAAATCAAATTTTTTTTGGATTTAAATTGATTTGGTTGAATCAAGATGGATTGTGTATACTAACCTATCCATTGTTAGGACAAGGCCTATGTTTGCTCGCTTACGCATCTATTTATTTTTGTTATCTCTGGAATGTAATTCTGTTTGGGATGCATGTAATAATTAGAATGCCGTGAGTTAGGATGTTTTTTTTTGTTATTCCCCCTCTCTTTGGAGGAATGTGAAAAGAAAATTTTAAGAATATTTTTCCTTCTCATTTTATCCACTTAAGCTAGTATCCTTGGATGATCATGAGTGTGATTCCAAACACTAGACAAGGTGGAACGTGTGTGAGCCTGGTATTATGCCACGAGAGATTACATTTTGTGTGAGGCACATTTTATTTTTTCTTTGTGGAAATACCGTGTCCACACTAGTTGCCCAATAAAATGAGTTTTCTTAAACAGGACTTTCAAGATCTAGGCTTGAATATTTTGGGAAAAAGGTTTTTTTTATATTATTCATTTTTTTCATCATGCAATAATATGAATTGAGAGTCACAAAAGTTAAGCTTCGCTTAAAAGGTTGTGATTGATGCCTTGTACCTACCTGGACAAGCAAATGGATGAGTCCGCTTGTTTGGAAGGGATCTCGTGCGTGTCTATATTATTTTGATATGGCAATAGCGTTTTTTTTATCATGAACCGTAAATAAATTAATTTTCATTCTCTCTTTATTTTTAGAAAATGTCAACCCTGCCAAATTTTCTGCGTTCCATGATTGATAAGAGTCCTCTTGCTAATGACGGTTTAAACTATTCTGATTGGATCCTCAAGTTGAATATCGTGTTGCGTTTGGAAAATCTCCAACAAATTCTGGATGGCCATTGCCCAGAAGAGAAGGAGAAAGGCAAACCAACTGATATTGAAAAGGAGGAACAGAAGAAATGGAATGAACAACAGCGTGTTGTGCAGACATTGATCTTAGCCAGCATTGGCGATCAATTGCAAAGGAAATTTCTTGATACTCCCGCTAAGGAAATCATAGCACAATTGGAAAAGATGTTCACTGATAGTGCTCGTAAAGAGCGCTATAAGACCACCATAGCACTCACGAGGTGCAAGATGATGGAGGGTGAATCTGTTTCAGTGCACTTCCTTAAAGTGCAGGGCTATCTGGAGAAATTGGAGAAATTGAATTTTCAACTTCCTGATGACATAGCTGAGGATATCATACTGGGGTCACTTCCTTACTCGTATAAGGATTTTATTATGCACTATCATATGCGTGAAAGGAAGATGACTATGAATGAGCTCCATAATGCCCTCAAAACAGCTGAGGTAGATATGGGTAAGACAAAGGCAAATTCCGTCTTAGCCGTTGCGTCAAGTAGCAAGAAGCCCTTTAAGAATAAAGGCACCGTCGCAAATAAAACTGCTGGTAGAAAGTCATCTTTCAAAGACAATAAGGGAGGAGCTCATGCGAGCACCTCCAAGGGAAGCAAAGTGAAGAACTCTCCATCTACTGTCACCGAGTGCTTCCATTGTCATGAGAAAGGACACTACAAGATGAATTGCCCCAAGTACAAGCGTGACTTGGATGAAGGCAAGGTTGAACGCAAGCGTCCCAAAGGTATACTCGTTATTGAATTAAATCTAAACTTGACCACTACTATCCTTGATTGGGTAATGGATACCGGATCATGTGCTCACTTAGTTTCTAATGTGCAGTCACTAAGGGATAGGAGAGCTCTCTCCAAAGGAGAGGTTGTGCTGAAGGTTGGAAATGGTGCAAGAATCTCTGCGGTTACTATTGGCACCCTCACCCTTCATTTATCTAGTGGTTTATGTTTTATTTTAAGAGATGTTTATCATGTCCCTTCTATTTTGAGAAACATTATTTCTGTATCATGTATGGATGCAGAAGGCTTTTGTTTTGTGATAAATAATTCACAAATGACAATTGAGAAGGATGGTTTATTTTATGCAAATGCTTTCATTTCAAATGGCTTGTATTTGCTTAATATAGTAGAAGATAAACATATGTTAAATATTAATAACAAAAGGCTCAAAATATCTCATATAAATGAGACACTCTTATGGCACCATCGCCTTGGTCACATAAACGAAAAACGCATCAGGAAATTGCATCAATCCAATCTCTTGGACTCATTTGATTTTGATGCAATTGGGACATGTGAATCATGTTTAGCTGGAAAGATGACCAAGACACCATTCAACAAGAAAGGTATAAGAGCGAACAACTTATTGGAATTGATACACTCCGATGTATGTGGTCCAATGAGTACAAGTGCAAGAGATGGTTATAAGTACTTCATCACTTTCACGGATGATCATAGCCGCTACGGCTATGTTTATCTTATGAAGCATAAAAGTGAATCCCTTGAGAAATTCAAGGAATACAAAAATGAAGTAGAGAACCAACTTGATAAGAGAATTAAGAATTTGAGAACTGATCGAGGAGGTGAGTACTTGAGCAACATGTTCATTACTTACCTAAAGGAGTGTGGTATTGTACCACAACTTACTCCTCCTGGCACCCCGCAATGGAATGGTGTCTCCGAGAGGAGAAACCGAACCTTGCTTGACATGGTCCGTTCCATGATTTGTCAGACCGATTTACCTTTGTATTTTTGGGGTCATGCGCTTCTCTCCGCAACTCTCACTTTAAATATTGTTCCAACAAAATCTGTTGAAAATACTCCTTATGATATATGGTTCGGGAAACCGCCTATTTTATCTTTTCTTAAGATTTGGGGATGCGAGGCATATGTAAAACGTATGCAATCGACTAAATTAGAACCCAAAGCTGATAAATGTTTCTTCATAGGATACCCAAAAGAAACGAAAGGGTATAGTTTTTGGCACAAGTCGACGAATACATTATTCGTAAAGAAGGGTGCCACATTCTTAGAGAAAGAATTTCTTGAAAGAATTGAAGGATGTGAGCGTAGGATAACACTTGAGGAAACTCAAGAGGACCTACGAAGTTATGATCATGAGGTGAATTCTGACATTCAAGATGATCATGAGATATCACATATAGTTCCTTTACTCAGTGGGAGTGTGGGCCATCCACCTCCACAAATTCATGTTGAGGAGATTCACGCTGCGCAATTAAATGATTATTTGACGCGCGTTGAACCAGAATTAGTTCCACAAGCTATAGTGGAAGAAATTCGAGAGCCTCAAGGTGAACCGAATGAGCAAAATGAACTAAGAAGGTCTACAAGGGTGAAGAGGAAACCCGACCTTTATATGGGACTTCATGAAGTCTTGATAATTGACACAGAAGACCCCCTAACCTATGAAGAAGCATTAGGAAGAATAGATTCCGATGCCTGGCAAGAAGCCATGAAATCAGAAATGCAATCCATGTATGACAATCAAGTATGGGACTTGGTTGACCTTCCTATTGGAAAGAAGTCCATTCCTAACAAATGGATCTTCAAGAGGAAGATGGACATGAATGGCAACATGACGACTTACAAGGCAAGACTCGTGGCGAAAGGTTTCAGTCAAATCCAAGGGATTGACTACGATGAAACTTTTTCACCCGTTGTAATGTTCAAAACGATTCGAATCATGTTGGCTATCGCAGCCTTCTATGATTATGAAATATGGCAATTGGACATCAAAACAGCTTTCCTGAATGGAAAACTTGTTGAGGAAGTGTACATGATGCAACCTCAAGGTTTTGAAGATCGGAAAAATATCGAGAAAGTATGCAAGCTTCAGAGGGCCATTTATGGCTTGAAGCAAGCATCAAGGAGCTGGAACAAACGCTTTGATGAAGAGATTAAAACTCTCGAATTCATCCAAAGCAAGGAAGAACCTTGTGTATACAAGAAAGTTAGTGGGAGTCACATCATATTTCTAGTTTTGTACGTCGATGATATATTATTAATGGGAAATCATTTACCGTTAATGGAACAAACAAGAGATTCATTGAAAACCATCTTTTCAATGAAGGACATGGGACAAGCTCAATATATCTTGGGAATTAAGATATATAGAGATAGGTCACGAAGACTCATTGGCTTAAGTCAAAGTATTTACATTGACAAGATCTTAGAAAGGTTTCATATGGAAAACTCTAAGAAAGGGAACGTGCCAATGAAGACGTCTTTACAGCTTGGCAAGTCCTTTTGTGCCTCTACGCACCAAGACATTGAGCACATGAAGAATGTTCCCTATGCTTCCGCCATAGGTTCCATCATGTATGCCATGACCTGTACAAGACCTGATGTTGCATATGCTCTAAGCATAACGAGTCGACATCAAGCTTCGCCGGGTCCCAATCATTGGACCGCTGTCAAAAATATTCTTAGGTATCTGAAAAGAACCAAGAATAAGTTTCTTATTTTTGGTGGGCATAAGGAACTAGCTGTAGAAGGCTACACGGATGCTAGTTTCATGACAGATCCGGATGACAGGAAATCTCAGTCTGGATTTGTTTTTCTTCTGAATGGTGGGGCTGTGAGTTGGCGCAGTTGGAAGCAATCAACGACTGCTGACTCAACCACCGCAGCGGAAGTCATGGCAGCTGCTGAAGCCAGCAAAGAAGGAGTTTGGATGAAGAAGTTCCTTGAGGAACTTGGAGTTGTTCCGTCAAGTGAAGGTCCCTTGAAGCTGTTTTGTGACAATAGTGCCTCCATTTCTCAAATAAAGGAGCCAAAGTCACACCACAAAACAAAGTACATGGATAGAAAGTACTTTGTAACGCGGGACTTCATTGAGGAAGGCAAGATAGCACTTTTATGGATAGACACTAACAGCAACACAGCTGATCCCTTCACTAAACCTTTATCTCAAGCCAAGAGCGAAATTCATTTCGAGTCCATGGGGTTACTCGACCATGGAGAGTGGCTTGATGAGTGATTTTATAGGTTGCTCTTTTGTTTTGTAATTTTCCTTTGAACTAAGAAACTTTAAAAACAAGTGGGAGATTGAAGGATGTGGTGTTTTGAAAGTTGTTTTATTGTATTATTTATTTAAATGTTCATGATATAAATATAATGGTTACATTTTGTTCCTAGATTATATGACATGTTTCATGTAAGGTTCAAGAAGATGCTCATGGTCTTGAACCATAGAACAATGAATTTTGTTATGTCATGTAGTCTTTAGATATGCTCTCTTTCGTGGTAGTCAAAGGGAACATTGACTACCGAGTCAAGATTGTCACGTGATTAAAGTACATTTGAGTTCTATAAATGTTGATAGATGTTATCGTTTAATCATGCGAGTATGTATGTGGTTGAATTCATACATATAGAGATTGACCACTTGTTGCAACATTATTTGGAATGTGTTTAGTGTCGTTAATGTTTGCAACGTGTCTAATGATTTTAGATATGAGACGTGTAGATTTAGCACGCCGGTGTGGACAATGTGATTACAATTGAAGGCCATCTTCTGATAGTGATAAATATTGTGGTTTGTTGGTCACACTTGCGCGTAAGGAATCTACACATCGAAATATCGCCTGTCCCCAAATTTATTTGGGAAGTGATATGGTCGGGCCCCTTGGTAAAGCGAGTTTGTATTGCATGCAATATAACTGATGTAGTTATAAATACACGTCGCTTATGAGACCGGGAAAATATTAAATGTAGTGCGAAAATGACACGCTCCTATTTTGCACTATATTCGTAATATCACGCGACACGAAAAAGACACAGGTCATCAAAATGCGTTACCTAGTTACTACGTTATTGAGGCGACTATAATGCAGTGACAAAGCCACTTATAGTTCGTAATATAGAATGTTATATTATCGCCTTGATGACATAGTTCCTCTATAAGGTCGCACCAAATGAACGGGAACAGTTTCAGTTCGACTTACTATAGTATGTGCGAATGTGTTATGTCGTGACTCGACATGCTTAGATAGAATTCCTGTGCGACTATCAAAAAAAAGAAATAAAATTGTGACGGAGCGAGTCGTCGTAATTGTTTTGGTAGGAGTGCACAGTTTTTGGAGTTATGGGATTATATATATTTTTGTAGCATGTGTATGTTGTATACACACATACAATATATATATATATATATATATATATATATATATATATATATATATATAAGTTATATATATAAATATATGTGTGACTATTTTATATATGAGATATATAAAAGTATTATATATATATATATATGTAAATATATGATATATATATACAGATTTATATATAATTCTATATAAATATATATATAGAGATGGTAAACCGTGGAGTGGCAGTTTTGGTTTTCACCGGGTTTTGTTCTGTCAAAACCCTAGCCGCAAGCAAGAGAAAAAAAAGGGATTTTGTTTTTCCTGCTACGAGCCGCCATTGACGTGCAGCCCCTGCTCCGCCGCCGGACTCGCACGTCGCCGGCATCGCCGCCCGCTGCTCCGTCGTGGGGCAAGCTTGCCGCTGCGACGGCCTTGGCGTCCGCAGCTCTTTCTCCGGGCAAGCTTGCCGCCGCCATCTCCGTGCCGTTCGCCGACCTTAGGTGGTTCTTCCCGGTCGGCCATGGCTTCAATGATGGCTTGAGTTTGCTCCTTCTCCTCAACGGTTTTAGATCCCTCTCCACCTTCCTCTTCCCTACCCGGCGACTAGTGTGGCTCGGCCACTTGGAGTCATCGGTGCAAGAGGAAGTTAGATCTGAGCTATTGTTTCTATTCTCCGTCAACGGAATAGAGCTTTGACGCTGTTCGGGTTCAAGGTGAACTAAGAGGCGAGGCGTCGGCCTCATCATTGCGGTGGAATCGTCAACGTCTTCTCCGACAACTTACCTCTTCCGGCTAGAGATCTTGTTCTCTAGAGGTATAAATTCTAACCCCTTTGTGACGGTTAGATGTGATGAGTTAGGTTTCTTTTTGCTTACATAGCCTTGTTTAGGCCATTATCTTGAGACGCACGATCTTTTGTGTTGTTGGTACCCGCAATTTTTTTTAAAATTTGCCCTACCACTACACGTGAAATCCTTCAGTGGTATCAGAGGGAGGTTAGACGTCTCATGACAATGGGCCTTACTTTTTGTACCTAGAGGTTTGGATTGGTTATGTCTCAACCCTTGATTCAAGCTTAGGTAATTCGTCGGCGTACGAATTATGTGGAAATCAAATTTTTTTTGGATTTAAATTGATTTGGTTGAATCAAGATGGATTGTGTATACTAACCTATCCATTGTTAGGACAAGGCCTATGTTTGCTCGCTTACGCATCTATTTATTTTTGTTATCTCTGGAATGTAATTCTGTTTGGGATGCATGTAATAATTAGAATGCCGTGAGTTAGGATGTTTTTTTTTGTTATTCCCCCTCTCTTTGGAGGAATGTGAAAAGAAAATTTTAAGAATATTTTTCCTTCTCATTTTATCCACTTAAGCTAGTATCCTTGGATGATCATGAGTGTGATTCCAAACACTAGACAAGGTGGAACGTGTGTGAGCCTGGTATTATGCCACGAGAGATTACATTTTGTGTGAGGCACATTTTATTTTTTCTTTGTGGAAATACCGTGTCCACACTAGTTGCCCAATAAAATGAGTTTTCTTAAACAGGACTTTCAAGATCTAGGCTTGAATATTTTGGGAAAAAGGTTTTTTTTATATTATTCATTTTTTTCATCATGCAATAATATGAATTGAGAGTCACAAAAGTTAAGCTTCGCTTAAAAGGTTGTGATTGATGCCTTGTACCTACCTGGACAAGCAAATGGATGAGTCCGCTTGTTTGGAAGGGATCTCGTGCGTGTCTATATTATTTTGATATGGCAATAGCGTTTTTTTTATCATGAACCGTAAATAAATTAATTTTCATTCTCTCTTTATTTTTAGAAAATGTCAACCCTGCCAAATTTTCTGCGTTCCATGATTGATAAGAGTCCTCTTGCTAATGACGGTTTAAACTATTCTGATTGGATCCTCAAGTTGAATATCGTGTTGCGTTTGGAAAATCTCCAACAAATTCTGGATGGCCATTGCCCAGAAGAGAAGGAGAAAGGCAAACCAACTGATATTGAAAAGGAGGAACAGAAGAAATGGAATGAACAACAGCGTGTTGTGCAGACATTGATCTTAGCCAGCATTGGCGATCAATTGCAAAGGAAATTTCTTGATACTCCCGCTAAGGAAATCATAGCACAATTGGAAAAGATGTTCACTGATAGTGCTCGTAAAGAGCGCTATAAGACCACCATAGCACTCACGAGGTGCAAGATGATGGAGGGTGAATCTGTTTCAGTGCACTTCCTTAAAGTGCAGGGCTATCTGGAGAAATTGGAGAAATTGAATTTTCAACTTCCTGATGACATAGCTGAGGATATCATACTGGGGTCACTTCCTTACTCGTATAAGGATTTTATTATGCACTATCATATGCGTGAAAGGAAGATGACTATGAATGAGCTCCATAATGCCCTCAAAACAGCTGAGGTAGATATGGGTAAGACAAAGGCAAATTCCGTCTTAGCCGTTGCGTCAAGTAGCAAGAAGCCCTTTAAGAATAAAGGCACCGTCGCAAATAAAACTGCTGGTAGAAAGTCATCTTTCAAAGACAATAAGGGAGGAGCTCATGCGAGCACCTCCAAGGGAAGCAAAGTGAAGAACTCTCCATCTACTGTCACCGAGTGCTTCCATTGTCATGAGAAAGGACACTACAAGATGAATTGCCCCAAGTACAAGCGTGACTTGGATGAAGGCAAGGTTGAACGCAAGCGTCCCAAAGGTATACTCGTTATTGAATTAAATCTAAACTTGACCACTACTATCCTTGATTGGGTAATGGATACCGGATCATGTGCTCACTTAGTTTCTAATGTGCAGTCACTAAGGGATAGGAGAGCTCTCTCCAAAGGAGAGGTTGTGCTGAAGGTTGGAAATGGTGCAAGAATCTCTGCGGTTACTGTTGGCACCCTCACCCTTCATTTATCTAGTGGTTTATGTTTTATTTTAAGAGATGTTTATCATGTCCCTTCTATTTTGAGAAACATTATTTCTGTATCATGTATGGATGCAGAAGGCTTTTGTTTTGTGATAAATAATTCACAAATGACAATTGAGAAGGATGGTTTATTTTATGCAAATGCTTTCATTTCAAATGGCTTGTATTTGCTTAATATAGTAGAAGATAAACATATGTTAAATATTAATAACAAAAGGCTCAAAATATCTCATATAAATGAGACACTCTTATGGCACCATCGCCTTGGTCACATAAACGAAAAACGCATCAGGAAATTGCATCAATCCAATCTCTTGGACTCATTTGATTTTGATGCAATTGGGACATGTGAATCATGTTTAGCTGGAAAGATGACCAAGACACCATTCAACAAGAAAGGTATAAGAGCGAACAACTTATTGGAATTGATACACTCCGATGTATGTGGTCCAATGAGTACAAGTGCAAGAGATGGTTATAAGTACTTCATCACTTTCACGGATGATCATAGCCGCTACGGCTATGTTTATCTTATGAAGCATAAAAGTGAATCCCTTGAGAAATTCAAGGAATACAAAAATGAAGTAGAGAACCAACTTGATAAGAGAATTAAGAATTTGAGAACTGATCGAGGAGGTGAGTACTTGAGCAACATGTTCATTACTTACCTAAAGGAGTGTGGTATTGTACCACAACTTACTCCTCCTGGCACCCCGCAATGGAATGGTGTCTCCGAGAGGAGAAACCGAACCTTGCTTGACATGGTCCGTTCCATGATTTGTCAGACCGATTTACCTTTGTATTTTTGGGGTCATGCGCTTCTCTCCGCAACTCTCACTTTAAATATTGTTCCAACAAAATCTGTTGAAAATACTCCTTATGATATATGGTTCGGGAAACCGCCTATTTTATCTTTTCTTAAGATTTGGGGATGCGAGGCATATGTAAAACGTATGCAATCGACTAAATTAGAACCCAAAGCTGATAAATGTTTCTTCATAGGATACCCAAAAGAAACGAAAGGGTATAGTTTTTGGCACAAGTCGACGAATACATTATTCGTAAAGAAGGGTGCCACATTCTTAGAGAAAGAATTTCTTGAAAGAATTGAAGGATGTGAGCGTAGGATAACACTTGAGGAAACTCAAGAGGACCTACGAAGTTATGATCATGAGGTGAATTCTGACATTCAAGATGATCATGAGATATCACATATAGTTCCTTTACTCAGTGGGAGTGTGGGCCATCCACCTCCACAAATTCATGTTGAGGAGATTCACGCTGCGCAATTAAATGATTATTTGACGCGCGTTGAACCAGAATTAGTTCCACAAGCTATAGTGGAAGAAATTCGAGAGCCTCAAGGTGAACCGAATGAGCAAAATGAACTAAGAAGGTCTACAAGGGTGAAGAGGAAACCCGACCTTTATATGGGACTTCATGAAGTCTTGATAATTGACACAGAAGACCCCCTAACCTATGAAGAAGCATTAGGAAGAATAGATTCCGATGCCTGGCAAGAAGCCATGAAATCAGAAATGCAATCCATGTATGACAATCAAGTATGGGACTTGGTTGACCTTCCTATTGGAAAGAAGTCCATTCCTAACAAATGGATCTTCAAGAGGAAGATGGACATGAATGGCAACATGACGACTTACAAGGCAAGACTCGTGGCGAAAGGTTTCAGTCAAATCCAAGGGATTGACTACGATGAAACTTTTTCACCCGTTGTAATGTTCAAAACGATTCGAATCATGTTGGCTATCGCAGCCTTCTATGATTATGAAATATGGCAATTGGACATCAAAACAGCTTTCCTGAATGGAAAACTTGTTGAGGAAGTGTACATGATGCAACCTCAAGGTTTTGAAGATCGGAAAAATATCGAGAAAGTATGCAAGCTTCAGAGGGCCATTTATGGCTTGAAGCAAGCATCAAGGAGCTGGAACAAACGCTTTGATGAAGAGATTAAAACTCTCGAATTCATCCAAAGCAAGGAAGAACCTTGTGTATACAAGAAAGTTAGTGGGAGTCACATCATATTTCTAGTTTTGTACGTCGATGATATATTATTAATGGGAAATCATTTACCGTTAATGGAACAAACAAGAGACTCATTGAAAACCATCTTTTCAATGAAGGACATGGGACAAGCTCAATATATCTTGGGAATTAAGATATATAGAGATAGGTCACGAAGACTCATTGGCTTAAGTCAAAGTATTTACATTGACAAGATCTTAGAAAGGTTTCATATGGAAAACTCTAAGAAAGGGAACGTGCCAATGAAGACGTCTTTACAGCTTGGCAAGTCCTTTTGTGCCTCTACGCACCAAGACATTGAGCACATGAAGAATGTTCCCTATGCTTCCGCCATAGGTTCCATCATGTATGCCATGACCTGTACAAGACCTGATGTTGCATATGCTCTAAGCATAACGAGTCGACATCAAGCTTCGCCGGGTCCCAATCATTGGACCGCTGTCAAAAATATTCTTAGGTATCTGAAAAGAACCAAGAATAAGTTTCTTATTTTTGGTGGGCATAAGGAACTAGCTGTAGAAGGCTACACGGATGCTAGTTTCATGACAGATCCGGATGACAGGAAATCTCAGTCTGGATTTGTTTTTCTTCTGAATGGTGGGGCTGTGAGTTGGCGCAGTTGGAAGCAATCAACGACTGCTGACTCAACCACCGCAGCGGAAGTCATGGCAGCTGCTGAAGCCAGCAAAGAAGGAGTTTGGATGAAGAAGTTCCTTGAGGAACTTGGAGTTGTTCCGTCAAGTGAAGGTCCCTTGAAGCTGTTTTGTGACAATAGTGCCTCCATTTCTCAAATAAAGGAGCCAAAGTCACACCACAAAACAAAGTACATGGATAGAAAGTACTTTGTAACGCGGGACTTCATTGAGGAAGGCAAGATAGCACTTTTATGGATAGACACTAACAGCAACACAGCTGATCCCTTCACTAAACCTTTATCTCAAGCCAAGAGCGAAATTCATTTCGAGTCCATGGGGTTACTCGACCATGGAGAGTGGCTTGATGAGTGATTTTATAGGTTGCTCTTTTGTTTTGTAATTTTCCTTTGAACTAAGAAACTTTAAAAACAAGTGGGAGATTGAAGGATGTGGTGTTTTGAAAGTTGTTTTATTGTATTATTTATTTAAATGTTCATGATATAAATATAATGGTTACATTTTGTTCCTAGATTATATGACATGTTTCATGTAAGGTTCAAGAAGATGCTCATGGTCTTGAACCATAGAACAATGAATTTTGTTATGTCATGTAGTCTTTAGATATGCTCTCTTTCGTGGTAGTCAAAGGGAACATTGACTACCGAGTCAAGATTGTCACGTGATTAAAGTACATTTGAGTTCTATAAATGTTGATAGATGTTATCGTTTAATCATGCGAGTATGTATGTGGTTGAATTCATACATATAGAGATTGACCACTTGTTGCAACATTATTTGGAATGTGTTTAGTGTCGTTAATGTTTGCAACGTGTCTAATGATTTTAGATATGAGACGTGTAGATTTAGCACGCCGGTGTGGACAATGTGATTACAATTGAAGGCCATCTTCTGATAGTGATAAATATTGTGGTTTGTTGGTCACACTTGCGCGTAAGGAATCTACACATCGAAATATCGCCTGTCCCCAAATTTATTTGGGAAGTGATATGGTCGGGCCCCTTGGTAAAGCGAGTTTGTATTGCATGCAATATAACTGATGTAGTTATAAATACACGTCGCTTATGAGACCGGGAAAATATTAAATGTAGTGCGAAAATGACACGCTCCTATTTTGCACTATATTCGTAATATCACGCGACACGAAAAAGACACAGGTCATCAAAATGCGTTACCTAGTTACTACGTTATTGAGGCGACTATAATGCAGTGACAAAGCCACTTATAGTTCGTAATATAGAATGTTATATTATCGCCTTGATGACATAGTTCCTCTATAAGGTCGCACCAAATGAACGGGAACAGTTTCAGTTCGACTTACTATAGTATGTGCGAATGTGTTATGTCGTGACTCGACATGCTTAGATAGAATTCCTGTGCGACTATCAAAAAAAAAGAAATAAAATTGTGACGGAGCGAGTCGTCGTAATTGTTTTGGTAGGAGTGCACAGTTTTTGGAGTTATGGGATTATATATATTTTTGTAGCATGTGTATGTTGTATACACACATACAATATATATATATATATATATATATATATATATATATATATATATAAGTTATATATATAAATATATGTGTGACTATTTTATATATGAGATATATAAAAGTATTATATATATATATATATGTAAATATATGATATATATATACAGATTTATATATAATTCTATATAAATATATATATAGAGATGGTAAACCGTGGAGTGGCAGTTTTGGTTTTCACCGGGTTTTGTTCTGTCAAAACCCTAGCCGCAAGCAAGAGAAAAAAAAGGGATTTTGTTTTTCCTGCTACGAGCCGCCATTGACGTGCAGCCCCTGCTCCGCCGCCGGACTCGCACGTCGCCGGCATCGCCGCCCGCTGCTCCGTCGTGGGGCAAGCTTGCCGCTGCGACGGCCTTGGCGTCCGCAGCTCTTTCTCCGGGCAAGCTTGCCGCCGCCATCTCCGTGCCGTTCGCCGACCTTAGGTGGTTCTTCCCGGTCGGCCATGGCTTCAATGATGGCTTGAGTTTGCTCCTTCTCCTCAACGGTTTTAGATCCCTCTCCACCTTCCTCTTCCCTACCCGGCGACTAGTGTGGCTCGGCCACTTGGAGTCATCGGTGCAAGAGGAAGTTAGATCTGAGCTATTGTTTCTATTCTCCGTCAACGGAATAGAGCTTTGACGCTGTTCGGGTTCAAGGTGAACTAAGAGGCGAGGCGTCGGCCTCATCATTGCGGTGGAATCGTCAACGTCTTCTCCGACAACTTACCTCTTCCGGCTAGAGATCTTGTTCTCTAGAGGTATAAATTCTAACCCCTTTGTGACGGTTAGATGTGATGAGTTAGGTTTCTTTTTGCTTACATAGCCTTGTTTAGGCCATTATCTTGAGACGCACGATCTTTTGTGTTGTTGGTACCCGCAATTTTTTTTAAAATTCGCCCTACCACTACACGTGAAATCCTTCAAAGACCACGTCTCAAATCGTCAAGAACTTCATCTGGGGCGAAATCGCATGCAGATTCGGGATCCCTCTGGCCATCATCACCGACAATGGGCCGTAGTTCGCCCGCTTGGAGCTAGGGGACTTTTGTAAGCAGTTGGGAACCGACCTTCGGTTCGCCTCGGTACACCACCCTCGGAGTAATGGGCAAGTAGAGGCCGCGAACAAGCTCATCATCATCTTGCCGAAGAAGAAGATCACCAACCTCAAGGGAAATTGGGCCAAACAACTCCCTTCCGTCCTATGGGCTCTCAGGACCACCCCAAACTCAGCCATAGAGGAAACACCCTTCAAACTGTCACATGGGTCCGAGGCACTCATCCCGGTCGAATTTGAAGTGCATAGTCCGAGGGTCATCGCAGCCGAAGACGGAAGCGAGGAATGGCGGCTAGAGAATGAAGAGGCTCAGAGGCTCTCCCTAGATTATGTGGAAGAGCTTCGGGACTTGGCCTCCATACGCCAGGAAGAAATCAAGAGACGCATGGCGAGGCATTTCGACAAAAATGTCCGTTTAAAAAACTTCCTCGCAGGGGACTTGGTCATGAAGAAGGTGGACGCCACTGGGCGGGGAGCCGCCGTAGACAAGCTGCATCCCAACTGGGAAGGACCTTTCATCGTCCAAGAAGCCCTGGCCGCAGGAGGCTATTACCTACGAGATCAAGCGGGAGAGCAGCTGACTGGGACCTGGAGTGGGGATGATCTGAAGAGATTCTACCCATAGCGGTAACCCATGTATCTATTTCTGTAAACATAGTTAATATACAAAGGATGCGGGATTTTATCTCTTTTGTGTTGAACATGCCCCAAGGCTTCTGAGTGTTTCCATGGCCCGCCTCGTAGTCGACTTCGGGAGGCAGTGGTCGGTTTGTTCCTCATACATAGCCCAGTACGGATGATGGGACGATGCTTCGGAATTTTAAGCGCTCTTGTAAGACCGGGCCTCTGTATTGTCGGCCGAGATCAGCTCCCCCCTTGCATGTCGGCCTATGTCTCCCCGAGTGCATCTCTCTTCCGTCTGGAGGAACGACGAGGAACAGATCCGCACCCTGATCCCCCCGGACTCGAGGAGGCCGGCCTCGTAAAGCACCCAGAAGGAAAAAATCTCAAGTGAGCTACAAGGCCGGATAACCTGCTGAAGAGAGGGCGTAGACGAGCCCAGGGGTGTGTGTTGATTCCGAGTGCGTCCAGAGAGGACCCTCGATGAACACCACCCCCGTTCGAATCGTAGCTGGAAGCGATCTTCACTATCAAATCGAGATACGTGCCTTCAACCCGTTCTTACTGAATAGCATAGTACGGATGATAGGACGATGCTTCGGGACTTTAAGCGCTCTTGTAAGACCGAGCCTCTGCATTGTCGGCCGAGATCAGCTCCCCCCTTACATGTCGGCCTAGGTCTCCCCGAGTGCATCTCTCTTCCGACTAGAGGAATTCTTAGGAACGGGTCTGGACGCCAACCCCCCGATTTGGCAGGGTCAAGAGCGTCTCTCCGGAGAGAGTTTCTTTCTTGTCAAGATGTCTCTGAGATTAATCTCCAAATAATGTAAGGATGCAGGATTTTATTCAAGACTTCGAGTTGAGCAGCGTCGTAAGACCGGTATCCCCACGAGCTCCTCTCCTCGGGAATCGGCCGATCTCCTCAATTGTAATTCAAGACTTCGAGTTGAGCAGCGTCGTAAGACCGGTATCCCCACAAGCTCCTCTCCTCGGGAATCGGCCGATCTCCTCGATTGTAATTCAAGACTTCGAGTTGAGCAGCGTCGTAAGACCGGTATCCCCACGAGCTCCTCTCCTCGGGAATCGGCCGATCTCCTCGATTGCAATTCAAGACTTCGAGTTGAGCAGCGTCGTAAGACCGGTATCCCCACGAGCTCCTCTCCTCGGGAATCGGCCGATCTCCTCGATTGCAATCCAAGACTTCGAGTTGAGCAGCGTCGTAAGACCGGTATCCGATCCCCACGAGCTCCTCTCCTCGGGAATCGACCGATCTCCTCGATTGCAATCCAAGACTTCGAGTTGAGCAGCGTCGTAAGACCGGTATCCCCACAAGCTCCTCTCCTCGGGAATCGGCCGATCTCCTCGATTGCAATCCAAGACTTCGAGTTGAGCAGCGTCGTAAGACCGGTATCCCCACGAGCTCCTCTCCTCGGGAATCGGCCGATCTCCTCGATTGTAATCCAAGACTTCGAGTTGAGCAGCGTCGTAAGACCGGTATCCCCACGAGCTCCTCTCCTCGGGAATCGGCCGATCTCCTCGATTGTAATCCAAGACTTCGAGTTGAGCAGCGTCGTAAGACCGGTATCCCCACGAGCTCCTCTCCTCGGGAATCGGCCGATCTCCTCGATTGTAATCCAAGACTTCGAGTTGAGCAGCGTCGTAAGACCGGTATCCCCACGAGCTCCTCTCCTCGGGAATCGGCCGATCTCCTCAATTGTAATCCAAGACTTCGAGTTGAGCAGCGTCGTAAGACCGGTATCCCCACGAGCTCCTCTCCTCGGGAATCGGCCGATCTCCTCGATTGTAATCCAAGACTTCGAGTTGAGCAGCGTCGTAAGACCGGTATCCCCACGAGCTCCTCTCCTCGGGAATCGGCCGATCTCCTCGATTGCGAGAATGAGAGGCCCGCAGGTTATGATTCGACAACTAAGCCAGGTTCGACTTGCGTCACGCGCAGGTGGGCGAGCAGGCCTCGCGCGAGTAGGCGAGCTGATCTTGCGCGGGTAGGCGAGCTGGTCCCACGCGGGTAAGCGAGCTGGAACCGCGCGAGTAAGCGAGCCCCGGAGGGCATGCGAGTATGTCCAACGCGCCGACCCGCGCGGTGCGCGAGGTTCTCCCAGCAGGTTCACGAGTACCCGGGCGCAGGGGCGAGTAGGTCCCGGCGAGCGGATGATCGATGTCGGGACCATCCCCCTGCGATCTAGCGAACGCTCCCCTCCGAGCCTATGAGCCTAGCGAGCAACATGTCAGAAAAATGCAGGAGCAAAAATTTGTATAATCACAAGTCAAAAATTGATTTACAAAAGGAATATCGGCGAGCAACTAGGACTCCTCGTCGCCAGTATCTGGCCGATATTCGTCGTCTCCGATATCACCGATATCTATAGATTCATCGCTCTCGCTCCCGCCGCTGCTGCTTCCGCTGCTGCTGTCATCGGAATCGCCGGAGCTGGTCGGCGGCAAGGCGCGGTACGGCGGGATGGTCCCCTCGGCGAGTAGCTCGGGAATGAGCTCGTCGACAGTGAGCGGCTTCTCCCCCTCGACGAGCTGGCCCCCGAGCCTGAGGCGCGCGAGTATGATGTTCGCCGCCGCCTGCGCAATCTCGCGGCGAACAGAGGATCTCTCCTCCCAGAGGACGCGGGATTGCTTCACCGCTCGCGTCGGGTCTTCGGGTAGCGGGGTTGAGGAGCTCGGTCGTCCTTCAGCAGCGACCAGCCTCGTCTCCATCTCCACTGCGCGAATTTGGGCCACCTCCAGCTCGGCCTGGGAGGCGGCGAGCTTCTCCCCGCACTCAGAGAGCTTCTTCGCTGCTTCTATCTCGGCAGCCTGCGAGATGACCGACGTCAGGACCTATCGATGAAACAAATCGAGCAACCAACCCAAGGACAGCTCACCTCGAAGTCCTTCCAGCGGACCGACTGCATACCGAGGTCGATGGCCTTCTTGGAGACAACCTTGAGGGCATCAGTCGTCTCCAGCAGCTTCCTCGCCGAGTAGTGCCCCAGCTCGGCAGACCGCGCGAGCGCGCAAACCGACTGATGGGCGAGCTCCAACGGGGTCAGCTCCAGGACGGACTCCGCATCGACTCGCCCATATTGTGCGTGGAGGATGGCGAAAGCCTCCCCCTTGTCCTCCCAGTCGGTTGACCAGGACGGGAGGTTGGTGCTCAGTGACACCGAGTTGTCCTCCGCCGACCAAGTCACGAGCGGGCGGCCGTAGGAATCCACCACCCCCTGCCCGAGGCCGTAGTTGGGGTGGAAGTGGGGCGACCGGGCGCCCGTCGGCGACCGGCGATCGACGGATTGTGGCGACGAGGCCTTCGACCTCTTCCTCGCGGGGCCTGGCGAGCTGACCCGCGACTTTCCTTTGGCCGCTTTCTTCTCCCCAACATCGGCAGGGGGGCGAACGTCCGAACGCGTAGCGGCGACTTCCTTCGCCAAAGGAAGAGGCTTCTCCGGAAGCTCGTTGGGAACTGCAAAACGCGCGACAAGTTAGCTTCAGCGGAAAAAGGACAACGAGCGAGTAACCAGGACGCATTCTAAGCTCGGCTTACTCTCACGGGGGTGGACTGCCTCGAGCACGTTGACGTTTAGACGCCAGAAAATGACGTCAAATCGCCGACCCCGGAAGTACTCGAAGAGTTGCTCGCAAGCTCCTTCGAGGATGGGAGGAAGGAAGGCGACGTCGGCCGGTTGGTGCGGCCTGCCGAGAATCCCGCCGAAGTCGCCGTGGACGACCACCAACTGCTCGCTCCAGCGGTGGACCTTATTCGCGGTCCCGGCCAAGGTGCAGACGTGGCTGCTAAAAAAGACGACTCCCTCCGAGGTCGCCGCAAAGGCAAAGATGCGGCGGAAGACGGAGAGGTCGAAGGCGATCCTCTCTTCCCGGAGGAAGCATAGGAACCCCATGATGATCGCCATGCCATTGGGGTTGATCTGCGTGGGGACGATCCTGAAGTAGCGCAGGATCTCGCAGAACTCCGGCCAGAAGGGTAGCCGCAGGCCGACGTCGAAATGCCGCAGCGACAAGACAAGGGCGCCCTCAACATATGTGTTGAGCCGCTCGCCGCGAGTTGGAAGCCTCGCCGAGTAGTCCTCGGGCAACAGGCGCTCCCTGAAGGCCGCCAGGTCCTTCTCTGAGGTACTGGACTTCTTGAATGCCGCATCCGCGAAGTTAATGGCGTGAGCTTGTCGGCGAGCGCTGGCGTCGTCGCCGACCATGTTTGCGAGCTGTAAAAAGAGCGAGAGAAGGCGAGCTGGATGTTCAGATACTCGCCGATATGAAGAGAAGATCGCTACAACGTACGCTTTATGACCCACCTACCCCTCCTATTTATAGATATGACAAGGCAAAGGGGGGGGGGGTCTGCCCATCTCGGCGAGTATCGAACGAGCTCACGCGGTGAAGAATAAGAGGCGACATTGCCAGAAGACCTAGAGCTCGGCACACCACAAAGGAAGCGTACACACGTCAGAAGGCGAGAATACTCATACACGCAAAGATGAATTAATCAATAAAAAAAATAGATGTCCGAAAGAAGTACAAAGTCGCGCATGGCGAGCTACATTCAAAAGGCAAAATTACTAAGGCGCCCTAGGCCGCTCAGGGGGGTGAGGATGTCGCCCGGCCCAGCCGATCTCGCGTGCACGCCGGTAATGCTCCGTCGCCAACGCCGTAGCATCATCGCCGAGCCGGAGCTGCTCCTCCATCCTCGCCAGACGTCCAGCAGACCCCATGCTCGCCCGGATGCCGGCCAGCTCGTCAAGCACCAGCTGCAGGCGGTGGTTGTTCAACTGCAGCTGGCGATCATTCTCTTTGACCATGTGGAAGCGAGCTTCATAGTTCTCCAAGGTCGCCTGGAGCCCTTCGACCTTGGCCATCCTCGCCTCTAGAGCCGAGATGCGTCGGTGAGGGTCGCAGATAGCGAGCTGGTCAAATTTGCTTTCCAGCTCTATGTAGGCGCGAGCAGCGGCTTGGCGATACTCGCTCCCCAACAGCCCGATGGCGTCGATGAAAGCCGCCCCAGGGGTCGCCGGGCGATCTGACAAGAAAGAGAAATAGATCGTCAGGTCGGAAAAAGTGGAGCAGAAATCGAAGTGGTAAAAAGGCTTACCACGGCGAGGAGATCGGGATCGGCGCGGCGAGGGAGGTCGCCCGGAGGTATCTCGCCTCCCCGAAGAGCTGCTCGGAAGATCGGCAGGCCTGCCCTGCCCGCGCTCTCCCGACCCTCGGCCGACGTAGTCGGGGTCTCCAACCCACGGAGGGAAGTAGGCCGGCCGCTGCTTCTCCGGCTTCTTCAACAGCGGCGGAGCTTGAGATGAGCTCGCCGGGTGGTGTGGAGCCCTCGGCGCAGGAGGTGGAGGAGGTCGCGGAAGATCCGACCTCTGCGAAGCATACAAAGGCGGGGGCGGGGGCGGGACGATGCCCGACATCTGGCCAGGAGTGGCGACCAAGGGTGGCGGCGGCGGCAATGAGGCGCTCGCCGAGATTACTTTCCCGCCACTCGCAACGGCGGAGGTCGCCCTGCTTGCCGGAGGATCCTCGCGCGCCGACCCGGACAACCCGGCGGGAGTTTCTTTCACCAGCAGCTCCTTGCTCGCCGGGGGGTGCCCTTCACCAACGTCGCCCCCGACGCCTTCCCCGAGCTAAGGCCCATCCGGACCGTGTAGGCGGTCTTGGACGGCCTATCGGCCGCCAGGGCGAGTAGGGGGGCCGAGCTCAGCGGGACGACGTCAAGAGTCGCGTCTGCGGCAGTCGGAAAGTCTGCATAGAAAAGTAGTCAATAAAGAAGTAGCGGCGACAACCTAGCAGGAAAGATTTCCAGATGGCGACCTGCCACGGTGACGACCTCGATCTGAGCCGTCGCGGATTCCTTAGCGGCCGCGAGCTCCTCGGCCACTCCCGGGTCCGGCGGGCTGTCCCGAACCGATCCGGGGAGGTTGTCAAGCCCGAGATCGCTCAACAGCTTCTGGGTGCTGGGAGAAGCTGCGGGATTTCCAGTCGCCGCGACGACTTGGTTCAGCGGTGGAGGCGAGCCGACCGCCTCAGTGGCGGACTGCTTGACCTTCTTCGCCTTTTTCTTCTTCGGCGGGGTCGGGGCGGTGGCGTCTTCCTCGCGCGGCCTTTTCTGTCTGGCTATGCCGAGGAGGCCAGACAGGGCGGCGAGATTGTCCATCAGCAACTTCTCAGCATCCGACATTTTCGGCGAGCTTCAGGGTCCGTCTCGAAAATCAAGCCCCCCTATTTATAGACTACTCTACCAGCAGACGACGATGCGAGCTGTCCAGATACTCGGCAGAGGTACTCGCCGAATAAGCGTTGGATGATTCTTTCCGGGCTCCTACATCGCCCAAAAAGAGCGGGGATTGTGTACAACCCATATTCGACGAGGGTGGGTCCTACCACCGCCAGGTCATCAGAAGTCAAAGTCAACAAGGGAAGATGGGGATCCAGATCAGCACCCCAGGCCGCAGGAGGCTCGGGCGAGTATGGCGAGCACCCCAGGCCAACTCGCCAGGTGGCGACTATGGCCAGATGCTCGCCTCTTCTAGGCGAGCTCCCCAGGGAAGTCGCCAACTCGCCAGGGTGGGGGTATAAGTAAGACCCCCCCCTCTTTGGATTTCCCTATAAATAGGACCCTAGGGGTACGAGGGAGGGACAAGCAAATCTCGGCCTGAGCCCTCGCGAGTTCCAACAATTGCCCTCGACTCACTATTGCTCGAGCTCATCTCCTTCGTACCTAGCTCGGCCAATTTGGTTGAGAAGGGGTTGCTTCTTCTAAGCAACTGGGTACGTGGTGGGACCTTCCTGCCGCAGCAACCTGGGGTCTTGTTCGCACAGTTTGCTTCTGTTTCCTGACTAGAGACCGTCTTTTTGATCGCTCGACCAGAAACTTCAGGTGGCCTAGTCCGATTTCTGAGGTTGAGATATTTCTCGGCTTCAACACTACCTTTTAGAGAAGTTGGCAAAATAGGTTCCTTTGTTTGAGTACATGTTTGATCCATGATCTCACGCAATTTATTTCTAATTTCCTTCTGTTGGTGTTCGTTGGTGTTTGCATACCTTTGTATGATCTCCTCCAACTCAACAGCTATATCAATTTCTGTCAAGTTAATCGATTCTTGCGTAGGTGGTGTTTCATCACTCTCCAAAGTAAAGGATAGTTGCTTCCAATGGTTATGAATTAACCATATCAGACAAACTTTGTTTTGAGATATGTAAGGTGCTAACTCATGAGCACATGGTAAACCAAGTGTGTATCGATTTGTATGTGAATAATTTTTTCCTCCAACAAATTTTGAGTTATGACACTTTTCTTCCTCCACTTTTATCAATTGCAATGCTTGTAGCGAGACTCACCCAATAAGGTCGGAGTACAATGATTTTTTGAACTCCTTACTTACCTGAATTGTGCTCTGGCCAAATGATCGTTTTATTTCAGTATGTTGGAGAGATAACATTTGATCGAATGTCTTCCAAATGGTTGCTAAATTGCCAATAGATACTTCTAAAATTTTTTTCAACTTACTATGACCTCCTTCAACACGATTTGTGGTTGAGTTGCCAAGGTGCATGAATTTATCTATCCAAGCGCATACAAAGTACTCTTTCAAAGGTTCAACCCATGTTGCACATACATAAGAGACAACATCGGGGTATGTACTGGAGTATGAACTCAAAAAAGAGTTATACCTCATGTTGAATTCATTTTCATTTCTCGCATCAACTATGCGTTGGAAAACACCAAGAAAAATTTCGAACTCTTTTCCCTCTTTAAAATATTTTTTGCAGCTTGCCAAAATATTTCTATGGACGTGTACTTGGCATAAAATATGTTTAGTATTTGCAAAAGTATACTTTATGGCATTCATTAAAGCCAAATCTCTATCTGTGACAAGTACATTAGGTAATGAAGTTTCCCCCAAAATTCCTTTGAAATGTTCCAACGCCCATCTAAAGCTTGTCTCTGATTCATCGGACAAAAAAGCAAATGCGGCGAAAAATGATAGTTGAGTAGATGTAACACCGACCACAAACAATAAAGGCAATCAGTATCTATTGGTTTTGTAGGTACAATCCATTAAGAAAATGGATGAAAACATTTTGCTAAGTTTGATAGCAACTGGATGGGCAAGGAATAAGCTGACCAAATTTTTTTTGCCTTCCAAAACTCTATTATAACTCAAATATCCACTTTCCTTTAGACATTTATACAGATACTGTATAGGTGTGGCACCCTCTAGTTCATCTTTCTGCAACTTACGTCGTTCATTATAAATTGTGCGCATCACTGTGCGATTCTCTGGATTTCTTTTCTTAATAGTTGATAGTATGCATCTTGGTTTCACATTTGAGGAGTACATGTCATGAACGATTTTCTTCTCTATGCAATCCAACCTACCCGTGGTGGCGTGTGCTTCTAAGTGTACCATTTCATGATTATGAGTCCCGCATTTAACTTCAAGTGTCCATTCAGGTGAATGAGCATCTTTTTTCCCAATCAATGTGAAGGGGCAACCACAACGTTTGCTAGTAGTTTTCCATAGATTTTGTTTTACCCAACCTTTTTTACACTATTTTTCACGGTAGTGTCCACCTCTATCACACCCAAGAAAAACCCGCGGTCGTGCTCTAACACCATCTAGTTTATCTGAACCTTTAACAGCAACTGCAAAGCTAAGGGATTTGCCAACAGTGCATGTCCAATCGATTAATACTTCCCGGGAAGGAAACTGAATATTGGTTTCAAAATGACTACCAACTTTCACCTTTATTTCAGACTCACTATTCAAAACAATCACAAGAAGAAAAAATCACAAGAAGAACACAGTATTTGACTATGAAATACTCAAACGTTCAGAATACCTTTGAACAAGAGACTTCCATATAACAATGTCCTTTAAGGATTCGATTTTCACAGTATTTTCAGTCATAGCGTATAATATTAAACCTGAAAATAAGAAAAAATTACCATGTTACTCATAGCGTATGATATTTGGTACTCTAAATCCAATAATATTGTGAATTTACCCTCACGTGTAAATTGTAATCCACATTCCAATTGACACCATAATGATGAAACTACACCAATTCTCTTCAGATAGAAAACTAAACATATATGGTTGTCATAAAAAAATTCTTTTACAAAAGAAAACAGTGAATGAGGAGCATTATGTCAACTTATTATGAAATTCAGCCCTCCCAAAAACAAGTATCAATTTGATAAAATAATAGTCGAGGAAATTTACTAAACTACTCAAATTTTAACTCCAAACTATATTTAAACACCAATTAAATCAAATGCGATTTTGAGGTAAGACATATGCAAGTGTATGAAGGTAGCTTAAGTGATAGTCAGGCTGCATCTAACGTGACCTGTAAGTCATGGGATTGAATAATGAAAATAGGTGCTTTGCTAACTTAGGGATCAGGTTTAGTTCATTCCCTGCACAGGTCACGCATCCACTAAGTTTCAGTCAACCTCTGAACAAAACATGTGAACTAGGCATGTCCACTAAGAGTTGGCTGCAGGTGGGCAGGTTCTTACATGAAGCACCTACCATTTTTCGTCAAACTCTGACATGTTAAAGGCTCAACCAACTGATACATAAAACTCATTAAAAGAGTAGATAAATAGAAGAGACATATGAAATAATACCTGAATCAGAGCCGAGAATGGGGGGTAGATGTCGTCGGGAATGGAGAGATGGATGTCGTCTGGCCGGAGGATGTCATCGTCGACCCAGACAATGCCGCTGATTCGCCGGGAACGGGAGAAGGATGTCGCTGATTCGCCAGGAACACGAGCAAATGATGTCGCCGATTCGCGAAAGGATGTCGCCGGGAGTCGAGCGATGGAAGATGCCACCGATCGTCGGGGGAAGGGGGCAGCGAATCACGGAATTAGGGTTGGGAGGCGGCTCGCTAACTGCGGGTGGGGTATTAGTTTAGGTTTGCTAACAGTAGAAACGAGCCAAGGGAAAAAAATGAAGAACAAAATTTTTCGTGGTTTGCTAAAAACCAAACAGGGTTTGCTAGTAATAGCACCCTTAATTAATTAACTAAATTAACTCGATACTACGAAAAGCTATGGAAACAATTTTCTCAATTTTAAAAATTCATTTTTTTATTTTAAAACTGCACTTATGAAATCTGCAAGCTTTTGAAAATCAGACAGGTCCAGCGGTCTAGCCGGTCTGATGCAGGCCTCTACCGTAGACACAATATGGGCTATGGGAATAAAGCGGGCGCCTCTCTAATTCCACGTTTACACTCGCACAAGTTTTATCCGCAACGCACTCGCAAGCGAATTATCACAGTTCACCAACGTACGGTAGCTACACCGCTGAAAGGTCGAACGAACGGTTATTGGCCGATGTTCTCCCAAGCAAAAAGGACCCACCCGATCCGGACAAGCGAGGTTGTACCAAAATCGGTCTACCCAAAATGCGATCGAAAAATGATAGATCTCTCCCAACAAAAAATACGAGGCTCGCCAAACCCTTTCGGAAATAACGCGTTTAAGATAGATACAAATCAAAAGGAAAACCACAAAGAATCTAACGATTCAAATCCAACGCAAAAATCTTTCCGACCACTAGACTATCAAGAGAGAATCACACTTTAGTGGAGAGGATCGTTACCCAAGTCGGAATAGATGATTCAGACTACCTTCGAAGGACCACTCTTCCACGGTTCCGTCGGAGTTGCGTCGGATGGAGAGATAGATCGTCCGCCTTGGCCGCTTCACACCGATGTCCACATTCCTCGTCGTAGAAGGAGACCTTTCTCGGATAAAATTCCAAGTGAAGATGGGTGGCCGGTTTTTCTTCAAAGGGGTGCTCGGGTGGTGGAGGTTGGTGGTCGGTCGGCTAAGGATGGAGGTGATCGGGTTGATGTAGGTGGAGAGGAGTTGACGGCTATGGAGGAGGAAGGAGAGGGGCGGCCGGATTTGAGGGAAGAAGAGGAAAGGGGGTGGCGGTTTGGGAAGAGGAAGAAGAGGGAGAGGATTGGCGAACTCTTAGAGAGAGAGAGAGAGAGAGAGGAGTGTGGCGGCTAGGAGAAGAAGAGAGAGAGCAAGTAAGGAAAATTAAGGTTCTTTCAATTCAACTTAACTTAAACAAAACACTACATGCCTATATATAGGCTTAATACAAAGTCTTGGCTATATGTAACCCAAATAAAAATAACACACTCAATGACTACATGCAGTCCAAATAAAATAACATACTCCAAATGTTTAAATAAAGCATGTTAAAAATATAAATGCTCTCAAGCTAATAATAGAAAAAGTGTAACTAGTTATTTGTCTTGCGCCAAGGGCGGAGATTGTAGCGCCGCTCCATACGAACGCCATGGCGACGCGAGTCCTTTGTTGGAGACGAAGGAGGGTCGTCCGTTAGCGTGTCGTCATCAACAACTTGGGGGCCGTCGTCTCCACCACGGTCGTACCGCCGATCGGACGCACATTCGGTCCGGTCCAAGTAAGAAGCCGCTTCCAGCTGCGGACCGCCTGGGAACCGCCGAACCGGGCGGGGGGATCGGCGGGGCGGGAATCGGGCACGATTTTGCGTAATCGGGCGGGTGATGACAGTTACATTTGGTCTGACGGTGGCGGTCATAAACGCGTTGCTTATGAACTGTCTTTCTTGATTGTCCAACCTTATCTAAGAAACTTCATCCACTTTTATATTCAAAATTAAACACTAATTTTATTTTCTTTATTGTGATCTTAACCGTTGTCATGTCAAACATCCATTTTATTACAGTGGCGTTATTGTCCAAACCCACGAGCAAAAACTTCGCGCCAGACAGAGTTTTAAAAGTATACAAATATGATGATGAGTGATACACCGTTTTTATTTATATCGTAATATAATCATTATAAATTAATAATTTATATGTAGCCTTCCTTATTTTTTTATTTTTATAAATATAAATATAAATATAAATATATTATATCTTTATCACTATAAATGAAAAAATAAAGTCATGAGTTCGAAATTCAAAAAACCGTCTGATCATTATTTGATAATTTATCAGCCGTCGGATCGTTATATTATTAAATAAATAAAAACTATAGGGCTCCTAAAGCTAGAGAGAGGGAGGGGTAGAGAGAGAGAGAAAAAGAGAGGAGAAAGAGAGATAGATTAGTTATTGTAAGTCAAAACGCACGTTTTTTTACAAAATAAAAATTACAATCGTGATTGATATTTTTTTACGGTCATTTTGAGTACTCATATGTATATGTTGCGGGCACGGCCGCTGGGGGCGGGCGAAGCCCGCCGTCGACGGGCGGATACTGTCGCGTTTGGCCGTAGGGGCGGAGCTCCGTGTCGAGAACTCGCCGTGGGGGGCGGGCGAAGCCCGCCATCACCGGGCGGGTACTGTGGAGCATAGCCATCGGGCCGGAGGCCCGTGCCTGTCACTCGTGTATCTTTACTACTATAATAGAAATACTGTGGTCTGCAGATAACATGAGTTCGAAATTAGAGGGTAATTAGATGGCCGTCGGATTTCAGATTTTTGATCATGAACCGTTGGATCAAACCAACCCTCTATCCAGACTTTTTTATAGGCCTCTTAAACCTACTTTAGGACAGTCCTAAACCTACTATAGGACAACAAAAAAACTAGCGGACCTACAACCGGCGAGCCCGCAAACAACCAGCAAGCCCATCCCGTGAAAACCTGCAAGCAAGCCCGTCCGCAAGTCAGCCAACCAACATTACTTCAAATATCTAAAGCTGAAT
This sequence comes from Platanthera zijinensis, assembly GCA_039513925.1. NCBI lineage: Eukaryota > Viridiplantae > Streptophyta > Magnoliopsida > Asparagales > Orchidaceae > Platanthera > Platanthera zijinensis. The sequence continues at coordinate 35,593,933 of CM077087.1, read as the reverse complement.
ATTGAATATATATCCCCAAAAATCCGAAGAATGGACGGTGTGGGACTAAACCCGCCTGTTTAGGCACGGGAATCAGATTTTTCGGGGCCCAATATGAGGGTCAAGATGGCTCCAAAACGAAAAGTGGTCAACATGAAAGTTGTAGATCTCGGCGATACGAACAACTTTCATGTTAATCACTTTTTGATTTGGAGCCTCCTTGACCTTCGATTTGGGACCCGAAAAGTCTGCGAGGCGAGACTGCTACAGTAAAGGCACGGAAATCAGGTTTTTCGGGGCCCAATATGAGGGTCAAGATTGCTCCAAAACGAAAAGTGGTCAACATGAAAGTTGTAGATCTCGGCGATCCGAACAACTTTCATGTTGATCACTTTTTGATTTGGACCCTCCTTGACCTTCTATTTGGGACCTGAAAAGTCTGGGCGCAAGACTGCTACAGTAAAAACACGGAAATCAGGTAAAATAATAATATATATATAAAAAACAGCCTGGGTGCGGGCGAAGCCCGCCGGGGGGCGGCGAAGCCCGCCGGGGGGCGGGCGAAGCCCGCCGTCGCCGGCCGGGTACTGTGGCGCGTGGCCATCGGGCCGGAGGCCCGTGCCTGTCACTCGTATATATATATATATATATATATATATATATATATATATATATATATATATATATATATATATATATATATATACACACACACACATACTATACTAAAAAGGAATACGAAGGTCTGTCGATAACGCGTCTACAAAAATCACTAAAAACACAAATAATTAGATATCCCTACATAAAACAGCCCCCCTTCGATCCAGAACCTGTTCAAAATCCCGATCCCAACCCCTCACGCTCCCCATCGCAAAACCGCCGCTCTCCCCTCGCGAAACCTACCTGTGATCTCTCCTCTGCTGTTTTCTCCCCCTCGCCGTTTAGACATCCGGAAAGGGTGCTGGGGGAGGAGTAAAGTGCACCCCTTCACTTTATGGTAAAGTGAAGGGCATCCAACGGCTTGCGTGGATGCCCATACACATCTCAAAAAACTTTATGTAACGGCTGATACACTCATGCTACATCGAACTTCGGGATATTCCTCTCGCACACATGCGAGAAACTCACCTAATTTTTTTTCGCATCCAACGCGAATCGTTGGATGTTTACATTTGACCGTAAAATGCAGCAAGTGCACTCCCGAATACAGGAAAAAGTTCGCCTACAGCGAGGAGCCACCTAAAAAATCATAGGTGCTGTTATAAGCAAACCCATTTTGGTTGTTAGCAAACCTTTACTGCTAGCAAACCTTAAAATCTGAAATTGGCTATTTAAAAACCAAATGGTTACTAGCAAACCATTTACAAAACTTTAAAAAAAAACACATAAAAAAGTTTGTACTATACTATATCACTTAACATTACAAAAGTTGACTAATAATCACGTCATTTTGCTACAAAAAAGTTAATTCAAAATGTAGTCATCTTCAATAGCTCCCAAAAACCTCTGCAATAAATAAAAATAATGTTATCAATATTATGTATAAATTAATACTCTTAGGAAAATAAATTAAAATGTATATCTTTCTTAATTGCTTCCAAAACATTACAAAAATTGTTTGTCTTTAATACTCCCTAAGATATTCTGTAATATAATTAAATATTGTTAGTACAATTATAAGTAATTTAATAGACTATAAATTTTGAACTTAAAATTTATACCTTTCATGATTTGTTGTTGAGAATGTTTTCCCATGAACTCGCTATTTGTGTATGATATCTCCTCCATGGGGAGTAAAGTTGAGGCAATGTACATCCTTCTTTCATGCATAGCCTCACAAAATGATTACCATTCACGAAGCCAATAAAAATTACATTTGGGAGTTGAGGAAGTGCGAATTCTAATGGCAAAAACATCATACTCTGATTTCGTGAGATTAAAGCCACACCAATATTGTAACAAGAAGATATAATTAACCCCATATCTGGCATGGACATCCACTTTTCAAATGATGCGGGCGAGCATTTGCACTCAAGGTTGTTTACTAATTCCATTTTTCTAGGAGATCCAAAAAGTGTATCATATAGTGTTTCTCTTTTCACCAATTCATCCATTAAATCTTCTCTAACTTGTTGTGCATTATTACCCATGTTGATTGATTCACTGATGACACGGAACCCACAATGGCCATCCGCGGGTACATCAAAAACATCAACCAATTGATCAGAAAAATAAGAAGGTAGTTGTCGGCAGACTCTATCATATAATTTATTCTTTTGCTTACTATTTCCTCTTGATCACTTTGACATTTTCTCTTGTGAAAGTGGTCCATCTGACAATACAATTTCAAATAGTGACGGATTGCGTTTAGTACTTTTGTAGTCATCTTTAAACTTCTTCAAACTCCCTTTTGGTCTCCCCTTTAATTTTGTAGGCAAAAGAGGCTCTTTTGTTCTACTGGAAGTCGGATCTATGAGTTCACGTAACTTATTCTTAATCTCATTTTGTTGATGCTCATTTGTGTTTTTGTACCTTTCTATAATCCCCTCCAACTCAAATGTTATATCTATGTCTCCTGTGTTGACGGACTTTTGTGCTTGTGGTACTTCATAGCTATCTAATGAAAAGACAATTGCTTCCAATGTTTATGAATTAACCAAATCGGACAAGCTGCCTTTTGTGTGACATATGATGCTAACTCATGACCACATGGAAGCCCAAGCGTGGTCCGGGTTGTATGAGGACAATCTAGACATATATTTCTTGTCTTATGCAAGTTGTCTTCTTCTACTTTAATCAACTTCAATGCCTGCAATGACACATTTCCAATGAGTTCTGAATACAAAGAGCCCTTGAATTCTTGACTAACTTGAATGGAGCTTTGCCCAAAGGATCTTTTTATCTCTATATGTTGAAGATTTAACATTTGATTAAAAGCCTTCCAAACAGTTGATAAATTCCCAATTGACACTTCTAAAAATTTCTTCAACTTGTTATGACCACCTTCTACCCGATTTGTTGTTGAGTTGCCAAGATGTAAATATCTATCTATCCAGGCGCACACAAAATATTCTTTTAAAGGATCGATCCAGGTTTTGCATATATAAGTGACAACATCCAGAAAAGAGGTGGAGTATGAACTCAAAATATGGTTGTATCTCATATTGTACTCGTTCTTATTTCTTGTATAAACTAATCGTTGTCAAGCACCAAGAAATATTTCGAACTCTTTCCCATCCTTGAAATATTTTTTACAATGAGCCAAAATATTTCTATGCACGTGAACCTGACATAGAATGTGTTTTGACATTTGGAAATATAAACTTTATGACATTCATCAAAGCAAAATCTCTATCTGTAACCAAAATATTTGGCAAGGAGGTTTCATCCAAGGTAGCTTTGAAATGCTCAAGTTCCCATCTGTAACTCGACTCAGACTCATCAGATAGAAAAGCAAAAGCAGCGAAAAAAGTTTGCTGAGTAGATGTAACACCAACCACAGATAGTAATGGCAACCGGTACCGATTGGTCTTGTACGTACAATCCATTAAAAATACGGTATAAAATGTTTTACTTAGTATAATAGCGGTCGGATGTGCAAAGAACAAGCTCACTAAGTTCCCCCCATCATTCACTCGATTAAAGCTCAAATAGCTGTTATCTATTAGACACTTATACAAAAATTGTATTGGTGTGGAACCATTCAATTCTTCTTGTTGCAACTTATATCTCTCATTATAAATTGTCCGCATCACTGTATGATTTTCTGCATTCCTTTTTTTAAGCGTGGTTAATATGTTTCTTGGTTTCACATTGGAGGCTATCATGTCATGAACTATTTTTTCTCCTCACAATCCAATCTTCCCACAGTAGCATGTGCTTCCAAGTGAACCATTTCATGGTTATGCGTCCCACAATTGACTTGAATAGTCCATTCATCCGAGCATGCATTTTTTTTCCTGGTCATAGAAAAAGGACATCCACAACGCTTACTAGTACATTTTCTCAAATTTTGTTTAACCCAACCTTTTTTGCATTGCTTCTCACGGTATACACCACCTCTATCACACCCAAGAAACACACGTGGCCTTGCTCTTCCTCCCTCTAATTTGTCTGAACCTTTAACAGTGACCGCAAAACTAGGGCTTTTACCGACATTACGAGCCCACTCAATTAAAGATTCCCTTGATGGAAATTGAATTTCGGTTTCAAAGTGTCTACTGTAATCCGGATATACGCTTGTTTCACTACAAATTAAATTTTTAGAAACAATTCAAACTTCTTATGTACTATACAGCAACAAGAACAACCAAACTTCAAATAATGCATTGATACCTTGTAGAGGATGAATGTGGTAGACCGATCTCCATTGATAGTGGGAAGACACCGGCGATGAAATGCTCAATTAGATCACCTAGCCAGTGAAAAAAGTTTAGAAGCTAAAGAGCTTATAATTAGTAGAATAAATACAAAGTTTACTAATCAATTTCTCAATTTCCTTAGCCCGTCTAGAGTAAAACTATTAGTTTACAAATCAACTAATCCACTAATCAATTTTCCACAATAATGGCGGCAAACAAATAATTATATCACTTCCAGGTTGAAAGACAAGATTATGAGCACATAATTCAATAAACACCTACTTCTCTTAGCAATCACAACTAATCACCCGACAACCCAAACAATTAGAACTCAATTATCAGCAGCACCAGCAAAACAGAAATGTCAGGAGACATCAGAACAATAATAAACTTATTACAGACTGGGTCATGTTCATAGTCTCCAAAGCATTATCAATTTTAATCTACTACTGGGAGAGAAAAATTATACATTTTACATGGTGTTAGTGAAGAACAAAGATGCCCCTATACTAGTTCAATTAAATTAGTAGGAATGCATGTATTCAGCATAATTGTTTGGTAATCTTTCCCACACGAATAGAAACAAGAGGTACACATAAGCAACGGGCAAGAACTGTAACTTCTGATGCTTCAAAATACTAGAATTGAACCAAAACAAAGAGGCATTCAGTTAATTTACCTTCCACACGCCGGCAGAATCGGGGCTGCTGCGGGCGCCGAGGGGGCTTCTCCACTCCGGCATAACGGGCTGCAGCGGGCGCCGAGGGGGCTTCTCCACTCCGGCGGAACGGGCTGCAGCGGGCGCCGAGGGGGCTTCTCCACTCCGGCGGAACGGGCTGCAGCGGGCGCCGAGGGGGCTTCTCCACTCCGGCGGAACGGGCTGCAGCGGGCGCCGAGGGGGCTTCTCCACTCCGGCGGAACGGGCTGCAGCGGGCGCCGAGGGGGCTTCTCCACTCCGGCGGAACGGGCTGCAGCGGGCGCCGAGGGGGCTTCTCCACTCCGGCGGAACGGGCTGCAGCGGGCGCCGAGGGGGCTTCTCCACTCCGGCGGAACGGGCTGCAGCGGGCGACTAGGGGGCTTCTCCACTCCGGCGGAACGGGCTGCAGCGGGCGACTAGGGCAAAAGAAAAGATCGGGAGAAAATAAATGAGGTTTTAGGTTAGAAATTGAGTTATATAGTAGGTTTGCTAACAACCTTCTTTTTAGGTTGGAAATAAGAGAGAAAATAGGTGAACCAGGTTTATTATGGTTTCCTAACAACTAAAATGGGTTTGCTTATAACAGCACCCAAAATCATTCATTAAGCATTACCTAACAAAAATAATCCATGACGGCCACTACCGTCCCAAACGGGAAAAAAATTAGGTCTGTCAGGTTCATGGTCCGCCTAACCAATCAGAGAGAGAGAACTTGGGAGGGCCCGCACAAAAGTGTATGGCAGAAGCCAAAATTGTGCGGGCCCCACCTCATTTTCAAGTCTCCTATTGGTGAGAACCTAGAGGAACTAGGCCTGTAACAGTTCGGTTTGTAAGCAAAACCGCAAACCGAACCACCCATATGTGATTCCAAACATTTGGAACCGAACCGAACCACCCAAACATTAAAACCAAATCGAACCGAACCAAACCTGATTTGGTTTGGGTGGTTTAAATAATGTGATAAAACCTAAATATTTATATAGAGAGATCCAGAATTGTGCAATGTATGAGATTCAACCACCTAACATAAAAGTGCTTCTTTATGTTGGAGAAACAGTGAGCAAACAAAGTCCAAACTAAAAAATAGTATGGGAGATGGAGAGATTCCTTTTGAGGTGCGGTGCTGGAGAAGAAAATCAGAGCAGACAATTAGAGCAAAAAAGCTTCAAAACAACGATGGTAGAGCACCTTTTAGAAATTATCAAATTATTGGAAATGAAATGTAAATCAATTGCTGAACTGGTGGACATTGGAGAAGTTAGGGGAGATACTTGTGTATGTGCTGGAGACAAAAACGGGAACAAAGCCCCGGTTTTGATGTTGCAGAGGCCTGACGCAGAGAGGCAGAGGAATGGAGATGATGAAATGTGAACTTGCGATGGAGGGAAGGACGGGCTTCGCCCACAGAAGGGTTTACCTATTTAGCTTCTTGCGGCGAGAGGAGAGTGGCGAGTCGCAAATAGAGCTTCACGCGCTCGCACATAGGAGGTTTGGCGATGGGGCTTAGGGCACAGAGGAGTCGGGTTGCGATGTGCGAAGTCTCGCTGGCCAGAGAGAGCGCAAAGTCTCGCTGGTCGGGAAGAGGCGAAGAGCGCGAAGTCTCGATTGGAGTAGCTAGGGTTCGGGGCTCGAGAGAGAGAAAAGATTTCAATGGGTGAGCCATGAGCGGGTTCCGGGTTTAAGACTTCAAGTATTTAACTCATTAACTGTGCCCTTAATTAGAGATTTAATGTAAATATATTATTAAGTGTGCGCTTAATTGCTTTTATACACAGCGGTTCGGTTCGGTTCGACTCGATTCGGTTTGCCACGCAAAACCATAAACCGAACCGAACCGTATGTTTTTTCTAAAATCAAAACCGTAACCGTACCGCGGTCTATTGAAACTGAACCAAACTGTATGATTTGATTTGATTCGGTTCGATTTTGTGGTTCCATTGGTTTTGATTACAGGCCTAAGAGGAACCTCTGCCTGGCGGACCTAATATTTTCTCCCAAACGGAGCCTTGAGTCATTATTATAATTATATCTCGATTTTCAGTGATCAGTGTTCACCTCCTCCATCTTTCTCCTCTTCCTCCCCCTCCTCTCCATTAATCAGTTTCCGTGCTTCTAAACGAAGGTTGAAGGAACGGCGCAGCTTCGCCACTTTTCTTGAATCGGAATTTTAAATCCTCATCGTGATTCCATTCCCGAGCTCTGTTCTTGGGTTTTCGATGGCTTCGAGCGGCGGCTCTTCGAGGCGCCCGTTCTCAGGGACGAGATCTTTTGATTTCGGCTCCGACGAATTCATGTTCCCATATGAAGACTACGCGCCGCCAAAGGATCAGACGGCCAACGCGAAGAGATCAGATTCTTCGGTGAAGTTAACTACTGTTCGTTGAATTTGAGCCAGCGACTGATATGATATTCGTGGAAACATCATTTGTTGTCTTGCTGTTGTTCAATCGCTTTTTTTTTTCAAAGCAAGAAGCGTTTCTCATATATTTTTTTAAAAAATTGTGTGTAGGCTTGCAAGAAATGCATTATACTACAGGTTATTTATGTACCTGCCCTTGGTTTTACAGGACCAACAACAAAAATGCCATGCTTGTTCTTCAAAGGCAAAGTTTGCGGGCTACATCCTAATTTAATCTTTTTTTTTCGAATTTTATCCGTCCAACAATGACCTCCCCATTTAGGGCCAAATGTTTTTCTTTTCAGGTTTTAGATTTTTTTGGCTACTTTTTGTTTAACCACCGCACTCAGTTTTTAATTCTAAAACCCGGTTCAAGGATTGGAGAGACGAAACCTATTATAAGTAGGAGTGGACTGTCTGGGTAGGCGGTGTGAGACTAATCTTAGCATGCCTTTTTTGGTTCATGCTGGACCGTCCGACACGGTCTCTCGGCGTGAACCTAGCTTTGATTCCATGTTAAACCACTACACTCGTTTTCCATTTCAAAACCCGGGTCAAGGATTGGAGAGACACTGAGCCTGTTATAAGTACGAGTGGACCGTCTGAGTGAGCGGTGTGAGACTAATCTTAACATGCCTTTTTTTATTCATGCTGGACTGGCCAACACTTTTTATCGGCCGGATGGACCTCATGCATTTTCATATGCACCGTGAAATGGGCAATCTCCATTTGGGGCCAAATGGACAGGATCCCAATCCCATTTCATTTGGGTCTTCGTTGTGGTTAAGTTGTTTATACCTGTTTCTCATTTATAATTTTTCTTAATGGGAGTAATCAAGCTAACTTGGGCTGATGTTTGTTACCATGCAGGATCTTCTGGAGAATAGAGTTGGGAGGCAGATGACTAATGCCTATGGGCAGCAAGAGGAATTTCCTAGAGAGGATGTAATATCTTCTGTGGAGCTTTGTATGAAAAAATATGCTGACAATCTTATGAGAAATCTCGAGGAAATCTGCGGAAGGTTGACCAAATTGGAGTTGTTTTGTTACAAGCTCGAGCGATCAGTGAGCGAATTTCGAACTGACGTGATTCATGGTCAAAGTGAATCAAATATGAAGCTCAAGTCCCTCGAGAAGCAAGTCCAGGAGGTAGTTGCGTGCTTATCCTAAGATCTGACATTTCATAGTTAGATTTTTTTGTCTTATTTTTTAGTGGATTGAACATTAGTATTGGGTGATCTAACATTTCAATGTGCCTTGAAATTTTACCTTATTTTTTTGTATTTCGTCATTCAAGTTTGTTAATTTTGGTCTCTAGTTTATGAAAGGTTACATATAATTCCATTTTCGTCCTTTGGATTCTCATTTCTACTAGCAGAAGTTATTGGATAAAATTTTAAGTTGGTTGATCTTGAGGACAACTTTTAGTATAGTTTTGAAGTATATATGCAACCTTTTCTTCCTAAGGTCATTCTAAGTAAGAAGTTGGGATATTTGTGGTTTTTTGTCATTGAATAATTTCGTATTGTTATGTTTACTATATATGAGAAATGTAAGTGTCACTATGCAAGTTTATTTAGAGGAACATGCATTTAGCAAATAGAGCTTTATGAATATTGTCCTCATTATCTTTTTTATTTTGGGGGGATAACCTTTTGAATTTTTCTTCAATGTTTATTCATCCGGGAGTTTTCTTTGATCTTAACTCTAGTTTATAGAATGTTTCATGAACTTCTTCCCATCATAGCTCTTAACTGTTTTTTTCATAGCCTTTTCACTTGAAACCTAATTTTCGAATTTAGTATTACTTTGTTTTTTTCTCCCCGATTTACATTCTTATATAAAAGTTGCTCATATTTAGTTTACGCGTCTCTATTTCCTTTAATACTCATGCACCCCCCCCCCCCCACCCGGGAAGTTAATACGAGTTAACCTAGTGGTGATCTATAATAAGAGTTATAATTGAAGACTATGTAGCCTGGGGACGGGTTATCATATATGATACAAAACAGATATGAGGAACATGATTTAAAAAAATAAGGATACAAGATACAATTTAATTTTTATTTATTTAAACATAAGTTTTAATTAATATGAAAATAAGATAACTAACAAACTAAGTCTACATATCTCGAATTATATAAAAAAGAATTTTATAAGAATACAACATAGATGATAAATGTGAAAATTAGGACTTCAAACTTATATTATATATCATTCACATTTCATATAATGTTATAGAAAATGTAGAAAAAAATCAAGGAGACAAACACTATTAATACCAATGTACCATATGCCCACATCATTACATCAATTGATTAATATATTATTATATTCACATGCAAAATATTAGTAGTTTACAAAATAAACATTCCCTCCAAAAATATTAACTTCATCATCTTCTTTCACAATCGAGAGCTCCAACCTTAGTTATCAACTGATATATTAACTATCTCAAATTACCTATATCTTCGAATGACTCTAATTCATCGCCCGCAATATCCCATGTTGAGTTATCATGTGTTATTTTGTAACGATATTAATATTGTATGAGAATGCTATATATACCCCATGCTATATATACCCCATGCTATATGGAATAAAATATTAATTTTCCTCCCTCATTCACTTTCTATCATGTTATCAGAGCCTTAGGGCTTCCCGATACCCTTCCGCAGCCGACCCGCTTCCGCCCGTGCTCGCTCGCTCGATCCGCCGCCGGATCGGTCTCCCGTTCCCGATCCGCTCCCGCTAGGCCCTCTTCCGGCGACTCCCTACCGCCGGGAACTCCTCCTCCTCCCAGGCGACTGCGCGGAACTTCTCCCGCGCGGTTTTGGTTCGGTCGGCTGTCGGCACAGTCGGTCGACAGCCCGCTTCCGGCTCGTTTTTTTTCCTTTTCTTGCCCAGTCGGCCGCCTAGGGGGAGTCCTCCTTCCTCCTTTGGCTAGTCTCTTGACACCGGAGATGCAATACTCCATTTGATGACATTTCCGGTGTCTATCCATTTCTTCATCTCCTTCCTCTTTATATGAGGCAACCCTAGTTTCTATCTAGGCTATTTTTTGTTCTCCTACCTCTTTATATGAGGCAGCCCTAGTTTCCCGGTCATCTCGATTTATATTCTTGATCAATATGACCAGGACTGATGGATCCCCTACCGTCTCTTCCACTACCGGTGCTTCCCCGGCCCCTGTGACACCCAGTGGCTTCTCCCGTCCTGGACATGATCACAACACTCCTCAGATTACGACGATTCGCCTGGATGGTACAAATTATCTCCCATGGTCTAGGGCCATCACCCTTGCTTTGAAGAGCCGGAGGCTGTTTGGGTATGTCATGGGTACCACTCCTACTCCTACTTCGGATTCTCCAGATTGGGTGCAATGGGAGTCGGAGAACTCCCTCGTCATGTCATCGCTGACGAACTCCATGATTGACTCCATCGCCCGCAACTACTTGTTTCTTGATACTGCTGCTGATATTTGGCGGAGAGCCGAGACTACTTATTCTTGCCGGGGCAATGCGGCCCAGATATTTCAGCTACGCCGAAAGATCTTCCTTCTACGTCAAGGAAATCGTCCCCCGTCGGCCTACTACCTCGAGTTCACTCAGTTATATCAGGAGTACGATCACTTCGACTCGCTCACTTTGATGTCACCTGAGGATGAGATCCTTGTCCGCGCGCGGGAGGATCGAAACAGAGTTTTTGAGTTCCTACATGGATTGCATCGGGACTTCGACCAAATCAGTGTGCAGATTCTTGGCCGTTCCCCTTTGCCCTCTCTTCCCGAGGTGTTCAGTCTGGTTCAGCAGGAATTTGATTGACGACAAGCTTGAACTCCTGATCCTTCTCCTGACAGCTCTGTCTTGGCTGCCCAAGTTGGGCCTCGGGGCCTCCGTGATTCCAGACCAAAGCCCAGTGACAAGGATCATCTGCTCTGTGACTACTGCGGGAAGACCCGTCATATACGGGAGACGTGTTTTCGTCTTCATGGGTTTCCGGCACCCCGTGGTGGATCTCCCTCTCGTGGAGGTCGTGGTTTTGGTCGCACTTCAGGGCGTTGTACTCAGCATCGCTCAGCGCATCTATTCGATGGTTTCGATGAGCCACAACCTCCACCAGTCGTGTCTGCTCCTACATTGACCCTATCAGCCGATGAAGTTCTTGCATTCCGTCGCCTGATGCAAGGACAGTCGCCAGAGCCTCCTGCCTCCTCATCCTCCTATGCCCATCAAGGGCCTCCAGGTGCTCATGCTGCTTCCACTCGTCCCCTACTCATTGGATCATCGACTCTGGAGCGACGGATCATATGACCGGCTCCTCATCAGGTTTTGTGTCCTACTTTCTGTTGTCTGGTCGGGACAAGGTGAACATCGCAGATGGGTCCCTATCTCCAATTGCCGGAAAGGGTTCCATCCCGTGCTCCTCACTTACTCTTTCCTCTGTTCTTCACGTTCCAAACTTCACCCGAAATCTACTTTCCATTAGTCATTTAACTAATTCTATGAACTGTTCCGTAACATTTTTTCCTTCTTCTTGTATCTTTCAGGACCTGAAGACGGGAACGGTGATTGGAACTGGTAAACTGGTGGATGGGCTCTACGTGTTCGATTCCTCCACTCCGATCTCTCCTCCACAGGCCCTTCATGCGGATCAGGCTGCTACTTTGGAGTCCTGGCACTGTCGGCTGGGACATCCATCTACCCTTTATATGAAACGTTTATTTCCTGTTTTCTCATCTGTTGTACTTGATAAATTTCGTTGTGATGCTTGTGATCGTGGTAAACATCATCGCACTTCGTTTCAGCATGTTTCTTCTCCCAGTACCGCACCTTTTCATTTGATACATAGTGATGTTTGGGGTCCGTGCCAAGTTGCGTCTATTTCAGGTTGTTGTTGGTTTGTGACATTTATTGACTGCTTTTCGCGTACCACGTGGGTTTACCTGATGAAAGCAAAAAATGAAGTGTTCCCTTTGTTCAGCCGTTTTCACATAATGGTCTCCACACAATTTGCAACCCCTATCAAAATTCTCCGCACCGATAATGGTCGGGAATTCATGGATTCTGCTTTCGAGCAATACTTGGCTGATCACGGGATTATCCATCAAACATCCTGTGTCTATTTCCCTGCTCAAAATGGGGTGGCTGAACGGAAAAATTGCCACCTCTTGGAAGTTGCCCGGTGTCTTCTCCTTCACATGCATCTCCCCAAGTACTATTTGGGTGATGCTGTGCTCACCGCGACGTATCTTATCAACCGTATGCCTTCCCGTGTCCTGAATTTCAAAACTCCTCTCACCACGCTTGGCGTACCACCTACTACGCTTCAATCTCGTGTATTTGGATGTGTTTACTTTGTCCACATCTACCACCGCTCGAAACTTGATGCTCGTGCACACAAATGTGTGTTCATCGGATATTCTCCTACTCAAAAAGAGTATAAATGTTATGACCCTATCAGCAAAAAGGTCTTCATCACCATGGATGTCACTTTCCGTGAATCTAAGAGCTATTACGGGTCCCCACTTCAGGGGGGGTCTCCTACTACATCGGAAGTGAGTCCCCTATCGTCGCTTGACACCATCCCTCTTCCTATACCTCCGGCATATCACCTCACTCTGCCAGCTCTCGCTAATCCCACTACTCCGTGTTCCCCACCTGTAGAGACTCAGGTCCCTAAACCTTTACAGGTGTACTCTCGTCGCCCAAAGGGTTCGAACACGCGGCCCGCCATCTGGATATCCGACCATCCACCGGATCCGTCGTCAGGATCCATCATCCCTGCGGAAGGTACTTCTACTCGACATCCTCTATTTCAATTCGTATCTTACTCTTCTCTAAAGGCCTCCCATGGAGTTTTTGTTTCTTCCTTGTCTTCTGTTTCTATCCCAACTTCGTGGCAGACAGCTATTTCCGACGACAGGTGGAAATTAGCCATGATCGAAGAAATGAATGCCCTGGAGAAGAACAACACATGGGACCTGGTTCAATTACCTCCTGGAAAGAAGGTGGTCGAATGCAAATGGGTGTTTGCGGTCAAACAGAACCCCTCGGGGGTGGTGGAACGATACAAGACAAGACTGGTGGCGAGAGGCTACTCTCAGACGGAGGGCATTGATTATCAGGAGACTTTTGCTCCTGTGGCCAAGATGAACTCGATCAGGATCCTAATGTCCTGTGCTGCTTGCAAAGGGTGAAAACTTTGCCAATTAGACGTGAAGAATGCTTACCTTCATGGCGATCTAGAAGAAGAGGTGTACATGACCCTTCCTCCGGGGCTCACCCCACGTGGATCCACAGGGAAAGTGTGTAAGTTGAGGAGGCCACTATATGGACTGAAACAATCAGCCAGAGCATGGTTTGGAAGATTCCACAAAGTCATGCGTGGGTTTGGGTACACCCAGAGCAATGCCGACCACACTCTGTTTTTTAGAATCAGCGAAGGGAAGTTGGCCGTCCTGATAGTTTATGTGGACGATATTATAATCACTGGAGATGACAATGTGGAGATTCAAACCCTTAAGGGAAAATTAGATAAAGAATTCGATGTGAAAGATTTGGGGAACCTCAAATACTTCCTTGGTATTGAAGTTGCGAGGTCAAAACACGACATTTTCTTATCTCAAAGGAAATATACACTCGACCTCCTTGATGCTACCGGGATGAGTGGTTGTCGACCAGCCAATACACCAATTGAGGCAAACCATAAGCTAGGCAGGGATGATGGCGAGCCGGTTGGAGATATCACGGGTTTCCAAAAGCTTGTTGGGAAATTGATCTATTTATCGCACACCTGACCTGATATTTCTTATGCAGTGGGAGTCCTCAGTCAGTTCATGCACTCTCCAAAGACCCGGCATGTTGACGCTGCACATCGTGTCCTCCGATACCTCAAATCCTCACCAGGGAAAGACATCCTATTTTCCCCAAATAAAGAATTGACTATTGAAGTCTATACGGATGCGGACTGGGCTGGATCGCCATCAGATAGACGGTCCACATCTGGATATTGTTCCATGGTCGGGGGAAATTTGGTTAGCAGGAGAAGCAAGAAGCAACATGTTGCTAGATTGAGTGCTGAAGCTGAGTTTAGGGCGATGGCTCATGGCATCTGTGAAGGTGTATGGATCTCAACCATCCTGGGGGAACTTGGGTTAAAGAGAAATGAGCCGGTCAGGTTGTATTGCGATAACAAAGCGGCTATCTCTATCGCTCACAATCCAGTAAAGCATGATCGCACTAAGAACATTGAGATAGACAGACATTTCATCAAGGAGAATATTGATAGGGGGATGGTAGTTACCCCATTCATACCGTCCGATCAACAGTTGGCTGACGTTCTCACGAAGGGTTTGAGCTTCAATATGTTTACTCATCTTATCGGCAAGTTTGGCATGGCTGACATCACACACCCAACTTGAGGGGGGTGTTGAATTATTTGTTATCATGTGTTATTTTGTAACGATATTAATATTGTATGAGAGGGCTATATATACCCTATGCTATATGGAATAAAATTTTAATTTTCCTCTCTCATTCACTTTCTAACATCCCATAATCTAGACTCTCTTTCATTGTTTTTTTTGTCTTTCGTAGAAAGAAGTCAAAGATTGCAGGGCGAATAAGTAATGTACACCAATAAAGAGAGACAATAATCAAATGAATCTAAGCCAAGTACATTACTAGCAATACAAGATATCCATACAATGCGAGGAAATGAACACTAGAAAGTAAAAGCTCGCCAAATAATTGATGCCGGCGAAGGGTGGCTATCTGGAAAAGTAAACACTGCTGTTTGGGGGTTGGGTTGGGGGCTGGAAAAGGAGATTGAGGGCTGTTTAAAGGGGCTGGAAGAATTGTAGGAGGGTAATAGTGGCTGGTTGTGTCTGGTACGTGTGTTCTAGGGCTGTGGGAAGTGAATGGAAGGGTTGGTAGGGCTTTGGAGGGGTGTTTGGGGGCGGGTTTCAGTGAACTATGGTCTGTGGATGGCCGGGAAGGAGTGGCAGTGCAGGAAAGACTTGTGGGAGTGCTAGGAGAGGGGGAAACTCGTGGGAAAATGGTTATTAGGAGGGGTTTTAGTGTGGGTAAGGCTGTTGGAGAATGGAGGAGGCTGGTAGAGGGTGCTGGAGGCGGCGGCGGAAGGTTGGGGAAGTGGAGAAACCGTGGGAATGGTGGAAAGAGGCAGTCGGCGGACTTGAGGACCGCTGAAGGCATAGTCAGCGGGCTGGAGGAGATTTGGAGGTGTAGTCGACGACTAGAGAGACGACGGGTGGTGGCGGAAGGGGGCGTCGCTCCCCCTAGAGGAAGAATCCCACGGCGTCGCACCGAATGGGATGAACGAGCAGTTCTTCTTCAAAACCGTAAATCCTCGATACCTTTTAATTTCGGATGATGGTAGAATATACTCCGGGGGGGGGGGGGTGGTTAAAAGTACCCAACGACCACGATCATCCGATGGATATTTTAACATAACTCTCAAAATACAAGTCCAAAAATTAAAATAAAATACATAAAAATGTGAAAAATCGCGACAAGCGCGATGACGGTCCCCGATCATCCATCCAATGATTCGAAAGTCATCGATCTCCATCACCATGTTTTATTTCCTCAATAAAGTGATAAAACTTCTATAACTGAAAAAAACTATAGTTGTAAATGATGGAAAGAATTAAAACTAATTGTTAAATGTATCAGATAGTTTGAAAGCTAATTTTCATGGGAATGAGAAATTTTTTTATGGATGTGTTTGAAAATTTATTGTTAAATGTCTCAACTAAAAGAAACATAGAAATGTTGCTAAGATAGTGAAATAAGAACCAACAATAGAAATGTTGCCATGGGAATGAGAAAGAAGATCCAAAAGAAACATATTGATTCCAAAGATATCCGGTTCACACAGCAAAATCCAGCAGGAGTCTTCTTCACAGAGAATGAGGCATGGGGAATCGTTATGGTCGAAGAGGAGCAAGCGGTGCGATGAGCAGGAGGCGTGAGGACCCATCAGTGTTGAAGAGGAGGCCTAAGGAGCAGAAGACGTAAGGATTTGTCAACGTCAGTAAGGAAAGTAAAGCAACTAAACCACCATCACAGAAGCACACATTAACTTATATGAATGTCCATACAAACTTATAAGCTAAGATTTCCGGTAAGTTAACTCATCATATAAAAAGTCCATTCTAATTTATATGATGAAGATCTGCAAGTATGTATCTCCTATAATATGTATGTATGCTATTATGTGTTATGCATTATGTCATGTGTCATACAAGTGCAACTCACTCACGCGACTCTATAAACACAAAACTTTCCTACCCGCTGTTGAAGGAGCAAGAGGCGTTGAAAGATAATCCTATGAACAGATAATCATCTAGGGGTGAATATGTGACTTTTTAAAATACTTTAGCAATTCTTTATCACTAAACTATTATAACAGTTACAAAACTCAGATCACAGCACAAGCACAAACAATCCACAACACACTGTACACATAGAATTTATAGCGGTTTCCCTATCTAGGGTACATTCACTTTCCCCCTTCTTCCTCACTAGCAATGTGTTAGATAAGATTATAACTCCTCCTCTTTAACTCAGATCCAAAGATCCTACAGTCTCAGTTTCTATTAAGAAACCAACACTCAGACCAACAACTCCTACCTCAGAGATTCTCCCAATCTCCTACTTCAGGTCCCTCAAAAACCTTACCTCAGCCTTTATAAATTAGGCTTACAACTCAGTGATTCACCCAAAACCATTTACCTCAGGTCCCTCAAGAACCCTACCTCAGTCTTTATAAATTAGACTTACAACTCAGAGATTAGATCTCCTACTCTCTCAGTTCTCAAGGAGATCTTACAAAATTAAGAGCTAAAGACATAAACAATAATCTTCAGAAAACAAGAATTTGTAATCTGACTTATCTGTTAGCACAGATTCTTCAAATCAGCAACAATGGATTTCTTCTTGATAAATTAACTTGCTGAAAAGTTGCTTCTCTGGATCTGCAATCTTCTTGATGTTGATCGGATTGATTTCCTTGAAGAAATTGTAGATCAGATCCGCCTTAATCTTCAGATCTACTTGGTGAAAGGATCTGGAGATTTTCTTGAAGACCTTCGTCTTCTTCCTTCTTCTCGAGATTGTAATAATAATGAGAATATCTGTTTGCTTGATCGATTCTGTCTCTTATCTATATTGGTTGGTGTAGACAACCCCTCTATTTATAGCCTTCATGGATGACTGGTAACTGAATGGTGACATCAACATCTGACATCATACTTCAAATCCTTCCTTAGATGGTTTCTGTTGAAATATCTTATTCCTGTAGCTGATGTGACAGTTCTGACCTGTCTTGACACTTTTGTGTTGACTCTGCACAGTTTCTAAAACACAAGTATCGAGATATTCAAAGTGTCTCGACACTTGTGTCGAGACATCTTAGTAGTCTCGACACAATTCTACTTGGAAGAATTTTTATCTAAAACTTGAAAGTGTCGAGACAGTTGACTTGTCTCGACACAAGCGTTGTCTGTGTCGACATCTTTTAATTCTGCCTTGTGTCGAGACTAGTTGGATTGTCTCGACATAACTGTCTGTCTGATGTCGGAACGTCTATGCTTTAATTCTTCATAGTGTCGAGACAGTTGTTTGGTCTCGACACAATTATACTTAGTAAAATTTCCTGTCTTCTTTGTGTCGAAACAGTTGTATTGTCTCGACACAACTGTTTTAAGCTTTATAGTGTCAAGTATGCTGACTTAATCTTCAAGATGTCGAGAGAACTGACTTGTCTCGACACAACTGTCTTGATTCTTCTGTGTCGAGTTAACTGACTTGTCTCGACACAGCTGTCTTGAATCTTCTATGTGTCGAGTAAACTGACTTGTCTCGACACAGCTGCTGTGGAGGTGTTGATACAGTTAAAGTGTGTCAACATTTTTGTACTTAGCCGTTTTTTTCTACACTACAAGTTGCTGAATGTACACTGTGCTGACTTCACTCAACACAGTGCTGACTCCACTCGACGCTTTTGGTACTTAGACAATTTTTCTTTAAAATCTTGTCAGCTTCTTGTGTCCATCTGCCTAATCAATATGAAATAGACAACCTGCATACATAAACTGAAATATACATCAAATACAAATATGTGTATATCATTGAGTGAAAAGGCTTCTTCAAATCAAGTACATTATGTCCAATATATCCAACAGGCGTGAGGAGCTGGAAATATCGAGATTAAGTTTTGAGAAGACGCCGAGATATAAAAAATCCTTTACACTGCTTAATTGACGTGAAACACGTATTCCGCGCATTTTGACCTTTTAAAAATAAATAAATTTTAATTTGGGTACGTTTTGAAAACGTGTTTCCGAATGTTTTCCATCCCCGATACGCATTCAACTCGATACATTTGGTCATTTTAAATATTCGTGCTTCATAGGTTTAAGAGTTCTAGTGATATTAGATCTAAGGTGTAAGAATAAAGCTTGTTGGCAGAGTATGCATAATAGGAGTATGCAAACCTACATAAGCTATATTTATATGTTTTGACGGACAATATTAGGAAATTGTGTCCGAGTTAACATGCATTTTTTTTAGCAGCCATTATTTTTTTTTTCATGAACTTTCCACATGAAGCCTAATTTTTCCTTTTAGTAGTAATTTGTTTCCCCCCTGATTTCAATTCCTGTAGGTTAGTTGCTCATATTTAGTTGACGAGTCTCTTTAATACTCTATGTTGCATCCTGACGCAGGGTAGGCCGTGTAACAAGGGTTTGCCGACGCTAATGTGAACCTACGTGATTGTGATGCAAAGTGGACTCTTAAATGCAATCTAAATGCTATGCAAATGAATTTTAAAATTCTTTTTAACCCAAAAATAAAATTTTGCAGGGATGTTTTATAAGCGAGGCAAATTAACACAAGATGGAAAATAAATTTTCGGTGCACAAACAAGTCACACTTACGTTGACACATGGTGCTTCAACTACAAACCTTCATAAATGAGCTTAATTGGAAAATACGAAAATGAACGCAACTACACAAATGAAACAATTCCTAAACATACATGCGGTGCTATCCCATATTCAATAATGAAGTAATTAAACACGGTACATAAGTACTAACATGGCATTGAGAATCCGACAGTGGCGAGGGTGATTGTTATATGGGGTCGAACTCAACGGTAAGGATGCAGGCCGGAACTTAGGCTTGCGACAGTAGTGGCTAGAGATCTTTGGGTGACTGTGGGTGGAGGAGAATCTAGATTTAACGGGGTTGTATACCAGGCAGAGGAGGCACATTTTTACTGAATGGAGGAACGTATTCTAAAAACAAAGATGAAAGGTAGTTCCGAGTTAGGCGAAGGATTGATGGGGAAAACCTCTTCGATATAGGTTATAAGTGATTGAATCTGGAGGTGAACGAAGGTGGATGTGGGGTTTACTGGTGGTTCCGCGACTGGGACACAGACCAACGACAAAAGCGAATGGTCGGCGGGTTCGAAGAAGAATAGAGGTGCCAGAATGGGGGTCTGGAGGATGGGATGGTGCGGCTTACGATTTTAAGGAGGCATGACAAGGACATAGGCGTTAGAAGGAACCATTGTGGAGAATGGCGATGGCGGGAGCGACTTGCGATGAAACGTGACCCAGCGGCTACTTCTGGCGAGGGAAATAGTCCTGAACAGGACGGGAATGAGGGAGGATTGCCTTTCCAGGAAGTATACGGGAGGGGAGGACAATGAATAGTTGCGGTTCCTCCTTGAGATCGTTGTCTAAGGGGAAGTTAGGTGCGGTTTTCTACAGGGAGGGATCTTTCACTCTGATACGATGTAGAGTGATACCGAAAAAGAGCGAGAATAATAACAATTTTATAAATTCTCCAATATCTCAAACTACAAGTATGTGTGTGTGTGTGTATATATATATATATATATATATATATATATATATATATATATATATATAGGAAGAGAGAGGGATTCCCAATCCAATGATGTGAGACTAAATAAGAAGACTAAGTGAACTTATAATTGGGCCACATTTGTTGAGCTTTTATATGATTTTTTCTAACATTCTCTAACAATAGTAAAAGACACTAAAAAGATAACAATAACTAGGCCTGTCACCCGTGACACATAAAAATTATCTTTGCCTCTGTTCGTTTCGCAAGAATTGAGATGCATGAATTGGAATTGAAGTCAATTCCAATTCTGCTGTTCGGCTGAATGCATGAATTCTATCACAGGAATTAAAATTAGTAATTTCACTGTTCTGATGCATATTAGAATTTTTTGCCTGAGAGCGCATTTTTCATCTGGGCGCGCATTTTTCGCCCGGGCGCGCATTTTTCGCCCGGGTTGAATGCAGGATTTCTATCACAGGAATTGAAATTAGTAAAAATAAGTACCTTGATTCAATGAATGCGCAAAGCAATGAAACGGATTGTTATTCTTGTTCCAACGATCCACTAGGATAACATGCACTATCTCAAAAAAGGTAGACACATTTTCTTCTCTTTTCTTCTTATGAGAGTAGATAGTCTTCCTCACTCTTTCAATCATTGTGTCCCACATATCATAATACTAGGTGAAGACAAGACTTATCTGTATCGCAAAAGCGAATCATGTCATATATTTGAGTGGTGAATGAAAGAATATACTCAATGGAATTTCACCAATCATCATCCAAGGCCTTCTCTTTCATATGTCTTGCCTTTTCCATATCATCATCATAATATAGAAGCCAATGATCACTAATAACCATTCTCTGGAGTCCATTCTTTATAAGTTTGAATCGTTTTAACATGATGACAATTGATGCAAAATGAGTTTTGACAATAAATAATAATTACAAGCTCATTAAACATAGTTAATTTTATGGAATGATTCATTATATAGTTTTTAATGAACATGACATCATCACCAATATGGGTAATCCACGAACATTCTTCACACGTAACCACATTATTCTCCGAATTCTTAGCGACACATGTTCTTCAAAGCTAGATTGAAAGTGTGCACCACACAAGGAGTCCAAAAAATTGATGGAAACCCACTCTCAATTAATTGGCCCGCCCCCGTGCAATTCGCTGCATTATCTGTTATAACTTTAACAATCTTTTCATATCTGATTTCTATAATGACCTCTTTGATCAAAGAAACAATGAAATACTTGTCCTTGGTTTGACCTTCACAATTAACCGCCTTCAAAAACATTGTTTTTGAATCGGTTATTGCCATAAAATTAATGAGTGGTCTTTTTTGTGGATCGCTCCATCCGTCGCTTATAATACTAACTCCTTTCTCTGCCCACATTCCTCGAATAGGAGCTAATCTTTTTTCAATTTCGATCTTCTTCAACAACAATGTAGTTCTTAGAGAATTATATCCGGGTGATACGTATCCCGCAAGGTTATGACTAACGACAAAAGAATATGATTCTCTCCAATAAGGATTTCTTGCTAGATTGAAAGGCAACCCCGCCGAATAAAATGCCTTAACAATTAAAGCATCTAAATGAGCTCTATCCTCATTATTGAATGCACTAGAAATTGAATACTTTTCTCTACCACTTGGATCGTCATTTCTTCTCCGCTTATCACCAATACTCCTAGCACTTCCAACTCCACTTGAAGTACTTGGAGCTACCGATATAAATTTTGGAAGTCTTCGCTCAATAAACTCTTGAGCATCTTTATCTTCCTTCAACATGTCCTTGTATGTAGAAGCCGAAACCTTGTTACATGCTCCAATTCCGCTACTCTTGATCCTCAATAAATGACCCTTCACACAAGTGTATGAGCTTTTGTAAAGCTTACCATAGAAATTACATATCCAACTTATACTTCCACCTTCTTCAGTTAACTTGTTCCCTCTTATCACATATTTCCAAAGAGGCTTTTCGTCATTTTCATTAACGCCGCTGCTTGAATCCATGGTATGGAAGATAAGATCTAAAAGAATCAATGCAAAACTAAAGTGAAGACCGAAGAGAACAAGTGAATGGTAATTGGTAAATATTGCAGAAAAATGACAGATAAAAATTAAATGTACAAAATAACATTTTAACTCCACAAAAACATGAAGATGTTTTTAAATGTACAAAATCATATTTCGGCTGTACATAATCACTAGGGCAAGTAATCACATTTCAGCGGTACAAAATTAAATGTACATAATCACATTTCAACTTCACAAAAACACGACGAAGAAGACTAGGGCAAACAATCACATTTCAAGTTGAAGAAGACTTACCAGTAACACGCCGACGGGTTTTGAAGCGACTTCGGGAGAAAGACTGCGTGAAAAAGGGCAAATAATCAGGGCAAATAAAGAAGCAGAAGAAGAAGATGAAGAAGCAGAAGAAAAACTGCGTGAAAAAAGGCAAATAATCAGGGCAAATAAAGTCTGGAGCGACTTCGGGAGAAAGATCGCGTGAAAAAAGGCAAATAATGAGGGCAAATAAAGAAGCAGAAGAAGAAGAAGAAGGGAAAGAAGGAGAAGAAGAAGAAGAAGAAGAAGGGAAAGAAGGAGAAGAAGAAGGAGAAGAAGGAGAAGGAGGAGAAGGAGGAGAAGGAGGAGAAGGAGGAGAAGAAGGAGACTTACCAGCGAAGGGAACATGCCGACGGGTCTGGAGAGATTTCGGGAGAAAGAAAAAGTCGACTTCGGGTCTGGACTCTGGAGCGATTTCGGGAGAAAGAATAAGAAGACTTTGAGAGAAAGTCTGCGGGCGCGAGTGAAAACCTAAACCGTGTTTATAAGTTCCTGGCGTGAATCCGGATCATTTCCGCAGAATCGTGTATCCCAACTGCAGGATACGCGATTCTGATTTATTTATTTTAAGTTTTTTAAAAACGTTTCCTATAGTTTTGGAAACGCATTTCCGAGCGTTTCCGGGCGTTTCCCGTATCCTAAACGCGTTCGAGCCGGTGCTTCACAGATGCTCGCCGGCGGAAAATGCGTGTCGGGCGGAAAAATGCGCGTCCGGGCAGAAAAACGCGTGCCCGGGAGGAAAAACGCGCGCCCGGGAGGAAAAACGCGCACCCGGGCGAAAAACGCGCCCCGTGCGAAAAATGCTTGTCTGGGCGAAAAATGCGCCCCCGGGCAAAAAATGCGCGCCGGACTGAAAAATGCGCGCCCGACCGAAAAATGCCTGTCCGGGCGGAAAATTGCCCATCCGGGCGGAAAAATGCCCGTCCGGGAGAAAAAATGCTTGCCCGACCGAAAAATGTGCGCCCGACCGAAAAATCCGCGTCCGACCGAAAAAATGCGCGCCCGAGCGAAAAATGCGCCCCTGGGCGAAATATTCACGCCCGGGGGGAAAATGCCCGTCCTGTTGAAAAATTCGCTCTTGCGCAAAAAATGTGCACCCAGGCGAACAATAGAGTTGACGTCGAGGTCTTTTTGAGATGGTCGGGGGTGTACTAGTAGGGGTGAGAATTGCGAATGAAGACCTCACGAGATCAGAATTGTGGGATGCATATTTCCTTTATAACCAATTCCTATGAAAATTGAAATGAATTCCAATTCCGAGGTATTTTTATAGCCGCCAATTGCTGGAATTGGAATTGTCAATTGAATTCCAATTTCAACGCTCCAATTCCGACCTAACGAACGGATCCTTTGTATTTGTCTTATTTTTATTATTGAATATTGTATTTATTCTCAGTTTTTGTGGATTTTAACTTGTAAAATTTGTGCCAAGATATCTTGTGATTCGCAGGCTTGGTTCGCTTTGTATTTGTTGTTTCACACTCATATATTTACACGTTTGTTTTTGTTCTCTTATTTGAAATTTTAGTTTGTTGTGGTTGTTGTGGTACTATTTATAATTCTCTTTGTTACATGCTTAATTGTCAGATAAAATTCATGTATTCATAGAGTTGATCTATATTTGCTAGATCTGTCCAACATCACAAGGCACCCTTTGGGAAAAATGAAACTCATCTTATACTGAAAGAATCATGATTTTTCTCCCCTTTGCCAAAGATTATTATTCCTTGTATATATTATTTCTTGTTTTCTTTTCTGTGTAGAGTAGAACTTTTCTATTAAGGATTTTTCTTCATTCTTCAGGTCCAAAGATCTTTACAGATAATAAGGGACAAGCAAGAACTTGTGGAGACCCAGAAGGAGCTGACAAAACTTCACCTCCCCCAAACTGAAACTGCTCTTTCCAGCCTCTCCCAGAAACACAACAATGAGGATGCTGCTTCCAACCAGCAGTTAGCTCTTGCGCTTCCTAACCAAGTATCACCAGCAGCCCCCTCTAGAGCTCCTGATCTGAACCTGTCATCTCATCACTCTCCGCTTGCTTCTCTGAACCCGCCTCCACACGGTCAATATATTCTAAATCAACCCGATGCACCTCATCCATTGCAGATGTCTCGAATGCCAATTCTTTCCGCCCCAACACCACCGCTGCCACAGCCAAGACTGAACCAGCTTACTCAACAGCCGCAATTCACTCAATATCAGCAGCAATGGACTCCGCCAGTGCTACGTCAACATACTCCTGAAGCATTCCAAGTAAGCAGCATGCCGCCGCCCACTCGCTATTCCTCTCCGCTACCGAATGGATATGGAGCTTCTTTTGTGCCACAGCCGCATCTTAAGAACGGATATATGGGAGCTAGCCCGTACCCGCCTCGGTCCTACGCACAGGGTTATAATCCGGCGTTTTCGGTCGATAGAAGCAGAGCCGCTCCCTCCCAAAACTACCAGCTGGGTAAACAATCAGCGCATGATCACCCCAATGGAGAGGTGATCGAAAAGGCTGTTGGCATGGGCTATGCGAGGGATCACGCGGTTAGTGTTGTGAATCAGATGGTGGAGACCGGGAAGCCGATTGACTTCAATGCCTTGCTTGACGGGCTCAATGCACATTCTAAAGGAGCGCCTCCTCGGGCTTGGTAGGAGAAAATTTGAATCAGGAAGGTAGTTCTCAGAGTTTGTAGATAATGCATTACCAGCTGCGTTTTCTTCTTCCTTTTAGTTGTGATGTTTCTGTATTTTACTGGATACGTGGGCATGTTGATTGTTGAGATTGTGAATTCCTTCAAGAAACTTTCGAGTGATGAACAAGTTGTAAAGGCATAGGGTTGAGGATTTTGAACTTTCTAATTACTGGTAGTTTACGGGGATATGAGTTTAGGGGAAAAAACTGACATTCTCTTAAGGCCTTGGTTCCACAAAAATTATGCTTCTTTTGGTGCGGTGTTTTTGGTCCAGTGAGTTTGGGAAAATACGCCACAGTTATAGAATGTAACCGCCACACGCAGAAAAACTAATTTTAACATTTAAGTGTACGAAGTTTCTTAGGTGAGGTTGAGCGTTAACGAATGACGGTTCACAACCACTGTATTAACGATTGCTATCGCTGTGCCAGGGTTATGCATTGTTGGAGGTTGAGGGTGTTGGGATCATGAAAATGAATAGGGCAGAATGGGAAATTGCTTTACCATGTAAATTTTATAGTCTTTATGTTATATTTATTGTCATCTTGTTCTCTAATATTTTTTTTTAGGTTTAATACATGAGCAATTTCTTTTTATATCATTGTAACATTGGGTGGATGATTCATATATAGGTAGTTTACTTAGATATTCACATGAAATTGTAGTACTGAAAATTATTGTCATGAATTTATTAGAGTTTGATTTTTTCTGTTTTGAAAATTTCAGCTGCATAAATATTGCAAGTCTGTTATCAGTGTCCAAAATGTTAAATTTAGGCTCTGTTTGGGGTAGTGGTGACAGTGAAAAATGCAGTTGTGAGAAATTAATGGTGACATTAGAGCTATCCAAAAAATTATTTTGGAAAAAAATTTATAAACTATTTAAAAAATCTTCATTTAAAAGGATTTTTAAAAAGATGTTTATGTTTTTTTATTTGGAAGAATAATTTTTTAATAATAGATGTTTAACATTTTAATAATAAAAATATGTTTTTTGCAATTATTTATCATATAAATAAGTAAATATTATATATATCCGAAAGCAAATATCACAAATGAGTAAGAATCATGAATGAGAACTATTCAAATAAAATAAGAAAAGTTGAAATAAGAGTAATTTTTAGAAAGTCATGTTGGTTTGACTACTTAAAAGCGCCCAAAACACCGTTCTTGTAAAAGCCCTTTTGAAAAAGCCCATCATTCAAACAATATAAAAAGGGCGATGACAATGAGAATAGATCTTTTTCCACCTCCACCGCCATCCCAAATAGAGCCTTGATTAGTTGTGAGGAAGTGATACTGAAATTTCTTAACAAATGAAATGTTATAGTCATCTTTAAAATGACTTTTTTTTAAAAAAATTTTTATGTATTTGATAGGTACCCCTTTACTTATAGAGAATTTGAGCTGCAATTAACAAAATCCTATATACGAGAGGAATGCTCAAAGTGGAGGGAGCGGGAGGTTCCAAAAAACAAAGTGCCCATAGTGGAGGACTTGAACCGCCAAAGAAAGCCACCAGCCCGCATGAATTTGTAATCACAAATAGAAAAAGTTAAATCATACATCATTTGAGTTTGTCTAATTTCAGGTACTAAAACTCTATTTTTTTATATTTCATGTGCATCAAATATAACCATTACACTAAAGAAAAGGCTAAAATTAATGTGAAGAAGGTGAAACCATACTACAAATCCCTCATTGATAAGTAAACATTTTGTATTATACACCATCATTCTTACATTATAGAATATTTTTTTTTGGGGAATTTATCTATAATTTAAAACATGTTCATCAAATATTGCATTATTTTCCTGCCAAATTGAATTGTTGAGAGCCTAGATCAATATACATTTATTGAAATCTCCACGTTGGTATCACATTGCCACATCAACTTGAATGAATGCATTCACACCTAATTTCACTGGGAGTGGGTTCGAGCGACCAAGCGGAGGGGCTAAGGCGGCGATTCACCTCCTGAAGGAGTCCGATGTAAGATCCCCCTCTCGGAACACAAGGCACGGCCGATAGGAGTCTTATGCCCAGAATAGCAGTCTTGTGGTAGCATCAGCACACGAGCTAATCTGTACCACAAGTCGTCTATTCTGCGGGCTAATTTTCAACATCACATTGTCAACCCATCAATAAAAGAATAACACAAAAGTCATAATCCACAATAAGTAAAAGTCCAGAAATAAACAATAAACAGAAAGCTACACAAAAGCTCCTGCAAATATCAAAATACAAAATGGCCTAAAGGGGCTACAACAAAAACACTCGCTCACATCTGTCACTGAGGGAAGAGAAGGAATCGTAGTGTCAGACCCTGTCCTCCCAGGCCTGGCTGCCCTCCTGCACGGGGTGCTGCTGCTGCTTTGTCTGCGGGGTGTCCTAAAAAAAGTGGGTGTAGCAACCGTTAGTCATAAAGACATAGCGGCTTCACATCCTCCCACCCCGACAACTCTTAGGCACCAGACGAGAGGAAAGAAAGGGGACACAATATAATCAGTAAGTACAAGTATAGCAGGTGGTAAACACTAAGCTAGCAATTAACAATGACATCAGTAGTAATGTAAGCACAATAAGAGTAAGTAACAACAACAAGTGAGTAAGAGCATAAAAGTCTAGCAGTATAATATCACAAGTACATAATTGAACTTAACTTATAAAAGCGCTCAAACAAATTTATAAGTTAAGAATCGGGTACAACATGAAGTAACTCATCATACAAAAGTGCTCATACAAATATATATGATGAGGATATCATGCGGTGCAATGCAATGAATGTCTTATAATAACTTACCTATGCTTACATACGCATCCTGTTTTGTTATGTTGACATAGACCTTTAATTCCCACTTTTCGAGAGGTAACAAACTTCTCAAACATCAACCGCAGTGGCCAAATGATAACAGTGGAGCGGGCATCTCCACTACTAGGCGAACAAACACACTACAGGCCTAGGCCTCTGTACGCCTCAACGCTAACAAAACCAACAATAGAGCT
The DNA here is from genome assembly GCA_039513925.1 of Platanthera zijinensis. Lineage (NCBI taxonomy): Eukaryota > Viridiplantae > Streptophyta > Magnoliopsida > Asparagales > Orchidaceae > Platanthera > Platanthera zijinensis. The sequence goes on along the minus strand of CM077087.1, from coordinate 35,565,536 downwards.
CCTGCGTACTACAACACAAAAGGGGTCTTGGGAAGTAAACACCAAGAGCCCAGCCCAACTGGCCTAAACAACATGAAAGGAGTCTTTGGGAAGTAAACACCAAAGATCCCAGCCCAACCGACTCAACTGGCACGAAAATGGTCTTTGGGAAGTAAGCACCAAAGAATCCAGCCCAACCGACCAAGGTCTATCTGCCAGCTTACGTCAGTGTGACGATCGGTAAGCCCGTAGACCTGCCACAAGTAATCCTCAACTCAGGATTATTCAACAACCATGTATCAACATACACACCATGTAATTCCCATGTACCAAACGCGCAAATAAGCACTCAAGGACATCCAACCGCGTTCTTACACAATACATCCCAGGGTACAACATATCCTACGGTTACCAACAAGGCATCACCCGATCGAGTGGAGCGTTGCCATAACACCTTGCATCAATACGAGTAAAACATGGAATACTAATTCTAAGGATCCTACAAGACAACCTGTGCCTTAACAACATGGTGAAGTCACCTTACATATGCCTCGCACTTCAATATGTCATTTTCGTCATCTTTTACCTCATACAATTATTCAGACATCATTATAATCCTAAAAAACGCAAGCTTCCGAATGTGAGACAAACATCTATTAAGTATTTATTTGAAAGATAATATGACATCCATATTCGTTGAGATTCATATCATAGATCAAATCTACCATTTTAAATATTCTTACAAAGTTTCAGCCCATCCAGACATCATGGTGATCATTTACGACGCCAATATTTATAATACCATATATCAATATCTCTGCAAATACTTATCTAAAAATTATGAAATTCAACAAGGATGATTACAATATCATCAAACATTTGACTGCCAATTTTTATAAGTATCGGATGATTATTTTAAGAGAAATCCAAGAAACATCAAAATCTGCACGTTTACGACACAACTTACGGAAACTGGATTTTTCGGAGCTACAGACTACCAAAAATTAAGTTTAACTCCATTCCGGAAAGATATTTCCAAGGACTACAACTTTCCTGTAGAGTCTCAGGTCCAGATCTAAGTCTATCACACCTAAAATCAGATTTGAACTCGGCCGTGCAAAGCTGGACAGAATCTGTCCTGTACATAATTATTTCAGAACAACTTTGATTTTACTTCTAGGGAGCTACAAAGGTCCTCATAAAATGCGCAATCACTCGTTGAAAAGGCATTTCTGAGGGCTATAACTTTCATGTTGAGCCCAAGACCTGAATCTGACTGAATCATGTCTAAAAATGAGCTTGAAGTCCGTCATACGTACAAAACAGATTTGTCTTTTATTATAATAAAGTTTCTGCACGAATCTTAAAGACCGATGGACAACATCTGTTCATCTTCTTCCTCCAGTCAACGTACAAAAGCGTTTAACTTCTCTCCTCCTTTTCTCCCTCAATAGACCACCGTTCTTCACGAAATCAAGTCGGTCGCCTTCGTATTGAAGAGAGGAAATGACTGAAGATATTTTCATGGCGGCCGACGCCCTAGAACGGAAATTCTAGCGTGGTCACTTACTAGAAAACTCCATTAAACTCACCAAAATCAAGCTCTCTTGAGCCCGACGTCTCTCCTAATTTCGGATCTAAAGATTTAGCATCAAGAGAAAGGGTAGAAAGCTCACCTGATTTGCGTCCAGGGATCAAGTTCTTCTCCTCGGTGGCATAACGGTGGTGGCGGTGCTCTAAATCATTTTCCTGGGCTTGTTCTTCCAAAAAGGGTGCTGGCCTCAGCGTTTGGGTGATGAGAAAGTGTTGAGGAAGGTCTAATGGAGAAGGAGAAGCTTGAAACCTTTCATAAGATGGCGACGGGAGACTTTTTCCCATGTTTTTGAATGACAAGCGTCACGTGTCGCCTTCTTATTGGACTCGATCTTAGTTATCACATAAAATAAATTTTGGAAGTGCCAAGAGGTCATTAATGTGCCGTATGTACAAGTCCCGAAAATATTTCCGTGTTCCGGTTTGGTCCACTCTGCTTCCCAGACTGCAAACAACAAAGACAACACACATGATTTGACGCCAAGTCCATTCGTCGACCTCACTCGGCGGGTTCGTCGACCTCACTCGGCGGGTTCGTCGACCACACTCGGCGGGTTCGTCGACCTCACTCGGCGGGTTCGTCGACCTCACTCGGCGGGTTCATCGACCTCACACGGCGGGTTCGTCGACCTCACACGGCGGGTTCGTCGACCTCACTCGGCGGGTTCGTCGACCTCACTCGGCGGGTTCGTCGACCTCACTCGGCGGGTTCGTCGACCTCACTCGACGGGTTCGTCGACCTCACTCGACGGGTTCGTCGACCTCACTCGACGGGTTCGTCGACTTTACTTAACTTTTCGTCGAGTGAGGTCCGTCGAGTTACTCGACGATTCGTCGAGTTTACTTGACAGTTCGATCCATCGAGTTCACTTGACGATCTGACCTACCAGCCACCCTCGTGATCTTTGAGTTCTCTCTCTCCCAAACTTTCCTACCGAGCCTAATCGACCCAAAGTGACACAAAACAAGCACGAGGAGTCTAGCTCAAAATGAGACGTTACAACCGACGCGTTGAAGCCAGATAGAAACAGACTCACAGAGCTCAGAGGAGAGTTCATCTTAGGGCCAGTTTATTTTCCTGCAAATCCCTTTTTCTCGATTGTAAATAAACTTTTAAATTTATGTAAAGAACTTGTTTCTTTTTTGACTTTGCAGTACATTGTACTTTTGCATGTAAACATGTATACTAGGCAACCATAATTTGACAGCACACCCGTTCGAACTGGAATAACTTAGAATGCCTTAAATTGAATATCACTGTACTTAAACTCGAACCTCAGGCGACCTCATACCGAATGTCCACCTATTTAGATAAGAGAAGACCAAGCGACCACGTGGTGAGTGTCCGTTTATCCAGATAAGAGAAGACCAGACGACCTCGTGATGAGTGTCCGCCTATCCAAATAAGAGAAGACCAGGCGACCTCGTGATGAGTGTCCGCCCAGAGTATCAATCCATTGTGAATCGTTGAGCGAACGGTTCTTAGCAAAGTGTTGCGATCTGTCAAGCAAACACTTGCCGGACAGATCTCGGCAAAGCACTGCGACTCATTAGTCGGGCACTTGCCTCGGGAAACGTGGGATTATGCTCCTTTGAAGGAGTTATCCGCTACTCCATGTGGTCCACTTGCCAAAGGTTAAAGATTCCATCCGGATCCAAGGCATCCGTATGACTCGTCTGCACGCAATGCTGAAAAACGCTGGTGGGGAATAAACGCCTGTTTGCTCAGAGCTTGATCTCGGAAGAAAAGTGGTAACACTGACAACGCCTCGGTCAATGCACGACTGGTACACACATCCGGATCTGTCACATATGTCGCTCGAGAGTATCTCACGAGGGCAGTCATCGCGATCTTATGGTGGGGGAAGTGACTCACACTGGCAGGAGGGTCAGAGGCTCGAGGACCCGTGTTCTACGACGTCTGGATACGTCCAAAGTGGTCTCACCAGGAACGGGTAACCAGGCATGGGCGTTAATCCCAAATCTATTTTAAGTTCATCTCGGATGTTATGAACTTCGAGAGAGTGCACTCTGCATGACCTGATTTTTTTTTTAAAAGGAAGATGTTATATCTTTCATTGAAGAATTCTTAGTCAGATAGATGATAAAATATAGTGGAGGAAGAATGCAGAACTGTAGACGTCAGGCTGCCTGCACTAGTTAGGCGGGCGAGCGGCCCTGGCCATCGTTTTTGACCAGAGACGGGGTGTACTCCTCTGTCAACCAGCAAGCCAATCCTCCTTGACTGGCATTGGAATATATTCCTCCACCGGACTTGCGATTTGTGTTCCTCCAAGGGGGAATGGGAAATACTCCTCCACCGTGCCCGAAGATTGGGTTCCCCCAACTCGAGGTGGTACGTACTCCTTTGCTGAATTTACAGACCATATATAACACTCTCTAACCGTTTTCGGGTCACTCCTAACCCGAAACTGCTTCAACTCTGATAAGTTGAAGCAATGACTTGGAAATCATCCAGGAGCGGCCTCCCAAAAATTGCGTTCTAGCTGCTGGGAGCATCAATAACCAGGAAAGATTCCTTCCTGACTATGTCGCATAAGATGATTGTCAGATGCACACTTCCTTCAACTTCCTTCCTCTCCCGTGAAAAGTCATAAAGGGGGATGTCACATGGCCTTCGGCGGCTCGTCCTTCTTCAGAACTTCATAAGCGGGTTTGAAAAGGACGTTAACGGAACTTCTCGTGTCTACCAGAATTCTGGCCACCACATAGTCCCCCGGGATGGCCTTGATGACGACCACGTCGTGGAAGAGACTGATGAACTGGGGAAGGTCCTTTACCTTGAACGTTACCGCTCCGCGGGGAGGCGGAGCCAAGGATGCAGAAGCTACTTCTCTTCCTCTCAACCGCCTCAGACTCCCCTTGCGAGAGTATTCTACTCCGACCCCACCGTGGATGTAGTTAATACTCCCAAGCGTGCCAACCCCTTCCATTTCTACACATTCTTCTTCCTCGCTCTCTCGCTCGACTAGAATACATCTTGGGGCACTCGGCCCCTCCACGACTTTTTCCTTCCCCTTCCGCGATGGGGGGGGGGGGGCTTCTCCAACTCTTCGCAACCACCTTTCTGCCAACAAGTACTCCAGCTTTTTCTCTTCCAGCAACTTTTCCAATAAGCTGCGAAGGACCCGACAATTCTCTGTGTCGTGTCCCACATCAGGTGGAACTTGCAGTAGAGGTTGGGATTTTCGTTCCCGACTCCTCCCTTCATAGGCATCGAGGGACAGAAGTCGGGTTGTAGCTGAAGAACTTCTAAAACCTTTTCCATCGGCATCCCGATGTCGGTGTACTCTTGCGCATCACTCTCCCACGACTCTGTGGAGGCTCCTAGTAACAATGGTGGCAGACCATTCTCTTTTTGCTGCTATTGAGGGTACCCCGACCTCATTTATTGAAATACTCGGGGTCCTTGGTAACGAGGATTGCGCCCCCTTTGATGCGGGAGGCGAGACTCTTGACGAATGAAGTTATTTTTCTGCGGTGGCCCCGAGGGGAGACTGGAAGAACTGTGGGGGCGCTTCTCCCCTAACTTCGAAAGAATTGCAACGAAGTACTCGTTGTTTACTCTCCCTCAATGAATTGATTGGCACTTTCAATGAGCTCTGCATAGGTTTTGAGATTTCTTTCACTGATCATAAACTTAAAGAGTCCTAGGCGGAGTCCGTTTGTGAGCGCGACTCCGTAAACTTGAGGGTCCACATCTTGGACCTCCATGATCAAACTTTGAAAGCGATCCACATACTGCCCCGTTTTTTCCTTCGCCCGCTACTTGATTTGGAAGAGTGCATCGACATCCGCCCTTCGCCGTTTCAAGGCGGTGAACCTCTGCAAGAAATCCGTCGTCAACTCTCTGATGGAGGTGACCGAACCTGGAAGAAGGCTGTGAAACCACTCCCTAGCCTTTCCGTCAAAAGTGGTGGAAAAGAGTTTGCAGCGCAGGGCCTCAGAGAGGGGCTGCAAAGACACGATGTCGTCGAAAGCCTGCAAGTGAGAGGACGGGTCCTCCTTCCCTGTGAAGCGAGGAAGACAGGTGATGGGGATCGACGACACTCGCGCGCCTATTCCCGCAGGAGACGGTGTTCGGTGACCCGTTTGGGCGATCCGAGTCCGCGAATGCGCCCGAATGGTTGTTTCGAGCCAGATTTATATATTATAATTTTTTTTTTATGATGTATTGGGCCCTCGATCGGCCCAAACATTATTAATCGTCCGATCGGATGCCCTAGGCTTATTTTTCCTATTCCTCTATATATACTTATGTGTGAGGCTGAATTGGGTGTCGAGAGTTCCCTTACTGTAACTTGCCGGTCTTCCTTCGGTGGATTCCGAAGGGCGCGTCTCGACTGTTCCGCGTCTGCACAGCCCGCCGCCTCCGTCCGCCCCGTCCCCGCCCAGGTTCGACCTTTCTCTTCCCCCTCTTGCAGCCATTCGCCGTCCCCATCCCGATCCGGCCCATCTCCCTCCCTCGCAGCCTTCCGCCGGCCCCGTACAGTCCTCCTCTGGCAGCCCTGTCCTTCTCCGCCCTCACCCAACCACAAACACCTCCCGACCATCCTTCTCCTTCCCCGTTTCCCCTCCCCAAGCCCCGCCGCGCCTTCCTCCGCCCCACCTGGCTCCAGCTTCCTTCGTCGGCCCCTGACCCTCCAGATCCACGGCCCTAACTCGTCGATCGGCCACTCTCTCTCTCCCATCCTCCGGATCTCATAGGACCTCGCCCACTCCCACCCGTTCTCCTACAGATCTCATGTTCCGCCCTCCCAAATATCTCAAATATGAATTTTCCTGATTACTGGCAGCCCCACCGTGGAACCACCATCAAGTCGGAAGCACTCCCACCAACGGTTCTCCATCCCGAAGGTAGGCCGCCGCGTGCATAAGTAAATCTAGGTATGGATGTTCTATTTCTTTCCATTGATTGCTTTGGTTTAAACTCTTGCTTTGGGAATTAACTTTCATTAGCATTCGTATCGTTGTGTTGTAATTTGCGGAGCGTATTCGGCGCACTTGAATGAAATTACGCCTCATTTCGCCGGTTGATTATGATTACTCTCTACTCGTCAGTGCTTGTTAAACAATTGTGCAATTGGTATTTAGATGCTTCATGAATCTTAATTACTTGCTTAATGATCTTAATTTGGATCGTCATCTCATGATCACACGTGCACTGTATTTAGATTGCATTTTCATTTGTTGATTAAGGCTTTTGTGCGTCGTCCACCAACTGTAGACTCGTGCTGCATCAAATTGGTATCAGAGGCAGGTTCGATTTGCGTCACACTTTTACATGCAGTAGTGAAGTCCATAGGCAGTGTCTCATGGCATATCATTTCGACGATCATCCTTATTTGCATTCCGCTCCTCCTAGATATCGTGCCGACCCATCGCCACGATTTGCTAGAGACGATCGCTATGATTCTAGAACTATAAGTTACTGTCACTACGCCATGCCACGACTTGACGTTAGTAGAGTTGAGTATCTTCATAGAGCCCCTCCAGAGAGATCTTCATACTATTTTGATGATCACCCTCGCTCATCGCCGCCCGCTCGTAGGGATCACAGTCACCCTCTGACACACCGTGAGTCTTTTAGGGACGAGCATTTTGATGACTATTCGAATCCCTATAAGGGTCACCACTATGTGGATAACCTCACGCATTTGGGTCCCCCTATTGTTCCACTAACAAAGATACCTGAAGCCGAATTTCAACGATTGGTTCTTGAACAATTTGATCTCGTACATGCTCAAATGGATCGCCTGAAATCTGCCATTGAGGAAACCTATAGTGTGACACATCTGGATTCAAGTCAAACCACTGATGCGTGCAGTACACCCATAGTTATGAGCGAGTCGTCACCTGATTTTGGTACTCTTCCCCTTAATGAGCCTCCATGCCCACACAATATTGAGGTAGAGCATGATCATGGCCGTGTAGCACAGGGGGAGAGCATCATTAGCACGTCGAGTGAGTTTGGTCGCGAGAGTAAGGTCGAGCAACCCAGTGACATTGTGATGATCTATCTATCATCTGCACCTTATGTTGGCCTCGTCACCCCCTTGGTTATAGACCCATTTCTTGACACCTCACCGACCAACCCCCACTTGAGTATGGATTCATCTCACTCTCCCCTTAGCCTTACCTCGAGTCATGTCATGACCGAGAGCCTCGAGCCTCGCGTCGATATCGTGGTGGTGGTCTTACCGCTTTTGGATACACCACCCTTATTGGTAGTACCCACTTGGAGGATCATGAACCTACTGACGAGTTCTTTAATGATCCCCCTAACAAGCCTCCTGATGAACCCCCACTACCTTGTGAGATTGACATCCCGTTGAGCGCGTCATCTGTGAGAGCCGACTTATTGACACCTCTCTCATTCATGCCTCGTACGTTGCTTTGGAGAGCAGGTCTTGAGTGTAGCAATGAGGATGTAGGGCATTTCCTAGGCATACTGGAGCACCCTCCCGATGTGCAGAGAATTGAGTGTATGACCCACCCCACTCGCGATGAGTTTTTCGACATACCGCCGGTTGACCTGCCAGATGAGTTCTTTCCTATCGGCAACACTCACCTAACTCGAGTGTCATATCCTTTTAGTGATGTCTCCGCAGCTCACTCAGGCGATCGTCGTCTTTGCGACGAATTTTCATGCGTACCTCCTGGTGAGCCGCCTAATGCATCACGTTCCTAGAGAGATATTAGTTACCATAGGAGTTCGTATTGGGGTGTTGGCACCTCGCACGGTCACTCTGACACTCATCACACACTCACTGAGTTTTATTACACTCCTCCCGACGAACCCCTTGATAAACCACCTCTTGCAAGGAACCTTCGCCACATAAAACTTGTCGAATGTCAGTGTACCGTGTCTGGCGAGTTTTTCATGCATCATTCATGCGAGCATGTCATCTTTTGGGTTCATCATCTGCATAAGTATGTCGAGCCGTCCATTCAGCTCACACATGCACTTCATGTCATCATTTGGGTTCGTCATTTGCATCATTGGTCTGTTGAGTTGTCTGTTTATCATACACACACACTACATAAGACAGTCCGGAGAAAGATCGCGACCGGTAATGAAATTTATAAAGCTCAGGCTGATCTGCACGGGAGGGAACAATTTTTTGATATTGGAGAGCAAGATATGATCCGCCATCGACCTGAGAGGCTCCTCCTGGGGGCAGCGAAGAAGTTAAGTGCTAGCCGAATGGGCCCCCATACAGTCACTCGACGTATTCGTGTGAACGCTTATAAGGTTGATATCTCACTGGACTTGGAAATTCACTGGGTGGTTAATGTGGAAGATTTAACTCCACTGCGAGGAGCGAGTGCATGTGGACCCATGGTTTCTAGCTACCCCCTGAGCCACTGCTTGTCCCACCCTTTCTTAGCACCTCCCCACCTACTATGCCTGGGTAGTCGCGGGCGGATGAGCACCGCTCGGAGGAGTCCACATCCCAGCTGGCAGTACCAGTGACACAACATTCAAACGAAGACACATTGCTGCTACAGTTGCCTACGCCTACCAGAGAGGCACTGCAGGTTGTTGGTCATGACTTCACTACGACGGGCGGTTCGGTGGTCCTGCGGAACTTGGTCCATTGGCTTGCCCGCCCGACTTTCGATGACACTTGCATTTCTGTTGTGGAGCTCGAGAGACTAACCCCGGACTTACGTCGAGAGTACGATCGTCTTCACTCACCGGAGATGAGTGCTTTCAAGTCGGGGGGAGTTGATGGAGATTGACAACACTCGCGCACCTATTCCAGCAGGAGACGGTGTTTGGTGACCCGTTTGGTCGATCCGAGTTCGCGGATGCGCCCGGATGGTTGTTCCGAGTCATATTTATATATTATAATTTTTTTATGATGTATTTGGCCCCCGATCGGCCCATACATTATTAGCCGTCCGATCGGATGTCCTAGGCTTATTTGTCCTATTCCTCTATATATACTTATGTGTGAGGCTGCATTGGGTATCGAGAGTTCCCCTAATGCAACTTGTCGGTCTTCCTTCGGTTGATTCCAAAGGGCACGTCCCGACTGTTCCGCGTCTGCCCAGCCCGCCGCCTCCGTCCGCCCCGTCCCTGCCCAGGTTCGGCCTTTCTCTTCCACCTCTTGCAGCCATTCGCCGTCCCCGTCCCGTCTCCCTCCCTCGCAGCCTTCCGCCGGCCCCGTACAGTCCTCCTCCGGCAGCCCTGTCCTTCTCCTCCCTCACCCAACCACAAACACCTCCCGACCATCCTTCTCCTTCCTCGTTTCCCCTCCCCAAGCCCCGCCGCCCCTTCCTCTGCCCCACCTGACTCCAGATTCCTTGGTCGGCCCCTGACCCTCCAGATCCACGACCCTAACTCGCCGGCCGGCCACCCTTTCTCTCCCATCCTCCGGATCTCACAGGACCTCACCCACTCCCACTCATTCTCCTACAGATCTCGCGTTCCCCACCCTCCCAAATACCTCAAATCCGAATTTTACAGATTACTGGCAGCCCCACCGTGGAACCACCATCAATTCGGAAGCACTCCGACCAACGGTTCTCCATCCCGAAGTAGGCCGCCGCGTGCATAAGTAAATCTAGGTATGGATGTTCTATTTCTTTCAATTGATTGCTTTGGTTTAAACTCTTGCTCTGGGTATTAACTTTCATTAGCATTCGTATCGTTGTGTTGTAATTTGCGGAGCGTATTCTGCGCACTTGAATGGAATTACGCCTCATTTCGACGGTTGATTATGATTACTCTCTACTCGTCAGTGCTTGTTAAACATTTGTGCTGTTGGTATTTAGATGCTTTATGAATCTTAATTACTTGCTTAATGATCTTAATTTGGACGGTCATCTCATGACCACACGTGCACTGCATTTAGATTGCATTATTATTTGTTGATTAAGGCTTTTGTGTGTCGTCCACCAACTGTAGACTTGTGCTGCATCAACGGGGCTCTCGGAAACCATTAGGAGCGGTTTCCCCGACGATGCCGGGGGAAAACGGAGAGAACACCTATACTAGTGCTTGGTCATAAAAATCGAGCAACCTTCCGGGTCGGGCGGCCTCTTGGAATAGTCGCCGGCGAACACGCTTGGCGTCCACCTGGCCCTGGGACGGATTCACAAGTGTCGCGGTCTCTCTCTGATGATCGACGTCCAGCACTCCCCTTCGGTTTGTCACCGACTCATTGACTAGCTCGAAAAGCCGGTCGAACTCGGCCCGACTAACGGCCTCGTCGCGATTCGGGGTCTGTCCACCTACCATGGAGTGAATCCGCCGACTAACTGAAGATCTGAAGGTCGCATATTTGAACTGTTGGTGCAATATTTGTCACCTAGCTCTTCCGCACGCAAACCACTCTTATAGGGGACTGGTCGGAGATAAACTCAGACCGCAGTTAGCCGGTTACTATACCCATGACGGGCACCTCGGACAGTGGGATCGAAGGGAGAAGGAAAGCGCCGCTAGTAGCAAGAAAGGATTACAATGTGGTGCGGCCACCCATGAGGTATGCGCGCGAACAATGACTGAGAGAAAAGACTAGAACTTAGTGTCCGCACCTACAACGTGGCAGGTTCTGGGCTAAGTCCGCGTGTCCCTCCAAGCACCACTGGTCCCCCTTTTATACTAGAGGGTAGTCTGTGTGGACGGTTCACAGACCGACGAGCATTTAATGTTTTATAAACCGCGACATTAAATGCGTAGCTGCCCGATGTACATGGAGAATCAGCCAGCGGAGACTAAAGAAGAGACCACATGAAACCGCGCGGAACTGCCTAAGTCGGATCTGAAGTGGGGGAGTCCGCGCGGACTTGGTTGAATCGTCCGCGCGCACTCCCAGCTGGCGCTTCCGTACCGTATTCCGAGAGGTCGCCTGAAGGTCGCTTGCTGTTTGTCCTCGCCGAACACTGCCATGCTCGCGGGGATGTCCGCGGGACCTCTGGAGTGCCCGCCTGAGAGGTCGGCAGACTCTGAAGACAATTTCTTGGTGACTCTGTTCGCGTACAATGGATTCTCTCCTCTGTCGTCACGGGATTTGGGTTAACAATGAGTGTTTAGGCCGTGTGTAACAATAATGTGGCTTACGACAAGGTGCATGTAACGAAGCTCAGGGCATAGAGGGCGAGAGTCGCCTTCACACAACGAGATTCATTAGGAACACTCTCATTGGTAATCCGCAACCAGTAGGTCTGGTATGGAAGATCCTGAGGAAAATCTTATTGCAGATCTAAAAAAAGTTTGAGCATTCACAAATTCACTAGTGCATACCCCAAGGTGGATGGAGAATTGAGCTAAACTTAATGTGTATGGAACTCCCAATATACAGAAGGATATGGTTTGGTGATGGGACTGTTCCGACACAACTGGGGCTACGCTCAATGACTTCAGGAATTCTAAAGTCAATTCAGAGTAATCAGAGTCAAAAATACTTAACAATTGCCTCCAACCGTTATGACAAATAAGAGCCTCTGCGCGCTCCTCAATTCCAAGAATACGAAGAACATTCCAATCAATTAATCAGAAGTTCAAGAATTCTTTGGAACAAAGGTTCGAGTAGCGCTCAACCCTAGCAGATTGGTCAAATGTTAGCATTGCTGCTCTAGCTTCCTCTTCATTCCTCGATGAGGTTCCCTCCCCTTGCTTCCTCTTCTTAGAAACTGCCTCCTTTTTCTTTTGAGAATTTTTTTTTCCAAACATAGCGAAAATGGGAGGTAGAAAATGAGAGAGATGAAGCAAGAAGATCACCTAGGATAAACAAGAGAAAGGGGAGCACTCAAAAATGTTGAGCCGCGCGAAGGAGAGGAAGAAAATTGTCCCTGAAAGCTCCACTGGAGAGGGTTCGTTAGAGGCAAATGCCGATCACCACTTAACATCAAAGAAAGGTCGTCGTGAAGAGAAGAAAAGCGCGTACGAGAAGATTTGTGATGAAATGGGGAGGGTCGCGTGCCCTAAATACACTCGCCGGGCGCACACGCGTATGCGTATAATGAGAAGTGTGAATTGTGCAAGGTACACGCACATGCTCATTGCAGCACATAGGCGTGCGTGAAAAAATTTTTAGCTCTAAAATGCAAGGACGACGAACCAGCAAGAGGCGCATGTAAATATAATGAAATGAGATGGGAACCACAAATATGACAGCATGATGAAATTATTGGAAATAAACAAACATTTAACAACTGAAAATTGGCTATCTTAAAGTGCGAAAAAGAAAGATAACTACTGAACTTATTGTCTCTCAACATGACTTATTTGATTTTTCTAAATTCTAACTAATGAGACTAGCAAAATGGAAGCGTACATGAATTCTCTTTAATTCGCGGGTCGATAAGTAGTACCAACACCATCATAGTCTCCTCCTCCGCATAAGTGGTCTCTCGTATGAGGTAGGGAGACAGAGGAGAAATCAAAGGAGCTCCTGACACTCATAGTCAGAAAAGAAAATAGGGCTATCTTCATTGCTCTTGTTTGCGTATCCTGCAAAGCAACGCCAACAACATGATCACAAGTAAATGGATCGTGCACGACATTATCTTATAGAGGAGAAAGCAATGCAGAGGATTCGAGAATAAAATCTGAAATGAAAATAGAAGAAAAAATACTCATAGAGGGAGTGATCCCGGAATCACTCCCATCGGGCTCATCACACTGACCACTATCGGCACATTGCTCCTCCACGCAGACAGCAGAAGAGTTGGACGGTGCAATGGGGATGATTTGAACTTCCTCCTGTGTGGAAATACGAATCTCCTCACTAAGGATTGCATCCACCTCAGTACAACCCATACCACACCTGTCTCATCAAGCTCCTCCTGTAAAGAAACAACAATGGCAGCAGGATCAGTATATACAAGTGTAGAAGAATCAACAAAAACGGGAGGAATAATATTAATGGATTCAGAGATATTTTCTAAAATATCCTCCAAGTTTAAACCCAAACAAAGTAATAAAGTGCAGAAGAAGGAATGTGCACATCCAGGTCATTTTCTAGATCAGTGTCAATGCTAATAGAGAGATATGCAACACTCCCAATAAGGTATGAGGGCACTAAATATAGCTCATTAGCATATGAAGGAGCGGGACAATAAGCAGCGGATGACAGAAATATGATATTATGTCCATCATCATCTTCCATTGCTGCATTAAATTTAGGGTGATCCTTCAATACGTGATCTAAAGCGTGACAAAACAAACACTTCCTCCCGATTGACGTTGGCTTCAAAGAAGTTAAACCAACCGGAGAGGGTATTGCCTGAAATGGAGATGCATAGTTATAGTATGTGAACTCTCTGTATGAAGAACCATATAAAGTTGATTCCCTATTGGAAGAGTCAAAAGAATTAGAACTATAATTCCTAATAGGACAATCATGACTATAGTGTCTAAACGTTCCACACCCTCGACATGGATCAAATTCACCAATGGTAGTGTGAAAATGGATTCAAAACATACAATATATTTGACTTTCTACACAAGCAGAAATGAAAAATGTGCGAGACTGCAGGTGAATGAAAATAGAAAATGTTGAAGGAGCTCAAAACCTGTATGTATTGCTTGTATGTCTGAATACAAAGAGAGAATACATATATATAGGAGAGAGAAGGAGAGAAGATATCCTATACATGATGTGGGACTAAAGGAAGAGAAGAAGAAAACAATAAATAATGGGCCCAATAATGGGCTAATTACATGGGCTTTTCTAACACTCCCCCGCAAGCTGGAGCGTACAAATCGTACGCACCAAGCTTGGACAAGCACTGGTAGAAGAGTGAACTGGGAAGAGCCTTAGTGAGCACATCCGCAACCTGTTCTGTCCCGGGAACATGCTTTAGGTCGATCTTCTTCATTTGGACTTTTTCTCTGATGAAATGACAGTCAACTTCAATATGTTTAGTCCTCTCATGGAATACCGGGTTTTTTGCAATATGTATAGCCGCTTGACTATCACAGAAGAGGAGAGCAGGAGAATGGAGTCTTACACCAAGATCGGTAAGAAGACTTTCCAGCCACGTTAGTTCAGACACAACTGAAGCCATTGCCCGATATTCGGCCTCTGCAGATGATCTAGCAACCACTGCTTGTTTCTTGCTCCGCCAGGTAATCAAATGTCCTCCAAAATATGTGCAGAATCGACTTGTTGACCGACGATCATCAAGAGACCCAGCGTAATCAGCATCTGAGTAGGCAACCAAAGTAGGAGCTGTAGGTGATGGTTTGTAAACTAAACCTTGACCAGGAGCCGTTTTGAGATATCTTAGAATGCGTTCCACGGCGTGAAGATGAGATTTTCTCGGGGAATGCATATACCGGCTAACTATACCAACCGCGAAAGAGATGTCCGGTCTTGTTACCGTGAGGTAGATCAATTTGCCAACTAGACGGCGATAGTACTCAGGATTCTCGAGTAAGAGATCTGAATCAGAGGCCTGAGTGCATAATTTGTGATTCACATCCATTGGAGTATTGATCGGCTTACACCCAGAGTAACCTGCGTCATGAAGGAGGTCGAGACAATACTTCCGCTGTGAGAGGACGAGACCATCTGGCCGTCTAGCAACCTCTAGACCCAAAAAATACCGGAGGGGCCCCAGGTCCTTTGTTTGAAAAACTGTACCAAGATGTTGTTTGACCTCCTGTATTCCTTTTGAATCATCTCCCGTGATTATGATGTCATCAACATACACTAACAGCAGTACCGTCCCAGCAGTGCGGTGGCGACTGAACATAGAGAAGTCTGCTGTACTGCGAGTAAAGCCAACCTCCCGAAGGGCCTTACTGAATCGGTCAAACCATGCCCGTGGTGACTGTTTGAGGCCATACAGAGCTTTCTTAAGGCGACACACCCGAGACTCCCCCGTGGTCTCAAACCCGGGAGGTTGCAGCATATAAACCGTTTCCTGCAGGTCGCCATTTAGGAAGGCATTTTTAATGTCGAGTTGTAGAAGGGGCCATCGGCGATGGACAGCGACGGAGATCAGAACCCGAACGGTGTTGAGTTTGGCAACGGGAGAGAAAGTTTCCTCATAGTCCAGCCCTTGTTGTTGGGTGAAGCCCCTGGCGACCAATCTAGCTTTCAGACGGTCAATAGTCCCATCAGCTGCATGTTTGACGACGAAAACCCATTTGCACCCAACCAGAGACTGTCCGAGAGGAAGAGGGACAAGAGTCCAGGTCTGGTTGGCCCAGAGGGCCGTCATTTCCTCCTCCATGGCAGCTTTCCAGCCAGGATGTTGAAGTGCCTCCTGCACAGAGTTAGGAACCGAAATGGAGGAAAGAGAAGTTGCAAAAGTATGCAATTTGGGAGAGAGGCGATGCAGAGAGACATAGTTCGCCAGAGGATGAGCGGTGGAGGGAGATACCTGATCGGCCAAGCGCGGTGTATCCAAGGATGAGGCCGACTGCAGAGGGGTAGCGGAGCGAGGAGGATGTCGGCGGGTATAAACTTGGATAATAGGAGGTTTGGAGGGAGCAGGGGCTGAGGTAGAGGGAGCAGGGGGTGATGTAGAGGGAGGTAGGAGAATCGGCAGAGTAGTGGGAATGACAGGTCGAGGCAGTGGTGGAGAGGGTGTTGGTGATGCAGTAGGTAAAGTGGAGCTGAAGAACGGTGTATCCTCCCAGAAGGTAACATCGGCGGAGATGGTGACCTTCCGGGTTACCAGAGAGTAGCAGAGGTAGCCCTTCTGAGTACGAGAATAACCGACGAAGATAGTTTTAGCCGCCCTGGGATCCAATTTGTCCATGGATGGACCCAGAGGGTGAACAAAGCAAGTGCATCCAAAGACCCTTGGGGTGAGTGGGTAGGCCGGAGCGGAGGGGAATAGGAGGCTAAAAGGAGTGGCATAGTTGAGGACCGAGGAAGGGAGACGGTTAATTAGAAAACACGCCGTGGAGACTGCAAAATTCCAGAAATTCTTTGGAACATGCATCTGAAGCATGAGGGAGCGGGCAACGTCAAGAAGGTGACGGTTCTTGCGCTCGGCAACTCCATTTTGTTGTGGGGTGTAGGCACATGAGGTTTGATGAATGATGCCAAAGTCGGCACAGATATTGGCAAATTCGCGGCCGGTGTATTCACGAGCGTTGTCGGTGCGGAAGGTTTTGATGGTTGTCGAGAATTGTGTTTGAGTTTCTTGTATAAAAGCACGAAATAGGCGCGGAATCTTAGAGCGATCATGAAGTAAGTACGCGGCCAGAGATACTAGTAATTTTAAACGGACCCCAAACATCGGAGTGTATCAAATCAAACGGAGCAGAGCTCCTAGTACAATGGGCAGGAAAAGAAGTACGCGGCTGTTTGCCATAAATACATGAATCACACTGAAAAACATGAAAAGATACATCAGGCAGAGCCTTTTGAAGGATGGGTAGGGGAGCATGCCCAAGACGGCGATGCCAGTCAGCAGAGGAGACAAAAGATAGGATTGTTGAAGAGGCGTCGAGGAGGTAGAGCCCGTTCTGCAGGCGACCCTTACCAATGGTACTCCGCGTCCGTCGATCCTGTATCAAAAAAGTAGATGGAGTAAATGTTACTGAGCAATCCATATCATGAGTGAGGCGGCCAACAGATAGCAAATTAAACGGAGAGCCCGGAACATAAAGAGCCGAGCGAAGAGAGATGAAAGGATCAAGCGTGATGTCGGCGCAGCCGGAGACAGGGACGATCGCACCATTAGCCACGGTGATAGACTTCGGATGAGGAGCATCCGAGTACTGGTGTGGCCGCAGTGAGGTGATGTGATGAGTTGCACCTGAGTCCAAGATCCAACGCGGACCAGAGGAAAGACAAGTAATACCTGCAGGAGAGATGGAGGCAACAGACGCCGACGATGGGCTAAGAAGCCCCTGGAGGTGCTGTAGTTGGAGGCGAACGGCCTCAATGTCGGTACCAGTGGAGGAGGAGCCATCAGTGGCAGCAGCAGCAGCTGGACGAGGAGGATAACCGTGTTTCTTGTAGCAGACCGCATCAGTGTGGCCATCCCGGCCGCAGTATGAACACCTGCCACGGCCCCGACCCCCACGGCCCCGTCCACGGAAGCCAGAACGACCGCCACGGTTAGAGGGCGGTGTGGACAGTAAGGGAGGAAGGGTCTGCTGGAGAAGGGCCGGAGAGGAGGGAACAGGAGACTCCAGGGGGGGTGGCACACGCAGGACCATAGAACACGCATCTGAGAGGGAAGGAGTGGTCGCAGAAGCAAGGACATGAGTCCGGATACCCTGAAGATGCGGAGGGACTCGAGCCAGCATTATAGCTATGCAAACGGCTTCCTTCTGTGCCCGTTGGACTGCATGATCCGAAGTAGAGGGCTGATGCTGGATCCAGGACTCCGCAAGAGTCTTAACCCGAGCAACAAACGAGGTCATGTCCGTAGCCCCGCCAGCATCGAGAGTTTGAAGTTCTGTAATAATATCATAAAGGTGCTGAAGACTATCCTTGCCGGAGTATAAGGAGTGCAGTTCCGTCCACATATCCTGGGCCGTCTCCTGGTACATGACCATTGGTAAGGCTCACCCTCCAGGGAATTGAGGAGCCAAGTCTGAACTCTACCGTCATTACGAAGCCACTCATCGGTGAGAGGAGAGGGCGGGCCCTGAGTCAAATGATGAACAAGGCCTTTGGCCTGAAGAACGCGGCGGACAGAGTGCACCCACGGAAGGAAGTTCCGTTTGCCGGAGAGGGAAATAGTGGTGATCCGAAGTTCATCTCGAAGTTCTGGAAGAGACGGCGGGCGGTCATCAGAGGCAGTAGCCGGCTGGCCGGTAGAATCGACTGAAGATCCCATGATAACCGCGCGGGTAGAAAAGGAGACCGCCGGAGAGGAGAACAGGAGAGAAGGGGAACCTAGGCACACAACCCGCACGGGTAGAGGAGGAGACCGCAGCGGAGAGGCAGACCGCGGCTAGAGGAAGGGCAGACCGCGGCGGGAGGAAAAACAAGGGCGCTGCAAGAAGGGGGCACGCAGACCGCGCGGCTAGAAGAGGAGCCGGGCGAGAGAGAAGAGCAGTCCGCGAGGAGAGCTCGAGCGGATAGCGGGAGGAGATGCGGTCCGCGAGAAGAGGAAAGCCGCGCGAAAAACAAAGAGGCCGCGAGTAGGAATACTCGAACGGCAAGGAGATGCAGACCGCGCGGCAAGGAGATGCAGACCGCACGGCAAGGAGATGCAATCCGCGAGAAGAGGAAAGCCGCGCGAAAACAAAGAGACCGCGAGTAGGAATACTCGAGCGGGAAGGAGATGCAGACCGCGCGGATAGAGGGAGGGGGGGGGGCCCACGGGAGAGGAGAAGAGAGGCTATAAAAGACGGAGGAAGGGTGGATCCACGAGAGGAGGAGGCTGGAGGGCAAGCCGCGGTTAACACACAATAACCGCAAGGGAGAAGCGAACCCGCTACCCGGAGCGAGTAGAGGGAGAAGCCGCAAGGGGGGGAGCGAGACCGCCTGGCCCGGGCGGTTAGAGAAGTAGAGACCGCCTGGCCCGGGCGGTTAACACACAGGAACCTCCCTCTGATACCATGTTGAAGGAGCTCAAAACCTGTATGTATTGCTTGTATGTCTGAATACAAAGAGAGAATACATATATATATAGGAGAGAGAAGGAGAGAAGATATTCTATACATGATGTGGGACTAAAGGAAGAGAAGAAGAAAACAATAAATAATGGGCCCAATAATGGGCTAATTACATGGGCTTTTCTAACAGAAAATAAAAGAGATTGAAAATGCAAATACAATAAAACTCTTCGGCAAACCTAGGTAAAATCTTTCCAAGACCTTCTGTCTAAGTCCACCACACTCCTCGACAACGGCGCCAAAAACATGACCGCTAAATTTCAGACAGTCGTTATCTGGACGAAATAATGTTGGTAGTACACCAGTCGAAGTAATATAAAACAGAGGATTCCCTCTGAATATCAAATCACGTGGAGCGTGGGTGAAGATATTATGACGCCCTAAACCTTGAGCTATGTAAGCTAATAAAAAATTGGGTATTTTACTACAACTACAATCCTAATTACCAACATCACAAATCTAAATTACAAGCAATCCTTCACAAAGTCACAAGGTGAAATCCAACTTCCAATATTAAAATGTATGATTGAAATCAATATCCAATTACATATGAAAGTATACCTAACAAGACATAATTATCAACCAATAGAACGTAAAAACGAGCTTTAACATCAGTAAGAAAGGAGAATAGAGGAAGAAGAGGAGTTTAGCGAAGATAGCATCAGGGCTACACGATGAGAACGAAGACACTCTTCCTTGGTCGTAGAAGGAGAAGCACGGATAGGTTCTCCGTTTTCTAAAACAGTCTTGTCTACCATCCGGGGTCGGGAAGGAGCTGTCACCAACCTCCTAATGCCGTCTTCTCTTCATAATTATTCCTAAAACCACGGCTCAAGCACCCGATCTTCTAGTGGCCTCTTTTTACTATAAAATTCCTTCAAAGGAGCATCAGATGGCTTATAAGGGAGAGTTTCACCTTGGATGGGGTTGGGCGGCCTACTATAGAAGAGAAAATGGCAGCAAGAATGAAGATGATCTCAAGAAAACTTTAAAATATGCATTTATAAGCTCAGGAAATAGCGTGTGTGCGCATATGGCCGCACAGTCATGCGTGAAGGAAAAATTGTACGGAAGTAAGAAAAAAAGAAATAGTTGCGCACGTGGATGAACAATATCTACATGCACGTGCACAAATAAAACGCAGACGCATCCACAAATCACTACATTTTTGGCCAAATTAATTCACTGAACACGCCCCCGACCAACACAGTGAGCGCGCACATGCGTGAAGAAACACACACACACACACACCAATTCTGCTATAGGGAAATAGTGCAGACAATCTGAATAACTGAATTGCGCACACACATGCGTGAGCATAAGGGCGCATGGGCGTGCGCGAAGAAATTTGCACAAAACTTCACTACAACAAGGAAACTAGTCCACACTTGCAATACACAACATAAATATCCAGAATCCATGCAAATTTATATGGAGGAATCATGCATCGAATCACACAGAAAATCGTACAAATATCAACAAATTTCATGCATAATACAGGGTGAAAACACAATATGAAATGCACGTATCAGTGGGCAGTGTTTTTTAGGCTGGGGATCACCAGAGTGGCCAAAAAAAAATCCAAAACCGAAAATGATAATTATCGCCGCCATTCGAAACTCATTTTTCGGCAATGGTAGAGCTTTCAAGTACACCTAGAGGTTTAAAAGGAACCACCCAGTGACGTACACTCTCCCCATGCAGCTAAATTCCATCGTATCATGTCAGGGAGGAGTGGTGTGGAGTCGAGCTCGACTTTGCTCCGACGGTTGGAGCCGAGGAAGGAAGGTCCTAAAGATCTAGATCTAAAACTCAGAGGAGCTTAGGAATTCACTTGGATAGGATCCAAATGAAGAGACCTCCGTAGCATCCTTCTTCATCCCTGACAACTGAAATATGCGTTTGAGGTCGACCGTCCATGCACATCTTGGTAATCAATGGATGAATGGAATATCTTGTGAAGTGAGCCTCTCGAAGAATATCTTATATGCAAACTCTGTGTTGAAAGTACAGTAGTCAGTCGATACACGATAACTGTCATGGGGGCCAACTGTTAGGTTTTACTATACGTCACAACAGTTGTGCGCAGCGAAATAGGGAACAAGAAAACCCAAAAGAAATACGGATCTTGCGATGAACATTGATCAAGAAGTAAAATGCAGTAAATAAAATTATACGTATACCTTTGCGGGATTGAGTCACTACTCAACCAAGGTGTTTCGAAGAAGTCCGACGAACACTAGCGGCTGGAGTTCCGAGCGTAGAATTGCGTTCATGCCTCTACGGATGTCCACACGAGCACGGAGAACCCTTAAACTCTTATCACACAAGATCTAGGTTGGAAGAAGGTATGCCCTTAACGTCTCTACGGTTTGGTAGAACCGTTAAAGGAGATGCAACAACGACGAAGATGAAGCCTAAGGAAACACATTCTCGGCGACGACATCAAATCCGGTGGTCGGCGGGATGGATCGTTGGCCGCAACTTCTTCGGTGCGGAACAGTTCCACCAGGGAAGACTCCGCCCTCTACGATCTCAAGACGATTAGGTCAAGGAAAAACAACACACACTTCAGTTTACTATTTATATCGTATATATACAGAAGACCGAACCAATCGATACCCGCAGACTACGCCAAACCAGACTTAAAAGAATCAAACTGGAGTAATCAGGATTCGTCGAGATTATACGTCGATATTCGACGGATCAAAATCCATTCGTCGAAATAACACGTAGATATTCGACGAATCCAGACGGAACAAACCGTCCAAGCATCAAGGCAAAACTCGACGAATCGAAGTCTAATTCGTCGAAATTATCAGTACGATACTCGACGAATCAAGACAGATTCGTTGAGATGTCATGACGATACTCGACGAATTCAGACTTATTCGTTGAAACCTCAAGACTATACTTGACGAATTGCCCTTTGGGTCTTCCGACCACTTACCTGATGACCCATATTCATAATATAGGTCTTAGAATGAAAAACCTTCAGACCCAGAACGTCATAGGCTTGGTCCTTCACTCATATCACATATGAGCAAGATCAACACAAACCTTTCCAACTTCTCCAATGCTCTTATGTGCGACCCCATAGGCTCATATTGCGTTGGTAATGAGACTACATGTTTGATTACTTCCAGATCACCATGGTAACACCAACACCAACGCTAAGCGACTGCACAATATCTTCCATAAGTGGATATGTACTCAGATTGTAGTGGCCGGATCTAACGTAAAAGTTGAGTATATAGAAATGTCCTATGGTCTCTGTGAAGGATTCTGGCTACAATCTGATGTGGAGCAGAGACGAGGACGCGCTTTGGGCCCGTTCGGCGCTGATTTGGCAACTTTCCATATATGGCGTGCCCGGATCGACGATCGGGCTCCGCGATTGCATATGGAGCATCGCCGCGAGTCAAAACACTATATTAGTTTATATTTTTTTGTTTAGTATTGATGTATTTAAAGACCGAACCCACAAGCCAATCATAGTCATTGATGGGGAAGCCCTAGCTTGTCTTTTCTTATAAATAGGAGTTATGAGGGTTGAAATGATTGATTGTTGGATTTGGAGAAGAAGCATTCCCGGATTACAGCGATCCCTCCCCGGTGCCGTCGCCGTGGAACCCTAGGTAACGATTTCTAGGCCGCCAAACTCCTCCCTAAGATAATCCCTACCCCCACCTTCGTTTTCCACCCTTCAAATCCCACTTCCAGCCACCGAAAATCACCCAAACCCCACCCCCAATACCGCTGTCCAGGGATCCCGAAATTACTGTTCGCCCGCAATTACTGTTCATCCACTACCGTTCATCGTTCCTGTTCACCGTTACTGTTCACCCGACCCTCCACTTCTTCTCCCCTTCGTGGAACCACTTCCAAACAACCCTAATTCTCTAGATCAATTCAGATCTGAGAATTTCTCTCCCGATTCGTTATTTCCACATCTCATACTTTCCATTTTTGCCCGAATCCGCCCCTAAATAGCGGATCTACCCATCCCCGGCCCGGATCTACTTATTCGTGGCCGGATCCGCCGTTTTACTATCCGTTACCACCGTTTTTCGCCAAGGGCAGCCACCGTCACCGTTGTCTCCCCACCGGTTCTACCTCCGATTACCGATCTACACATCCGGCCCTCCAATTCTCCAGTGGCTCGATTCAGCCCTCTACGTTGTGAGCATTTGTGGTATTGTATTCTGTGATTTGACATTTTTCATTTGATGTTTTGTTGTACTGTGCTAAAATTATTGTTGCGTGGAAATTGGTTTTATTATACTAATAATTGCAGGAGGAGTTATTCGCCGCACACTTGCTTTGGACCTCCGAGCGGAGGAAGCCGTTGCTTAATTGCTAAAATTAATTGTTTGTCTCCTTTTAATTATCTGGGTGGTGTTAATAATCTCATTGCTTATTTTAATTATCGTCATCGACCGATAGTTGTATTGCATTTAGAGTTGCATTAGTGTGTCACCCATGCACCCTCACCTAGAGTCATAGTTTCTGAGCACCACTAGCCTACCCAATCTATGTTACATGATTTGAGATTTCTTGAGCGTATGCTCATCTCCTAATATTGTGATATTAAGACTGTCATTAGTATAGCTCAAAACTTCGTACAACATGATAGAACAAAGCACGTTGAAGTCAGTCGCCACTACATCAAAGAACACTTGGTCAAAGGGAACGTAGTCACTCTATTTGTTCATTCTAAAGACAGACTAGCCGGTGTCTTCACCAAAGACCTGAGTTGCGATATGTTCTCTATTGATGCACACAAGCTAGTGATGATTGACAAATTTCGTCCAAGTTGAGGGGGAGAATTGACGTTATGTTGTATTATATTATCAAGTCATATTAGGTCGCATGTTTTTTTACCGTATCTGTGTAATACCCGATAAGGGTAATTTGGTCATATGGGCACATTTTCACCACTCATGTATATGTATGAGTTGAAGCCCTTGTTATCTCATCATCCAATAATATTCTCTCTTGTTGCTTTCTACTGTTATAGCATGACACTACCATTTCAAATTTTTCAATTTGCTCTTCTGCTGTGATTCTGTGAATCAGATATTTCTCTTAAAAAAAGACCTTATTAACATCTTTATGATATTTTTTTAACTCATTGATTTGTAAAACCATTTCTACCTCCTTTTTCCCAAAAGAAATCCCCAATTCTAACGTTTTCTTCTTTAATGGATCAAAATAAAAAAATGCAAGATCTTTCTCGGCGTGCACATGCCTCTTCTCAGGTTTTTCAGAACCCGCAGCCAAGGTTGAGTTCTCCTTCAGCTTATTCAAAGAATTATTCAAGTCACAAACTTTATATGCTAGCTGGCCTCTTATTTCCTTCAGGTAGCGCCAGCCTTCTTTCAAAGCAGAGACCTTAGGAACATTTGTTTTATTCTCAGTATTCAAAAACTCAATCTCCGCCTCCTTTCACATTTTCAACATCAAATCATTCTTCTATTTAACAACATATTGCATTATTTCTTCCCACCTTTTCTCTTCTTCCAGTTTCATATGCTCAACCTCTGAAAATATCAAGGAGGTGGACTTCTGAGCCAATATTTGTTCTATGGACCAAAAAACTTTCACCCAAGTAGGTTAATTGCAACATCATCTCATCTAGATCAATAAATCAAATATCGATTTTTTATAAGACGATTCAGATCCCTCTCAATCCCATCCGGGCCATCCTTTTATCTAGATACAACAAGTAACCCCCTTTGCACTGCATTGAGCTCAGTGGCAAGATCTCTCTCCGCCTGCCAAATCTCGACAATGCAACATGCAGCGATAGAAGCAAGGTGGGAGGAGAGCAATTTTGAGGATGTCACGATCAATGCCCTCGGTGACGCAACGATCGTCAATAATGGCATCGAGCTCGAGCCGAGCTGGTTGATTAGCTCCCGGTGTTCCACTGTCTAATTCACGAGAAGGATATTTATGGTTTGAGATGCTGTATTTAGCCTTCTATCAAGAGTTTGCTTGTGGGCAACTGACTTCCAAAAATGAATCATGTTTCTCTCTAACGGACAAGAAGAAAAAGGTTACTCCCTCAGCTGTTGCAGCGGTTGAAGGAGATCAACTGCCGGCAAGTAGATTCTTGATGGAAGGCTCAGTCCAGCACCTCAAACTCTAAATACTCGTGAAGGAGAAAGTGGAGCGTCGAGAACTGATCAACCAGTTATGTTCGGAGCTCGATACTATCATTGTCGAACGTTGCATCGTTGAAGACATCAAGTGTGACATCATAGGACCTTACTTTCAATGCCGTACACTGCATTACTAAGCTCTGGCAAGGAAGAACTTACTGTTGAGCACAATGGTGGAAATGCGGCTGCTAGTCTTAACTAGAGAGAGGTTTGAACCGGAGTGATGTTGATGTGGAGAGTCAGAATTGATATATTTGAGCAAAAGTTCCAATCCATGAAATAAAAACTAGCTCAAAGGTTCACATCTTGTTGATGGTTTCAAAGGCCGAACATATGAAGCGAGAAGAAAAGAGGAAGAGAAAAGGGCAGCTCGGTGCACAAAGGTATCCCCGCGCAGCGAGGGTCCGGGGAAGGGTTCCACACAAGGATGAAATGTAGGCGAGAAGAAGAGACGAAGAGAATGAAAGAATAATTTCAATCTGCCATTGAAGAGGAATGATTAGGTGGTGAAATCAGAGAGATGGAGGTTGAAATCAGAGAGATGGAGAATAAAACAAATGCCACAATGGTCTCCTTTAAAAAAGACTGTCTGGATAATATATCAAGTTTGCAACTTGACGAGTTTTTACATGACTGAAGGAGAACCTGATATTGGTTACATGTTCTGCGGAAACTGAGAAGAGGTACGCGAGCGTTGACAAGGATCTTGAAAGAGCACATACTGAGTTTGACCAGCTAGAGAATGAGAAGCAAGAGTTGTGGATGCCCTTTGAGATGGAGGAGAGAGAATCGACCCTGAAAATCAAAGAGTGAATTAAAAATAGGGTGGTGTTAAAGGCACACCAACTTCGGCTTTGTGCACACCAATACTATGTGCACCCATTGAAATTTTATGTGCACACCATCTTCGGCTTTGTGCACACCAATACTATGTGCACAGTCTGAGCAAACATAGCTGCATTGTATGTGGACTCGTTGGGCGCCGTTGCCGTCTCCTTCATCAGAGCAAACAGATCGACGGCAAGGCGGCCATGGCCGTGCATCGCGAGCCCTCCGATCATCACGTTCCAAAGCACGACGTCTTTGCTCGAAACCCGGCGGAACACCTCCAAAGCTGCTTCAACGCACCCGCATCTGCAGTACATGTCCACAAGAGCTGTGAGGAGGATGACGTTGCCGTGATTGCATAGTTTTTTTTAAATGAAATACGCGTCTTTTTGAACCGCGTCTTCTACGTGCATTTTTATGTAACGTGTTCAACATAAAAGTTGTAGATCTCGACGATATATACAACTTTCATGTTGAACACTTTTTGATTTAAAGCCGTTTAGGCCCCCGATTTGGCCCCCGAAAAAAATCACGCGTGATTTTTCAAATCAAAGTGTTCCGCGTGATTTTTTTCGGGGGCCAAATCGGGGGCATAAACGGCTTTAAATCAAAAAGTGTTCAACATAAAAGTTGTAGATATCGTCGAGATCTACAACTTTCATGTTGAACACGTTTCATAAAAATGCACGTAGAAGACGCAGTTCAAAAAGGCGCGTATCGGAAAG
Source organism: Platanthera zijinensis (assembly GCA_039513925.1). Lineage (NCBI taxonomy): Eukaryota > Viridiplantae > Streptophyta > Magnoliopsida > Asparagales > Orchidaceae > Platanthera > Platanthera zijinensis. The sequence continues at coordinate 35,538,672 of CM077087.1, read as the reverse complement.
GGTGAGTCGGGCTGCTTCGGCTTTAGTTGGGTGGGGTTTAGAAAACCTAAATTATTAAGGATTATATTTTTGATGGGTGTGCACATAGCCGAAAATGGTGTGCCTTTAACACCACCCTTAAAAATATGACAGATGAAAACAATAAGTCCTTGCTTGATCAAAGAAGAACCAAATAAGAGATTCAAAATAGTAACTTGCAAAAATAAATATATGATACACAAAAAAGAAAATGAGGAAATTGAAAGTGATTATGGCTCTGTTTGACACGGCGGTGGCGGTTATAAACGCAGTGGTTATGAACTGTCATTCGCGAACGCTCGACCTCACCTAAGGAACTTCATCCATATTAGCACGGGAGAAAATGATATTGTCTTATTAAAATAAGCACACTCCTCTATATATAGGAGTTACAACCATAGAGTCATAAAATAAATATAACACCAAAACATAACACTCCCCCTCAAATTGGGCTTGTGATATCCATCACACCCAACTTGGATATAATGTTACCAAAACATCTATGAGACAGCCTTTGTAAGCACATCAGTCAGTTGTTGATCAGAGGGGACAAAAAGAGTGCTAATAACTACCCTCACTATGTTTGATGAAATGTCGATCGACTTCCACATGTTTAGTGTGATCATGCTGGACAGGATTATGAACGATGTTAACGAAGGCATTGTTATCACAGTATATCCGGATGGGGCCTTTGTCAAGAATCCAAAGTTCGAGCAAAAGAGATCAAATCCACATTCCTTCACATATTCCCTGGGTCATAGCCCTAAATCCTGCTTCTGTACTGGATCTGGCAACAACATGCTATTTTTTGCTCCTCCAAGTCACCAGATTTCCTCCAACCAAGGTACAATACCAGGAAGTGGATCTACGATCAACTAACACAGCCCAATTATTTGTGAAAATTTCAATGGATAGTTCTTTGTTCGTAGAGAACAAGATGCCACGTCCCTGAGAGATTTTGAGATATCTGAGAATCCGCTGGGCAACATCCAAGTGGTGTGATTTGGGAGCATACATGTACTGGTTGATAACTCCAACAACATACGATATATCTGAACGAGTATGAGATAGGCAGATGAGTCTCCCCACCAGGCATTGAAAGCCACTGATATTCGTGACAGGTTCTCCACCATCCCTTCCTAATCTATGGTTCACTTCAATGAGGGTGTCAACAAGTCTACACCAACTCATCCTCGTAGTCTCCAGCAGGTCAAGGATGTACTTGCTCTGTGAGATAAAAATACCATGTTTTGTTTGGATCTAGTAACTTCAATGTCAAGAAAGTACTTGAGGTTCCCAAGATCATATTAACCTCAAATTCACTAGCCAATCTAGTCTTCAGATTTTTTATTTCTTCCATGTCATGCTCAGTTATGACAATGTCATCCACAAAAACTATCAGCACCGCCAGTTTCCCTTGTATGTGCTTTACAAATAGGGTATGATCAGCATTCCTCTGTGTATATCCAAATGTCATCATTGCTCGTTGAAACCTTCCAAACCAAGCCCTGTTTTAGGCCGAATAGAGGCTTCTTCAGTCTGCCTACCTTTCCCTAAGATCCCTCAGAGATAAGAGCAGAAGGTAGAGACATATAAACTTCCTCCATGGAGGAAGCATTCTTCACGCCCAACTGGATGACACTCCACCTTTACAAATAGCACACAAGAGAAGAATACAGATAGAATTCATCTTTGCAACAGGAGCAAATGTTTTCTGATAATCAATTCTGGTTGTTTGGGTGTATCCTGTGGCCACCAACATAGCCTTGTAACGGTCCACAAGACTTTATGTGTTTTGTTTCACTGAAAAAAATCCACTTACATCCAACCACGGTCTTTCCTTAAGGAAGGTAAACAAGGTCCCATGTGCAATTCTTCTCAAGAGCTATCACCTCTTCCCACATAACAACCTCCCATTTTTGATGCTTCAGAGCTTCCTGCCACGAAGAAGGTATGGAAATGGAGGACAGAGAAGTGACAAAGGCTCTATGACGGGAAGACAATGAGTCATACGTCACATAATGAGATAAGGGATGACGAGTGGAAGCACAGTTACCTTGAGAACTGGTGGACGGACCAAGCGTGGATTCTGGTACAGTGTGCCCAAGCTGACTGTTTGTGGCCCTTCGTCGACGAGTATAAACCTGCAACGGAGGAGTAGGGCGGGGTGGCAGAGACGAAGGCAGAATCACAAGTGGGATAGTGGGCTGATATGGAGGAGATATAGGTAGGGGAATGACTGAGGAGCTCACTTCCATGATACCAGTCTCATCATGAAGAGAACTCCCGTAATAAGACTTTGATTCATGGAAGGTGACATCCATGGAGACAAAAGTCTTGCGGGTCTCGGGATGAAAACACTTATATTCTTTTTGGGTGTTCGAGTAACCAATGAAGACACGCCAAAGCGCTCGAGGATCAAGCTTAGAGGTGTGGTGCATATAGACAAAATACACACAACCCTACAAGGAGTGAGCACACTAGGAAGGATATTGAGAGCTTCTGACGGAATTTTGTGGTGGAGAATACGAGTTGGTAGGCGATTTATCAGATGCATAGCCGTGAGGACAACGTCCCCCTATAGTATTTGGGTAGGTGCATGGTGCATCTAAAGTAATAAACAATGAGCGATCTCCAGGAGGTGCCGATTCTTATGCTCGGCGACCCCATTCTGGGCAGGAGTGTACGCACAGGAAGTTTGGTGGATGATAGCCAATTCACAAAGGTAGTGTTCAAAGTGAGTCAATGTACTCACGACCATTATCACTTCGCAATACACGTACAATGACATTGAATTGAGTGATAATCATTTTATGAAAATGCTGAAATAAAGGAAAAACATCAGATTTGTTTTTCATGAGATAAACCCATGTGCATCTAGGAAAACAGCCGATAAAAGTGACAAACTATTTACACTAAAAAATAGAAGCAATCGGGCTAGGACCCCAAACATGAGAATGAATAATCTCAAAAGGCGTAGCACGAGGAGGGGTCATTCGAGGAAGAGGTGCCCGCTTGTGCTTACCTAGTTTACAGACATCCTAATGCGGGACAGGAGTCCACCTGCCCGCCACCCTGGCATCACCACCAGGGGGCCCACCTGGAGTCAGCACCAGGCGTCTTTATCGGGCCCGCGGGCCGTACACCCCAACCCATCCCCAGCCCCACAACAGAGCCGATAGGTTGTTGAGGCCGGGGCTAGATCCCCCGACCTCCTTGATAAAGCATTCTCATGCGAATGCTCATCACCAACTGATCCGCATGAGAATGCTTTATCAAGGAGGTCGGGGGATCTAGCCCCGGCCTCAACAACCTATCGGCTCTGTTGTGGGGCCGGGGATGGGTTGGGGTGTACGGCCCGCGGGCCCGATAAAGACGCCTGGTGCTGACTCCAGGTGGGCCCCCTGGTGGTGATGCCAGGGTGGCGGGCAGGTGGACTCCTGTCCCGCATCACATCCCAACGAAAAATGTTAAAAACAGAGGACAACATAGCAGAAAACAATAATTTCATAACAAAGATAGAAGGATATCCAAGGCGACAGTGCCAAGAATCCAAAGTAGAAGACAAAGCCACATGAAGAGCACGCGAAGTAGAAGACCGGCTGGAGGGATCAAACAGGTACAATCCATCACACATTTTACCAGAGCCAATCACCTTCCCGACCGTCAACTCCTGAAAGATACAAGAATATGGGAAAAAGTCACCGAGCAATGCATAGTGATAGAATTAATCAATTGACTAATAGACAAAAGATTTCGAGTAAATTTAGGAACATGAAGGACGAACGAGAGAGTAAGGGAGGAGTAGAGAATGATTCCTTAGCCAGCAATAGAGAAAAAGGAACCATCAACAACACTCACTTTGCCAAGACCTGACAACGGGGAGTAGGATAAACACCTGAAGCAGTGCCAGTCATATGATCTGTGGCTCCGCTGTCGATGATCCACTGGGTGGAGGTGCGGCTTGAAGCAGAAAGAGCACTCGGGGGCCCCTGGTGGGCATATGAGGAGAATGAAGTAGAAGTCTCTGAAGGATGGCCTTGTATGAGACAATGAAAGACAAGAATTTCGTCTGAATAGAGAGCTGGAGGGGCTGCCGGAGAGGACGTATCATCAGAAGCATCAGAGATATGAGCAGAGTGGGGCTGAGAATGACGGCCCAGAGAGCGACCATAGACACGACCACCACGAGTAGCAGGACCCCCTCTAGGTGGGGGAAAGTCGTGGAGCTAGAAACAGGTTTCCCTTGTATGATGGGCCTTCCCGCAATAATCACAGATCAGGTAATTTTTCTTCCCAGACTTAGGCGGTAAGTCACGAGGAGGACGCCCACCGAGGATAAATTGAACGGCAAGAGCAGAGCCTTCTGAGGCAGTGTCAGGATGTAAAGTCCGGTGACGATAGAATTCTTGCTAAAAAAGACTATAAACCTCTGGCAAAGAGGGAAGAGGAGACCGCGCAAGTATCTAGAGACTAATTTGATCGAAGTCACGATGCAATCCATACAGAAACTCAAAAATCCAATTACGTTCTTCACAAGCCCGAACAAGAACATCGTCTTCAGGGGAGACGAGAGTGAGTGCATCGAATTGATCATACTCTATATATGGCTGAGTAAACTCCAGGTAGTAGGATGACGGAGAGCGATCCCCTTGCCGCAACAGGAAAATCCGATGGCGAAGTTGAAAGATATGAGCAGCATTGTTCCAGCATGAATAGATAGCCTCAGCACGTTGCCAAATATCAGCGACAGTGTCCAGAAATAGATAATTCGCAATGCATTCTTGCATGGAGTTAAGCAACCAGAACATCACCAAAGAGTTTTTAGACTTCCATTGAGACCACTCAGGAGAGATCGAAGTAGGAGCAAGTGTGGTGCCATTGACATAACCAAACATATGGCGGCTCTTTACAGCAAGGGTAATGGAACGAGCCCATGACATATAGTAGATGCCATTAAGTTTCATGGTGGTGATCTGAGTCCCATGATCATGTAGAGGGCGGCCAGAGACCAAAGCGGATACCGGGGAGGAGCCAGGCGACCAAGAGGCTGATTCCACACTCCCGTCCATAGAAACTGGAGAAAAGAAACCCCGAAACAGCACACAGTAGAACAAAGAAGCACCAAACAAAACACTGCTCACAGAAAGAGACAGACGGCGAAGGTTCGGAGCCACTAACACCAATAGAGGAACTAAGGAGGGGTCATCCCCGCAAGAAGGAGAAGGACCGGATGCCGGAAAAAGAGAACGAGCCTACGAAGGCATTCAAAGAGGCAACGCATGCGTCCAGTGCCTAGGCGGAAAGAAATGAGAGAGGGAGGTGGAGACGGGAGCCTCCCACTAGAGATGGGGAGAGGGAAAGAGGAGGGGAACCGGGAGTGGGCGACGCTAGCGGGGGAAGGGTGGAGCAAGCCGAGGTGGCGTAAGCGAGAGCGGCGAAACCGTGCGAGGGAGGCGTGAGTGAACGGGCCGATTAGGGCACCGCTAGCTCTGATACCATGTTAGAACAGAAGAAAATGATATTGTATTATTGAAATAAGCAGACACTCCTCTATATATAGGAGTTACAACCATAGAGTCATATAAATATAACACCAAAACCTAACAATCCACTTTTATGTTCAAAACTATTTTTATTTTCTTGGCGGTGGCCGTAACCGTTGACATGTCAAACATACATTATATAATGGTGGCGTTTTTGTCCAAACTCACCGGAGCAAAAAAGTTGTGCCAAACGAAGCCTATATCCTACAACTTCTATCTTTGTTGTTATCATATTGTCTTTTGCAAGAGCATGCCAACAACCTTTTGTTTGGTGTTTCTTTCTCTACATTTTCCTCTGTTGTTTTGCAAGCTACATTAGTTTTGGTATAGCAGCTGTAACTTCTTCTAACATTTCATAAGAATTGTATATTGTTTTATAAAATTATTATATGATTAATTAGTCTTTTTCATTGTGTTTGACCCGATGCCATATAGAATTCAAAGTATTTTGTTATCAGATACAAAGACTGATATCCAGTGTTATATTGTGTAAAATGATTCTTTCAGTGTTTATGTTGTCACTCAACTTTTATCTGTAGCTATTTAATTTATTGTATATTACATAGTCAATTAGCTGAACTTTAATTAGATTCAATAGACAACATATATTCCTGTACTTGAAAAATGAAATTTTAGTTTGTAAGTTAATTTTTAGTAGAATTATAGCTGCAAAATTATTATGTTATTATTTGTTTATTTAAATGATTTTCAGAGGCATGTGAGGTTGATGTAAAGAGCATAATCAATGTGATGCAAATGATTACTCAAACTTGAAATTCCATAAAAAGATTTGAGAATTATAGTTTTGGACTTATGTCCAGTACAACATGACCTTTGAAACCTCTTGAAATTGAGATTTTCAGGGATTATGCAACAAGAGTTGTTGCTATGGAGCATGGATATAAGGTCTTCGTGAGCACAAATGTCAATTGATTACTGTAGAGAAAAACTCAATCTTGTATATACTATCTCAATAATGAAATACAATGTATGAATACACATTTATAGGAGGGAGAAAGAGAGAAGAGAGTCCTATACAAGATGTGGGACTAAAGGGGAGAAATGAAGAAAACCAAAAATGGAGCGTACAAGTCGTATGCACCAAGCTTGGAAAGGCACTGGTAGAATAGGGTGCTAGGTAGAGCCTTTGTGAGGATATCCGCCACTTGTTTAGTACCAGGAACATGCTTCAATTCTATCTTCTTCATTTCGACTTTCTCCTGGATAAAGTGACGGTCTACTTCAATATGTTTCGTTCTTTCATGAAAGACTGAATTCTTCGCAATATGTATAGCCGCTTGGCTGTCGCATAACAGGATGGCAGGTGAGGGAAGTTTTACCCCTAGATCGGCCAGGAGACTCTCAAGCCAGGTAAGCTCAGAGACAACAGATGCCATCGATCGGTATTCTGCTTCAGCTGATGATCGAGAAACCACTGCTTGTTTCTTACTTCGCCAGGTAACGAGATGACCTCCAAAATAGGTACAAAAACCATTGGTTGACCGGTGATCATCCAAGGAATCGGCATAGTCAGCATCAGAGTACGCAACCAATATTGGAGTAGAGGATGAGGTTTTGTATACCAATCCCTGACCCGGGCTGTTTTAAGGTATCTAAGGATGCGTTCAACAGCTTGAAGGTGAGATGTTCGCGGAGCATGCATAAACCTGCTGACCACCCCAACAACGAAGGAAATATCTGGTCTTGTGACCGTTAGATAGATTAATTTTTCAACCAGTCGTCGATAATATTCCGGATTTTGAAGAGCGAGGTCTGTATCAGAAGAATGTGCAAACAACTTATGATTTGCATCCATTGGAATAGTAGACTTGCATCCTGAGTATCCAGTATCTTGAAGGAGATCAAGACAGTACTTCCTTTGGGAGATGACGAGTCCATCCGGTCGGCTTGCGACCTCAAGACCAAGGAAGTAACGAAGATGTCCCAGATCCTTTATTTTAAAGACGGAGATGAGGTGTTGTTTGACTGCTTAGAAGCCCTTTTGAATCGTCTCCAGTGATTAAGATATCATCAACATAAACTAACAGAAGAACAGTTCTCGTTGCCTGATGACGAGTGAACAGTGAGAAGTCAGCTGAACTCCGAGTAAAGCCGACTTGTCGGACGGTCTTACTGAACTTGTCAAACCATGCCCGAGGTGATTTTTTGAGACCATAAATGAACTTCTTAAGATGACAAATTCGGGACTCCCCCGTGGTCTCAAACCCGGGCGGTTGCTACATGAAAACCGTTTCCTGGAAATCGTCGTTGAGAAAAGCATTTTTGATGTCCAGTTGGTGTAATGGTCATTGGCGATGCACAGCCACCGAGAGAAGAACACGAATGGTGTTCAGCTTGGCCACAGGGGAGAATGTTTCCTAATAATCGAGGTCTTGCTGTTGGGTGAAGCCACAAGCCACCAGACGGGCCTTCAGATGGTCAATCATCCCATCAGGGGCATGCTTGATCACAAATACCCATTTAAACCCAGCAGGAGTCTGGCCGGTAGGTAATGGTACCAAGTTCCAGGTCTGGTTAGCTCAGAGAGCCGTCATTTCTTTTTCCATGGTCGCCCGCCAGCCAGGATGTTGGAGAGCATCCTGCACAGAGTTAGGTACAGAAATCGAGGATAATGAAGTAGCAAAGGTCTGAAGTTGTGGAGATAGGGGATGTAAGGATACATAATTCACCATGGGATGAGCTGTATATTCTGGTACCAGATCAGCGGGACTCAGAGCATCAGAGGGCAAGGCAGACTGCAATGGGGCACTGGAGGCAGGATAGCGATGAGTGTGGACACGAATAACAGGAGTCTTGGCAACAGGGGGGCCTGGGATGGAGGTCTTGGTGGTGGAGTGATAACGGGAATGACAGGACGTAAAACAGTTGGTAGAGGAGGTGTAGGATCTGAAGCACAAAAGAAAGGAAGATCCTCCTGAAAGGTAACATCAGCAAAAATTGTCACCTTTTGGGTAGCCGGTGAGTAACAGACGTAGCCTTTCTGTGTCCGAGAGTAGCCAACAAAGATGTGTTTGGTTGCCCGGGGGTCCAATTTATCCAAGGATGGACCAAGGGTGTGAACGTAGCAAGTGCACCCAAAGATGCGGGGTGTGAGAGAGATTGCCGGAGTACACGGGAACATAAGACTGAAAGGAGTGACATTGTGGAGGATGGGGGAAGGAAGACGGTTAATCAGATAACAAGTCGTCAAAAGAGCAAAGTTCCAATAAGGTTTGAGAACGTGCATTTGGAGCATGATGGAGCGGGCCACATCGAGAAGATGTCAATTCTTCCGCTCAGCGACTCCGTTTTGTTGGGGGATATAAACACATGAAGTTTAGTGAATAACCCCAAAGTCAGAGCAAAGAGTCGCAAATTCGTGACTAGTGTATTCACGAGCATTATCCGTGCGGATAGTTTTGATGGTCATGGAGAATTGCGTTTGGGTCTCAAGAAAGAATGCCCAAAAGACCCGAGGAAGCTCGGAGATATCACGAAGTAGGTATAACCACGTCATTCACAAATAATCATCAATAAACGTTAGAAAATAACGATAACCAGAAATGCTAGTAACTTTGTACGGACCCCAAATATCGGAGTGTACTAAAATAAAAGGAGCAGTGCTCTGAGTACAATGAGATGAAAAAGAGGAACGAGACTGCTTGCCTAACACACATGATTCACACTGAAAAGAAGATAAAGATACATCTGGGAGAGCTTTCTGAAGGACTGGTAAAGGGGCATGGCCAAAGCGCCGATGCCAATCTATGGAGGAGACTGAAAAGAGGATAGCTGGAGAGTCATCAAGAAGGTAGAGCCCGTTCCGCAGTTACCCCTTACCAATGATAGTCCGCGTCCTGTGATCCTGTATCAGAAAAGAAGAAGAGGTGAATGTTACAGAGCAATTCAAATCATTAGTCAGGCGACCAACAAAAAGTAAATTAAACGGGGAGCCCGGAACATGAAGAGTCGAGCGTAGAGAGAGAGAAGGTGAGAGGGATGTCAGCCGAGCCAGAGACAGGAACAGTGTCTCCATTGGCCACTGTGATACACTTAGGATGAGGAGAATCCAGGTATTGATGTGTCCGCAGGGAGGTGATGTGATGGGTGGCACCTGAGTCCACTATCCAGCGTGGACTAGTGGAGAGACAAGCGATACCTTCGTGGGAGATGGAGGCAGCAGAGGCAACTGAGGCAGGTGGGCGACTGAGAAGACCATGCAGTTGTTGGAGCTGAAGGCGGACCTTTTTTAGGTCAGTACGAGCAGCGGAGTCGGTAGCAACAACAGTGGCCTGTGGACGAGGAGGAAGCCCATGCTTGCGATAGCATGTGGCCTCAAGGTGGCCGTCCTTTCCGCAGAAGGAACACTTTGGGCGAGGCCGGCCTCCCCGTCCGCGGCCTCGAGAGCCAGAATGCCCCCCGCGAGGAGGAGGGGGGGGGGGGAGACAGCAGGGGAGCAGAAGTCTGTTGCAGGAGAGCCGGGGACAGAGGAGCAGAACTATCAGGAGGCGGTGAGACCTTGAGCAGCATAGAACACACATCTGATAGTGAGGGGGTAGCAACCGAGGAGAGGATATGGGCCCGAACGTTGTGAAAATGAGGTGGAACACAAGCCATCATCATGGTCACCCTGACGGCTTCTTTTTGAGCCCGTTGTGCAGCAAGGTCCAACGTAGGAGGTTGATGTTGGATCCATGCTTCAACAAGATTCTTGGCCCGAGCAACAAATGAGGTGAGGTCGGTGGCCCCGTCAACATCAAGAGACTGGAGATCAGTAATAATGTCATAAAGATGCTAGAGACTCTTTTCCAGAATATAGTGATTGGAGCTCATCCCACATTGCCTTGGACGTTTCGTGATACATGGTCATGCGGTAGGGTTCAGTATCAAGGGAGTTGAGGAGCCACGTCTGGACCCGACTATCGTTGCACAACCAATCATCAGTAGGAGCAGCAGGAGGCATTTGGGTCAAGTGATGGAGAAAACCTTTGGACTGTAGTACTCGGCGAACGGAAAGTACCCACTCCACGAAGTTCTTCCCGGCTAGCGAAATGGTAGTAATCCGCAACTCATCACGAAGTTCAGGGGCAGAGGCCGGACGGTCTGCAGAGGAAGACATCGTCTGTCCGATTGACTCTGGAGAGGTCACCATGACTAGGCGAGCAGGAGGCTAGGCCGGCGGACAGGAAAAGAAACAACGACCAGACAGGAGACCGCACGGTCTAGGTGGCAGTCCACCAGCGGCAAGGCAATGAGGCCGCCGCGACCAGAGTGCGGAGCCCGCAGCGGAAGAGAGAAACCGCTAGCGACAAGACAGGTCGCAGCGACTAGGAAGGAATCCGCACGGTCAAGGTGAGTACACCAGCGGCAAGGAGAGATGCCACGACCTAGATGCAGAGTTTGCCGAGAAGAGGAGAAGCCGCAACGGCAAGAGAGGCAAAGCTCGGCGAGAAGAGAAGCCGCGACGACTAAGGCAAGCCGCGACGAGCAGAGAGCAGAGGAGCGAGAGGAAGATCGCGACGGGTAGACAATAAGACCGCAGCGAGTATGAGAAGAGAGATCGCGGTGACAAAGTCAAGTCACGACGACTTTAGACAAGTCGCGGCGACTATAGACAAGTCGAGACTAGAGGGAAGAAGGAAGGTGGTTAGAGCTGTGGTGAGAAGCGAGAGGGAGACCGCACGGATAGAAAGGGAGGCCGCGCGAGCAGAGGAAACAAGGAGGGGAAGTCCCCACCTGTGAGAAAGGTTATAAAAGGGAGGAGGAGAAGAGGTGAAAGCCACGAGAGAGACAGAGAAGAAGAAGCGGTTAGAAAGACCTAGTCCGCTCGAGAAGCCGCGGTTACGGAGACCAAGCGACTAGAAAGAGGCAGGCCGCACTAGACCGCGGCTAAGCAGGAGAGGAAGCCGCCCGGTAAGCCGGAAGAACAAGCAGTTTCAAAAACGACAGGCCGGACCGTCTCCTCTGATACCATGTAGAGAAAAACTCAACCTTGTATATACTATCTCAATAATGAAATACAATGTATGAATACACATTTATAGGAGAGAGAAAGAGAGAAGAGAGTCCTATACAAGATGTGTGACTAAAGGGGAGAAAAGAAGAAAACCAAAAATGGGTCTATTTACATGGGCTTTTCCAACAATTACCAAGTCGGTTACAAGCATTGATACAAGACCATATTGATGAAATAAAAATTTAGCGGTGGTGAATAGCCTACATCATGATTGGACAACCAATGATGTGCAAGCAATGCGTGTGATGACCTACGCTAATAGAATCATCAAGAAAAACTTAAATAATTCCTGAGCATGAGTGTAATCTAACAACATAATAGATAATTAAAATTTTATGTCAACGCCATTTAACAAATAGAACATGAATAAAGTTGAGCGCGCATTGAAATAAAATGCAGAAAACAAAATTGAGTTTCCGTTTTGGATTCATTTTCGTGTCTCTCAATGACTATCCTCAGTAGTGTATATGTGTTTGTTCTAATAAATTGAGCGGGTCTAGATGATGGAGATAACATCCACGTTGTCCTATCTATTTTTTAGTCAACTTTTATGTTGTCCTATCTATTTTTTAGTCAACTTTTTGTTATCTGTTGAAGCCCAGTAAAGAAGGCCCATCAATAGCCATTAGAATCTCATCCTTGATCCTTGTATATAGATTAGTCTAGCATTGCCTAGAATTTTTTTAGTTCATACTTCATATCTATGTATGTAAATATATTCTACATAATAAGAAGTGTAATTTACCATTAATACATGGCATTTGAGCCAAACAATTTTTGTTGTTCTCTCTCACTCGCACAAAATTAAACTCTTGTTGTTCTCTCTCTCTCGCCCGCGCACGAGGAGTCTTAGTGGTGCCATCTCGCTGAGGAAACTTGCAGATCCGTGCACATCTAATATCACACGACAAAATCTCTCCCGCACAATTCATCTTGATTTGACTCCTCTCATGTGCATCTATCTCGCTGCAACTTCAACATGGTGAAAACGGACACTCGCGTGCACCTCTCGCCTTGATTGAGACCTCATAGTGACGACTTCGATTGAAATTTCCTCGAGCGACAATAGGCTCTCGTGTGCACCTTTCACCTCCATCGAGGCCTCTCTCCTTGGAATGATGAGTTGCTTGAAGAGAACTGGTTTTATGCTTCAGATTTTCTTCCTTATGATGTTCTCTATTAGTGATGTGATTTTTTGAACGAGTTAGAGAACTACTTCCTCAATCCCAAGCTCCTTGTGTGGAGAATATGCTTGATTGTCTATGAATCGGAAAGTGACAGAGGGAAGGGTTAGTCATAGTTTACACTCATTTAATCCCTTCTCCTCCTTCCTTACCATATCATCAAGGTAGACTAGATATTCGGCTTAGGAGGTCACTTTAAGCATATAGTGTTGGTCACTTTTACTGTCTTAATAGAAGGATATATAAAGGCGAAAACCAAAACCAGATGCATCAGCGTGCAAATATAGGTACTAGTACAAAATTGACTGCCTTCTCCCAATCCCCTAAAATAAATAGAGATACTCATTCTTTGATTGAGCTTCGGAGGAAAAGGGAAAATGTCAATTGTTCTTTCAAGTTGTAGAGCATCTTATGGTCTCGAAAAAAGGAAAATACCATTCTTCAAACTTCAAAAGGAGCGACTTAACCAAGTAATTCTCCTACTAAGATTGTAGTTCACATTTGTTGTCATTGATAGGCAAAGAATTGCTTTCACTTTATATGGGTTGGGCTCAATACCAATCGATATCGAGATGTAGCCAAAAAATTTTCATATATTGGCATTGAATACACACAGCAGAGGATTGAGCCTTATGCAAAATTTTGTGAGTGTGGCGAATGATTCCTCTCAAATTTTTGAGATATTGGGCGAACACATTACTCATTAGGACTAGATCATCGACATACACCTCCATTTTTCATGACTTTTGATATTTAAAATAAGACAACTCACTTGCCACAATGTATCTCAATTTTTCTCATTAGTCCTCTTGGTGCATACGAACGATGGCACATGACGATTCTGCGTGGATGGCCGTGAACTGAATGCCAAAATGTCAACGAAAAAATTATCGTCCCAGTGGTAAAAGAATTGTTGGATGAGCCCCAGACGCTTGTTTCTTCTCCATTTTCCTCCTTAGTCCTCTTGGTGCATAAGAACGATGGCACATGATGGTTCTATGTGGATGGCGTGAACTGAATGCCAAAATGTCAAGGAAAAATTTCTCGTCCCAATGGTAAAAGAATTGTTGGATGAGCTTCAGATGCTTGTTTCTTCTCCATGTGGGATATATGCTCGAGTTACCATCAGGTGTGCATGGCCCCAACAGACGTGGAGAACACCGCCTTTCAGACGCATAATGGGCATTTTGAGTTCCTACTGACGCCCTTTGGGATCGCTAACGCACAATCCATCTTCCAAGCACTTATGAATGTGGCAATCCAGACCTTTTAAACAGATATGTTCGTGTTTTATTTGAAGATTTTTTTGTATATAGCAAGTCATGCGAGATGCACCTCGCGCACATACACAACATTCTTCAACTCATCAAGAAGCATCGATTATTCCTAAAGCGGACCAAGTGCTCCTTAGGGACAAATCAGGTGGCATACTTGGGCCACGTTGCGCACAACGTAGGAGTCTCAGCAGACCCTGAGAAGATTCAAGGGGTGACCATCTGGCCATTCCCATAGTCCTCATGTGAGCTTTGTGACTTTTTGGGCCTCATTGGCTACTATTGCAGTTTCATTCAATGTTATAACATGATTGTGGAGCCCTTAGTTGCATTGCTAAAAAACAGCTCCATCGTATGCGGGAAACTAGTCATTAGAGTATTAAGGAGCCCTCCAACACGCCTTGACCATCGCTTTGGTTCTCCGCTTACCCGTCTTCATTCAGGATTTTCAGGTAGAGTGTGACGCTTTAGGGCATGGGTATGGCACATTTTTACAGCAGGGGGGAATCTGATCACTTATTTCAGTCGGAAGACGGTCATACATGACAAAAGACTCCCACGCTTATGAACATAAGCTAATTGGATTGACAAAGGCTCATCATCATTGGTTGTCGTACCTTTGGGGGCAAACAATTTTTTTTAATTGACTACTTCAGCTTGAAGTATCCTTAGTACCGCCCCATAGCAGTGTTGGATTAATAAACTCCTGGATTTTCGAGTCGAGTACAAGGTGGGAGCCTTGAAATGCGTAGCAGATGCAATGTCCTAACGAGATCATTAGGGAGCGACTATCTTTGTCATTCCTCACCCCACCTCTGGATTCTCACTCGACTTTGCAAGGAGTTGCGGGTCTTAACCACTCTCTTGGAGCTCAATCGCCGCATCGAGGAAGGATGATTATCGTTGTCACAACCCGCATTTTCTCCGATCCATAAGCGTTGGTCAACTGCTGCACCTCGCTCCTCAAGCCACCAAGAAACCTCTTGACTCGATCAGCCTCAACACTCACCAACCCAGGAGCAAACCGGCTCAACTTGCTGAACTCTATCTCATACTCACCGACCGTGAGTTGCCTTTACTTCAGGTGGAGGAAGTCGTTCATAAGACGGTCACGCTCGACCGAAGGCAAGAACTTCCTCAGCAGCATTTCCTTGAACGCTTCCCAAGAGCAACCAGCTACCAAGCTCTCCTTTTCCCTAAGCCACCAACTCTTAGCCAAACTCTTGAGCTGATAGGCGGCTATCATCACTCTCTGATCGTCTGCAATACTGGAGTACGAGAACATCTCCTCCATGGAGATCGGCCAATCGTCTATGACCATGAAGTCTGCCTTCCCATCATAAGTAGGAGGGCTAAGTCTCTGAAACTGCGAGATGAAAGACATCTCTGCTGGCACCACCACTGGGGGTCTCAGGGGTGCAGAAGGAGGAGGAACAGCTAACCCTCCTGCAGGGCCTTGTACTCCCTGAGTCTGTCCTGCCACAACTGCCACCAAAGACTGGATCTGGGCTCGCACCTCCACCAACTGCCTGCTCAAGGAATCGCTACTCTGCCGCAAGCTCTCGATCACCGCATCATTCTGCGCTCCAGATGACTCACCTTCAGATAGGGGGGTCGATCTAGTCGAAGGGCGTCTCGCCATCCTAAAATCATAGCGATATTAGACAGATCCTAGTACGACAGCTGCAACTAACTACAAGTACAGACAATACATACATAAATATGAACTTAAAGCTGTTAAACTTGCTCTGGGAGTTTTTTTTTTTTTTACAAGAATTGATGTTATGCCTTAACCTAGGATGGTTAACCACTACCATACTAACTCTTGTGCCTAGATCGGGAATGCATGACTTTATATTATTTTTGACTCGAAAACTTATGCGTGTACATATGTCATCCTGCCAGTCTTTAGTTTGGCACGTTGTGCTTATGCAATGTTATGTTATGCATGTTTATGCTATGCATTCTAAAAAGGCCCTAATGCATGTTATGAGCGGCGTACACATGAAAATGTTATGCATCCCATACTACATAACATCCTCATGCAACGAAAAGAAAACGAGCTAGTCGCAGCCATGTGGTGAGGTTATGCATCCCATACTACATAACCCTCACATGTTGCCCCTATGGTGGATCCATATACGAACACATATTATGCATCCCATACTACATAATATGCCTCGTATACTTCATGTTATGCTATGAGTGTAGTGTTCGTGCTTTTGCCAAGACGTGTCGATGACATATCGGTGTGTGAATGACATGATGCTGAACTACTAATGCAATCAAAAGGGAAGGTTACCCGACTAGCCTGTCAAGCAACCTCCATCTGATACTAACTGTCACAACCCGCATTTTCTCCGAGGAAAACGAATTATCAGAGTAGGAGAAAACACGCGTCATGATGCCACGTCGAGCAGGGGATAACTGTCGACGCTCAGGAAAACAACAATCAACTATACTTTATGAAAATTCATAAGTTAAATGATTAGAAAATCAGTTATATTTTTAAAGGCCGTATCCCTCGGCTCGGTGGATCACCTAGTCCACAATTTAAAAACTATACTTATACGCTGCGGAAAAATACTTTATTCAGGTTTGGACATCCTAAAAGAGTGCATAAGTGTCCCCAGAGGACAACTTATACTATGCAAGACCCTACATTTAATTTATTCTTTATATATAGGAAAATGATCTTTTTACGTTATTTGGAAAATAATGTTGAATTTTATAAAACATGTTGATCATGGGTAATACTTATAATAGTGTTTTTAGGTTTAAAAGTAACTAGCAACCTATCATAAATCATCCCCAGAGCAAGTAGACTATCTCCAGAAAGGTAGCAGTAAAAAGTAACATATCTAGTATCAAGGTAAAAACTACCAGTGGGCGCCAACAAACTGACACGAACCCACTGACAAGTATATATGTCTGTAAGAAAAACAACACCAAAACTACCTCATAGAAACAAGGAACTGATCTCTATAGCACCAGAGACCACCAGTAACTGAACAGCACCACTAGCCGTCAGAGCGGCTACTATCCAGAACCTGAGGCATTCAAAGAAGAAAGAATACCTCAGCAAGCAAACTAGAAAACTGCTCGAAAGTGTCAATCAGAAGATAAGTAAAAGAGGAAAACAAAGCAGTAACATTCACAACTGCCCAAGCAAGGCAACAAGGAAGTGCACTAAGTGCGAGGACACAACAGTAACTCTGCCCAAAAGCTGAAGAGTCAACAAGGCTACCATGAGCCCAAATACTATAATCTACCAAGGAAGAAACGTCTAACACCCTAAGCTGTGAGAGATGGTAGTAGCAAAAACATCGCGGATCCGGGTTGGAGGCAAACTCAGTCCCCCAACCACCATTTCCAAGAAACCAAGCTCAGGGGTCTACATGTGAAAGCACTAGGGACCTCCCACCCTTTTGCCCAGCCCGTACCTGGAGCAAGATAAAAGAAAAAGGGTGGCATTGGCTAAATTACACAACACCTCCCCAATTAAGAGCTTCAAACCACCACTACTAACCACGACCCACGATTCGGCCTTTGGGAAAGAAAACATAGCCGACAAGGAACCTCAGAAAATCAAGAAATTCACTCGGGGAAGAAAATCAAGGTAAGGGAAAAGCGTTGAGATGACTCAACACGGCATGGCGTTGAGTGAGCCTCACTCACTCAACGCATAACCAGACCTTGGCGTTGAGTGAGGCTCCTCACTCACTCAACGCCTAACCAGACCTTGGCATTGAGTGAGTTAGCCTCACTCAGCGCCAGAAACAACCATAGCGTTGAGTGAGGTTCACTCACTCAACGCCCTCCGCAAGAACAGCTCTGGCGTTGAGTGCTGCTGGTGCCGAAGGAGAGGAAGGGCTCGAGTGAAGCTTCGCTGAAAAACCGAGGCAAGTGGTCCTTGCACTTGCTATTTTGATTCTTCCCCCTCTTATTTACCCGGTTAGCCATAGGATAGAAGCCAAGCTTTTCTCTTTTTGTTTGCTTAAAACTTTGTGCTTCAATTTCCCTTTATGAGCCCCCCTCCTTGTGTTGTTTTGCTCAACCCGCAGGTTGTTTTCACCATTTAGACTCCAGATTTTTAGTTCTGGTTAGGTGCTTTTGCGGGTGGAGCCGAGAGAGAGTGAGGGAGGTTTCTGTGGTAGTGCTTTGGTTAGAACCAGTCTTGGTAGGCTCTCGGAATTTGGTGTTGAGTGTGGTGCACACACTCAAAGCCATAGTTTGGTCCGTTCTTTTGCGGCTAAGTAGAGAGGCGATTGAGTGAGAATATTTGTCTAAGTCAAAATCGACGGGAATCACTAAGTGATTCTCGCCGATTTCGACGAGTATCGTCAGTGATTCCCGCCGATTCGGCGAGAATCAATCGGGATTCCCGCCGATTCGGCGAGAATCAATCGGGATTCCCGCCGATTCGGCGAGAATCAGTCGACATTCCCGCCGACCTCTTCCTGTTGGCGTTGGTTTAGGGTTTTCCTGCGGTATAGTGCTAAGGCGTTGAGTGAGTAGACCTCACTCAACGCCGTAGCTGTTTTTGCGTTGAGTGAGGTTAGCTCACTCAACGCCACTGCCTCTTTTGCTAAAGGCGTTGAGGGAGTGGACCTCACTCAACGCCATAGCTGTTTTGGCGTTGAGTGAGGTTAGCTCACTCAACGCCAGAACTGTTCTTGCGGAGGGCGTTGAGTGAGTGAACCTCACTCAACGCCATGGTTGTTTCTGGCGCTGAGTGAGGCTAACTCACTAAACGCCAAGGTCTGGTTAGGCGTTGAGTGAGTGGAGCTCACTTAACGCCATGACGTGTTGAGTCATCTCAACGCTTTTCCTTTAACTTGATTTTCTTCCCCGAGTGAATTTCTTGATTTTCTGAGGTTCCTTGTCGGCTATGTTTTCTTTCCCAAAGGCCGAATCGTGGGTCGTGGTTAGTAGTGGTGGTTTGAAGCTCTTAATTGGGGAGGTGTTGTGTAATTTAGCCAATGCCACCCTTTTTCTTTTATCTTGCTCCAGGTACGGGCTGGGCAAGGGGGTGGGAGGTCCCTAGTGCTTTCACATGTAGACCCCTGAGTCTGGTTTCTTGGAAATGGTGGTTGGGGGACTGAGTTTGCCCCCAACCCGGATCCGTGATGTTTTTGCTACTACCATCTCTCACAGCTTAGGGTGCTAGACGTTTCTTCCTTGATAGATTACAACATTTGGGCTCATGGTAGCCTTGTTGACTCTGCAGCTTTTGGGCAGAGTTACTGTTGTGTCCTCGCACTTAGTGAACTTCCTTGTTGCCTTGCTTGGGCAGTTGTGACTGTTACTGCTTTGTTTTCCTCTTTTACTTATCTTCTGATTGACACTTTCAAGCAGTTTTCTAGTTTGCATGCTGAGGTATTCTTTCTTCTTTGAATGCCTCAGGTTCTGGATAGTAGCCGCTCTGACGGCTAGTGGTGCTGTGTTGTTGCTGGTGGTCTCTGGTGCTATAGAGATCAGTTCCTTGTTTCTGTGAGGTAGTTTTGATGTTGTTTTTTTTACAGACATATATACTTGCCAGTGGGTTCGTGTCAGTTTGTTGGCGCCCACTGGTAGTTTTTATCTTGATACTAGATATGTTACTTTTTGCTGCTACCTTTCTGGAGATAGTCTACTTGCTCTGGGGATGATTTATGCTAGGTTGCTATTTACTTTTAAACCTAAAAACACAATTATAAGTATTACCCATGATCAGCATATTTTATAAAAATCAACACTATTTTCCAAACAACGTAAAAAGATCATTTTCCTATATATAAAGAATAAATTAAATGTAGGGTCTTGCATAGTATAAGTTGTCCTCTGGGGACACTTATGCACTCTTTTAGGATGTCCAAACCTGAATAAAGTATTTTTCCGTAGCGTATAAGTATAGTTTTTAAATTGTGGACTAGGTGATCCACCGAGCCGAGGGATATGGCCTTTAAAAATATAACTGATTTTCTAATCATTTAACTTATGAATTTTCATAAAGTATAGTTGATTGTGGTTTGCCTGAGCATCGACAGTTATTCCCTGCTCGACGTGGCATCATGACGCGTGTTTTCTCCTACTCTGATAATTCGTTTTCCTCGGAGAAAATGCGGGTTGTGACAATCGTCCTGTTGGGCCGTAAGGGACGATTTCATTCTGTATAAAGGGCGATTGTACTTACCAGCCACTTCCCCACTCATTGCTAATATAATGGAGGGCACCCAGAGAGGGGGGCACGAAGGGGTTCACAAGAACCTTCAACGCATTAAGGAGGAATTTTCCTGGAAGTGCCCCAAGAGCAGTGTGCAGAAGTGCATTGCGGCTCCATCTGCAAGCAGAATAAGACTGATCACCTACTTCCTATGGGTCTTCTTCGGTCACTTCCTGTTATGACACAAATATGGGCTGACATCTCTATAGATTATGCCGAAGGGTTGCCTGCATCAAAGGGGAGGTATATTCACTTCATAGTTGTGGGCAGGTTCTCAAAGGAGGAACATTTTAAAGTTTTGGGCCTTGAGCCTTTTTTGCGGAGGTGTTCACCTATATGATCTTTCCAAGAGTATCATATTAGACTGAGATAATGTCTTCACAAGTTATTTTTGAAGGAGCCCTTCACACATTGCGGCACCAAGATAGAGTTCTCTTCTGCTTACCATCCCTAATTGGACAGTCAAACGAGGTGGTTGCCCGCATAGTCGAGATGTACCTTTGTTGTATCCCAAGGACTAGGCACTTTGGCTTCCAGGGTGGGATATTTCTATAATACTTCCTATCATACTTCTCTGTAGACCACCCCTTTCTCCTTATCTATGGGAGGGTCCACCGCTCCTGCCGCATGGAGGCGGCACCGCCCTCATGGAGGTTGTGGATAGTGACCTTCGAGATTCGCAACCAAATTCGTACTCTTGCACGAGAGCACCGCCTTTAGGCCTAGACATGCGTGGAGACTACTTCCAAAAGGGGTCATCGCGTGCTTCTCTTTGCATCCGGCGAGCGGGTGTGGCTGAAAGACCATCCTTAACGACATACAACCGCCACAAGAGTTCCTACTATAAGTTGGGCCCCAAGTACTATGGACCTTTTGAGTTACTACAACGGATTGGTGTCGTTGCCTATAGCCTCCAAATTCCGCTCGTGGTCCGGATTCATGTATTTCATGTCTCACAGTTGAATTCATTCATTAGCCCACCTTCGGCAGCGCCCATGGTCCACCTATCGTAGCAGCAGAATGAAAAGCATGATCTCAACGAGAGATAAGATGCTACGGGTCCACAATGGAGAGCCACATACCAACGCCTGCTGAAGCCGCAAAATGAATAAGGGGTGCAGTGCTAGCATTAATTGTAGTTCTAATTATCTTTATCTTAATTTAGCATTTAACATTTTTATTTCTGATATGCATTAGCCTTGTGAGAGGCCTTTTGGTCATTTGGACTTATAATGGCTTTTACCTTATCTGATGTTTGGAGAAATGAAGAGGAGGCAAGCAATTATCATCCAAAATTAAATTTTCGCTCTAATTTTCCCTTCTGTTCTCTCCCTCATTCTATTCGTCTGACCTGCTAGGGTTCTCGCATGCCACCCATGTCGCACACGTGGTCCTCCACGGGAACGATCGCCGACCCTCCACTATCGAGCACCTCTCAGTCCATTCCTCTCTCGTCTCCTCTCCGTCGTCTCCATAGATTCTAGAGGCTCTAAGAAGGGGAACTTCAACCTCCTCCATGACTCCTCTCTCGCTATGCCACATAAGAGATCCAATTGGGGGTCTGTATCATCTTGTTGCAGCTTAGAGATCAAATGTCAAAGAAAAAAGAGAACCCCCAAAAAGGTCCTAGTTAGTCCATAGATTGAGTCCAATTATTCATAAAAGGTAAGTATGCTTAACGTCCACTATCATGTCATTCTAAAAGAGATTAACTTAAAAATAGGTAACTTTCCTCTATAAACAAAACTCCAAATTTAACAAAAATATCAGAAAGGATGCCTACTGAGATCCATTAGAATATATGTGAAACCAATAATCAAAATGTAAAGCTACTGATTTAGTTATGAAAAGTAGAATTCAACTTTGGATGAATAAATAATCCACCTTTCACAAATGAGCAATAAGTTGTTGAGTAAAACTAGTAAGAAAATCAACTTTAAAGTTTCTACTTAAAAGTATGACTATGCACAAAATAACCTTGTAATAGTTGAATTAAATTCTGTCAATGTCACTCCATAGAACCTACAATGTAAAAAAACCCATATTAACTGGCTTATAATAATTTGCAAAGTAAAGAAACTGTCCATAACAGATAGAAAAGAAATAAGAAACAAATTCAGAAAGAATACAATCTCAGGATCCTCAATTGAAAGAAGGAAAGCCATTTCTAAGTTGGAAAACCTAGGAAATAGACTTCAACACTAAGCATAGCAATGCAAATCCATTATGAATAATAACAAGAAACACAGAACGAAGTTTAGATCATGAACTGGAAGATTTACGGCCTATTCAAGTAATTTGAGTAACAGAAAAACCAAAATTGCACAAAAAAAGAATACAGCCACTCTATCACTTTATAAGAAAAAGTGCATGAATTGCAGAACACACAAGTCTCGGAAGTATTAAATTTGAGTCCGTAAAATTTAAAAGCTTCACCAACTATCAAGAAATGCAGCATTGAGATGAGATGAGATGCCAAGCATCATCATCCCGTTCTTCAGGCAAAATTACCTCCTCGTAATATTGACAAAAGTTAACAGTAGAATGTTACGGTTGAGCATGCCAATGAGACGCGTACACGCCGACGAGACGCCTTGACGAGTCCACAGGCGGAGGAAGACGGCGACGGGTCCATCTGGAGGAGGAGAGACCGAAGACGCGCCGTTGACATGATTATCTCATTTGCATTCTGTTATGTGTACGCATTATCATTCGCACTATTTTTCTTTATCCACACCCCGCACCTATAAGGGTTGTGTTGTACTTTTTTTTCATTATGCTTGGATGTATGAAATTTAGGGTTGCTCCCTAGTGTTTCTTCTTGTTCCCTCCTCCTTCCTCTCCCTCACCATCGTTGGCCCTCCCCCTTGCTGGATTCCTCTCCAGGATCGTATCAATTTGGTTTGACCTACCTCACCTCCCGCCATAAAGTCGTTGGTGCTCATTTCAGTGTCGTGAAGTCGTCGCTTCAACGAGATTTCCTCGATAGCGTTGTTCCGCTTCCGTCAGCTGCCTGTGCGACCGATTTCCGCATGATTTCTGCTACCTGCCGTGTTCCCGAGCCGCCCCTACCGCCGGCATACAGCGATCCACTCTCAGAGTTGCTTCGCTCCAAGCGTAGTTCGCAGATCCTCCCGATCTGCATCTGTGCGTGTCAACTCCAGCACCCGTGCGACGCAGATCCGCCCGACTGCAGCAGGAAGGCCGCCAGCCTTCTGCTTCCACTGTCCTCAATCAGATTCACTCACTCTAGGCCGAAATCCAAAGTTTTCATCCCCGTGGCTCCCAACACTCGCTCCTCCGACGACCCCACTCCAGATACTACCTCTGAAGCCCTTATCCTCCGCTTGGAGGCTCAAGACCAACTCGTCGCCTCCATGCATAGCTCCTTTCCCTCCACTTCAAGATCAACTCCCTCCAAGTGTCGACCGACGCCTCCGAATCTGGCTCGCCCATGGATGACAGCTCTCTCCTCGGCGTCAGGCCGCCGTACATTCCCTTCGGGACCACTCCTCCGCCCATTCCGAGCCGGTCCGCCCTATCCCTTGACATTCCTTCCTTTTGATGGCATTTACCCGATGGGTTGGATCGTCAAAGTGGAGCAATATTTCGACCTCAACTACACACCGGAGCAAGACAAGGTTCCTACGATTGTGGTTGGCTTGGACGGCTCAGCCCTTCACTTAGCTCGGTGGGTCCGCCAATCCAACCCGTGCCTCTCCTAGCCCGAGCTCAAGCAGGAGATCATCTGACGGTATGACACCCGCTACTCCGGTTTCTCCGCTATCGAGCGTATTTGTGGCGTCCGCCATACAGCCGGCTTGGACAATAATGTTGATGAGTTCGTTGCCCTAGTCTCCCACGTACCCTGGCTACTGTCCGATCATTACCCGGGCTTCTTCATGCAGGGTCTACTGTCATATATCCGCTCTTGTCTCCGCATGCACCACCCCACACAGCCTCCAACGCTATAGACTTGGAGCATCTGGTGGAAGCTGACCTCTCACCCGACCACCTGCTCCTACAACCGACCACCGCCAGGCTCGACCGCCTTGGTGACCCCTGCCACGGCTCCACCGCGGCCGCCGCCTTGGGGAAACTAATCGGGCCGTCCACCTGCCCCTCGACACTTCTCAAACAGTGATTACAATGAGCTTTGCAGAAAGGGTCTCTGTTTTTGGTGCCTCCAACCCTACGCTCTCAACGATGAGTGCTTCATGAAGGAGTTCCATGCCATCATCGACGACGTCGACTCTGAGGTCACCCTAGCCGACTTTGAGGCCCTGGAGCTCTCAACGGGGGACACACCTCTCGATCTCACCGCGACTACATTCCACCGTCTGGTCTTATCCTGTGTCTCAACGGGCGGGATCTCCGGCCAACAGACCATGCAGTTCTCTAGCATGCTGCCAGATCGCCCGATTATCATCATGGTGGACAACAACCCAAGCCACAACGTCATCTTTGAGCGCCTGATGCAGTAGCTCTGCATTCCCTCAGTTCTCTCACTGGATGTTGCGGTCCGCCTAGGCGATGGACGTCAGCGACTAACTCAGGGCTCTTGCACTGTCGTGCCTATCTCCGTGGGGTCCTATTCTGTGACTGCGGACTTCTACGCATTCGGCCTAGGCGGCATAGACGCCATTTTGAGGGTGGCTTGGCTTTACACGCTCGACGGTGTACGCGTCAATTGGGCGACTATGACCAATCAGTTCTTCCATGGGGGCCAGCCATGTGCCTCGACGGTGACTCCACTCTCTTCCGCTCTCCGGTCTCCCTTGCATGATCCAGCGGACCATAGACGTCGGCCTCTCCGCGGGGTTGTAGGCCCTCTCAGGCCCGTCCGATGTGCTTTTCCCTTCCCGGTCGGACAACCAAAAGCTTTCTACTGTGCTCGACAACTTCTGCCTCTCCGCGGGGTTGTAGGTCCTCTCGGGCCTGTCCGATGTGTTTTTCTCTTCCCCGACGGACCACCAAAAGTTTTCTACTGCACTGTCCAACGTCATCCATCCTCCGACAGGATTGCCACCATCCTGGCCGACCGATCACGTCAATTCCCTCCATCCTAGGACCACAACAGCTTCGGTGCAGCCATTCTGTTCTAATCATGGGCGGAAGGATGAGCTAGAGCCTTTGATGCAGGGGATGTTGATGGGGGGCCATACCCATTCTGGTGCAAGCCTATTTTCTAGTCCAGTTCTTCTGGTCCGGAAGAAAGACGACAGTTGGCGCCGACTACCCAGTCAAGCTGCTTGATTGCCGCTACCATCTTCAGGGGGACTCTGGCTCGCAGGAGGTCCTTATGGCTGGGTCTTACCGTTTGGACTTCGAAGCCACATGGCTTCCCCATGATCACTTCTGTCGCCAGCCTCCGACTACTGGCTTGGGGACAAAACATATTTTCCAAACGGCAACATTGTTATGGTTGCGCATGCCGGCAAGACATGCACACGCCGACGAGACGCCGTGGCGAGTCCACACGCAGAGGAAGACGATGACAGATCCATCTGGAGGGGGAGAGACCAAAGACGAGCCTCTGACATAATTATCTTATTTGGATCTGTTATGTTATATTTTGTTATGTTATGTTTTGTTATGTGTACCCTTTATTACTCGCACCACTTTTCTTTATACGCACCCCGCACCTATAAGGGGTTATGTTGTACTCTTTTTCATTATGCTTGTATGTATGAAATTTAAGATTGCTCCCTAGTGTTTCTTTTCATTCCCTCCTCCTTTCTCTCACTCGACACCACTGGTCCTCCCCCTTGCCGGATTCCACTCTGTGATCGTATCATAGAAACATCATTTAGAAAGGTATGTGCGCCTTTTGTATAGACATTCTAGGTTATTAAGCTATTTGAGTCCACCATTGTCTCCCATGGAGGGCCCTCGTGCTCTTATGTGTTGTATACCTTCAACACCGTCATGTGTTACTGTCATTAGTAGACAAAATCACATCTTACTGATAAGATATACACTTTGAGATCAAGTTAGCTTCAGTTTTAATGGGTGTTCCTCTTAATTTTCTCTTAATCCGGATCATTTGGCGTTGATGTTCCAACATAAACTATGGGCTGTGTAAAGTTCAATGTACAGTTTTGGGTGAGATCGGTATCCAAAGGAAGGAACTTTAATCCCCGGTGTTAAAGAAGAATATGGAAAAAAGCCACATTGTTGAGGTCCAAATAGGAGCCCACTTGTAATCTAATTTAGTCCCACATCTTAAGATTGAGAATCCTCTCCCATCTCTCTTCATATATATATGTGTGCACATACACGTATTATAAGTATGAACATTTTGAGAAAATTAATGAAGTCCTTTTATTTTTCTCTCTCCTGCAGATTTCTACATGATATCAGAGCCAATGATCTGCAATCTCTACGTCGTGCTCTACCTTGCTCCCTGAGCGGTTAGAATCTTCTAACCGCACTTCTAGTTTTTTGCGGCTAGGTTTTGTCAAACCGCAGGCCTCCTGTTTTTTGCTTCTGCCCTCCTCCCCGTCTCTTCTTCCTCCCTTTTATAGATTTTGTCCCCTGTCACTGTTGGGCCCCACCTCTATCGTGTTTCGCGACTTCTTCCCCTTGTCGCGGTGTGCGGCTTCTGATTTTGCTTCCCTGCTCGCGTGGCCTTGGACCGTTAGTCTTCTTGGTGTTGCCCGTCTGCCCGCTCGCAGTGCTCCCCTTGTCATCAGTCTCCAGTCCGCCGAGGCTCTCCTTTAGGCCGCAACTCTTCTCCTGTCTGCAGCTTTTCCAGGCCGCAGTTTCTCTTCTCCAGTCCGCAACTTCTCCAGTCCGCGGCCGCAACCTCTCCAGTCCGCAGCTCTCCAGGACAATGGTGACACCAACCCGATTTCTGGCATTGTTGATGTGCCTTTCACTCCAACCCTCTCTCTATCCTCGATCCTTCATGTTCCAGGATCTCCTTTTAACATGCTTTCTGTTAGCCACCTCACCCAGGAATTTGACTGTTGTGTCACCTTCCTTCTTTGTTGTGCAGGATCGACAAACACAGAATATCATTGGTAAGGGGCGGTTGTCTAATGGGTTCTATCTCTTGGATATTCCACTTACTGTTCTCTATGCGGTCTTTTTTGTTGATTGACATCGGCATCTTAGACATGCTCCCCTCCATATTCTCCAGAAAGCTCATCTTGATGTCTCCCTTCATGAGTTTACGTGTGAATCTTGTATCTTTGGCAAACAACATCGTGTATTTTTAATCCTACTTGTACTCGGAGTGATGAATCTTTATCTTTAGTGCATTCTGATATTTGGGGTCGGTATAAAAACACCAGTGTTTATGGTTATCGTTACTTTATTACTTTTATTGATAATAATTCATGCATCACCTGGTTATATTGACTTCGCAATCGTGTTGAAATTACCACTATCTTTCGTGTCTTTATTACTGAGACTCAAACTCAGTTTTCCACTACCTTAAAAGTTTTTCGCACAGACAATGCGCGCAAATATACCAGTCGTACCTTCTTAAATCTGTGTGTCGAGTTTGAGATTCTCCATCAAACGTCGTGCGCTTATACTTCTCAGCAAAATGGTGTGGCCGAGCGGAAAAATCATCACCTTCTTGACGTCGTCCGGTCACTCATGTTTCAAATGCAGGTACCCACATTATACTAAAACTTTAATATTACTGCTACCCGTTATCTCATAAACCACATAGCCTCTTCTATGCTCAACTTTACGACTCTGTTCAGTCTTCTTTTCCTTCAAAACCTCTGTTTTCCCTCACACCTTGTGTTTTTGGATGTGCATGTTATGTCCATAATCTTGTTCAGTCTACTGACAAGTTTGCTCCTCGTGCTACCAAATTGATATTTGTTGGGTACTCTCGCACTTAAAAGGGTTATGTGTGTTACTCTCCAATCGCGGACAAACTAACGTTTCGACAGATGTAACATTTCTCGAGGACCAACCGTTTCACTCCTCTCTTTTAGCTCTTATTCTACCTCCTTCTCTACCTCGTTCTACCGTCTCTGTCACGTCTCCGCTTCCACCACTTCTTCCCACACCAACCCTGCCACCAGTACAACCCAAACCACATCTTCGTGTGTACACTCACCGTCCTCCCAAATTTGATGCCCTACAGTAGTTGCCCTCTACCAACGTTATCTCGCGGTCTGTTGATCTGGCACAACCTCTACGACCTCTCCTTGCATCGTCTCTCCCCATATGTATCCTTGCATCGTCTCTCCCCACCTCTCCTCAAATTTGCGCTATCTCTATCCTCCAGTTATATACCTACCTACCTCTTTGCAGGAGGATCTCCAGCATTCGGGGTGGTGTACGACTATGGATGAGGAAATGACAGCCCTTTTGGGCTAACAAGACTTGGGATCTTGTCCCTCTTCCTCCAGGTCAGACTTGTGTTGGCTGCAAGTGGGTCTTTGCAATCAAACATGCTCCAAACGGGGTAGTTGAACGCGTAAAATCTCGGCCTATGGCTCGAGGATTCACTCAATAATAAGGCCTCAATTATAATGAAATATTTTCCCTAGTTGCCAAGTTGAATATCATTCGAGTCCTGATCTCCTTAGATGTTTATCGATAATGACCCTTATATCAATTGGATATCAAAATGTTTTTCTCAATGGGGTCCTTCTCAAAACTGTCTATATGCACCAACCTTGCGGGTTTGAGACCACGAGAGAGTCTCGTGTTTGTCATCTCAAAAAATCGATTTATGATCTCAAACAGTCTCCTCGGGCTTGGTTGACAAGTTTAGTAAGGTTATTCGTGAAGTTGGATTCACGTGGAGCTCGGCTGATTACTGGTAATGATTCTACGGGGATACAACTAATTAAGCAATACTTAAACTCCATCTTTCAAACTAAAGATTTGTGAAATCATCGGTACTTCCTTGGACTTGAGATACCAAGACGACCGAATGACCTTGTTCTATCACAACGGAAGTACTGTCTTGATCTTCTTCAAGATGCTGACTATTCAGGATACAAACTTGCTGATACTCCTATGGATGTCAACCACTAGCTTTGTTCTCATGAATCTGACTCCAATCCACCACTTACAAATCCAAAATATTATCGACGTCTTGCAGGAAAACTGATATATCTAACGATTACAATACCTGATATCTCGTTTGTTGTTGTTGTTAGTCGGTTCATGAATACTCCACGAACCTCTCATCTTCAGGTCGTCGAGCGCATCCTCGGGTACTTGAAGACTGCTCCTAGACAAGGCATTGTGTACAAACCATTCTCATCTCTATCTCTGATTGCATATTCTGATGCTGACTATGCGGGTTCACATGATGATCGTCACTCCACAACTGGTTTTTGTACGTACTTTGGTGGAAACCTTATTACCTGGCGTAGCAAGAAGCAATCTGTTGTTGTTCGCTCATCTGCTGAGGCCGAGTATCATGCACGATGGTGGTTGTTGTGTCTGAGTTCACCTTGCTAGAAAGTATCCTTGGTAATTTAGGAATCAAACTTTCCTCACCATCAACACTATTTTGTGACAGTCAAGTTGTTATACATATTACTAAGAATCTCGTATTCTATGAGCAAACCAAACACATTAAAGTTGACTGTCACTTTATTCAGGAGAAGGTCCAATTAAAGAAGTTGGAATTAGAGCATGTTCCTGCTACCGAGCAAGTTGCTGACATTCTCAACAAGCCCTTACCGTGACTGATATATCATCAGTTTTTGTCCAAGCTTGGTGCTTACGATTTGTGTGCTCCAGCTTGCGGAGGAGTGTTAAAGAAGAATATGGAAAAAAGGATCATTGTTGAGGCCCAAATAGAAGCCCACTTATAATCTAGTTTATTCCCACATCTTAGGATTGAGAATCCTCTCCTCTCCTCTCTCTTCCTATATATATGTGTACACATACATGTATTATAAGTGTGAACATTTTGAGAAATATAATAAAGCCCTTTTATTTTTGGTTCTTCTGCAAATTTCTACACCCGAGAATAATTCACTGGACCTTTGAACTATTAGTAAAAAAGGAGAACTTTCTTAATGAAATTCTAACAAGTGAGATTATTGGATCATGTACAATGGCAGACGCATGATATTTTTTGTGGGCAGAGTACTAGAACATTTGAAAATTTTAATCAACAAATATTGAAAAAATATATTATGATATAGTAATGTCAACTTTTTCACATTGTTTCTTTATTTTTAATGATTTTTTTGTACATTTTGTTTAAATTTAGAGAAAATATGTCTATATTTTTAATGAATTTTTGTGTACAATGTCTAAATATAGAAAAAATATATATATACACTTTTAATGAAATTTTTGTACAAAATATCTAACTAAATAAAATATATCTACATTTTTAATGATTTCTTTTGCCAAAATAGCAATTTTAGGCAAAAATATATACATTTTGGTGTAATGAGGATTTGAAACCAAGACCTTTCACTCCATTTCAATGAAATTAACATGAAGTCAAGAACTACTATGTCAATCCTAATTTATTGAAGATTTTTCGAATAGATATTATATATAATATGTAAAAGGCTAAAAAAAATTAAGGTAATTTCCTTGGTGAATGTTTTTTAAAAATCCAACGTGAGCGGCCGCCAACACTTGGTTTCATGTAGATCCGCCCTTAATCATGTATAATAAGTTTCTCCTGTACTTCCCGTCTGAGTTCCCTTAGAATCAACTAGCCCATACCCTGCGCTTTCTAAGCACGGGCGGATTCAGAGGTTTTTTTTTGCGTTTTGTTATAAGCAGACCAAAATTTAGCTATTAACAATTCAAATTTGACTATTCACAGACCAAATTCGGCTATTAGCAGAACAAACTCAGTTATCTGCACCCCCCAAAATTAATTCGGAACATTTTATGTACTATTGTATTTTAAAAAAATTGTGCACCCCAATTTCCAATTTCTTAGATCCGCCACTATTTCTAAGGGAAGCTAATCTGGCATTACCCCAGCTAAAATATGGTTTCAATTCTGCATCATTCAATAGAAAAGGAAAGGGATTATTCAAACAAGCATGCAGAATGAAACTTGCTCAATGATAGAGTATCAATTGATTTCCTATAGGTAAATTCTGAACAATTGGCTCAAAACTAAAAATTAATACACAAAAAACAGCCTTTTGTAATGAAATCCTCAATAAACATACCATCGCAGCAACCCTAAACCTCCTCAAAGCAGCGGCACTTCCACGACCCATAAAACCTGATGCGAATCATCCATCGCAGAAGTCTATAATGACGAAACTTCCCGTCCAAGCACCGGCGCAGCTGCATCCGCGATCAAACCAGCTCACACCGTCACACGACAGCAGTAAATCCCTCGATACCGGCAGCAACACCGCCGGCCGATTGACCCGCTCCGCCGGCGGGCGGATTGGGGAGGTTCGTTTGCACCGCCGCTGTTCGGTCATAATCCGACGATTTCCAGTGTTGGGAAGAAAGGCTACTCCTCCCTAGAGCTACCAGGCAGGTAAATAAATAGCTGTTGGATCACGCCGTTGGTGGAGGCATCACGCTGTTAGTGTTGTGAACCGATGGGTTTAGGGTTGTTATGATCGCTCGGAGGGAATGGCGCGAAACATTAGCATAAGATTCAAGCCAATTGAGCTGGGCGCTAATATTAGTACCGCAGTTTTCGCTAGTCATATTGCACCTTCTCATAATTTTTCATGTCTTTTAAAAATACGTCTTGTACATGCATTTTTAGGAAAAATGTTCAACACGAAAGTCATAGATCTCGACGATCTTGTCGAGATATACGACTTGAACATTTTTCCTAAAAAAACAATGTACAAGAAGTATTTTCAAAAGACGTGAAACCGGTGTGTATTTCCAAAGTACGTCTTGTACATGCATTTTGAGAAAAATTGTTCAACACTAAAGTTGTAGATCTCGTCGAGATATACAACTTTTGTGTTGAACACTTTTCCTAAAAATGCATGTACAAGACATATTTCCAAAAGGCGCGAAAAATTAGGAGAAAGTGCGGTGCGATTAGCCAAAACTGCGGTGTGGATATCAACGCCCTTTTTTAAAAAAGAAATCATATGAGACGTTTGTGTTGGATCTATATTGAGCATTATCACTCGGAGATGGCTAGAAATCGGCTCGAAATTAGAAGTGTTGCGGGTCACCAGACTTTTTCCCGGTCTGGAGAATCGGACCGCCTTAGTTCGGAGTCGAGCCGAACGCGCAATCAGTTAAAGAAAACTTCAGTAATGATTAATAGATGTTTTTGACATGAAAAACACGAAAAATGTGAAAAATCACGTGACTGAAATTATGCCGAGCCAAAATTCACTAGCTTCTTTGAGTGTTATAGAAATTGGTTTGATCTTGGAGAGCGACAGGCCGCTACTTCGTTACAAGTACAAAAGAAATAGGGAAGATAGTTAAGTCCTCGGAGTCTCGATGAAAGTGCTCCGGCCTTAAGATGACGTTGAGCTCACGGAACCTTGGTGGGAGCGTTCCAGCTAGAAAATTTAAGTCCACGAGGCTTCAAGAGGTTGCACTCTCGTTGATGTGGAGTCTAGATGAGAGCGCTCCCGCGTAGGCGGTTGACGTCACTTGAGTCGTGAAGAATCTGTAGCGCAAGGAGAAGAGCGGAGCGAATTTCTGAGCGAAGAATCGGCCTAAGTCCACGATCTCGCTGGAAAAACCTCGGAGCTCTTTCTTACCTCTGGAGTTGCTTGACTTGAAAAGAAAGCATGGGGGCCTATTTATAGTTTTCTAGAGGGGCGCGTCGGTAATTGCACCAGAGAGTGATTTGTGCTGGCGAATGACGTTGTTTCGTTTTGATCATGCGAATCACCAAAATTAACTAAATGACGGAAGTGCCCCCTTCCCCTCTGGCAGTTTAGGTGGCCCGGGCAGGGTGCCCGGAGGCGGCGGCGGTGACCGTAGGCGACCGACAGCGAAGGGGGCGGTCGGGGCTCACCGCCGGTGGTGCGCGGCCCGCCGGCAATGTGCTGGCGCAGCACCTGCGCAGCCCGTGGACACGCGGGTGTGCGGTATGGCGGCCGCGCAGGGTGGATATGGTGATCGCGCGGGCGGCGGCCGCACAAGCCAGTCGTGCGCGGGCAGGCCGCGCAAGTGCTGCCTGCACGGAGCGCGGTCATGCGAGCTTAAAAGCGGGCCCGGCGCGGCCTCCTGGTCTTCTCGAGTGCATGTGGTTCTCAGTGTGTCGCTGGTCTGGTTAGGCTCTTTTGTACTTGGGTCGGATCGACTCGAAAATTTATGGGGACCCTATAAAATGCCCTCAAATTTTTGCGAGTCATGATCCGTGAAGCGATGAGCGCGAAAATTTCTAGGATCTCCCAGAAGGTTTTAACCGTCAGAAGATCACCTGTCATACTTTGTGGGATTCTAGTCAAAGATTAAAGCTTATTCGCTGTCTGTTTTGAGACAGGAAAATTTAGCAAAATATTTTCGCCTATTTGGACGCCTTCCATTACGGTTCCTCTATTGAGGCCTATAAAATAGAGAGCGTTTTGTTCTTCTCTTACGCCGTCGTAGAGATTTCTGAGCCTGCGGAGTTTGGTTCTGGAGTTAGCGGATTTCAGCGATCACCATGTCTCCCTCGAAGAAGGTCAGAACCCTTTTTTCTCTTTTTTGTTGCTCGGGAATGAGGAGCGAGGCGAGCGGAAGAAAGTGCCAACGGTAGCGCCTCCTGGAGGGGTGCTGGTGCGGGGATGACAGAAGCGGTGGCAAGCGCGGAGGACGAAGGGCGCTGAGGAGCGCAGGGAGGCTGCCTGGACGTGAGGCCAATCGCACGCTGGGGTGCCTGCGTGTGGGTGCGTGAGCACGCGCAGAAATCTGCGCGCGAGCGCGCCCGTGCTGCCAGGGCGGGCCGCAAACTACCGCGCGCGCGCGTCCAGGGCTGGCCGAGCGCGAGGTCTCGCGCGCGGCTGCCCGGGCGTAGGTGCACGTGTGCGATCCGCCGCGGGGCTGCTCGTGCGTGCGGGCTGGCGCATGCTCGTTTGCCTTGGCCTGGGAGACCGAGTTGATGTACAGAGCAACAAGAGGTGGGTATCGTTCGAGTACAAGACTGACCATCGTCGTGGTGGGACGTTGTATGGGTTCATTAAGAACCGATGGGAGCTTCCTGAGACATGGAATGATCCTCCCGACCGTTGCGCCTCTTGAAGGGAAAAGAGCATGACTTTAATCTGTTGTTGGGTTTCGAGAATCCGCAAGAGCTTGGTGCTGTTCTTTTCAAGATCAGTATGTTTATCGTTGAGAAATGGATAGTTTTAGCGGGCCTTTCGACGAATATAGAGCGGATCTGTGTCGCGCCCCTAGGGC
Source organism: Platanthera zijinensis (assembly GCA_039513925.1). Lineage (NCBI taxonomy): Eukaryota > Viridiplantae > Streptophyta > Magnoliopsida > Asparagales > Orchidaceae > Platanthera > Platanthera zijinensis. Next base: position 35,504,134 of record CM077087.1, on the reverse strand, counting down.
AAAGTAAGAAGAGGAAGCTGGACTTTTCATATCATCCGGAAGAAAGTGGATTGCCCTCAGCTGCTCCCGAGGTCGTTATTGATGCCGCCGATGATTGTCCGGACGGCCTGGTTGCTGATTTTCCGCCCATAGAGTCTGAGGATGCACCAGGGATTCATGCGATCGTGCCAACAGTTCGCGCAGTCCCAGAGCTGTCGTTCCAGGCAGGAGGGGGGAGAGCCGAGAGTGTTTTTCTTACCAACATAGGCGGACCCAGCAGAATTTTTCAGTAGGGGCGTGCAATAAAATAATGACGAAAAATATTGATAGAATAGACAGTGGTTTATATATAAACCGATGTCTATTCTAGAGTTCAGGGTAGAATAGACAGCGGTTTATATTAAAACCATTGTCTATACTCGACAAGACAACAGTTTTTATATAAACCGCTGTCTATTTTAGGGTTCAGGGTAGAATAGACAGCTGTTTATATAAAAACCGATGTTTATTCGAGTATAAACATCGGTTTTTGTAAAAACCGTTGTCTATTCTCATATTTTTTTAAAAAAATAAGACATATATAGAAAATAAAATGATAAATAAATGTGTAAAAATAATAATAAATAAATATGTTAGAAAATAAAATGATAAATAAATGTGTTAAAAAATAAAAAGATAAATAAATGTGTTAAAAAATAAAAAGATAAATAAATTGATGGGTTCCCTCTTTTTATTTATGGAAAGTCATGGGTGGGCCCCACCCCCCATGATCTCTCATGGAGATGATGGGGGCGGACCCCCACTCCCTCCCCTCATGGGGAAACCGTCGCCATAAGAACCGTCGCCGGCAAGAGGCCGAGCCACCACCGGCGGCCGGCCCTCCCACGGCCACCACGACCGTGGCCGGCCTCGGCCATGGCCGCCCCGGCTATGGCCGACCGGGGCCATGGCCGCCCCGGCCATGGCCGCCCGGCCATGGCCGCCCGGCCATGGCCGGCCGTGGCCATGGCCGCCCCGGCCATGGCCGGCCGGGGCCATGGCCGGCCGGGGCCATGGCCGGCCGGGGCCATGGCCGCCCCGACCATGGCCGGCCGGGGCCATGGCCGCCCCGGCCATGGCCGGGGCCATGGCCGCCCCGGCCATGGCCGCCCCGGCCATGGCCGCCCCGGCCATGGCCGGCCGTGGCCATGGCCGGCCGTGGCTATGGCCGCCCCGGCCATGGCCGCACCGAGCCATGGCCGGCCGTGACCTTGGCCGCTTCGGCCGCCGCCGGCCTCCCTCGCCGGCCGCCCGGCCGCCGCCGCCGTCATGACGGCCCGCCATCATGGGAAGCCCCCCCCCCCCCCCCCCCGGCCGTCCGATCAAGAGGAAGGCCCTCCCTGCCGTCCGATCAAGGGGGTAACCACCCATTTCCCCACCACTTTAGTGGTGGGGCCCGCCATAACCAACCCCTGGAGGCTATAAAAGGACCCCCAGGGGTCTCCTATTTGGAATCTAATTCTCTCCTCATATTCTTCTCCTTCTTCTTCCTCAGGTGAGAGAACTCCCGCATCCTCCACCGAGTCGGCCGCCGCTCGCCACCAACCACCAGCGGCCATAAACTGCCGCCGGCGGCCGCCAACAACCTCCTGCGGCCACCATCGGCCATCAACACCTGCCATCGGTTATTGGCACTCCACCAATGCGCAGTTAGGAAGGAGGCGCCCAAAGTGAGAGGAAGCCGAGCGAAGGAGACAGTCGAAGCCCGCAAAGCGCGCCGCCCCCAGGCGCACGCGTCAGAAGCATCCCGCGCATTCCACTGTCTAAGTCCCGTTGGCAGGGCAGTCTGTTGCCCGCCAACGGTTGTGAACACTCTCTCTCTCTCTCTCTTCAAGATTGTAACGGGAGTGGCCTGTCGCCCCGATTCCCCCATCAAAGTGTAACCTCCAGCAATCTAGTGGATTTTGACCGGCACCGACCCGGTCACGTGGTTTTTCACCCGGTTGAAAGGTTTTCCACGCTAAAACTCCCTGTGTTCATTCCCCCTTTTCCAACTGACTGTGTGCGCGCTCGACCGCTCCGCGAGCTAAGGCGGTCCAAGATTATCCGGTCCGACCGGGGCGTCGAGTTAGTCCACAACAGTTTGGCGCCGTCTGTGGGAAACATTCCCAGTATCCTTCGCAAAGCAAGTCCATCGTCCCTACTACTACAATGGCAAAGAGGAGTGCTCGCACTGCCGAAGGATCCGCACTTGGCGGACACACTGAGCCTGCGCGGTCTCACTCTCTGGTGGACGTACTACTGACCGCTGAAGCCGCATTTGCCCCTGTCGCCACCATGGAGGAACGCGTTCGCCAAATGGAAGAAGAACAAACTGAAATGCTCACCCTGCTGCGGAACCTTGGAGCGCCTCCAGCTCCCCCACTGCAACCAGCTCGTGTGGATCCATTACCACAACCAAATCAGGGCGGAGCCCAAGAGGTTTCTCCAAGACATGAAATGTCCGAGGAATATTCTGAGGCTGCAAGTTCTGCTCATCCCATCCCAAGGAGGGCAAGGGCGGATCATCAGCATGAGCCCGCAAATGATATACGCCTACCCCCGCCAGAAAGGTTTACTCGAGAAGAAATTCGAGAAGTTATCGCCGAAGAATACCGCCAGGCTGGAGCAAGAGATGTTCGTGCCCTCCGACCGTTATGCCAAGGTTCCCCTCTGATACCGCAGATTCTGGAACATCCGATTCCAAACGGATTTAAACTCCCAAGCATCGAAACATTTGATGGAACCGATGATCCGCTGGAGCATGTCAACCATTTCACTACCATCATGAGAATTTACAATGCTCCAGACCAACTCCTCTGTCAGGTGTTCCCATCTACTCTTAAAGGACAAGCTCGAACATGGTTCCATTCGCTAAGAGCTAGTACCATCGCTAGCTTTGCAGAGCTAACAAGGCAGTTTGTCGATCAGTTCATAGCAAATCGGAGGATCGTCCGCGACCCTTCCCACTTATCAGGAATCCGCCAGAATGAAGGGGAGTCTTTGAAGGACTTCTTCCGCAGGTTCTCCGCAGAAGCCCGCCAAATCCCAGGGGTCGACCAAGAACTGTTAAGAGGAGTGTTCCTTGGGGGTCTCCATCCTGGTGGTTTCTATTCAGCATTAATGAGGGAAACCGTCGCTAGCTACCCCGACCTCGTGTACCGCGTAGAGGCGCAGATCACAGCCGACGAGGCTATTGAAGCTCATCGTCAACAGTTTGGCGACAACCAGAAGCGAAAAAGGGAAAAAGAACCGTCCCCTCAACACCAAGAAGGAAGATCCCGACAAGAACATCAGAACGAAAAACACCGACGTGACCATCAGAGAAATCAGCCGCCCCGGGATTACACACCCCTAAACACCTCCATGACAAATGTGTTTCATGCGATCCAAGGCAACGTGGCGCTCCGCAGGCCCAGACCTCTCGCTAAAAATACCGGGGACCAGACAAAGTACTGCGAGTTTCACCGTGGACAAGGACACGACATAGAAGATTGCTCAAAGCTCAAGGAGGAGATCGAGTATCTCGTCAAACAAGGCCTCCTGGGGAGATTCTTACGGGGATAAACACCAAGTCCGCTGAAAGGAAATCGGCCCACCATTTGTTAGACTGGACTGGGGGGCAACCCCTTAGACGACCAACCCAAGAGAGGGCTTCGCACATCAGAAGGGTTCTATCTATTATAGTGTTTATTAATTTTACTTTCCTACGAATTATGTATTCCCGCAAGAACAGTTTCACGACTGAAACTCTAGAAAAGTTAACATTTTCTCATTTTAGGCATGTTGATGGTGAGCGTCATCTGTGCAGTTTGAAATGCGTACTCACCTCGCCCAAGTGGAAGACGTCCATTTACCCTCACAGCAACTGCCTCCGTGCAGCGCGCTCCTCACAGCAACTGCCTCCGTGCAGCGCGCTCCTCACAGCAACTGCCTCCGTGCAGCGCGCTCCTCACAACAACTGCCTCCGTGCAGCGCGCTCCTCACAACAACTGCCTCCGTGCAGCGCGCTCCTCACAGCAACTGCCTCCGTGCAGCGCGCTCCTCACAGCAACTGCCTCCGTGCAGCGCGCTCCTCACAGCAACTGCATCCGTGCAGCGCGCTCCTCACAGCAACTGCCTCCGTGCAGCGCGCTCCTCACAGCAACTGCCTCCGTGCCGCGCGCTCCTCACAGCAACTGCCTCCGTGCCGCGCGCTCCTCACAGCAACTGCCTCCGTGCCGTGCGCTCCTCACAGCAACTGCCTCCATGCCGCGCGCTCCTCACAGCAACTGCCTCCGCGCCGCGCGCTCCTCACAACAACTGCCTCCGCGCCGCGCGCTCCTCACAGCAACTGCCTCCGCGCAGCGCGCTCCTCACAGCAACTGCCTCCGCGCAGCGCGCTCCTCACAGCAACTGCCTCCGGCCCTCCGCGCAGCGCCCTCCTCACAGCAACTGCCTCCGCGCAGCGCGCTCCTCACAGCAACTGCCTCCGCGCAGCGCGCTCCTCACAGCAACTGCCTCCGCGCAGCGCGCTCCTCACAGCAACTGCCTCCGGGCAGCGCGCTCCTCACAGCAACTGCCTCCATACAACGCGCAACTCAAACCGCGAGCAGCCCTCACACAATCTAAGTCGCGTGCAATTCTCACGCAAACTAAGCCGCGGTCGCAAACCGCGCAAATAAAGTCGGAAGCCAGCCTCGTGCAAGCGAAGCTGCGAGCCAGCTTTGTGCAAACTAAGACGCGGTCCCAAACCGCGCAAGGCAAATTCACAAGCAAGTCTTGTGCAAGCAAAAGTCACAAGTCAAGCACGTGCAAGCAATAGTCGCGAATCAGTCTCGCGCAAAACAGCGTTACACGTCAAACTCACGCGAAACAACATGAACTTTGCCAACTGAGGTACCATTCTGAAAGCACCGTCTTCACATCCGGGAACCTCGCTGGAGCAAGTTTCCCCGTCCGACCTTGTATAAGAAGTACTCGATGATATACTCAGGGGGAAAATGAAACCCCACCTCATTAATCTCTTCCCTTGGGTGCTTAGTTCGCCATGCATGTTACACCTTGCGCGCATCGCGTATGCAGCATGCATCACGCACGCGTCACTCACTATCCATCGTACACATTACATACAGTGTGCATCGTACCTCGTGAACACGCCACACACCTTGCGCATATCGCGCACAAGCTGCACGCAAATCTTGCGCATGCGGCCAGCACGGACGCGCGCGGCCTGCCCGCTCGCGCGGCCTGCCCGCGCGGCCAGCGCAAGCAACCGGCCTGCGCGCGCGGCCTACCTGCGCGCGCGGCCTGCGCGCGCGCGGCCGGCACGCAAGCGGTCTGCGCGCGCGCAAAGCCTACGCGCGCGACCAGCCCGCGCGCTGCCTGCGCGCGCGACCAGCACTCGCCCCTTCCTCGCGCGCGCCATTTTGACACTCGTATACCGCACCGGCCCCCGTCCGCAGGGATCCAGGCGCCCGTTCGTTTAGCCTCTGTGCGACATAATACCTTAGAACCGCGATCCATCGCCGCCGCCTCGGATCTTTCGCTGGCACCCACCATGACAACAAAGAATTCCAGAAATCTCTCCTCACGCTCGCTTCGTTCCCGGCCAAGTAGAGATTTGGGGGGCATTTGATGGGTTCCCCCTTTTTATTTATGGAAAGTCATGGGTGGGCCCCACCCCCCATGATCTCTCATGGAGATGATGGGGGCGGACCCCCACTCCCTCCCCTCATGGGGAAACCGTCGCCATAAGAACTGCCGCCGGCAAGAGGCCGAGCCACCACCGGCGGCCGGCCCTCCCACGGCCACCACGACCGTGGCCGGCCTCGGCCATGGCCGCCCCGGCCATGGCCGACCGGGGCCATGGCCGCCCCGGCCATGGCCGCCCGGGGCCATGGCCGCCCCGGCCATGGCCGCCCGGGGCCATGGCCGCCCGGGGCCATGGCCGCCCCGGCCATGGCCGCCCGGGGCCATGGCCGCCCCAGCCATGGCCGCCCGGCCATGGCCGGCCGTGGCCATGGCCGCCCCGGCCATGGCCGCCCCGGCCATGGCCGCCCGGCCATGGCCGGCCGTGGCCATGGTCGCCCCGGCCATGGCCGGCCGGGGCCATGGCCGCCCGGCCATGGCCGCCCCGGCCATGGCTGGCCGTGGCCATGGCCGGCCGTGGCTATGGCCGCCCCGGCCATGGCCGCACCGAGCCATGGCCGGCCATGACCTTGGCCGCTTCGGCCGCCGCCGGCCTCCCTCACCGGCCGCCCGGCCGCCTCCACCGTCATGACGGCCCGCCATCATGGGAAGCCCCCCCGGCCGCCCGATCAAGAGGAAGGCCCTCCCTGCCGTCCGATCAAGGGGGTAACCACCCATTTCCCCACCACTTTAGTGGTGGGGCCCGCCATAACCAACCCCTGGAGGCTATAAAAGGACCCCCAGGGGTCTCCTATTTGGAATCTAATTCTCTCCTCCTATTCTTCTCCTTCTTCTTCCTCAGGTGAGAGAACTCCCGCATCCTCCACCGAGTCGGCCGCCGCTCGCCACCAACCACCAGCGGCCATAAACTGCCGGCGGCGGCCGCCAACAACCTCCTGCGGCCACCATCGGTCATCAACACCTGCCATCGGTTATTGGCACTCCACCAATGCGCAGTTAGGAAGGAGGCGCCCAAAGTGAGAGGAAGCCGAGCGAAGGAGACAGTCGAAGCCCGCAAGCGCGCCGCCCCCAGGCGCACGCGTCAGAAGCATCCCGCGCATTCCACTGTCCAAGTCCCGTTGGCAGGGCAGTCTGTTGCCCACCAACGGTTGTGAACACACACACACACTCTCTCTCTCTTCAAGATTGTAACGGGAGCGGCCTGTCGCCCCGATTCCCCCATCAAAGTGTAACCTCCAGCAATCTAGTGGATTTTGACCGGCACCGACCCGGTCACGTGGTTTTTCACCCGGTTGAAGGGTTTTCCACGCTAAAACTCCCTGTGTTCATTCCCCATTTTCCAACTGACTGTGTGCGCGCTCGACCGCTCCGCGAGCTAAGGCGGTCCAAGATTATCCGGTTCGACCGGGGCATCGAGTTAGTCCGCAACATAAATATATAGAAAAAATGTGGCATGTATAAGACTTGAACCCATAACTATATAGTTAGATGTCTAATACTCTACAACCTTGACTTAAAGAATTTATTGTTTTAATTTATTTATGAATATATATATATATATATATGATTTAATGTAAAAACGCAGCATGTGTACATTTCTTAGGTGCGAGACTTTATTTTTAGAAAAAGTGGTCAACATGAAAGTTGTAGATCTCGACGATATCTACAACTTTCATGTTGACCACTTTTCCTAAAAATGCATTTTACTATGTGTATTTTCAAATGGCGCGGAACCGGGCGGAACTATTGCGAATCGCAATAGTTCCGCCCGGTTCCGCGCCATTTGAAAATACACCTATTAAAATGCATTTTTAGGAAAAATGGTCAGCATGAAAGTTGTAGATATCGTCGAGATCTACAACTTTCATGTTGATCACTATTTCTAAAAATGCATTTTACTAGGTGTATTTTCCGTATTACGCATCCCTACTGTACAACCCCGTATCCCGCGAGTGGTCGACAGGGGTTGAACCGGCCGGCTCAGATCAACTTGGACCCAGCTTGCCGAGCCCGAGCTCGGCAATAGTCGAGCTAAGCTCGGCGATGGCCGAACGAAGTCCGGCATGCCGAGACCGAGCTCGGGTGCGGAAACAGGGCTCGACGATAGTCGAGCCAAGCTCGACGATCTCCGTGCCGAGTCCGAGCTCGACGATCGTCGTGCCGAGCCCGAGCTCGGCAATAGTCTAGCCGAGCCCAGCGCTAGCCGAGCACAGTCCGCCGAGTCCGTGCCCGCCTAGGCCCAGGGCGAGGCGAGTCGGACCCCTTGCCGAGCGAGTGCCCCCTCAGGTCCAGCTCGCATCTTGGCCATGACACACTTTTACTGTGTGGCCCCTTTTGGTCTGCCTGCAGTCCTCGAAAACAGTGAAGGTTGTATATTGGCAGGCCATCTTTTCCTATAAATAGGACCCAAGGGGTACCTCAGAAGGCACGTTTTTACTGATTCCCCGGCCTACTAGCGCTTTCTGAGGTACCTTAGCCCGGCATTTGGCTAAGGAGGGGAAGCGCTCTGAGATCTTCCGGGTGTGTGGTGGGACCTCCACGCCGGGCCCTTGGTCTAGTCCTTGTCTCTTCTTTTCTTTGTCGTTTTCTTACAGGAGTGAAGTAGGTGCGCGGCCACCCCTTCCCCAAGGGTCGAACTCCACAAGAGACCGGTTTTCCGGTTTCAACATTTTGGTGCGGTGAGCGTGGAGAGTGGTCAGCAGAGAAAACCTCCTACAGGCCCGATGACTGGAGATGAGGGACAAGGATCAGGCAGGGGCAACTCGCCACCCCCTCCCCCACCCCCAGCGGCGAGCATGCCGGCGGAGCTCAGAGAGGAGATCCTCGGGCTCGTCAGGACCGCCCTCGGCATGCGAGCTGAGAGTGCGACACCGGCTGTCCCGGTGGTCGCCGTTCCCGCACTCGGCGACGACGCCCCGCTCAGGCGACCAGGGAAGGAGCCCGCCGAGAGGGGCGAGCGCGAGTTCCAGGGGCGAGTTCTGTTCCCCGGCTCGGCCGCCGAGTACCACTTCGGCGAGACGGCAGGGAGGGAGTTCCCGACTCGCCCGGCTGAGGGAGGGAGCCCCTTCAGCGAGTTCGTTTCTTCAGCCCCCGTTCCCGAGGGGTTTCGCGAGCCGGAGATGACTTACTACTCCGGGAGAGGAGACCCGGTCCACCACATCCAGTGGTTCGAGGACATGGTCTCCATTCGACAGATGTCAGACGGCTTCAAGTGCCGACTCTTCGCCATCACCCTCAGGGAAAAGGCGAGAGAGTGGTTCCACCAGCTCCCGACCGGGTCCATCTACTGCTTCGAGGATCTGCGACGGGGTTTCATGCTGAGATTCACCACTTCTAAGAAGAGGAAGAGGGAGGCGGAGTCTTTGTTCCGCATCAAGCAGAGGGTGGGAGAGACCCTGGGGAGCTACCTGGACAGGTTCTAAGAGGAACTGTCCCAAGTTCAGGAGATGCCAGGACACACCATGATGGTGGCCTTCACCCTGGGTCTCCAGTCCGGGTTCTTCGCAATGGAACTGAAGAGGTCACCTCCAGTGTCTTTTGAGGCGCTTCTAGAGAGGGCGGCCAGGGAGGCCGAAATGGAGGCAGCACATCCAGAGTTCGCGCGAAGGTTGGCCAAGTGGGCCGTGGAAGAGGAAAGGCCAAGGGGTGGCCGAATTCAGGAGGAGAGGAGGGCTGAACCTCGACAGAGGGAGCAGCCGCAGCAGCAGCCGCAACCCAGGTGGGTGCGTCCGGAGCAGACCCACCGTCTGGGATGGAGGCCCGAGTGGCAAGACCAGGCACCACGAAGGGGTTATCAGGGAGGAGATAACCGCCAGGGTGGCCGAGGGCAGTACAACCCCCAGGGGGGTAGGCAGGGTCAGAGACCCCCTCTCCCCGACCAGGAGGAGGCAATGGCGATTGCCATGAGAGGGAGGAGGAGAGGACAGCCGAGGAGAAGGAGGGAGGTCAGGGTGGACCTGCCCTATTGTGACTTTCATCAGGAAGAGGGGCACCTCACATCCACGTGCCCGGAGTTCCTCGAGATGAGGGGGAGAAGGGAACAGCAACAACAAGACCATCAGGAAGTTCGGATAGAGGAGATTCGGCCTCGGGAGGAGGGGGATCGGTGTGAAGACCAGGCTGATGTGGGCACCCGGGGAAGGATCGGAGCGATCCACGGGGGGGCCGGGATCGAGGCCTCCCGTAAGTCAAGCCTCCACACTATGTACCGGAGGAGCGTTGGCTCCACATCCCAATCCCCTCCCCCGGAGGAGAAAATCACCTTCTCCAGAGAGGACTTGCTGGGTCACGAGGACCCCTTCTGCGATGCGCTGGTTATCCAGACAGCCATCGAGGATTTCACTGTCTCCCGGATCCTCGTGGACAATGGGAGTTCGGTCAACGTCATCTTCAAGAAGGCGTTTGATGCGATGAAGGTAGAGGCCAGGAGGGTGTTGGCCTCGGACGGGCCTCTGTTCGGCTTTTCAGGGGAGAGGAAAGAAGTCGAGGGAGGAGTGGGACTCCATGTCACTCTAGGGGGGCAGTCGCGCAACTGCAAGTTTGTTATCGTGGACGCCCCTAGCAGTTACAGCGCCATCTTCGGGAGACCCCTCATCAGCGCCTTCCGCTGCGTCCCCTCGTCCTTCCACCAGTGTCTAAAGCTCAACGTCGAGGGGGTCCAGATCCGAGTTCGAGGAGACCCTAAGGAGGCAAGGGAGTGCTACGTCTCGGCGGTAAACTCCATCTCTTGGTTGGAGGGGGCCGAGGAGATGGGGCGGAGGCTGGAGGAGGAGCAGGAAGCTGACAAAGAAATGGAGGCGGAGTGCCGCGCTCGGGGGGAGGTCGCGGAAGAGACTCGGGGGTCGGCCGAAGCCATGGCCGTCGAGGAGGCTGAGGAAGAAGTCCTCGCCCCCGGAAGGGGAGGTATCGAGGAATGGGAGGAGCAGTCCCGTCTGGAGGCAGCGGAAGAGGTGGAGGAGATGGAGGTCCTCACCATTGGAGGCAGGGTGGAGAAGGTCCGCGTCAGCGGAGGCCTGACCCCGGAAGCTCAAGGCAGGATGCTGGAGTGCATCCAGAGGAACGTGGACATCTTCGCCTGGAGCGCCGTGGAGATGCCAGGGATCGACCCCGACGTGGCCTGCCACCGCCTCAACCTGGACCCGGAGGCTCCCCCCATCCAGCAGAAAAAGAGATCCATCACGGACAAGCTCGCCGAGCCAATCAGAGAGGAAGTCGCCAAGCTCCTCGAGGCTGGCTTCATATCCGAAATCCAATACCCCGGCTGGGTCTCCAACGTTGTAATGGTTAAAAAAGGAGACGGCCGGTGGAGGATGTGTATCGACTTTTCTCTTCTTAATAAATCATGCCCGAAAGATTGTTATCCCTTGCCTCGGATCGACGCGCTGGTTGACTCGGCCGTCGGTTTCCCTGTAATGAGTTTTCTGGATGCTTTTTCAGGTTATCACCAAATCAGGATGCACCCCCCTGACGTCAAAGACGTCTCGTTCATCACGGGGGACGGATGTTATAGTTACAAAATGATGCCCTTCGGGCTAAAGAATGCAGGGGCTACCTATCAAAAAATGATGGATAGGGTCTTTCGAGAGCAGAAGGGGAGGAATCTCGAAGTGTACGTGGATGATCTCATGGTCAAGAGCTTGGATGTCGACTCCCACATCCAGGACTTGGAAGAAACTTTCGCCACTCTCCGCAAGTTTAAGATGAGGTTGAACCCCTTGAAGTGTGTCTTCGGGGCAAGCCGGGGAAAGTTCCTAGGGCATCTTCTCACCCCCGCTGGGGTAGAACCTAATCCAGATAAGGTAAGGGCAATCTTGGAGCTAAGGTCGCCACAAAACACCAAGGAAGTACAGCAACTGACAGGGAAGTTGGCAGGGCTGAGTAGATTCCTCTCCCGGGCCGGAGAGAGGTGCTCCTCGTTTTTCAAAACTTTGAGAGGGGGTCGCAGGTTTGAATGGACCTCGGAGTGCGAGGAGGCATTCCAGGCTTTAAAGAAACAGCTGACTCAGGCCCCCCTGCTCCAAGGGCCCAAGGAGGGGGAAGACTTATTCCTATATCTGGGGGTCGGGGCTGAAGCCTTGAGTTCGGTTTTGGTTCGGGAAGAAGGAAAGAGGCAACTCCCCGTCTATTATGTGAGTCGGATATTGAAGAGGGCCGAGCTCCGTTACCCCATCCTGGAAAAACTGGCCTTCGCCTTAATCATCTCAGCCCGAAGGCTTCGGCCTTATTTCCAGGCACACTCAATTCGAGTAGTGACCGACCACCCCCTGCGCAACATCTTCAAGGGGGTAGAGCATTCAGGTAGGTTGGCCAAATGGTCGGTGGAACTGAGCGAGTTCGACATCTCCTTCGTCCCTCGACTCTCAATCAAGGCCCAAGCTATGGCTGACTTCCTGGCAGAGTATGTGGTCGAGGTGGCGGAGGAGAGACTCACTCGCCCCCTCCCCTGGAAAGTCAGGGTGGACGGTGCCTCGGGGAAGCATTCTTTAGGGATTGGGGTCATCTTAGAAAGCCCCCAAGGGATAAAGATCGAGCAGACCGTGGTAGTGCACTTTCCTATCACCAACAACCAAGCCGAATACGAAGCTGTAATCGCAGGTCTGCGCCTGGCAAGAGACTTGGGGGTGCATGACGTGGAGGTCCTCACTGACTCCATGGTGGTGGCTTCCCAGATCAAGGGGGAGTTTGAGGCAAGGGAGCCCACCCTGCAGCTCTATTTGATGAAGGTAAGGGGAGTCATTGGGACCTTCCAGACCTTCTCAATCAAGCACGTGCCAAGAGGGGAAAACGAGCCAGTCGACCAGCTAGCAAAGCACGGTCCCCGGATGGGAGGCACCATTACGGATCTCTTCCGACCTTCCATCGAGGAGGGGGAGCTAATGGAAGTAGAACAGCACCCCTCATGGATGGATCCCTTCGTCATCTTCTTGTCCACCGGAGAATACCCGGAGGGGATGGACCGAAGAGGGCTCAAGCACAAGGCGGCATACTACCTCCTACGTGAGGGACAGTTGTACCGCAAAACCCTCTCAGGGATGTTGGCCCGTTGCGTGGCCGAAAGAGAGGTGCACAAAATTTTGGAGGAAGTCCATTCCGGTGAATGTGGGAGTCATTCGGGGAGTCGGACCCTGGAAGGGAGGATCGTCAGGCAAGGGTACTTCTGGCCCACCCTCGGTCAGGATGCAGCCGAATTCGCGAAAAAATGTCATAAGTGTCAACTATATGCCCCGCTCCAGCTCCAGCCGGCTCAGAGGTTAAGAAGCATCATGGCACTGTGGCCCTTTGCCATATGGGGGCTGGACCTCGCAGGACCTTTCCCCCAGGCCAGCGGGCAGAGGAGGTTTTTGTTGGTCATGATTGATTATTTTTCTAAGTGGATGGAGGTGAAGGCTCTAGCCAAGGTGACCTCTCAGGTAGTCAGGAACTTCATCTAGGGAGAGATCATCTGCAGGCATGGGCTGCCACAAGCTATCGTCACGGACAACGGACCTCAGTTCGCCAGCGCGGAGTTCATTCGTTTCTGCGAGCAACTAGGGATTGACCTTCGGTTTGCTTCTGTCCATCACCCCAGGAGCAACGGGCAGGTGGAAGCGGCCAACAAAATCATAGTGAACCTCTTAAAAAAGAAAGTGGAGAATTTGAGGGGAAGTTGGGTGGAACAGCTTCCATCAGTCCTCTGGGCCTTGAGGACCACCCCCAATACGGCCACAGGGGAGACACCTTTCAAACTCTCTCACGGTTGCGAGGCCGTTCTACCTATCGAATTCGAGGTCCAGACGCCTCGGGTCGTCGAGGCAGGGACCGGAAGGGAAGAATGGAGGTCAGAGAATGAGGAGGAGCTTCGACTCTCCCTTGATATGGTGGAAGAACTACGCGACTTGTCCGTCATCAGGCAGGAAGAGGCCAAGCGAAGGATGGCCAAGTATTTCGACAAGCACGTCCGTGTCAAGCAGTTCGCGGAAGGGGACCTTGCCTTGAAAAAGGTGGACGCAGCAGGAAGATCAGCCGCTGTGGGAAAACTCCACCCCAATTGGGAGGGCCCCTACATTGTGCAGGAGGTCTTGAAATCGGGGGGATATCGCCTCCAAGATATAAGAGGGGACACCCTCAGCCACACTTGGAGTGGCGATGATCTGAAACGTTTCTACCCTTGAAAATATTGTAAATATCTCGGCTTTAAGAATGAAAACAAATCTCATTGTCGTATTTTATGCTCTGTCAAAATAGTGGGGGTAAAGGGGCTCTCAGCTTAAACCCCCAAGGGGCAAAAGTTTCTAAGTCTTCTCGCTCTGGGGTTAGGTCTCGTCACTCCCCTGCCAGGCTCCCACCTAGCTGGCACGGCCGAGTCTCGATGGACATCGCTATGACCCTGGGGCTGAGCCCGGAGGATGTTCAACACCCGCCCTCAGGCTCCTACCTAGCTGACTGGCCCGGTGGTAGCACCCGGGAGAGGCAAAAGTTTCTAAGTCTTCTCGCTCTGGGGTTAGGTCTCGTCACTCCCCTGCCAGGCTCCCACCTAGCTGGCACGGCCGAGTCTCGATGGACATCGCTATGACCCTGGGGCTGAGCCCGGAGGATGTTCAACACCTGCCCTCAGGCTCTCACCTAGCTGACTGGCCCGGTGGTAGCACCCGGGAGAGGCAAAAGTTTCTAAGTCTTCTCGCTCTGGGGTTAGGTCTCGTCACTCCCCTGCCAAGCTCCCACCTAGCTGGCACGGCCGAGTCTCGATGGACATCGCTATGACCCTGTGGCTGAGCCCGGAGGATGTTCAACACCCGCCCTCAGGCTCCTACCTAGCTGACTGGCCCGGTGGTAGCACCCGGGAGAGGCAAAAGTTTCTAAGTCTTCTCGCTCTGGGGTTAGGTCTCGTCACTCCCCTGCCAGGCTCCCACCTAGCTGGCACGGCCGAGTCTCGATGGACATCGCTATGACCCTGGGGCTGAGCCCGGAGGATGTTCAACACCCGCCCTCAGGCTCCTACCTAGCTGACTGGCCCGGTGGTAGCACCCGGGAGAGGCAAAAGTTTCTAAGTCTTCTCGCTCTGGGGTTAGGTCTCGTCACTCCCCTGCCAGGCTCCCACCTAGCTGGCACGGCCGAGTCTCGATGGACATCGCTATGACCCTGGGGCTGAGCCCGGAGGATGTTCAACACCCGCCCTCAGGCTCCTACCTAGCTGACTGGCCCGGTGGTAGCACCCGGGAGAGGCAAAAGTTTCTAAGTCTTCTCGCTCTGGGGTTAGGTCTCGTCACTCCCCTGCCAGGCTCCCACCTAGCTGGCACGGCCGAGTCTCGATGGACATCGCTATGACCCTGGGGCTGAGCCCGGAGGATGTTCAACACCCGCCCTCAGGCTCCTACCTAGCTGACTGGCCCGGTGGTAGCACCCGGGAGAGGCAAAAGTTTCTAAGTCTTCTCGCTCTGGGGTTAGGTCTCGTCACTCCCCTGCCAGGCTCCCACCTAGCTGGCACGGCCGAGTCTCGATGGACATCGCTATGACCCTGGGGCTGAGCCCGGAGGATGTTCAACACCCGCCCTCAGGCTCTCACCTAGCTGACTGGCCCGGTGGTAGCACCCGGGAGAGGCAAAAGTTTCTAAGTCTTCTCGCTCTGGGGTTAGGTCTCGTCACTCCCCTGCCAGGCTCCCACCTAGCTGGCACGACCGAGTCTCGATGGACATCGCTATGACCCATGGGGCTGAGCCCGGAGGATGTTCAACACCCGCCCTCAGGCTCTCACCTAGCTGACTGGCCCGGTGGTAGCACCCGGGAGAGGCAAAAGTTTCTAAGTCTTCTCGCTCTGGGGTTAGGTCTCGTCACTCCCCTGCCAGGCTCCCACCTAGCTGGCACGGCTGAGTCTCGATGGACATCGCTACGACCCTGGAGTTGAGACTGGGAGTTGACCCGAGGAAAATACCAGGGCGCGAGCTCGCCAGTTAAGACGGCGAGCTCGGAATATCCTACCCCCCCCTCCTCTCACTCTCCAGCTCGCTACTAAGGAAGCCCTGGTCCTGTCCCAGACTCAGGGGAAGGTGAGGCGCGAGTAGGACATGGCGCGAGCACGTGTCCTAGGGATTCGCCGCGAGCACCGCGGGGGCTGGTCCTAACTCAAGACATTCTACAGGCGAGGTCGCTCTACCTAGCGCGCGGGTATAACATCGCAAGTGAGCTCAAAAAGAAGATAGCAAAATTGTGCAAAAATATCTTTGATTTATCATTACAGGTTTACAAGGCCCGCCTCGGCAGGGTACAAAAAAAACAGAGAAAAGAAAACAAAGTTAACTCTCGCCCTCCCCCCTCGAATGGCGGTCCTCCTCGTCACCGAGCCGAGCGTCCTTCTCCCTCACCCCAGCAAAGAGCGAGTCAAAGCTATCTTCCTTCTCGCTGAGCGGGCTGGGCGGGAACAGGGTTGGCAGGAGCTCCCGGACGGTGACCTCCTCGCAGCCTTCCGCCAAGATCCCCGTCCCCCTCATGGCCTGTAGAAGACACTCGGCAGCCTCGACGGAGTTGACTCGCAGCCGCTCCGCGACGTCAGCCTCGCCAAACACCCGAGGCCTCTTGAAGGGGAAGGCCGGCTCGCTGGCGTCCGGGGGAAGGAGAGCGTCGGCTTGGCGAAGGACCTCTCCCAGGAGCCCCTTATTCTTCTCTTTCAATTCCTCCACCTCCGCCCCCAGCCGGGCGGCAACAGCCTCCTGCTCCTGGGAATATGTCTTCTGATCGGCGAGCTGGGCTTCCCGCTCAGCGAGCTGAGCCCGCAACTGAGCTATCTCGTCTCGCATCGCGTTAGCGGCTTCGGCGTCCTGTAAGATTAAAAGTTCAGAACACGCGCAGGAATAATCTTAAGCAAGGTAAATAGAGGTATCCAGTGATTACCAGGCCGCCGACAGACTTCGCGAGTAGAGCGTCCGCGAGGCCGAACCGCCTTTCCGCGTCGACCGCGCTCTCCTTCGCCAGGTCGCGCTCCTGCTCGGCAGTCAGCAGGGCGTTGCTGAGCTGGAAGCCGCGGCGGACCATCATGTGATGGAGCTCGAAGGCCCGCAGGTGGGCCTGCATCCCCTCGTAGCCGAGCTGACTGGGGGTAAGCTTCTTGTACGACTCGGCGCTGTCGCGGCTGTAGAGGCCGAAGCCGAAAGCGAAGGCATGGGCGGTGGGCGGCCGGCGAGCTCCCCAGGAGGGGGCGCGAGTGGAGACGGAAACTCGGTGAGCCCCCTCGTCCCACTTCAAGATGGGCTCGCCAGCCGCATCTTTGCTCTTGCACCCCTTGCCGAAGTTGGGGTGATCCTTCGGCAGACTGGGCTCGCGGACGGTGTCCTCCCCGGTAGAATCGGAGGACGGCCCGCTCTTCTTCTTCCCCTTTCGGGGGGAGGAGGCTTCTTTCAGCGGACTCAAGGGCGGCTCGTCGGACAGAGCCTCCGGCGAGCTCATGAACTTGGCGGGAGACGAGGGAAGGTGCAGCCGTCCGCGCGAGACCACCTTCGCCCTCTTCTTCTTGGGGAGCGAAGAATCGGGGCGCGAGCTCGACCCCCCGGACTCCGAGCGCTTCTTGCCGGTGGATTGGACTCGCGGTTGCTCCTCGCGACAAGCCAGTGCCGTCGCCCGGGCCAGCTCCAGAGGGTCTGAGAATATCCCCGGGTCGGCGAACGGCGGATGCTCCGGCAGAACCCGTTCCCCTGCAGAGAAAGACTTAGTCAAAAAAAAAGAGGGAGGGAAAAAATTACATGAGATCCACCTCGATAAAGTCCGCGAGAGGGCTGAGCGAGATATACCTTCGCCGGGGAGAACGGGCTGAAGCAAGTCAAGGCCGCGGCGGAGGAAGGCGACCTCGAAGTCCTTGTGGAGAAAGAACTTGTGGAGGTCGGCGTCGCTACCGGACAGGGAAGGAGGACGGTATATGTCCTCGCTCTTCTGCAGGGGGCGAAAGGGGATGTTGCCGAGCTCGCCCTTGATGAAGACGAGCCGGGTCATCCAGTTGTGATTCTTGTTCGCCAGCTCGCGAACCTTGATGAAGGACCCGCCGAAGTAGGCGACCCCGTCGGGGGTAGCCTTGTAAGAGAACAACTTGCGGAACACCGCGAGGTTGAACTCAATTCGTTCCCGGCGGAGGAAGCAGGCGAACGCCACCATCATAGCAATGGCGTTGGAGTTCAGCTGTGCAGGCACCGCACCGTAGTACTTCAGGATCTGGCGGATTTCTGGCCAGAGGGGGAGGCGCAGTCCCACCTCGAAGTGCGAGATGGGAAAGGCGAGCTCGCCCTCCGGGAAGGAGTTGATGGCTTCATGCTCGGCGGGCCTGCGAGCCTGGAAGCCGGGGGGGACGAACGCCGCCGTGAACTCGACGAGCTCCTCCTCTGTGATGTGCCCCTCGAAAAAGCAATGATCCACGAAGTGCTGGGCGCACTTAGACCGACCGTCCGCATCAGGGTTGGTCTTGACCATGGTCGCAGGGGAAAAGAAAAGCGCGAGCTCGGGAAGACAGAAGCGAGGCAAGGATTCGAAAGCAATAAAAGCGTGCCTCGGGGGTAGGTGAGAAGGTCTATTTATAGAAGAAGGTAAAGAAGGGCGAGAGAGAGGGCGAGTCGGCCGATCGGTCCGATCTCGCCGCGCCACCTCGCCATCCTCTCCTCGCAAGTCCTGCGAGCCAACCAGGCCCCCGAAGGGGGAATTCGAAAAGACCCGCCAAAATATTGAAAAAGCGTCTACATATACAAAGTAGTTAAAAAATTGTTCCAAGATTATTACATGCATACCATTCAGAGTAAATAAAAGGAAAAATACAAATAGGGGCGCGAGGACCATGCGAGGGCGGGGGCGAGTACCGGCCGACTGACAGAAGAGCCGTTTCATTCTCCCCGGTCTCGCCGGCCCGCCGTCGCAGGCCGCCGCGCATGAAGTTCGCGAAGCCGCCCCATGTTCCTATTTATCACCCGCAGGTTCTCGTCGATTTCGTCCATCAGCACCAGGGAAGACGCCTCCTCGAACGCCAGGCTGACTCCAGCACCGTCCGCGAGACGCGAGCACTCCCACTGCAGCCTGTTGTTGTCCTTCCGCAGGTCGTGGAGCTCGCGCACCAGCTTCTTGAGAACCTTCCGCTCCCGTCTTGCGCGTTCAGGGCTGCCCACCTCGGAGTCCAGGAAGGCGTCCAGGGCGCTTGGAGAAGGGAGGGGCGAGTAAGGAGGTCGATCCACGGACTCGCCGTCCTCCGTCCGCCCGGGAAATTCTGGGTGAAGAATTGAAAGACGGTCAGAAAAGCAAAAATCCACGGAACAGAAGAGCAATGCCGGAAACTTACCGCGCGAGCCTGGCTCCTCCGGGTGGGCGCGAGGAGAGAAGTGGCGCAGGTCCTTGCCACGCCCCAGCAGTTCTTGAGGAGCGAGTTGGTAGCCGGGAACGGGGATAATCCCGGCGCCCCTCCCCACGACCAGGGATCCAGGGGAGGGTTGCCGGGAAGGGAGACGACTCGGCGACGCCAGTTCTCGCGAGCCCGGCTCCTTAACCTCGGGATCCTGCCGTGGCGAGTTGACAGGAGCACTTTTGGTCCGAGGGGTGGACGCTTCGCCGCTGTTCTCCCGGTCGGAAGACAATTCCACGAGGTTCTTAGTGGAGGAGCCAAGAACTGGCTGGTTGGAGGAACCGGCCCCGTTCCCCAAGGCGGCAGTAAAGTCGGCCAGGATGGGTTCGGCCCCCGGGGGAAGGGGCTTCGCCCGCTTGGCCGAGCTGAAATCGGCAAAACGGCGAGCAGGGGCTTCAAGGTTGGTCAGCCCCGCGGCCTGGGCAGCGATCTCCTCGCGGGAGCGTGCGAGTCGCTCTAAGACTTCCTTGGGGAGCGGCATCTTGTCAGAATTTGGGGAAGGGCAAAGGTCAGCCAGATGCGCAGGGGTACATATATATAGCTACCTGTGGGGCCTACCAGAAGATTCCTTTTTGCCCCTGTCGCACTCGCCGGATCCCATGAGGTTGGATGTTTCTTTCCGAGCTTGTCCCAACCTCGCAAAGAGCGGGGATTATGTACAACCCCGTATCCCGCGAGTGGTCGACAGGGGTTGAACCGGCCGGCTCAGATCAACTTGGACCCAGCTTGCCGAGCCCGAGCTCGGCAATAGTCGAGCTAAGCTCGGCGATGGCCGAACGAAGTCCGGCATGCCGAGACCGAGCTCGGGTGCGGAAACAGGGCTCGACGATAGTCGAGCCAAGCTCGACGATCTCCGTGCCGAGTCCGAGCTCGGCGATCGTCGTATCGAGCCCGAGCTCGGCAATAGTCTAGCCGAGCCCAGCGCTAGCCGAGCACAGTCCGCCGAGTCCGTGCCCGCCTAGGCCCAGGGCGAGGCGAGTCGGACCCCTTGCCGAGCGAGTGCCCCCTCAGGTCCAGCTCGCATCTTGGCCATGGCACACTTTTACTGTGTGGCCCCTTTTGGTCTGCCTGCAGTCCTCGAAAACAGTGAAGGTTGTATATTGGCAGGCCATCTTTTCCTATAAATAGGACCCAAGGGGTACCTCAGAAGGCACGTTTTTACTGATTCCCCGGCCTACTAGCGCTTTCTGAGGTACCTTAGCCCGGTATTTGGCTAAGGAGGGGAAGCGCTCTGAGATCTTCCGGGTGTGTGGTGGGACCTCCACGCCGGGCCCTTGGTCTAGTCCTTGTCTCTTCTTTTCTTTGTCGTTTTCTTACAGGAGTGAAGTAGGTGCGCGGCCACCCCTTCCCCAAGGGTCGAACTCCACAAGAGACCGGTTTTCCGGTTTCAACACCTACGTATACAGCCTATATACACAAGCCGCGTATATACATTAACCCTATATATATATATATATATATATATATATATATATATATATATATATATATATATATATATATATATCTACTAATATGCGAAAACTATTCTTTGGTGAAACATTGCCTGATGTCCCTATATTGCCCTTATAGTTGTATTCATAATTACACAATTATACCAAATTTTATATTAGTATATTATAAAGTCAATATCCTTTTAGGTAATTACATAACTTTACAATATTAAAATACAAAAAATAAAAACACTAGATACCCTAAACCTATAGTTTATAGGGAATTACAAGAGAAAAATTAATGTTTTAACGTTAAAATATAATTTGTTTTACAAAATAAAAATTGTATTCTTGATATATATATTTTTTACGGTCATTTTGAGTACTCATATGTATATGTTGCGGGTCGAGCGGAGCCCGCCGGGAGCGGGCGGAGCCCGCCGTCCTCGGTCGAATACTGTCGCGCGAGGCCATAGGGGCAGGTACTGTCCACGACAAATGTTGCCGCCGACGACAAAATGTCGCCGCCCACGACAAATGTCGCGCCAACGACAATTGTCGCCGCCCACGACAAATGTCGTCCCCATCCACGACAAATGTCGTCCTCACGACAAATGTCGCACCACCGGCGAATGTCGCATCCCGGCGAATGTCGCACCCCGCCGAATGTCGCACCCCGCCGATTATCGCACCCCCGCCGAATGCCCCCAGGTCCGAAGGCCCGTGCCTGTCACTTGTATATATATATATATATATTTATAGAGTATACACTCGCGCTATAATAGAATTTATAGCGCGAATCCGGAATATTTGGATTTTGGGGGTCTAAACGGCTTCATTTGAAAAAGTGATCAACATGAAAGTTGTAGATCTCATCGAGATCTACAACTTTCATGTTGATCACTTTTTCAAATGAAGCCGTTTAGACTCCCAAAATCCAAATATTCTAGATTCGCGCTAAAAATTCCTGTTATAGCGTGAGTGTATGCTCTCTTTTTCCATATATATATATATATATATACAAAATCCACCCCGAAAAATGCAACTTCCGCAACACGCGTCCGTACAAGCTGCGGAAGTTGTATTTTTCGGGGTGGATTTTGGGGGCCTAAATGGCTTTATTTGAAAAAGTGATCAACATGAAAGTTGTAGATCTCGATGAGATCTACAACTTTCATGTTGATCACTTTTTCAAATGAAGCCGTTTAGACCCCCAAAATCCAAATATTCTGGATTCGCGCTAAAAATTCCTGTTATAGCGTGAGTGTATGCTCTCTTTTTCCATATATATATATATATATATATATATATATATATATATATATATATATATATATATATATATATATATATATATTATATCTACCAAATAAATAAATTACACAATCTACTATTGATAAATGATATTTTTAAAAACCAGTGCTGGCGGCCGCCCACAATGGGTCCTATGTAGGTCCTCTCATGCTTACCAAGCGCTTCTTCGGAAGGTATGCGGGTTTGCCCTCAATGTTTTTTCTCTTCGACCTTGTATTGTGCATGAGAATAATTTGCCATCTGCATTTGCAGCTTGATGAGCCTCGTGACACCACGCTCTCGTGGAACGGCACCTATGTGTCCACGAAGGACGATTTTCTTTCCCTGCGGGCAAAGTTGGTCGCGTCCGTGGATTCACTTGCAGGGGCCTGGAGGAAGAAGAAGGAGGTTATTTCTTGGCTGGTCAGTGTCGAGTCCTAGTTGTCCTCTTCAACGTCTGAGGCAGAGTCTTTTCAGGCCAAGTTGAGTGCCACTGATTCTAAAATTAAGGCTCTTTGCTGGAGGTTGGCTTCCGTGGAAGTGACTCTCGCGGAGATCGAGCAGCTGAGGGAAGAGAACGCTCGACTGATTTCTGAGCAGGTGGAGGTCGAGGCCGTTCGCGCGACTGCGGTGGCCGAGTATAGAGCTTCTCATAACTTTGAGGTGGAGCGGTCACACACTGCGGAGCAAGCGCACTCCGAGATGATAGCGATAGAGGTTGATTTACTGGTAGAGGATGAGCGCAAGGCTACGTATTCCTTGAGCTTTGGCAAAGGGTTTCGAGCGTCTCAGAGACTTCCGGAGCGCGATACCCTGGGTGTAGAGGATGCCTCGTACGACGATGCTGACGCTGCTGCGGCGGGATGATCCTCGAGACTTCTTCTTTCCGTGTTTGTTATTATTTGTCCGTTTTTGTGTCATTGCATGTTTTTTCTTTTGATGATGATGTAGCCCTGGTGACATTTATTTTTTATTAGAGACCCTTTTTATTTTTGGATCTGTTTGCCTTGGTTATGTTTTTTGGCGCACATATTCTTTCTTCTTGAAGAGTTGCGATTTGCTTGAGCGTTGCTCGCTTGATCCCGTTTTGAGTAGGGATGATGGAGGATCATTGTATGTGATTGTTGGGAGAACTAGGATTCGTCCGAGCGAAAGTGGCAAAGAGCTCTTGCTCATTTGGCCTTAGGAGAACCGGGGTTCGCTCAGGTGAAGGTGACGAAGGGCCTTTGTTCGTTCGCATTTTAGGAGAACCGAGATTTGTCTGAGAGGAGGTGGAGAAGAACCTTTGTTCGCTCACGCCTCAAGAGGACCAGGGTTCGTCTGGGTAGAGGTGGAGAAGAACATTTGTTCGTTTGTGCCTTAAAAGAACCGGGGTTCATCCAAGTAAATGTGCAGATGAACCTTTGTTCATCTCGCCTGAGAGGATTGGGATTCGTCCGGGTAGATGTGGAGAAGAATCTTTCTTCGTTTACGCCTTAGGAGAACCGGGGTTCGTCCAAGTGAAGGTGTAGATGAACCTTTGTTCATCTCTCCTTGGAGGACCGGGGTCCATATAGGTGGAGGTGGTGAAGAACCTTTATGCGTTCGCATCTCAAGAGAACCGGGGTTCATCTAAGTGAAGGTGCAAATGAACTTTTGTCCATCTCGCCTAGGAGATATAAACAGATCTTTTGTTGGGTACATTGGAAAATGTGTACCTGATTTGAAGAAGCCCAACCTAGCTCAATGATATACATCATGTTGTATTTGATGTTGTTTTGAGTTGACATGTGCAGGTAAAGAATTGTTAAAGTTTACAGGAAAAAATTCTAAGTCCAAGTGTCGACACAAAGGAACATGTGTCGTCACATAGAAGAAAGTTGTCGACACAACACTGGGAAAGTGTGTCGACACAGAAGGTGTAAGTCGACACTACTCCGGGAAAAAGTGTCGACACATAACATAGTCTACAACAACACTGGGAAAAAGTGTCGACACAGAAGAAGTAAGTCGACACAACACTGGGAAATTGTGTCGACTCAGAAGAAGTAAGTCGACACAACACTGGGAAATTGTGTCGACACAGAAGAAAAACGTCGACCTCAACATTGGGAGAATGCGTCGACACTGAAGAGTATAGTCGATCTCAAGTTTGTCGACATCATCTGAATATGTCGACACAGAAGAAAATAGTCGACACCTGAAGGCTAAGTCAACACTTACTAAAGTTATGATTCTACAACAACTGTGTCGACACACAGGACTTGTGTCGACACACTGCAGAGTCAAAGACCAAGTTAGTTTCAGAAGAAAATGTGTCGACACAAAGGCAATTTAGTCGACATCACTGAAGGCAGTGTCGACACCAAAGTCAATTGTGTCGACACAAATAGACAGATGGTCTCGACACTTTCTGACAGACTGTTTCAACACTAAGGCACAGGACTTGTTTGAAGACTTGACAGCTGTGGGTTATCACCAGTTAACTGAAGTTGTCAGACTTGTCAGAAAACGGTTAGAAACCGGATCAGCCGGTTACCATGAAGAATGTCTATAAATAGACAGATTCAGAAGGAGAAGAAGACAATGAACAACATATAGAACTGACCCTTTGAAATACATTGGATCAGAAAGTGGAGAAGGATTACATTCTTCTCATTTCAAGAAAGTGCTAGGCACTTAAGAAGATCTTCTCCGGGAGATCTAAGAAGACTATCTAAGGGTAGATCTAAGAAGAGTTCTAATCAGAATTCAGAAGAATCATTCAAAGTTCTGGATAGAGAGAGATCAAGTCAGAATTTGAAGAAGAAGAAGGAATCCACCAGTGGATTCTCAAGAAGCTGTTTGGAATCAACTCAGCTAAGTACATTTTCAAGAAGCTTTGAAGAAGGCTAAGAAATAGTTGATTGCATCAGCTGATTAAGAATTGTCATTGCCTTTTCTCTCTCAACTTGGCAAGACAATTTAAACAATCTTTCCTATATTTCTGTAGGATCTGTTTATACAGATCTGAGTTGTAAGCCTATGTTATAAAGGCTGAGTGTAGGAGTGTTGAACTCTGAGTGGTAGGGCTGATTGCCTGAGTGTAGGAGAAGGATATTCTCTGAGTTGTAGGCCTTGGGGCAAGGCTGAGGTAGGGCAGTTGTGCCTGAGTTGTAGGAACCTGTTGGGTTCTGAGTTGTAAGATCTATTGATCTGAGATAAGTGGAAGTTTGGCCGAATCTAGCATACAGCTAGATAGGTGAAGGGGGAAAGTGGATGTACCCAGACCTTGGGGAACCACTATAAATCATAGTGCAATCTGTGATGTTTTGTTTTCTGTGATTGCTGTGTTTTCATATTAGTTAATAAATTGAATTCTGTCTAGAAGTTTTAGAAAGAGAAGCAGAACCTATTCACCCCCCCCCCCCTCTAGGTGTTTAGGCTGCCTTGAAAGTTAAACTATCAAGTGGTATCAGAGGGAGGTTCCTCAAAAAGGACTTAACAGTCTGAGGTAGATCTGATAGGCAGATTCAAGAATCAAGAAGATGGGTTCTGGAGAGAATCATAAGGAGCTAGGGTCAATGAAATTACCCATATGCAAGAAGGAAATCTTTGGGATCTGGAAAGAAAGAGTCAGATTGTTTATGGAAGCATCTGACCCAAGGATTTACATCACAGTACAAGAAGGCCCCTTCATACCAATGAAGATATCTGTTCTTGATGCCAATATCCAAACACCAAAGACTTATTCTGAAATGACCAAGGATGAAATCATCTTGGCAACCATGGACAAAAGGGCACAGAATATCATTGTCAGTGCCATAGATGATTCAACATTTCAGAATCTGATTCACTGCAAGACCTCCAAGGAGATGTGGGACACATTGATTGTCTACATGGAGGGATCAGAAGAAGTAAGGCTGGACAGAAAATCTATGCTAAATCAGGAGTATGAAAGTTTTAGACAAGGAAAATCTGATAGCATAACTGAGTGCTATAAGAAATTCTATAGAATTGTGAATGAGCTAATTTCCTATGGAAGAGTCTTCAGTACCTATGAACTGAATGACAAATTCTTAAGATCCTTATCAAAGGATTGGGATACAAAGATCTGTGCCATAAGAGAAGTGGCAAAATTGGCAGAGATATCTCCTCCAACTCTGTTTGGAAAGTTGCTATCCTATGAAATGCAACTTATGGTAAGGAAGGAGGAGGAAAGAAACTCAAGAGGAGAGCATAGAGAAAAGACTGTGGCATTTAATGCTGAAGCCACCAGAAAGAATAGGAGGAAATCACCATCTCCTCCTAAGGAAGTTGAAGAAGGTAGTTCTGAAAATTCAGATAAGGGTTCAGTCAGCAGTGATTCAGATGCAGACTTTGCTGCATTCACTAGGCAATTTCAAAGGTTCTTGAAAAAGAAGCAATGGAAGTCTAGGCCTTCCTCATCACAGCAAGTAGATGACTATTATCAGAAAAGAAGGTCATCTAGGAAAGAGAAAAGCAGGTCAAAGCCCAGCAAAGCCACTACTTCAAAGATTGTCTGCTATTGTTGCAATAGGCCTGGACATGTAGTGGCTGAGTGTCCTGACAAAAGGAAGGAATCTTCAGAAAAGAAGAAGACTTATCAGAAAGGCAAGAAGGAGAAATCCTTTGTAGCAAAGAAAGATAAAAGTCTGTCAGACCAGTCAACTTCAGAATCAGGATCTGAAGCTGAAGCATATATTGGATTATATGCTGCATCTGAGGAAGAGGAGTTTATGCAGTTGCTAGACTCCATCAATGAACATCAATGCATGGGGTTGATGACTAGATCAGAAGAGGACCTATGCCAGAATCAGTCTGGTCCTAATGAGGTAAACTGTCCTTCCAGTACATATGTTTGTAGTACAAGTGAAGAATCAGCTACATCTGCATCAAGTGATGAAGATGCATCTGGATCTGAAGGAGATATCTATCAATTGATAGACAAGTATGGGGACTTATTGCAGGCCCTTAAGAAAAGCAAGAACCTGGTTAAATCACAGGCTCAGGAAATTGCTGATCTAAGGGTTGCAACAACTGAGTTAGAAAAAGTCCTTGATCAAAAGTTAGCTGAAATTGCCAAGCTGAAGAATATAACTATTATTCAGATGGGCACAATTAATTATACTAATGATCAAGTGAAGAGTCTGGAGGACAGACTGAGAATTGAAAGGGATTTAGTGGCTAGTTACTCTAAGCCAAAATCTGTCTTACCCTTGATAGATGAATTTGTCACTCAGAAGGGTAAGGCTGGATTAGGATTTAAGGGTAACTCCAGGGCTGGCAGATTCAAAAGGAAAGGCAAAGCCCCTATTCAGCCACTAAACCTTTCAGTCCCCATAAGGTTTGGTAAGGAGAAAGTGCCTTCTAACATATATGATCATGAAGACATTCAGGATCATATCAAGACAAATGTTCTGAAGAACAAGGGTGTTAAGGCAAGCAGGCCTACCTATGGTCATAAGCCCTATGGTTTTAAGAAACCAGTAGGAGAAGCTGCAACAGCACCAGCAATGAACAGAAATGCTTCTGACAAGGATGTATCTAGATCTAGATACAATAAGTTTGAATGTTGGTGCTGTGGCAAGAGGGGTCATTTTGCATTGGACTGCTGGTATAACACAAGTGTTATAAAGAATAAGAGTCTACCTGTTAGAAGAGGTTATGATAACTTTATTAAGGCTAACCTGAACCAAGGACCCAAGACTTACTTGGGTTCTAAGGGTAAGTAATTCTGTATTGCAGGTGAATCCAAGTAACCATGCCCCTATATGGTACTTGGATAGTGGTTGTTCCAGGCATATGACTGGAACAAAGGGGCTGCTGAAGGAGTATTCATCTGTCAAAGATGGACATAAAGTGATCTTTGGTGGATCTGAAAAAGGAGTCATCAAAGGATTTGGTAACATCTCTTCAAACCTAATTACTATCACCCAAGTGGCCTATGTAAAAGGTTTGAAACATAATCTAATAAGCATAAGCCAGCTGAGTGATCTAGGATATGACATTTCATTTGGTAAGGATGGATGTCATATCAAAAGGTCAAGTGATCAAGAGATCATATTGACTGGGTATAGGAAGAGAAATGTGTATTGCCTTAATTTTGAATGTGAGAATAAGGCATCCCCCATTTGTCTTGTAGCTGATGACAATGCTTCTCATTGTGTTAAGTGGCACAAGAGATTGGCTCATCTAAACTACAAGACAATTGGCCAACTCTTTAGTAAAGAACTAGTGAGGAATGGGCCTCAAGTTAAGTGTATAAAGGAAGGGGTATGCTCAGCTTGTCAAAAGGGCAAGCAGACAAAAACCTCATTTCAAAGCCTTGAAAACAAGGATTCTGTGAGGTGCTTATACCTCTTGCATATGGATCTTTTTGGTCCTATGCCAGTTCACAGTCTAGGTAGGAAGGTCTACACACTAGTGGTTGTAGATGACTATTCTAGATTTACCTGGGTGTTCTTTCTGAGACAAAAATCTGAAACCCCAAGTGTATTATTTAAGTTTGTAAAGCAAATTCAGAATGAACTGAACAGTACAGTGGTCAAAATCAGAAGTGACCATGGTACTGAGTTTCAATCTGAAAGCATGACAAACTTGTGTATAGACTTTGGGATTTTCCAAGAGTTCTCCTCACCTAGAACACCTCAGCAAAATGGAATTGCTGAAAGAAAGAATAGATCATTAATTGAAGCTGGTAGAACTCTATTGAGTGACACCTCTCTCCCAGAATATTTTTGGGCTGAGGCAGTTAACACTGCTTGTCATGTCATCAATAGGGCTTCTATCACCAAAAGCCACAGGAAGACTCCCTATGAGATTGTGAAAGGCAGAAAACCAAATCTATCCTATTTTAGGATCTTTGGCTGCAAGTGCTATATACTTAACAATGGTAAGTCTTATTTGACTAAGTTTGCTGCCAAATCCCATGATGGGATATTTGTTGGGTACAGCACAAATAGTAAGGCCTATAGAGTCTTCAACTTAACTACTCAAGTTGTTGAAGAATCTGTGCATATTGTATTTGATGAAACAAGATTAATCAATTGTGAATTGTCTTGTAGATCAAATGACTCAACAGGTATAAGCAAGAAGATGGACAAGCTCTCCATTGCTGAAGCTTCAAAGGAAGAGGGAGCATTGGAAAATGAAGGCTGCTGTCCAGGGGGAGTACAAGAGATAATGGAAGCTGATGAAAACCAAGAGGAACAGCAGAATGAAGAAGCTGGAGATGCTCAACCTGAAGAGAATCTACCTCCAGCTATAAGATATCTAAGAGATCATCCTACTGATCAGATAATTGGTGATCCAAGACAAGGAGTGCAAACTAGAAGCAGAAATCAAAGCACAGTTTTGCATTCTAGTTTCTTGTCTCAAATGGAACCTAAGAAGTTTGAAGAAGCTATCCAAGACCAGCACTGGATTGATGCTATGCAAGAGGAGCTGAATCAGTTCAGAAGGTGCAAGGTCTGGGAGCTTGTTCCTAAACCAAGAGGCCACAACATAATTGGGACTAAGTGGATCTATAGGAACAAGCTAGATGAAAGTGGAATAATAATAAAGAATAAAGCAAGATTGGTTGCAAAAGGATACAGGCAGGAAGAAGGGATTGACTTTGATCAAACCTTTGCTCCAGTAGCAAGGCTGGAGGCAATCAGAATGTTCCTTGCCTATGCAGCCTACCAAGACTTCAAAGTATACCAGATGGATGTAAAGTCAGCATTTCTGAATGGTGATCTTAAAGAAGAAGTATATGTAGAGCAGCCATCAGGTTTTGTAGATCCTCTTAAACCTGATTCTGTGTACAAGCTTAGGAAAGCTTTGTATGGGTTAAAACAAGCTCCAAGGGCTTGGTATGAAACCCTGTCTACCTTCCTCATTGAGAATAAATTCTCAAGAGGAAAGATAGACAAAACTCTATTCCTTAGGGAATCCAAAGGAAAGATCATCTTAGTCCAGATCTATGTTGATGACATAATCTTTGGATCTACTGAAAACAACCTTTGTAAAAAGTTTGCCAAACTTATGCAAGGGAAGTTTGAGATGAGCAGTATGGGAGAACTTAAGTTCTTCTTGGGACTCCAAGTAAGACAGACTGATGATGGATTGTCCATATCCCAGTCTAAGTTCACCAAGGAATTAATTAAAAAATATGGTATGGAGTCATCCTCCTCCATGAGAACTCCTATGGGCACAAGTATGCCAATATGCAAAGATGAGGCAGGTAAACCTGTTGATGAATCATTGTATAGAGGAATAGTTGGGTCACTACTATATCTCACTGCTAGTAGACCTGACATTATGTATGCAACATGTGTCTGTGCTAGGTACCAAGCCTGCCCTAAAGAATCTCATTATACTGCAGTAAAAAGGATTCTGAGATATCTAAAGGGCACTCCTACTCTAGGTCTTTGGTACCCTAGGAATAGAGATTTTCAACTAACAGGCTATTCAGATGCAGATTTTGCAGGATGTAGAGAGGATAGAAAGAGTACTACAGGTACTTGTCAATTCCTGGGAGGAAGACTAATATCTTGGAGTAGTAAAAAACAGACTAGTGTGGCAATTTCCACAGCTGAGTCAGAGTATATTGCTGCAGGAAGTTGCTGTGCACAGCTATTATGGATGCAGCATCAGCTTAAAGATTATGGTATTCAGGTAAGTAGAACACCCCTTTTATGTGATTCTAAGAGTGCTATTTCTATTGCTAATAATCCAGTTTCTCATAGTAGAACTAAGCATATAGAAATCAAATATCATTTTCTTAGAGAACATGTAGAAAAAGGTGACATCTCATTGGAATTTGTAAAAACAGATTATCAAATAGCAGATGTATTTACTAAGCCTTTAGATGAAACCAAATTCAATAAATTCAAAATTGAATTAGGTATGTTAACCATTGATTAATGTATTAAACAAAATCATTAACAATGCTATTGAAATGGTTTATAAGTAAGTAAAAGTAGTAACAACAATAATCAAGTGTTAAAAAGGACACATTGAAGTTACAGAAATTGGCTAAGTAAGAATGTGTCGACACATTCAGTAATAATGTGTCGACTCAGAGAAATTATGTCGACAAGTCAGAAATATTGTGTCGACACAGAGAATATGTGTCGACACTTAAGAGTTTTATTGTCGACTTAACCAAGAATGTAATGTCGACTCAACCAGAACTATGGTGTCGACACTTACAAAATATGTGTCGACACTTGTCCTTAGTGTCGACACAGAATTTCTGTCTTTCTACTATGTATCCAAGGTGTCGACATAACCACATATTGGTGTCGACACATAGTAGGCTGAAGAAATGTCGAGTTAATAGAAGCTTGTGTCGACACATTCCGTCTGTGTCGACACATTTAGACTGTTTTTGGCGCCTTTTGAACTTCTTTCAACAGAAGCTATAAATAGGTCAAAAGCTCTTATTGTCGACACGCTTTCAAGGTTTTCGAGACTAAAACCCTGTGTCGACAATCTTTCTTTCTCTCCTCTCTCAAGCCTTCTCGACGACTCGATGGCGCCAAGGATTGAAGACAATGTTAATGAAGGGTATGAGTTGGTGCGCCAGGCCTTTGCAGAGGCGCCGCCTGATGTTCAAGGAGTTATCACCCTCCTCTCCGACTCAGGGTTAGAATTTCTTGTCTCAGAACCATCCAAGATCTGGAAGAAGGAGGTGCACGAGTTCTTTATCTCAGCATCAGTCCATTCTACTGAACTCAAGATCAAGTCCATTGTTCACGGGACTAAGATTAAGATTACCCAAAGAGGTTTGAGAAAGTTTTTGCAATTACATGTAGTTGAAAATGAAGAAGAGGTTCCTAGTTCTAAGACAAGGAAAGCCCTTCAATGGTGTGGTTTGGATTCAAACATGAAGATTGGAGCTGCATTCAATAGGAAGGGTATGAATCAGCAAGGAAAGTTCTTGTCTGAAATAGTTGGGAAAGTAATTCTCTGCAAGACAGGTGGACATGATAGGATTTCTGCCTATATGTTCAACCTTATGACCAGGATTGCCTTTACAATTCCTACTGATTGGTCAGTAATCCTATTTGACAAGATTAAAGAAGGGATCAAGAAGCCTAACATGGCTAGGATCATAAGTCTATATCTCAATGGAGCAATTCCTGAAGTGATGCAGCAACTGCCAGGATCTAAAATCAATCATATGAGAAGGATGGACATGAGACTATTCTCCAGGTGGGAAAGGGTGCTGTCTAAGGATGTGCCTGAAGAGAGCAGGCCAGACACCCCTGTGAAATCCCCTTCTCCAGCTCACGAGACTGAGCAACAACAAGAGGACCCACTTGGGATACAGAGTGAAGAACAACCTGCCTCCACTATAGTTCATCAAGTAGATACATCTGCACAGATGCAGGGGGAGCCAGTTCAATCTCCTGCTCAAAATGTATCTACCCCTGCTCAGGTACAAGTGGTACAGGTGTAGGGGGAGCAAATGTATTTTACTATAAAAGACTTTCTAAAAGTTTTTTTTTCTGCACAGGTTCAGGGGGAGCATGTGTCTTCTCCTACTCCAGATATGCAGCTGCCTGAGAATGTGCACAAGGATGCACCTAATGACTTATCTTCAGGTGCTCCAGTTCAAAAAGAATACACTCTGGATGAGTTATTTCCTAATGATGACATAGCTACTGATAGAATAGAAGAGGACCAAGATGTTGAGCAGCCTCTTGACATAGAGCTAGAACAAGGAGTGGAGAAAGTTCAAGAGATTGAAAAAGTACAAGAAGTAGAGGAGGAGCACAGAATTGAGGGGGAGCCAGTACATGTTGAAACTGAGCAACATGGCACTGAAGCAGATAGAGTTCACATTGAGAGTACTTCTGAATCTGAAACTGAAGAAGCCAGGTTGGCTAAGAAAAGAAAACTGGTTGTATTTAAAAGAAGAAGCAAGACTTATAAACAGGCTTTACAGACATCACCTCCACCACCACCTCCTGAAGTTGATTATAACAAGTTCTTGGTGGATTTACAGGTGAAATTGGATGACCACAGGGTGGCCATTGAGAAATATGTTGATGAAAGCAACAAAAATCTGCAGTTTGACTTAGCCCAAGATATCAAATCTATCCAATTTCAAGTCAACTTGAATAAAACTGAAATGACAGATTGCTTCCACAAGGGTGGCAATGCTGTAGTTTATCTGGCTAAACAACAGCAGGCTATCTCTACAAAGGTGGATGATATTGCTTTGAAGCAAGGTTATGTTCTGGAAAATCAAATAAGAATGAATGACAATTTAACTGAATCTCATAATGAGATCATTCAAGAGGTGAAGAAGATTGTGCCAGGGATGCCTGCAAATAAAGCCAAAGAAATGGAAGAATTTGATAAGAATTTTCAAGCTGCTATTGCATCTGTTAAGACTGCCATCACAACCTCTCAACAGGAAATATCTGAAAAGCTTCAAAAGTTAAGACCATTTTTCAAAGAGGGAGTGAATTATTTGGATGGCCAAATTCGATTCCAGAAAGAAGATCTTAGAGATCATGTATCAAGAGAAGCCATAAAGGGGGAGAGGATGCTGATTCATGCAGGCTCTGAGCATGCCAAATGGGTGACCAATAGTATAAGAGCCACATTGGGATATCCACCATTGTGTGATGATAACATGGTGGCTGAGTCAGGTCTGCAAACAGGACTACTTGAAGGTGACCAACCTGAGGTTGCCCAAGTCATATACCCCCCTCCAGATTTTGATATATTGGATCAGCAAGTGCAATATATGTATAGTCCTTCAAAGGAGGTTGTAAATGTTATCTTTGGAAAGGTTGATAAGCCTGAGGTAAATTTGCAAGAACAGCAAGATGCTCTACTGTCAAAGAAAAGATTTAGAGAGCAGGCTGAGCTGAAGCCAGATTTTGAGCAGTGGAGTCCTACTTCCAGAAATATAATACTCACTGCATGGAAAGCTGTCAAAGATCAAGTTCATGAAAGGGGCAAGTGGTACAATGAGCAGGAATGGCAGAAGTATGAGGCAAGACAAGAAGCCATTGTACAATTCAGAAGGAAAGCTAAGCTGGGAAGACTTCCACCTGATGCTATGGAGCCAAGCAAATACTTCCCAAAGCCTTTTCACTATTTTGAAAGGCAAAGGCTCAAGGAAGAAGCTAAGAAGAAAGCTGATCTTAAAGGAAAAAAGATGGCTGAAGAATCAGAAGCTCCTGTGACAGCTAAAATTAAATCTGGCCAAGGGATTGTTATTAGAGAGCCTGATCAATCCTGATAATGTTTTAGTTCTTTCATAATGTTTTGTAATGATGTAATGTGATCAGTCAAAGAAAAACCATGTAATCAAACATTACCCAGTAATAAACAAAATATTGTTAAAATCTGTGATAGATTGTTTTATCCATGATGTTCTTATTATTTTGTTTATAATTAAGTATCCCTGTGTATTGTCATATATCATCATTTTATACTATTTATAAATGGTGTATATCATTGGCTATAAGGGTTATGACTTCTCCAAATAGGGGGAGATTGTTGGGTACATTGGAAAATGTGTACCTGATTTGAAGAAGCCCAACCTAGCTCAATGATATACATCATGTTGTATTTGATGTTGTTTTGAGTTGACATGTGCAGGTAAAGAATTGTTAAAGTTTACAGGAAAAAATTCTAAGTCCAAGTGTCGACACAAAGGAACATGTGTCGTCACATAGAAGAAAGTTGTCGACACAACACTGGGAAAGTGTGTCGACACAGAAGGTGTAAGTCGACACTACTCTGGGAAAAAGTGTCGACACATAACATAGTCTACAACAACACTGGGAAAAAGTGTCGACACAGAAGAAGTAAGTCGACACAACACTGGGAAATTGTGTCGACTCAGAAGAAGTAAGTCGACACAACACTGGGAAATTGTGTCGACACAGAAGAAAAACGTCGACCTCAACATTGGGAGAATGCGTCGACACTGAAGAGTATAGTCGATCTCAAGTTTGTCGACATCATCTGAATATGTCGACACAGAAGAAAATAGTCGACACCTGAAGGCTAAGTCAACACTTACTAAAGTTATGATTCTACAACAACTGTGTCGACACACAGGACTTGTGTCGACACACTGCAGAGTCAAAGACCAAGTTAGTTTCAGAAGAAAATGTGTCGACACAAAGGCAATTTAGTCGACATCACTGAAGGCAGTGTCGACACCAAAGTCAATTGTGTCGACACAAATAGACAGATGGTCTCGACACTTTCTGACAGACTGTTTCAACACTAAGGCACAGGACTTGTTTGAAGACTTGACAGCTGTGGGTTATCACCAGTTAACTGAAGTTGTCAGACTTGTCAGAAAACGGTTAGAAACCGGATCAGCCGGTTACCATGAAGAATGTCTATAAATAGACAGATTCAGAAGGAGAAGAAGACAATGAACAACATATAGAACTGACCCTTTGAAATACATTGGATCAGAAAGTGGAGAAGGATTACATTCTTCTCATTTCAAGAAAGTGCTAGGCACTTAAGAAGATCTTCTCCGGGAGATCTAAGAAGACTATCTAAGGGTAGATCTAAGAAGAGTTCTAATCAGAATTCAGAAGAATCATTCAAAGTTCTGGATAGAGAGAGATCAAGTCAGAATTTGAAGAAGAAGAAGGAATCCACCAGTGGATTCTCAAGAAGCTGTTTGGAATCAACTCAGCTAAGTACATTTTCAAGAAGCTTTGAAGAAGGCTAAGAAATAGTTGATTGCATCAGCTGATTAAGAATTGTCATTGCCTTTTCTCTCTCAACTTGGCAAGACAATTTAAACAATCTTTCCTATATTTCTGTAGGATCTGTTTATACAGATCTGAGTTGTAAGCCTATGTTATAAAGGCTGAGTGTAGGAGTGTTGAACTCTGAGTGGTAGGGCTGATTGCCTGAGTGTAGGAGAAGGATATTCTCTGAGTTGTAGGCCTTGGGGCAAGGCTGAGGTAGGGCAGTTGTGCCTGAGTTGTAGGAACCTGTTGGGTTCTGAGTTGTAAGATCTATTGATCTGAGATAAGTGGAAGTTTGGCCGAATCTAGCATACAGCTAGATAGGTGAAGGGGGAAAGTGG
The DNA here is from genome assembly GCA_039513925.1 of Platanthera zijinensis. NCBI lineage: Eukaryota > Viridiplantae > Streptophyta > Magnoliopsida > Asparagales > Orchidaceae > Platanthera > Platanthera zijinensis. Next base: position 35,468,388 of record CM077087.1, on the reverse strand, counting down.
ATGTACCCAGACCTTGGGGAACCACTATAAATCATAGTGCAATCTGTGATGTTTTGTTTTCTGTGATTGCTGTGTTTTCATATTAGTTAATAAATTGAATTCTGTCTAGAAGTTTTAGAAAGAGAAGCAGAACCTATTCACCCCCCCCCCCTCTAGGTGTTTAGGCTGCCTTGAAAGTTAAACTATCATCTTTGTTTATCTCGCCTGGGAGGACCGGGTCCGTCTGCGTGGAGGTGGCAAAGAACATGTGTTTTTTTGTGCCTCAGGAGAACCAGGGTTCGTCCAAGTGAATGTGGAGATGAACCTTTGTCCATCTTGCCTGGGAGGTGCAGACAGACCTTTGTCTGTCTCGCTTGTGAGGACCGGGGTCCGTCTGGAAGGTGCAGAAAGACTTTCGCCAATCTTGCCTAAGGTGCAGAAAGGTTTTCGACAATCTCTCCTGAGAGGTGCAGAAAGACTTTCGTCAGTCTCGCCTTGTGATGATCCATTTGCGGTGAAAGGAAAAATAGATGATGCATTGCTGAAAAGAAAGAAATAGGTGCTCGTGAGTCTACTTTCACGGCTTATCCTTCAAGACGGAAATAGGTAAAGCAGTAGATAGTGAGTGGCGCTCCGACCTAGGCCTTGCTCTAACTTCCTTGCGTCCTTGTAGCGTCCCGTTCCACCTTTCGTGTACTCTAATTTCCACTAGGCCTTACGTGGACCGTTACCGGGTTACAGCCCAAGCACCCAAACCCCTCTCCAGCCCACAGGCGGGTTGTTGGTGGCCACAACCTCCCTTTGATGAGCGAAACACTCCGGTTTAGCGCGCAACACGAGGACTTCCCAGGAGGTCACCCATCCCAGTACTACTCCAGTCCGAGCACGCTTAACTATGAAGTTTTTTAACATCTCATCACCAATTGAGTTGCACTTTTTATGTAACGTCCTGTTCCACCTTTCATGTACTCTAATTTCTACTAGGCCTTACGCGAACCCTTATCGGGCTATAGCCCAAGCACCCCAACCCCTCTCCAACCCACAGACGGGTTGTTGGTGACCACAACCTCCCTTTGATGAGCGAAAATCTCTGGTTAAGCGGGCAGCACAGGGACTTCCCAGGAGGTCACTCATCCCGGTACTACTCCAGCCCGAACACGCTTAACTATGGAGTTTTTCCGCTTCTCATCAGTGGTGATGAGAAGCGGAAAAGCTCCATAATTAAGCATGCTCGGGCTGGAGTAGTACCGGGATGGGTGACATCTTGGGAAGTCCTTGTGCTGCCTGCTTAACCGGAGATTTTTGCTCATCAAAAGGAGGCTGTGGCCAACAACAATCCGCTTGTGGGTTGGAGAGGGGTTTGGGTGCTTGGGCTACAACCCGGTAACAGTCCGTGTAAGGCCTAGTGGAAATTAGAGTACACGAAAGGTGGAATGGGACGTTACACTCCTGTCCTAACCGGGGTACGCTTGCTGAAGGTAGCAGAGCCGCGTTGCCTCCTGATCACCTCTTGCGACACCTATCTGCTTGGGGTGGCTAACTTCAGCACTTGGTGCAGGATGGAGGGGATCGCCTCGAAGAGTGCCTCCAACAGACGTCTGAAGTTATGTTGTATGTTGAACTGGAGTCGACTACCACAGATTAGATGTCCAAGGTCGCCTGCCTAGGGAACTCTCCCAGAGTGATGGGGAGAGTGATCGTTCCTCGTGCGGGCACCGGGGAGTTATCAAAGCCGTACGACGATCCAGTTGCTGGATCAAGGCGTTCTCACGGGACCTCATGCTTGTCAACATGGATTCGAATAGGATGTTGATCGAGCTCCCGCTGTCGACTAGTATCTGCCTGACCCTAAAGCAGGGTCTCAATCCCTGCATTGATGACGAGGGGATCTTAGTGTGGCCTGCGCACACCTTTTAGGTCTTCGTCCCCAAAGCTGATGGCGGTATCCACCTGTGGCCTCAGGTATTCCGGACTCTTATCGTGTTGGGCGACGAAGAGGATTTGGAAAGGTGAGCAGGCGATGGTCTCAAACTCCCCAACCATTTTCCTTCCCCTTGAGCTCCTTAGTGTTGAGGGGACCGATCTCGTCCTAGCTGGTGTGCCAGGAGCTGATGGGGTACTTGATTTTGCAAGTATCTCCCTAGATACCCCTGTCGGATGAGGCGTTCGATCTCTTCCTTAAGTCGGGTGTAGTCCTCCCTGCTGTGTCCATTCCCGTGATGAAACTCGCAGTACTGTGTTTGGTCCCCTCGATTCGGGGGCACTGACTTCGGATGTCGGAGCATCCCGGAGTCTTGGATGACCATGAGTACCTGCGCTCAGGCAATATTTAGCGGGGTGAATTCTCGGTGTCGGCGGGGGCCTTGGTCATGGCGAGAAGTACTGCGGCGATCGTCGTTCCGGCGGTGCGCTGGAGGCCTAGGTTCTGACTCCCTCTTCCGCTTGGAAGAACCTTCAAATTACTGGCGGTGGGCTTCAATGACCTTGTCGGCCGCAATTTGCTCCTCAACCCAGTGCACAAGGTCAGCGTAGCTGGGGACTATTTCCCTCATCAGTAGGGGTTTACAGGGAAACTGAAAACCGCACCAAACCGAAAAACCGCACCGCATTTCAAACCGAACCGCTCTTTTGCGGTGCAGTTCGGTTTTGTATGTGTGAAAACCGCCCCCCGATCGGTGCGGTGCGGTTTATAACTTCATAAAACCGAGAAAACCGCACTGCACCGCACTGTGACTTAGGTTTTAACTTTTAAAATTTTATGTCAAGAAAGAAAAGTGCACGCACCGTAATTCGTAAATGAGTTTAACGGTCTTGTTGAGTCAATCTTTCATGAGATTTCAATATAACTATATAATATATAAAATATAAGTATTTCATATAACATATATAATATAATTTAATACATCATTACATATTTAGGCTCTGTTTGGCACGGCGGTGGCGGTCGTAAATGCATGGGTTAAACCGTCATTAGTGAAGTATCATCTAACAAACATCATCTGTTTCAAGATAAAATTGGATGAAGTTCCTTAGGTGGCGTTAACAAATGACAATTTAACCCTCATATTCATGACTGCCACCACCATGCCAAACGGAACCTTAGTGAATGCATGACTAAATGAGGATTTGCATATAGATAAGAATTAAGAAAAGCACTAGTACGAATGAAAGAAAAACATTCACAACCAATGTTGCAAATGACCTGAATGTACGATTGAATGACTGAACATTAGAAATTATAGCAGATGGTTAAACTCGATTGTTACCGGGAAAGGAATCAGTTTTCAACTTTTCATAGAAGAGTCTTGCCTAAATTAAAGAAGGGACAAAAAAACTGTCAAAAACCGAAACCGCACCGCAAAAACCGACTCTAAACCGCACCGAATTGAAACCGCACCACACGGTTTCGGCGCGGTGCGGTTTTGGTCAGTAAGAAACCGCACCCCTGCGGTGCGGTTTCGGTTTGGGCCCAAACCACACCGCTCGCAGGCCTACTCATCAGGGCAGAGTAGAATCCGCTCGGGCGGAGTCCTCTGAGGAAAACTCCGCGAAGAAGCTCTGGGTCGACTCCTAGGATTTGTCGTGCGTCGGTGGTGAAACGACATAAGAAATCCATGAGTGACTCTCCCTCATTCTGGCGATGTCGGAGAGGCTTGAGAGGTCTCTGACAATCCGTCGGTGGGCTATGAACTAGTCAACGAAGAGGCGGGCGAGCTTCTTGAAGTTGTGAATTGCCCCCTCTTGCAGGGAGTCGAACCATGTGCGTGTCTGCCCCTTCAGAGTTATGGGGAGCACTTGGCACAGTAGCTGATCTAGCCGCTAAAGAGGCACATGATTGTCTCGAAGTGATTCACATGCTCTAGGGGGTTCTCTCCCCCATCAAAGGTCTCAAAATGCGGTAGCTTGAACCCTTGCAGGACGGGGTGTGCCATGACTTGGGGAGCGAGAGGGGACCCATGGTGGAAGGGGAGTCGTGCGTTCACGGGGCGGCGGCGTTCCTGGGCGTATCCTTCCTTGATCATGTCTCGGACCTCTTGGCGAGTGAGTCTATGGTTGCCTGGTCGGACGTCTACCTCCATTGGTCGAGGGTTAGGTTGAGCGCCAAATCGGGGCTTCGGCCTCGGCACGGCTTGCATAGAGCTCGCCTCGTCGGAGAGTTTCTCTGCGGGGGAGTCTTCTGGGTGAGCCGCGTCCTGATGAGGGACATGCCTTGGAGCTATCAGCGGATGCGCTCCGCGCACGTTTTCAGAGCGGGGAGGGTTGGACACTTCCATCCTCTATAAGAGGGCGAGCATTTCGGTCTAGCAATCCTCCATAAGCTGGACTCGCTCTTCTACCACGTTGGTGGGAATGATAGCGACGACCATTCCATTGGGTAGAAGAGCACTACATATGGGTGAGTCAGACATGCCCGTTTCGTGGAGCTCTTCGGGGTCCATTGCTGATGGTTGGAGGAATGTTGAGCTTTGTCAGAGCTTCTGAGAACACTTTCTCACAGACGACGTCAAACTGTTGCGGGTCTCTCAGCCTTTTCCCCCGGTCCGGATAATTGGACCGCCTTAGCTCGGAGTCGAGCCGGGCTCACAATTAGTTTAAGAAAACCGCAACAATGGACAAGAAACGTTTTTGACGTGGAAAACCCGAAAATGGTGAAAAATCACGTGACTGGAACTGCGCCAAGCTAAAATCCACTTGCTTCTTCGAGTGTTACAGAAATTGGTTTGATATCAGAGGGCGACAAGCCGCTACTCCATTACAAGTACAAAAAAAGAGAAAAAATGGCTAGGTGCTCGGAGCCTCGATGTAAACGCTCTGACCTTGAAATAACGTCGAGCTCACGGAACCTTGGTGGGAGCGTTTTCCGCTGGAAATCTTCTAAGTCCACAGGACTTTAGGAGATTGCACTCTCGTTGATGCAGAGCCAGGATGAGAGCGCTCTCGCAGAGGCGGTTGACGTCACTTGAGGCGTGAGGAATCTGTAGTGAAAGGAGAAGAGCGGAGCGAATTCCTGAACGGAAAATCGGCCTAAGTCCATGATCTCGCTGGAAAATCTAAGAGCTCTCTCTTGCCTCTAGAGTTGCTTGACTTGAAGTGAAGGTCTGAAGCCTATTTTATAGTTTTTTGGAGGAGCGCGTCAGTAATTGCATTGGGGAGTGATTTGTGGTTGCAAATAACGTAGTTTCGTTTTGGTCACGTGAATCACCAAAATTAACTAAATGATGGAAGTGCCCCCTTCCCCCCAGGAAGTTCGGGCGGCCCGGGCAGGGTGCCCGGTGGCGGCGGCGGCAGCCCGAGGCGGTCGGAACCAAAGCGGGCAACCGAGGCTCCCCGACATGCGGCCTGGCGGCAGCGTGGGTGGTAGCTGCGCGCGCGCACAGGCCGCTTGCGCAGGCCACACACGTTCTGCCTGCGCGGGGCACGATCATGCACGCTTTGGCGCATGCCACGCGCGACCTCCCAGTCTTCTCGTGTGCTTGTGGTTCTCGACGTGTCGCTGGTCTGATTAGACTCTTTTGTACTTGGATCGAATCAGCTCGGAAATTTCAAGGGGATCCTATCAAGAAGTATAACAAAAATAAAATATATTATGTTGATTGTTATTCGTCGATCATTTGATAATTATAATTATAATTATATATATATATATATATATATATATATATATATATATATTATGTGCAATCGTGTCATGAGTCGGTCGTCAATGTAAATCATTAAAAAAAAAAAACTTCGATCAAGTTTGGGTATTTAAGTTTTCTTTTTTGCCTTCTTGTTTTATCTTTGATGTGGTTCTCCTAAATCTCTTCCTAGTCAAGTTAGTTTGATCTAAGGATTCGATCAAAAAGTTAAGGTGGGTCGAGGCAACCAAGCGGAAACGCACCCAAGCAAAAAACCTAAAACTAGCGCAATCAGGTGTTGCACGCACGCGCGAGACTACCACGCTCGCACACTACACAACCTCCGTGCGCGGCATAACCTTGCCTCACGCATGTGCGCCCCACGCTCATATCCCACCCGCGTCGGCGCCCGTCATCGCAATCCGGTCACCACCACCACCTCTATCTTCTCCGACAAGCCTATCAAGGCTGCCCATATTGCTCAGACTGCCCTAGGGACATCAACCTCCTTTTTTAGAAATTGGTGATTCAGATGATCAAAATCGCACAATCTCATTCATCAATTCAAACCCCAAGACAATGCAATTACCAAGGCATTCTAAAAAAAACTATAAAAATGTTCATAGAGCTTCATTTGAAGACAATAAATCAAAAAAAGAAGAGAGCTAGACGCTCGTCGAGGCCTATTAACCGAGAATAATTCCACAAATATTCGCCGCACCTAGTCACAGCATCTACTAAGGCTCCAGCTAATGAGTTGAATGTTCTGAGTTAACCTAAGTAAATCTTCAACGTCCAATTAAACTCAGCATCATATCAATTTATATTCTCGAAAGCCAAAAAGCATCAATATAAAAATAATAATAATAATAATAGTAATAGTAATAAATAAACAAACTTTAAGAGAAGCCTGGATGCAACATTCCTATTTTCCCAAGGAATGCCAAGAGCAATCTCCCTAAACCTGGATCAATTTACATTTTTTAAATAAAAAAGAGATTTCGCCGCTAGGCGTCCCCACCAATCTCATGACAAAAAGCACAGATTCTATCACCCTATCTGACGTAGTCAGCGCGACCGTTCTGAGCATAATAATCTTCATTCCGAACCCTCCGTTTCTTGCCTGAACTTCCGCTCTCGGCTTTCTCTATCTTTCTGTACTTGTGTTTCGCTCGTGATCCCCCTAGTTTTTGAGCCGGCATGCTCTCGCCGTCGATAATCATGCTGCCCCTCGGCAGCGGTTCATCGTCCAGCAACTGCCAATTGCATATGGTATCCTTATCTGAACCAAATTGGGGAGTAGATTCGCCCGCCCCTGGAAGCAGGCTATTGAAAGTAAGCTCTCCGTTGGACCCGCCTTTTCGATCGAGAAGAATCGGATCTGGTCTAATTATGGTCCCAAGAATGCTCTTTTGCGAGCCCAAGGACATGTTGGCTCGTGCATCTGTCAGCGATGAGTAAGCCATCGCAAAGGCTGACCTCACCTGCATCCATAAAATGATTTCAGAGAGTTCAGAAATCTGGCTTTAGATATAATTTAAGAGATGTGTAATTCAAAGTGAAGGTTGAATATAAAATGTTTCATTTATAAGTGTTAGCCATGGTGGAGATGTAGCTGTTGTAATCACTCATTCTTTCTACCAAAAGGAATATGAATATTTCTGAGCTAATTAAACTATGGAAGAAAGTATTTCCATGTTCCATGATAGAAAAAAAATCTTTTTATAAGGAAGTAACATTATTAATTGAAATCCTCGATCGTGTTTGGCCAGATCATGTAAGTTAGGGCCGTGTTGAGAATATAGTTTAGTTTTGTTAGACCTGTGCACTTTAATATAGATCTCAAGTCTCTCCACCTACAACAAATTGGTTTAAAGTTGGAAACAGGTTTTAACAGCAGCTACAATAACTAGAAAGGCAAGGTCTTAAGTCCAAACAATATCGAGCTCCAATATTTTTCAGCTTGTTATACGTCTCAATCATGAGCTCCATTGTTTTTCAGCTTGCTATACTTCGGTTATCCTAATTGCAGCTGAGAGATCACATAAAAGGGCAGCCCGGTGCACAAAGGCATCCCCGCGCAGCCCTGGTCCGGGGAAGGGTCCCACCACAAGGGTGAAATGTAGGCAAACCATACCATGCATTTTTGCAAGAGGCCGCTTCAGGACTCGAATCCGTGACCTCAAGGTCACACAACAACACTTCAACCGGTGGGCCAAGACTCTCCTTCAGCTGAGATATCACATGCAAAAATAAACAAAAGTCTTAACTTCTATTTTCTACCCTAAAAGTTGAACCTCACTTAAGAAAAAGAGTCCCCTGTCTATAAACAATAGAAAGAGAGAGCAAGAAGGAAGACCAAAAAGGAATAGAGTTGAAAAGAAAAGATAGATAAAATCCCAATATTAAAGATATACATACACATATAAGGCAAGCCAAAATTACAGTCCTATTTCATATTTATTTTGATTAAAAGGAATAAAGTTGAAATTTAACGGCTGTGACAAATCTGAGCATGAAGGACTATAGGACAACGTAGCAACGTTGAAAATAGTTTAGTTGAAACTTTTTTTTCAGGAGGAGACGCATCATGTCCCAGACACTAGTAAACATATAAATTCCTCTCAAATCCAAATAGTTTTTACGAACAATAATTCACTGGATAATAAACATGATCTCCAAAGGATCGTCTACCTACATACTACTTGAGAACCCACGGAATGTCCCTAAGAGGATCAAACCATACAAAGCTCATGCAATATGCAGAGACTGTTAGAGAACCAGACGGAAGATCAATCATGGGATACTCGAGTCCGCCTCAGGTTTACGGACAAGAAACAACGGGAGAATGGCCAATCAAGAGAGTAGCATACCAAGTTAGAGAGTGCAGGAGTGATGTAAGGTGTGAATGCAGGTGTTATCCCAGGTAACAATCTCAATGAAGGTAGCCAAGAGGCACGAATTTGTTTTGGATGCATTCTAGAGGCACAAATTTAACAAGAAGCGTACATCGGTACGGCAACCAACAAGGGCCAATGGGCAGTCTAGGAAGGAGTAATCTCAAGGTTCCTGTTCTAGCTCCGCACCTTGGCCGGCTCCCTACCAAATTCCTGAAATCAGAATGCGTCTGTAACAGAGCTAATGATTTCATGAGAGTCAGGGAGCTTTTGATAGCAGTTGCCAACCAAATCACAGTGAAATTGCAATACTGCAAAATATGGGAGATATGGAGAACAATGTAATCTAGGTGTTGCTAAAGAGCTTCTATGACCTATGTGATACCGACACCGACACGCAATAAGACACGGCACGCGACTCGTCAGTTCTCAAAAAATACCATATTCCGACACGCTGGGACACGTATATTAAATATTCATTTTTTATAATTATGAAAATCCTAAAATATTTAACAAAAAAAATAAAAAGATGAACAATTAACAAATATTTAAATAAACTAAATCATGTTTAAATATTACTCATGAAATATTCAAATTAAAAAATCTTAATAAAAAGACAAAAAATGATAGAACATTAACGCATTACCATTATATATCATCAGTAAAAATAATGGATTTTCAAGCAAATATTTTTTCTCATTTCAATCTTCCTTTTTCTAGAGAAAATATCAATCTCACTAGTAGATCTACCTTCACTACTTGAAATGCTAAAAGGGGGCAAAGAAACTTTTTTAGGAACAAAACTTGTTATTTTAGCATTCACCTCTTCTTCTAGTTTTTCCACCTTAAATAGATCACTTCTTGAGACTTTTACACACTTTTCAATTTTTTTTTCACCCATCATTAAAAAATCTGCTCACTTTTGTATATGAACTTATAAAACATTTTTCACAAAAATTGCACCTTCAAGACAAATTGCCTCCTGCCTTACCATGAGTAGCTAGCTTAGGTACACGCATGTTTGATTGAGCGGGACACGCGAGTCCCGCGTGAGCTATCGTGTCGGACTTCTGACACGAGTGTCAGAGAGTGTCGAAGAGTCAGATGAGTGTTGGAGAGTCCGACACCGACACGCTGAGCATTTTGAAGTGTCGGTGCTTCATAGTCTATGACTGGAGCTGGAGACATTCAGAAGAGGGCTCCATCCGAAGTTTCAGTGTTGTGTAGGAGACATTTGGAGAGGGCTGGAAGTTTAGTGCTATGAGTGGGGATAGGATCAAGGTTGGATTGAGAAGCTTTAATAACACAATCAAAGTGACAATAAAAATCCCAGGAACAAATATGCTAGGGTTGCCTGTGGAAGCATAATTTATGCTGAATTTAATTTAATCAAGATTATGTTTAAGCCAAGAGACATTGGTTTTTCTTATTCAACGTGGATTTTCTATTCAGCATTAAAAATCCCAATACCAGCAACCACCATCACAGTCAACGTGATTTTTCTTATTCTTTAGTATTTTATTATATTTCATAATGATACTATGAGAGTTGGGAGAAATCTTGTGATCATAGTTGTGGAGTGATTTAACCTACCCCCCCCCCCCCCCCCATCCACCCTCACTACCTAGCCCTCTTCCAGTCCCTGGTACCATCGGCGACCTTTCCCCATCTACCATGGCATTCATTAGAGCTTCCCAACCTGCATCCTCTAAAGAGCTATCTCCTACCTCTGGAACTCGTCTCCAACGACCATGTAGCCAGCTCCAAACCCACCATCCCTCCCCTTTCCCATACAATCTCTGTATGCCCCTCTTTCCCCCCACAATCCACGCCAATCCTCCGCATACTTCAAAACCTAAGGGATCAGCCCTATACAGAGACTCTTAGAAGAGTAAATGAAGAGAGATTGGCTAGAGGAAGAATTATTAAGGTGTTAAATTGTGGTGGTTCCATAATAGTCTTGCGGTAAGTGATTATGGAGAGCTTCATATAATCTCTCCACATTGAAATTGAGAGGGCATTCTCTGTTGTGCTCAATGTCATAATGGATAATATTAACCTCCCACAACAAGCCAATGAGTGTTAATATTGGAAACAATGTCAAAGAGCACATCCCAACGGAGGAGATGGTTATTTCTTGAAGAACTAGCATACAAATAACCACACTCCACTTTTAATTCAGGGTTAGGACATTGATCACTTAGAAGAGGCAACTGATGGTTTAACATTCGAATCCTCCCATCCAAAGAATCCAAATCTTGATAAAAGGTTGTGATGCGCCAAGAAAATAATGATTGCGAGGAAATAAGTTGGATCTGGAAGGGTCAATCTTGGGCACAAGAACAAGAAGTCTGATGTTGTACGAGAGGGTATGAAGCTTAAGTCTATCATACTAAGGTTGTTGTCAATACCTCAACATTTCTGAAGTAATGTATTAATCATTAAAGAGTATTCAGCAAGGCAATCCGGGGAGGAGGGCGGAAGAACTTGGATTTTTCCCTTATTGGATGTCCCGCGTTCAAACTTGTCAATCGGGGCTCTAGATGGAGACGAGAGAAATCAACCAATAAATATATTAATATCAAAAAGAATAGAAAGAGTGATTGAAAGGGGGGAGTTCAAGAGGTCTCCTCGCGGTAAAATTAATTAGACCATACCAGTGAGGGGATGTTGTCAATGAAATCCTATGATGGGGAATAGCAAGGCTCGCAATAAAAAGGTGGTTACAAGAAGAGCCAAGAGACCTGGTAGATTACAAAGATTGTGTTGGTGGAAGGACTATGTTCAGGAAAATTTAGTGCGAGGGTAGACCAAGAATGTTTGATATTCCTGCAGTTTTTTATTTTATTAAGCTCGGTGTAGGATTTAAGGGGGTAAAGAGGTTTAAAAAAGCATTAGTAGGAAAGATCAAGGAAGAATGAAGATAACAATGAAGATAGAAGAATATAAGAGGGGGATGAGTGGAGGGAATGAAGGTGCGGAGGAGGGGTGAGGTGGATGGTAGGTCTTGAGTGAAGGGTAAGAAGGTAGGAGTGGATTTGCGCGGGTGGGAGAGAGCCCAAGGAGCTAGGACGGGGAGATGGATTGCATGGATTAAAATGTGTTGGTCAACAATAGAAGGCCATGGTTAACACTGAAGCCATCGTGCCCTATAATGTTGCTGTTGGATATTGCATTATTAACTATAATATTTGTATTGATTACGCCATATTTGTATCCTAAATAGATCGATTCCTATTTAGGAATTATGGGAGCACACGGATCAATGACGTGTCATATCGATGTAATTGCATAAATACCCATATGTGGATGAATAAAAATCAATCAACTTTTCTCCTCCAACATGGTATCAGAGCCTTAGGGCTAAAATATCTTTCCATCTCTCCCGCTTACCGCTCCCGCGCGTTTTTCTTCTCCCGCACGAACACCCCGCCGACCTACGCCCGCAACCCCGCCGAACGTCGTTCGCCTCTCCCGCCCCTCTAGCTCCGGCGGCCCCCAGCCCCTCCCGCTCCTCCGCCGCACCCCGCACCCGCCTCTGTGCGTTGTACGCACGCACGCCGCACCCGCCTCCATTCGCTGTACGCACGCCGCGCCTCCCGCGCCAGCGACAGTCGGGCATCGGCCCTCTTCCAGCAGCCCTCGGCCACCGCCAGCACCACCGGCCCCTGTCCTGCGCCGTTCCCTTGATACCGCACATGCGGTGCTCCTCCTGATGTCCTTTCCGAAGCCTACACCATTTTTGGGCTCCTTCCTCTTTCTATGAGGCCGACCTAGTTTCTATCTAGGCCGCTCTTTGCTCTCCCGGGGGATCTTGATTTGTATTCTTGATCACCATGGCCGGGAGCGATGGCTCCCTTACCGAATCTTCCACCACCAGTACACCCCCAACTACAGTGACGTCCAGCGGCTTCCCTCGCCCGGGACATGACCACAATACGCCTCAACTCACGACGATTCGTCTGGATGGCACCAACTATCTCCCGTGGTCTCGGGTTGTTACACTTGCTTTGAAGAGCAGGAGGCTGTTTGGATATGTCATGGGCACTACACCCATACCTCGTTCAGATTCGCCAGATTGGGTGCAATGGGAATCAGAGAACTCCCTCGTCATGTCCTGGCTGACTAACTCCATGGTCGAATCCATCGCTCGCAACTATCTCTTTCTGGATACGGCTGCGGACATTGGCGAAGGGCAGAAACTACCTACTCCTGTCGCGGCAACGCGGCCCAGATCTTTCAATTACGCCGAAAGATCTTCCTTCTTCGCCAAGGAGATCGCCCTCCGTCTGCCTACTACCTCGAGTTCACCCAGCTATATCAGGAGTACAATCACTTCGACTCCATCACTTTGGCGTCTCCTGAGGATGAGATCCTTGTTCGCGCACGGGAAGATCGCAACCGAGTTTTCGAGTTCCTTCATGGGCTACATAGGGATTTCGACCAAATCAGTGTGCAGATACTTGGCCGCTCACCCTTACCCTCTCTTCCAAAGGTTTTCAGTCTCGTTCAGCAGGAATTTGATCGGAGGCAAACTTGGACTCCTGAGCCTCCTTCAGATGGTTCGGCCTTGGCGGCCCAGGTTGGGCTACGAGCGGCTCGTAATTCTTGGCCGAAGTCAACTGACAAGGATCACCTGCTCTGTGACTATTGCAGGAAGAACCGTCATACCCTGGAGACTTGCTTTCGGCTTCATGGGTTCCCTACACCCCGTGGTGGCTCTTCCTCTCATGGAGGTCGCGGTCCTGGTCGCACTTCGGGTCGCTCTACCCAGCCTCGCTCCGCGCATCTGTCTGATGTTTTCGACGAGCCACAGCTTCCGCCAACTCCGTCAGCCCCCACATTGACTCTGACGCTGGATGAGGTTCTTTCTTTCCGTCGCCTGATGCAGGGTCCATCACCAGAGCCACATGCCTCTTCGTCCTCATATGCCCATCAGGGGCCTTCCGGTGCTCATGCTGCCTCCACCCGTCCCTCTACTCACTGGATCATTGATTCTGGAGCAATGGACCATATTACCGGCTCCTCCTCAGGTTTTGTGTCCTACCTTCCGTTGTCTGGTCGGGACAAAGTGAGCATCGCAAATGGTTCCCTCTCTCCCATTGCCGGAAAGGGCTCCATCCCGGGCTCCTCCCTTACTCTTTCCTCTGTTCTTCATGTTCCGAACTTTACCCGAAATCTTCTTTCTATTAGTCATATAACCAATTCTATGAACTGCTCAGTAACTTTCTTTCCTTCTTCATGCATTTTTCAGGACCTGAAGACGGGAACGGTAATTGGAACTGGTAGTCTGGTGGACGGGCTCTATGTGTTCGATTCTTCCACCCCGGTCTCTCCTCCCCGAGCTCTCCATGTGGATCGGACAGCTACTTTGGAGTCCTGGCACTGCCGGCTAGGACATCCGTCTATCCATTCTATGAAACGTTTATTTCCTATTTTCTCGTCTGTGTTAGTTGATAAATTTCGCTGTGATGCATGTGATCGTGATAAAAATCATCGTACCTCTTTTAATCATATTTCTTCTCCAAGTACTGCTCCTTTCCATTTGATACATAGTGATGTTTGGGGCCCTTGCCGGGTTGCATCTATTTCGGGTTGTTTTTGCTTTGTAACTTTTATCGACTGTTTTTCACGTACCACCTGAGTTTACCTTATGAAAGCAAAAAATGAAGTCTTTCCCTTGTTCCAGCGGTTCTACAACATGGTCTCTACACAGTTTTCGACCCCCATCAAAATTCTCCGCACCGATAATGGCCGTGAATTCATTGATTACACTTTCGAGCAGTACCTCGCCGATCGTGGGATTATCCATCAGACATCCTGCGCCTACTCCCCTGCTCAAAATGGAGTGGCTGAGCGTAAAAACCGCCACCTATTGGAAGTCACTCGGTGTCTCCTCCTCCACATGCAACTCCCTAAATATTACTGGGGGGATGCTGTACTCACCGCAGCTTACCTTATAAACCGTATGCCATCCCGTGTTCTCGGGTTCAAAACTCCCCTCACCACACTTGGGGTGCCACCTACCACTCTCCAACCACGTGTTTTTGGGTGTGTTTGTTTTGTCCATATCCACCACCGCCCGAAACTTGATGCTCGTGCGCACAAGTGCGTATTCATTGGCTACTCCCCTACTCAGAAGGGATACAAATGTTTTAACCCAGTCAACAAGAAGGTTTTCGTTACCATAGACGTTACCTTCCGGGAATCTGAAAGCTACTATGGGTCCTCACTTTACGAGGGGTCTCTTCCCACAACGGAAGTGAGTACCTTACCTTACTCTGACGCCCCTCTACCTATTCTTCCGGTATATCATCCCTCTCAGTCTACACCTCCTACTCCTTGCGCCCCTCCTGTCAAGGTCCCTGTTATTAAACCTCTGCAGGTTTACTCTCGTCGACCCAAGGGATCGAACACGCGGCCCGCCATCTGGATATCAGACCGCCCACCTGACCCGTCGTCAGGATCCATCATCCCTACGGAAGGTGCCTCCACTCGACATTCATTATCTCAGTTTGTTTCTTACTCATCCCTAACAGCTTCCCATGGAGCATTTGTTTCCTCTTTGTCCTCTGTTTCTATCCCACTTCATAGCAGGATGCCCTTTCCGACGACAGGTGGAGGTTAGCAATGCTTGAAGAAATGAGTGCCCTGGAAAAAAACGGCACATGGGACCTGGTACAACTGCCACCAGGTAAAAAGGTTGTTGGATGCAAGTGGGTATTCACCGTCAAACAGAACCCCTCGGGCATTGTGGAAAGATACAAGGCAAGACTAGTGGAAGAGGCTACACTCAGACATAGGGCATAGACTACCAGGAGACCTTTGCTCCTGTTGCAAAATGAACTCGATCAGAATCCTCATATCTTATGCTGCCTGCAAGGATTGGCAACTCTGCCAATTAGATGTGAAGAATGCTTATCTTCATGGCGACCTGGAAGAAGAGATCTACATGGCTCTCCCTCCGGGACTCACCCCTAGTGGACCAAAAGGGAAAGTTTGCAGATTACGGAGGCCACTCTATGGCTTGAAACAATCAGCCAGGGCCTGGTTTGGAAGATTCCACAAAGCCATGCACAGGTTTGGGTACCGTCAGAGCAATGCAGACCACACCCTCTTTATCAGAATCAACAAGGGGAAGTTAACTGTCCTGATTGTCTACGTGGATGATATCATAATCACTGGGGATGACAAGGAGGAGATTCAAGCACTGAAGGAGAAATTGGCAAAAGAATTTGAAGTGAAAGATTTGGGAAATCTCAAATACTTTCTCGGCATTGAAGTTGCAAGGTCAAAGCATGACAGCTTCCTATCACAAAGGAAGTATGTACTCGACCTCCTTGAAGCCACTGGGATGAGCGGGTGTCGACCTGCCGACACCCCAATCAAAGCCAATCACAAGCTAGGCAGAGATGATGGCGATGTGATCGAAGACATTCCCAGTTACCAGAGGCTGGTAGGGAAGTTAATCTACTTATCTCACACTCGTCCAGATATCTCTTATGTTGTGGGAGTTCTCAGCCAGTTTATGCACTCTCCAAAGGCCCGTCATATTGATGTCGCACATCGTGTCCTCCGATACCTCAAGTCCTCACCAGGGAAGGGCATCTTGTTCTCACCAAATAAAGAGTTGACTATTGAACTTTACACTGACGCAGACTGGGCTGGATCGCCCACCGATAGGCGCTCCACAACCGGATATTGTTCCATAATTGGTGGGAATTTGGTTAGCTGGAGAAGCAAGAAGCAAAATGTTGTTGCTAGATCCAGTGTTGAGGCCGAGTTTAGAGCGATCGCACATGGCATTTGTGAAGGATTATGGGTCTCCACCATCCTGAAGGAACTTGGGCTTAAAGAAAGTGAGCCTATCAGATTGTATTGTGACAATAAGGTTGCAATCTCCATTGCCCACAATCTGGTGCAACATGATCGTACGAAACACATTGAGATTGACAGACATTTCATCAAGGAGAATATCGACCGAGGAACCGTTGTTATTCCATTCGTACCGTCTGACAAACAGTTGGCCGATGTTCTCACAAAGGGTCTAAGTTCCAGTTTGTTCGCAGATCTTATTGGCAAGTTCGGCATGGCTGACATCACACGCCCAACTTGAGGGGGGTGTTGGATATTGCATTATTAACTATAATATTCGTATTGATTACGTCATATTTGTATCCTAAATAGATCAATTCCTATTTAGGAATTATGGGAGCACACGGATCAATGACGTGTCATATCGATGTAATTGTATAAATACCCCTATGTGGATGAATAAAAATCAATCAACTTTTCTCCTCCAACAGTTACAAATAGAGAAATATTTAGGCTTGCTCACAATTTCAACATTCTAACTATCCTTCCTCTTCAGATTAAAACAACTTTATTGTATCTGTTCTTTCGAGATATCAAGCTCCATTAAACCCTGGTGATATTCAAACGAGAATGACTAGGGATGCACGAGTTGCATCAAAAGTGATCGTGCATTTCAAAATTTTCATGGGAAGTTTGTAGATAAAGTAGGCATCATGAGAAAAGGTACATATAATTAATCTCTGCAAAGACTTTTTAAAATATACGTCAAGCATT
Organism: Platanthera zijinensis; assembly: GCA_039513925.1. NCBI lineage: Eukaryota > Viridiplantae > Streptophyta > Magnoliopsida > Asparagales > Orchidaceae > Platanthera > Platanthera zijinensis. The sequence goes on along the minus strand of CM077087.1, from coordinate 35,451,305 downwards.
TAGTACGCAGATAAAACCATAGCAACTTGGGTAGGGATATATAGTTGTAAGCGTGGTGGGGGTGATAAAAGACGTGCTCATACAGTTCATAGGCGTTTATGATACTCTTGTGGATATATGAATCAGAGAGCCTCAAATTGGCAAAACACTTTTTACTAATTTCAAGCATTGGAAGGGAGTTCAAGTATTTGCGATGGGGATCAGTCGTGTGTTCGCGATCGATGGAGGAGATCGGGTCACCACTCGGTGGGACCTATTTTTGCATATTTACCGGGAATGCATGATCGGAACGGCGATCCGAGACAGCGTGCGTGTCCGGAGTGTCATTTTTCATTTTATATGTATTTTTTTGTTGTATTTTTTTGTTTTAGTACACCGGGCGTAACAGACAATCGTAGTCGTTCACACCGAGTGCCCAACCACCCCCTCTCGTTATAAATAGGGGCGGATGTTCTCATTTTCAATTCATTGTTGAGTTTCATGAGAGAATCCAGATCCGACTATCTTCGTGGTGCAACGCCGCGAGCCCGGGGTGCAACGCCTCAGTCCCTTTTCATTTTCCTGTTTTTCATTTCAGTTACTTTTTTTCTTCTTTACCCACGAGCCTTCACTTCTTCCTCTTCTACCCACGATCTCCCGCACTGTTCATCATCTCCCACGGACGAAACCGTCAGCCGCACGCCTGGACGCTACATCTCCCATCCCGATCAAGTTTCCCACCTCCATGGGAGTCGACGACCCCTATCCAGCCGCCGCCCAGGCAGGTGCCTCCACCCCGTCGAGCCAGACCCCATCAGTTTCCAACGGCTATGTCGCGGATCAAAAACTCCATGTCGTAATCCGGTGCAGTTACAGTTCTTCTTCCTCCTTCCTCTATCCTGTTGTGAGCCCTCCAGCAAGCCGCAAGCAACATTGCTGTTCGTGAACCCTCCAGCAAGTCGCAAGAGCTATACCGTTGAAAGTCTCTTTCCACTTCCCCCAACCCCTCTTGTTTCTTCCAGAGCAAAGCCCTTTTCCCCACATTCTGATCATCCTCCAATAAATAACTCAACCCCTACCTCCACCCTCTGTTACCACAAAAGAGCAATGCCCTTTTTCCCCACATTCCGATCATCCTCCAGTAAATAACCCAACCCCTACCTCCACCCTCTGTTACAGCAAAACTCACGTCACACCACTTGCCTGAGCACCCTTTTCTTCCCCTCAACCCAAGCCAGCCACTACCTTAACATTCAAGCACACATACAGGACTGGGATTGACCTCCAACAACCATTCTAGTCTTTGTTTTTTATCGCCAAGGTTATTTCAGACTCACAACAGCCACTCACCAACGCCTCCCACCACCGGTTCCTATTATTTGTGAATATCTTATATTGTGTTCTTTCTTTTATTATTGTATATTGGATGTTTAGCACATATATTGCATAAATATTGGTTTGTTTGCGTAGTTGATTCCAAGTTCACGTTTTCCTATAAAATTTATTCGCGCAAGCTGTAGTTGAAAATCCTCCGTGCGGAGAAAGCTTCGATGTTGTTCGTGCGTTTGGAATTTTAGATTCACATTGTGTAGATTTCTCTAACTTTCATAATTATAATTACTAGTACCGAACTCCCTAATAATTGAAAACATGCATGCATCATTTAGATTGGGCTTGATCGCATTCATTTCGCACATCTACTTAGATTTTCATTAGCATGTCAGCGCCGTCATATTTTCACATAGGACCTTCTTGCGTCAATTTAATATCAGAGCCCAGGTTAGGGCTTACTTTAAAATGCGCGAGACTACATGTTATGCCACCCAATGTCTTATTATAGCGGTCGTCACTACATTGATCCTCAATTTGAAGAACCACCATGCACCTACACTCATTCCCATAGAATGTCATCAAAGAGATCTTCACATTATTATGACGATTATCGTCGTCCTTATCCCCGCACTCGAGTGGATCCTATTAATCCTTTGAGACGACTTTATGAGGGTAGAGTTAAGTATCATTCAGGTCATAGTCGCTGCACATTTCCTCTATTTGAGGAACCTGAGTCTATATATACACAACCACCACTGCACATACGTAGGACTCACGTCCAGCCACTATTACGACATGATTGTGTTATGGACATCCGTCTCGATGACCCTCAAGAATCCTATAGAGGTCACCTTCATCGAGGTAACATCACACGCAGTGGCCTTCCTAGTATTCCGAAAGCGGACATAATGGAACTTGAATTACAACAATGGGTTCTTAAAAAGTTCGATCAATTGGATGCACAATTTAACGAACTTTGCACCCGCTTTGCAGACATTGAGGGTCGGCAAGAGCACTCCACTTCTCAAAGTAGGGAAGTCTCACCCACTCCACCTGGTATTCCCTTTGAGGAAGAATGGGTTGCCCTACTAACACAAGATGTGTGTGTTAGGAATCAGCCACCGCGAGAGACCGCTCCACTTAGAGAGTCTGCTCTCGACACTATACCTATTAGCTCACTATTGAGTATAGCCTTTTCTCACATTTCACCTGATGGCGCATCGAGCCACATCACGATCGAGAGCCGAGAGCCTAACAGTGATCTCGTGGTAGCCGCCTCACCCCTTTCGGGGAACACGACCACTTATATGTAACACCCCTTCCCAGTATTTCAGAAATCAGCCGTCCGACCGGGTCAGCGATATAAAGAAAACTAGGAAACAGTATTAAAACTAGTATGCAGCAGGTAAAAATGAACAATTACTAAGAATTTTAAAACTTACAACGGAAGCTAAGAAAGTAAACTAAGGGTAACCACATACCTCAAATCTGGATTCACAGTGCCACTAAACATGAATGAAATTGAAATGACTGAAAATCTGAAATAACATTAATAGTCTGATACATGGCATAATAAACATTAACAAGGTACATTGTCCACATCTACAAGTGTATGTTGAAAGTAAAGAAAAACTGAATGGGAAAACACTACAAACTGACGCCACCAACGCTCATCCTAGGCGTAGTTTCCCACCTGGGTCACCTGAAAAACATTGCCCACGAGGGGTCAGAGTAAAGAAAAATAACTCCTCCTGGTGACACAAAAAAACATTTTCTCATATGATGAATGCATGTCTTTAGAAAATAGTTTTGCGCATTAAAAACATTTATGTTATATGTTATGCATGTCTTCGCACTACTTCCTGTTCAAAACATCTACTTGTTCTATATATGTGACTTTCAGTTCACTAACCCAAGTCTCGACGTTCACTAACTAGTGTACTGCCTCACATCAAGTCTACACTTGAGTTCTAGGTGGCTTCTAGCCTACACATCTACTGGGAAGGCTCTAGGCAGAGTAGCTCCTAACGCGCATCTGAAACTGACGAACCGAGACCATCTTACGAACTCAATTGTTCTAGTGTCGCGCGGACACGGTCTCGAATCTACTAACTGTCTCAAAGGGAAGTAAACTCCCAAGACTGTACTGCTCACAAGGTACCATATGCCTTATGAGAAAGGTAGTGCGTCTCTACCGATCACGAAAAGACTTGTGTGTTTACTGACCTTTTTGGTCTGATGCTACTCCGCTTGGGATATCTCTTTTGGTGGACTACTGAGCGACCCCTTGACTTTCTCGTGGTTGACTAGAAGGGACATTCACGCCCTTGGTTGGACAAATTCCAAACTTACGTACACGGTTAAAATTTTCGTACCTAACGTTACTGTTCATGATCTGACTACTTTGGACATGGAGAAGAGTGTCATCCTACACGTTTTCCGCGACCGTTTTCCTATCACCACACCTTTCTATGCATGGTCATGATACTTGTACAAAACCTACACATGCATATACAAAATACAATTTTTGCTATGTCTAACTAACAGAAATTAGGTTTCCTTACCGTGATGTTGCGATGCTCGTACACTCGGCGCGGCGACATTTACTTTTTCGAAGGAAAACTGACTACTGGGGACTTTCAGAACCTTGCCCCGAGGCCACCAAAATCCTGCAATCAAGATAACTCTATATTACCCATTTTTCCATTAGGGTTTCATTTTGAAAAAATTCCAAAATACTAGGGTAACCCAAAATCCAAAACTAATCTAGTGATTTACCTTTATGAGAGAGTGATTGAGGCTCTCACTGCGCCCAACTCCAACTTCGCGGAAGATTTCGTACTCCAAAACCTAATTTGGGCAAACGGAATGAAAACATAGGTTAGATTAACTTCCAAATCGAAGGATTTCCGCGAAGGAAATAAAGATAATAGAGAAATAAACTCACCGGAAATGAACGATTTCAACTTCCACCGATTAGGGTTGAATCTGGCTCTTCCACGGCCTAGGAAGGAAAAGGAATACCCACCGGCGCCTGTAGAGGAAAGAGGAGAAGCCGGAGATGCGCTCTGGAGGAGGATCGGCCGGCGGAAGGAGCCGCGGGGGAGCGTCGGCTTGCGGATCGGGAGACGTCGGGCTGTGGCTTCGTGCGGTTTGCGGCTTATTCCCGTGAGATGAGGGTGTGTGCGGGTTTTAATAGAATACGGGCTTTGAGTTGCGATTTTCTTATTAACCGAAAGGAGAGGGGGGGAAACTACTATTGGCACCTCAAAAGTGTTATTTCACACTATACTAACGCCCTTAAATATAAACGATTCTTGTCGCGCATCGCTACTAAAATAAAAAATGCGTCTCACTATAATTATGACTAACATTGTAACATTGTACCTTGACGACGCGCTGCCTCGATCAAAATCCGTCGCGACTCGACCCTACAATTTAAATAAAACTTCGCGTCAAAACTATAGATGTTACATTATGATGGTTTGCTTTTAGACGGACCATCACTCTATTGACGGGTTCTTTGACAACCCTCATGTTGAACCTCCAAATGAGTCACCATGTCATTATGAGGATGAGATTCCAGTGAGTAACTCATTTATGAGTATTGAGACGTCGACATCTCTTCTTTTATCGCCCCGGAGTTTGATTGCACTCCAAAGAGAGGATCTTGAGTGTAGCATCCAGTATATAGGGTTCTCCCTAAGAACACCTAAGTATAATTCAGATGTTTTGGGATTTTGCTATTTGGTCACTCGCACTGCTGATGAGTTTTGGGTAGTATCATATGCTGACCCACCTGATGAGTTCTTTCTTATGAGAGACATTCACCACACTCTAGAGTCATGTCCTATTGTCGATGCCTACGATTTTCACTTGGGTGATCAACGTGTTCGAGATGATTTTTCATATGTCCCTCCTGGTGAGCCTCCTGATGTGTCGCATTCCCTTAGCAAGCTTGTCAAGTTTGTTGCGCTTCACATGCATTATCGTTTATATGAGAGCAATGTTTTTTGAGCCTACGATGGTACTCATAGCATTTGTGTCGATCCACCGCTCATTTGAGATATATTTATCTTTAGTAAGACACTCGAGTTTGAGAGTGCGCTCACTGACTCGTTGATCTTATATCTTACCACCCGTACTTGCAGAGACAGATCACACACTACATTGACACATCTTATTACTGATGTCTCTGTTGTTCATTTGAGTGTTCATTGCACCCGCGACAAATTTTTATATGTCCCATCTCCTGAACCTCCTGATCACATACCTATCTTAGAAGTTTCTTTTAGTACCTAAAACCAACGGTTTGCTGAGTTAGTCGTGCTAGTAGTTCATCTTTTACATTTGTTATCTGTTCATTTACATTTAGTATATAGTTCATCTGTGTTGCATGATTCACATTTTTTGTATGTTTTGTATCATTTACATAAATGCATGAATTAATCCGAAAGAAAACTACTGACAATTTTGAATTATATAAGGCATGCACATATATGCACAAACGTGAGCAACATTTTCGGGTGTGTGGGCATGTCATGGTCAAACTTTGCAAGGAGGGGTTCCCAAAAAGAGTCGTTACTAAACTACAACTTAAGCGAATGAGTCCTTATAGGGTTATAAATAAAATTGAAACAAATGTCTACGAGATCAATTTTCCTGTAGATATGGGTATTCATCCCGTATTTAATACAAAAGATTTGACACATTACTTTGAACCTCTCGAGCATAGGGGCACATACCTTGAGCCTCTTTTGACACCTTCCCAGTTACAGCTTGACACTTCCTTTGTTCACTTTAGATGAGCACCCACGGACTTGCCCGCATCTCTTATGATTCCAGTGAGTTTTCTGGATCCACCAGCACGAGAGGTGAGAACTGAGAGTATTAGTGACATTGTGATGGACAAGTGTACCACCACTACAGATGGTCCTTGCCGTTATTTGCTGCACTTGAGTGGACACTACACCTTTGATGATGCTTGGATATTGGCGACAGAGCTTGATGTACTTACCCCTGATCTTCAACTACAACTTATTCATCTTCATTCCTCAGGGATGACTGTTTTTAAGTCAGGGGGAATTGATGGGGATCAACCGTGTGCTCGTGATCAATGGAGGAGTTGGGGCCACCACTCGGTGGGACCCATTTTTGCATATTTAACAGGGATGCATTGATCGGATCGGCGATCTGAGCCCGTGAGCGGGTCCGGAGCGTCATTTTCATTTTATATGTATTTATTTATTTGGTTGTATTTTTTGTTTTAGGACACAGGGCATAACGGACAATCATAGTCGTACAAGCCGGATGTCCAACCTCCCCTCATTATAAATAGGGGCGATTTATCTCATTTTCAATTCATTGTTGAGTTTTATGAGAGAATACAGATCTGACAAACTTCATGGTGCGACGCCGCGAGCCCGGGGTGTGACCCACGGTTTCCTTTTGTTTTCCCATACATCTTCAATTGTTTCTTTAATTTGTCCCCAAGCCTATTATTATTCACGAAAGTTACCACGATTTCCATTCACGGGAGGGAGAAAACCGCCCATCGTTGCTACTGTTCATCTTCTCTAGCACGATCCCCATCCAACCAAAGGAGGAAACCGCCAGATCTCCCTTGTTCATCGTCTCCTAGCGTGAGCCGCTCAACTCCATCCCACGTCCAGTTAACCCCGTCCTTCCAGTCCTTCGCCGATTCCAGGTAGCGTGGATTCATCCCTCTATATCGCTTCTACGACAATCCTCACCGGAAAACCTCTCCTGTGTCCATTTCCAGCACCATCGACTCTCCATGTCCTCCCTGCAGGAGTTCGATTCCCTCTCCCGTCCACTTCCCGTCTACGGCAGGCCATCTCCCTCGCCTACCATGATTTTCATCCAGAAATTGACCGTAAAACTCCCGTCAATCCTACACTCGCCGCTCCATCATGGCCATTCCACTGTATTTCTCCCTCTCGCCTCATTTCCTGTGGTTGATCCTCCAACAAACCGCTACAACAGCTCCTCCTTAGTCCCTCCAACGAACACTATTCTTCTTCCCCCACCCTCTTTTCTAACGTGGATCCACTGGCCAGAGCCGCCACCCCTCCACAACTCCTTTGACGCCACCAGCATCCAGCAACCTCTTTCTCCTTAAATTCAGCAAACATACAACCTTCCCCTACATATTCAGCAGCCCTCTTTCATTTTCTGCAACTACCTCAGTGCAGGCAATGCCCTTTCCTACTTAATTCAGTCAGCACAAACATCCCAGGTTTTGTTCACCACCCCCTACCTCCCATCACAGCCATTGCATTCATTTTGTGGAACCGTGCCCGCCGTCGTTGTCAAATCTCCAGTGCTTTGTGAGTATTAATTTAATGTGCTATTTTATTTTTTCAATATTAAATATCGAATGACATTTCATGTTTGCTTGGGTATTTGTGATTGTTAGTGTTGTTGTTTCTTCTCCTTTAGTTCTATAAGTCCTTATTTGTAAAAATTGTAGTGGATAGCATCTTGTGTGAAAGAACATGATTATTTGCTTGTGCGCACGAAATTATTGTAAACTCTGCGTTGATTTGATGGCTACAAATATAATTCTAGTTGGCTAAAGTTTTATTTTCCTGGATAATTAAACATGTGTGCACCATTTAGGTTGAGCTTGGTTGCATTCATTTCGCACATTCACATAGGTTTGCATTAGCGTCGGCACCGTAATTTTCACATAGGGCCGTCCAGGGTAAATTTTCCAACTAATGAGAATCCAAATGGTTGAAACAAAGCCCCGATCTCATCTTCAATGTAAAGCTAAATGAACATTAAATTAAGTTGTAGGACAGGACTGCAAGATATACCTGGGAAGAAATCTTGAGAGAAGAGCGAGAATTTGATTATCTGAGTTAGAGCATAAGACATAAGCTTTGGGTCCTCCTCCCACAATTGAGGCATACCATCTATTGCTTGGAGTTAACTTAGCTGGAAGTTACTTCATTTGGGAGCTCTTTGACATTAGGGGAGATTTGGCGCAAGCGCTGGAACCAAATTCTAACTGCTACAAGCCGACAATCTCAACTTGCAGGATGTGAATATTTTCAGTTAGACAGTTGATCCCGATTGTATGATTTGTATCCCAAGCTAAAGGGCTATGAATTTTAAATTATGGATTTATGATTACTGAGAAAATAAAGCTTGATTTATTGGACCGGGATGTAAAGAGTATTAGAGCTGTTAGTACTAAGACTATAATGACATGAGGCTAGACTGCTAGAGGGCTCATTATCTATCCTAGGACTCCCGAAAAACAACAACAAAAAACACCCACCATAGTGGGGTCGGCTATATGGACCATTTGTCACCATTGCGCCCTATTTTAGTCATAATCTCACTAAGGCCTAAGTACATCATGTCTTTCTTTAAAGTTTCATTCCAAGTATTTTTTGGCCTACGCCCCCCAGTATTTTTTGGTCTACCCCTCCCCCGTTTAACATCTCTAGTAGCTAAACTCTCACAACACCTAGCAGGTGCCTCTAATGGTCTCCTTTGTACATGTCTGAACCATCTTAATCGAGTTTCTCGTATCTTCACTACAATTGGTGCCACTCCCGTCTTATACCTGATACATTCAATCCTATTCTTATCCAGTTTTGTGTGTCCACACATCCACCTAAGCATTCTCATCTCCGCAACTCCCATTTTTTGCTCATGTACACAATTCACTGCCCAACACTCGGGGTTGTAGAGCATCACTGGTCTAATTGCAGTATGGTAAAACTTGTCTTTAAGTTTTAATGGTACTTTGCGATCACATAAGATCCCAGACGAGCCTCTCCACTTCAACCAACCTGCTTGGATTCTATACATCACATCTTTATCCACAACTCCATCTTTTTGAACAATCAATCACAGATATTTAAAGCGCTCTCTGCAGGAAATATCCTGGTCACCCAACTTAATGACGGAGTCATCCGTCCTTCTTGTACTACTAAATTTAAGCTCCATATACTCCATTTTGTCCTACTCAACCTAAAACCCTTATTTTTTATAGTGTCACACCAAGATTCATGTTTCACATTTACACCCTCGCGCATCTCATCGACCAAAACAATATCATCTGCAAACAACAAACATCAAGGTATTGCATGTTGAATATGTCCGGTAAGCTCACCTAAGACAAGGGTAAAGAGATAAGGGCTTAAAACTGACCCTTGATGTAAATCAACAATGATAGAGAATTCTTGAATTAATCCTCCAGATGTCATCACCCTCGTTAGATAGAGAATTCTTGAATTAATCCTCTAGATGTCATCACCCTTGTCACTGAATTTGTGTACATATCTTTGATTACGTCAATGTATGATATATTAACATTTTTATTTTCTAATACTCTCCATAAGACCCTCTTAATCCTCTATAAGGGGAGCCAGACACACCAGTTAAGGTGTCATCGTGTGACCTTGAGGTCATGGGTTCGAGTCCTGGAAGAGGCCTCTTGCAAAAATGCATAGTAAGGTTTGCCTATATTTCACCCTTGTGGTGGGACCCTTCCCCGGACCCTCGCTACGTGGGGATGCTTTGTACACCGAGCTACCCTTTTTAAGACTCTCCATAAGATCGCTTTTGGAACTCCATCATAAGCCTTTTCAAGATTGATAAACAACAAATACAAACCTTTTTTCCCCGATAAAAAACATCTCAAGGAATATGCATATTGCAAGTTTTGAGAATTCAAGAAGTAACAGATATGGCCTTAGAATAGATCGGGGGGGGGGGGGGGGGGGTGATGTCTCAATGTCGTGAATTTCAGGGATAGTCCCCATTTGGAGGTTTTGGAAGATTTGGATATTTGTGAGGGCCAGCATAGGGATGAGGGTAGTGAAAATATGAAGATGTAATTCACTCCCTTAGAACCATGTGACTCGATCGATAGTGGGGTTGCATCAAAAGGACTTGAATCCTGGCGTGCAGTGAGGACCGAGGAGTGGTAACTTAGCTATGGATTTGATGGCTAGGAATAGAATTTAGTGTGAGGATATGATGGGCTTGAAAATAAAAGAACCAGACTTGTGACTAAGACTCAATTCTATTCTCAATAATCAGAGGAACCAAGTTTTGGAGAAATAAGCATAGAAAGTAGAGTATGAAAACTGAGCAATGATCAATGGGAAAGTCAAGATAGAAGCTTGAGTGAAAGAAGGTGCAAATATACGAACATCAGGTAAGTGACTCGAACTGAGGACATGTGAAGAAGTTTCATATGGGTGATTGTGTTGTTAATGAAGATTTAAGGGAGAATTCATGGATATTTCAATATGTCCAAAGTGGAATTTCGAAGAGAGTAAAGTGGTACGTAAAGTGGTACTATTAGTTACGCAAACATCTAGCCAAAAAGGCATAGGTAGTTTAGCTCCGACGAGGAAGCAAGATACTTAGAAGTGGCTAAAAAGTTATAAGTTGAAGAGTTGATGTCAAAGGTAATTGAAAAGATAACCACCAAGTGTGGGGATTTTAGGAGACAGTCAGAATTTGCATCATGATCCCCTTCTGATCAGGTTTCAGGCAGGGTTTCTGAGTGGCATCATCAAAAGGGAATGTGAAGTGAGTCATGGGACTGTCTCAAAATTGGAGAGTTTATAAGTATCTAGAGGTAGAGGTCAAGTAGACCAAGAAAGAACACAGATCTGCGTTTGAAAAAAAAAAACTAGAGAGAGAGACATGTGCGATGATTTCAGAAAAGGATTCAACATTGGCAGTCATCAGTGTTGAAGGAGGAGGGAGATGGTGGAGCTGTGAATGAAAAAAGAATTTATCGAGGAAAAAGGAGGCCAGACGGTGGGCATGGCAAGTATGGAAAAATTTTGCAGCCCAAGGAGGGAGGAGCGAGAAGGTGAGATAGTGAAACTGGGTGTGTTAATTGCATAAGAAACAATATTTAATTTTGACTGGATAAAAACTTTATTTTTCAAAAAACATGGCTCAAAAAGTGAAAAACGTTGGACAAGTATTGAAATATAGCACATGCCATGATGCACAAGAGAACAATAAGAAACTCACAGCTGGTACAAAATAAATGATCATGCATAAAGTATAACCTTGTAATAAAAAAAAGTATAACCATGTAATAAAAAAAAGTATAACCTTGTAATAAAAAAAGTATAACCTTGTAATAGTTGAATGAATTCTTCCCAATGTCATTGTCTGGAGCCTACAACACAAGAAAGTAATACCAATTGGCTAATAATAAATTTTCCTCAAGAAAGAAAAGAAACTAGCCATAAAAATAAAAAGGAAAAAAAACAAGCAAGCATCTAACCTGAGGATCTTCAATTGAAAGAAGGAAAGGCCTTTCTGAGTTGGAAAATCTAGGAAATACATCTTAATAGTGAGCATAGCAGTGAAAATACATAATAAATAGAACCAAGAAATACAGAATGAAATTTAGATCATGAATTGGAAGATTTACAGCCTATTCAAATAATTTGAGTAACAACACCATGACTAGATAAAAATAGAATACACACCCTTTATCACCCTTTAAAAAAAATGTGCTTGATGAGTTGCAAGATACACCAACATCAGAAGTATTCAATTTGCGTCCATAAAATTCAAAAAACTTTACCTAACATCATGAAAAATAGGATTGAAATGAGATACCAAATGAAGTAATTAAAAAACTTATTTAAGGTTAGTTTAAATAACAATAGATGTAATCAAACTCAAAAAAAACCCAAAGAAGTATTAAAAATTGCAGATGCTCACTTCTGTACAATTAAAAATTGAAATGAAGTTAAGAGACCATTATTTGTTTAGATATATTACACAGTTTACTTAGCAGGCCAAAAAAACCTATCTATACACAGCACCAGTTAAAATAATAATAATAATAATAAGTCGACATCTGTCAAAAATAATTTAGACTGCTAAAGGTAATAACATTTTAATCTTTGAATATGTATACACTTTAAAATGAAATTCTTACACGACCAAAAGTGCATGTGATACACTTTAAGATGAGTAACGCAATAACGCAAATCACAATAAAAAGGGCAACTTCGTGCACAAAGCATCCCCGCGCGGCGAGGGTCCAGGGAAAGGTCCCACAACAAGGATGAAATGTAGGCAAACCTTATCCTGCATTTTTGCAAGAGGTTGCTTCCAGGGCTCGAACCCAAGGCCTAAAGGTCACACGACAACACCTCAACCGGCACGCCAAGGCTCCCCTTCAAATTTTTAAATGCTATCTTTGATGTGTATTCATTGGTTACAGAATTTTCTGAAAGGTGCTTCTTACTAAAATCTACAAGAAATTTCAAGAATTAAAAAAAACAAAAACACTCAAATGTTTTGAGCTTATGAGTTCTCCCTTAACTTAAATAGTGGGATTATTTTACATGCATAATATAATTTCGAGATAAACATTTTGTTAACTTATTTATAATTTCAGCATCCATGTTATGTTGTAGTGTTTATTTTTCTGAAATTTTGGAGACTTTTTTGTCAGTTTCCACAACAACTCTTAGTATGCATGTGTAAATTATTTGAAATTTTTGAAGAGTTTGTATTGTCTATTGTCTTGCTAATCTCTAGTATTCATGAACAATTTAATGAAGTAATTCTCTTAATTTCCAGAAGTTTTGCATGCTAGTTCCCATGCATTTTTTTTCTTTTGGTAAGCACGGCAAAGTAAAGTATAGAAGACTAAAACCCTTCTTAATACCATGAATATTTCTTTTGTAAAATCTTTGAATATAGAAGACATTTTTTAAAAATTATGAGATGATAATACATGCAACATTTATAGTCCTATATTGTTAAAACAAAAGTTTTTCATCTTTTGTGTTGCCCATAAATTTCTTAAACAAGCGTATATATTATACAATATGAAGCCTAATTAACTTAGTTCCTAATGCTAACTAAATAGAGCTAAGAGTTCATTATTTTCATGCATTTCATGTGAAATAAATGATTAAACAGCAAATTATATTGTTGTTTGAAAATTTTAAAAGCTCTAGACACACTTTAAAGTTATATTTTATACAAAATCTGTGAATTAGAAGACCAACCAGTAACCGCTATTGCTGTTGGAGAATTATTTAAGCCTCGAGAGCTTATTAAACATAACGTTTGAATAAAATACATAAATTAAAAGACCAACCAGTGATATACACATTGTTCGGAATTTATTAGTCCTTTTAGGACCTCAAAATGTGTAAACATACTTGTTTGAGAGTCCAAATGGACTTAGCAAATATTCATCAAAAAAAGATTATTTACTAATAGAATCTCAGCTAGAAATACATAACTTAATTATATGATTACTTAAGTACTTAAAAAGTGTAAATGCGTGAATGGTAGATAAGGAAATGACAATAAAAGGTAAGCTTACCGATGAATTTACTTGGGCGCAAATTTGTCAGGGCATGGTTAATTTTCTCTTCACAGTTAGGTAGAGCCCCACCAAAGTTTATCATGATCTGACTGCCTCGAGGGGTCAAAGCCTCGGGTAGAGAGGCTTTATGCATCTCCATAATTGTTTTCCCTGGGAGGGTGAGGCTATCCTCACCATGGTAATCCACATATGGGGGCAAGGGTTACCTTACCATAGTTATAGAGCATGTTGTTATGGGCAGCGAAGATACAAGGGGGTTGAAACCCTAGAGCTTGAGCAAGGAGACGAAGTTGGGGGAAGAGGAAACCCTAGAGGAGGAGAGGGTTTAGAGAGAGAGAGGGAGAGGAAGTTAGAGAGATAAAAGAAACTTCATTCATTCATTGTTGTCTTTCCAACTACATGACAAGACCTATATATAGGATCCCGTAATTATGACGAGTCTAATAACGACAACTCTAACTAAATACATCACAACTCGATACATATATATGAAGATAACTGACTGAGGACCGTAACACATGTACAAGCAAAGAAATTTCAACTAACCGCAAGGGTTAGTCGTGGATTTTTCTTCTAAGGAAATTCACATATAATGAATTGAAGTTAAAAATTTTAAGAAGGATTTTTTAAAATCAAAAGTCACTGATAGGTAAAAACCTAGTAAGAGAAGGAGAAAATGAAAGAAGAAATTATAGGAACATAAGATAAAAAATGAAACAAAATACCAAGGCATTATGGAATTTTAGAGCAAGGGGAACATTCACCGAGTATTTTACTCATCCTTAATTTTAATATTTTCAATTACAGGGCTAAAAAGGTACCCCCAGAGCTTCTTGATTAGTAGGAAACTAGAAACAATCATGACTATGCATGGCGATGACTACTATTACGGCTTCCTTATTAGCTAGTTTATTTATTTTCATTTCGAGAACTTTTGTGGTCTACCAGCCAACCTTGCCTTATGTATTATAATTATTCTATGCAATTGATGTAATGAATTAAATTTTGATGATGATGATAGATATTTAATATTGTCTCATGTTAGATAGCTTTTTGTTTATTTGTAAGGATTGATGACACTATGTTGTTGTTTTTATAGATTACACGCAATCTTGTGGTTATTTCTTATACCTTATTTTAGAAAATTATGTTTTAGAACCCTTAGCTGTTACAACTTAGTTTTGGCATCAGATATAGGATAGGGTCCAAGATCGCTTGAACACAAAAGAGCCATAAGAAATAATCTTTATTACCATCATCATCCAAAACTCTTTTTACAATACTGACATCCTTGTCATGTTCAAGGAGTACAAGAACATGATTTGTGAGCGCCATCTGAGGAGAGTCTGGACACCCATAATGGAGTATCAGAGAGTAGTCAGTGTTAGGGTGTTACTAAGACAGAATTTTCACTAGAGTATTTGACTTGGGTCTTCACCCAGGTAGCTGAAGCCATTCAAGCAGCTCCAGCCCCTGAGCAAATCATCTCAGACCCTACATAAGGATTATGCAAGGAGTGTTTCATCAAACAATTTCAAGACTTCAAGCCGATGGCTTTCCAAGGAGTTCCACCACTTGAGACAGAAGAATGGAATGCCCGGATCGAAGAGATCCCTAATACTATGGAGAGCCCTACTGCCCTACAGAGAAGAGAGTTGCATTGCCATCTTTCATGCTTGAAGGAGAATCCAAAAAATGGTGGAATAGGTTCCTTCGAGGAAGGTTTTTCGGCAGAGAAGTATCGACTATATCTTGGGAAGAGTTCATTCAGGAGTTCAGTCACTGGTTCGTTCCCTGCTCTGCAAAGAGAAAGATGCCGGGCAAGTTCCTAAGGCTGAAGAAGAAAAGTTTTCATTCCTCCATTATGAAGAAGAGTTTTCACACCTAGCATTCTACGTTGGGAATCTTATCGCTTCGGAACAAGAAAGATGCAACCATTTTCAAAAGGGACCTTGAGACTCCATTCGCCATCCTCTAATTTTGATGTGAAACACTTGTTATGATGGATTGGTAGAGGTGGCAAGAATATCACAGAAAGATGCGGAAAGGATTCAAACGAGGAGAGATTTCAAGAAAAGGATCTAAGTTGAAAGTAACAAAAAGCCATCCAATCATAATTGCAAATGCAGCATAAAAGTAAGGATAGTCGGAAGGATGAAGGCTCAGCACCATGCCATAAGAGAATGTTTTGTATTGGTTCCACTAGATACCAAGAGAAAGATGGCAGATCCTAAGGTATTCTCCCTTTGACATCAAGAAGTAAAGAAAAATGACACATTGGTCATAGATATCACTTACATATCTTTGCATACTGCAAGAATTCTTTTCGACACGGGTTCCACAATGACGGCCCTTGCAATTTTGCAGTTCCACGGCGACAGCGATGGCGCAATGACATCTTTGATTGATCGATTCCTTAAGACCTGAAGGTTGACATCTTCGATTCCTCAAGTCTAAAGATCTCAACTAGGTAACGCCATTTTTTCATATTTTTGAATCTCTGTTGAATGTGTAACTTTGCCATTAGTGATTTTGCTGTTTTCCTTTTCGATTTTGCATTTTGCTGATAAGAAATCTGTGATTTTGGGTTTTCATTTGTGATTTTTCATATGTGATTTAGGATATTCATTTTGTGATTTTTCATATGTGATTCAGGGTTTTCATTTGAGGCATTTCAAATTTTCATGCTTCTAATTTCTAAATTAAAAGAGAGTGGATTAGAATTTAGTGGCACTCTTATTCTTGGCATTTCAATTTTCAGGTTAGAGAAACTTGTCATTTTCATTGAGCAATTTCATATCCATATTATTAGTTATGCAATTTCAAATTGTTTGATTTTGATTTATATGCAATTTAGGTGTTTTGTATATTGTCATTTGGATAGAGAATTTTTTGTTAAAAGGTGGGTCAATTCTAACAAATTTTGTGGATTTACAACGGCACAACCAAAGTGGTAAAAGACGTGTAAATATTAATTTGGGAGATTTACTATCGGATCCAGGTATGAGACAACCTATTAGCACTTACGATGTCAACCATCATGATTCAATAAGAAGATATTATTTGCAGAATGGTCATTGTCAACCTCGTTTAGATAATTTTCCTCAATCTATGATTGGTCGCAATGCACGACGATCATTGTTTTAAATGTCCTCCGACATGTCCGACATGTCTCCCGACATGTCATTTTTTAGAGGAAAACGATATGTTTTTCTCAAAATAATAGATTATGTCCTTTTGTAAAATATAAGCCGACATGTCCGATTTTTTCCGATATATCAGCCGACACGACTTTTAAATATATCACCCGCTATTTTATTTTATGTTATATTTGCAGACAAACATCATATATTTAAATCACCTATGGATACTATATTATGTATGTTTAAATCGATTAAACTTATTATTTCAAATTTTTAACGTTTTATTCTTACAATCAATTTTGCATAATTATTTCACAAATTTTTAATTTCATATTATAAAAAATAGGAAAATATTTAATACATTTATTAGGTGATTGTTTCATATTTTTAATATAAATTTATAAGTTTGAAAAAACTTATAATAAATCAAGTATTTTTAACTTTTAAATCTTTTTAATTTGCAATAAACTTATTGTTATCAAAATAAAATTAGTGTATAGTATTAAATATATTTTACAATGTATCATTTTGTATTTGTTAATAATATTTTTTCCTTAGATACTATTTAAATTTATTTCATAATATAAATGACTCATTTTTTATCTATTTGTTATTTTATTTTTTTATTTTTATAACATATAATTATAGTTAGTATACATTAAATAAAAATTTTATTTATAATATATGAAAATCCGATATTTTAAAATATCCCCGACATGTCACCGACTTCCGACATCCGACATTTAAAAACACAATCTGATATGTGTCTGACATCCGATATTTAAAACATTGACGACGATTCAATAAGAAATAGTAAAATGAATTCAAGGGTTGGTTATAGTACAACGCAGAAAAAGATGCAGTGTATTGCCTTTAATGCAATATTTTCCCTCAAAAAGGATGAGATATTACTTTTGTTTCTCGTGAATTTAGGTATTTGAAAGATAAAACGATACTTGAAAAAACACGTGGGAAATCATACGACAACACATAATGCTTCGAGAAAGATGTGTGAGGCTTTGATGAATCAGAAACAAGGTATTCATATTGCATTTGTTAGACAAGATGAAACACAAAGTTTACAATATCGTGCTCGTTTATGTGCATCAAAAGATTGCATTCGATTTCTATTACGCCAAGAATTATCTTTTTGTGGGCACGATGAGACAAATGAGTCAATGAATCGAGGGAATTTTCTTGAACTTGTAGAATTTTTGGCATCTCACAACAATGATATAAAATTAGTTGTGTTAGGAAATGCATTAACTGTCAATTGACCTCCCCCAAAAATTCAAAGAGAAATTGTATTTGCAATTACAAATGAGACAACAAAAGAAATTATTAATGACATGGGAGAAGAATGCTTTGCAATATTAATTGATGAATCTCGTGATATTTCATTCAAGGAGCCAATGGCTATTGTTTTACGATGTGGACATGAATGCCAGAATTATGGAGCGTCTTTTGGGTTTTGTTCATGTGTATAACACTACAGCTTTATCTCTTAATATTGTTATTGATAATTTGTTTATGAAATACAAACTCAGTATTTCTAAAGTACGTGGACAAGACTATAATGGTGCTAGCAATATGAAAGGCAAGTTCAAAGGTTTAAAAATTATGATCATGAGAGAAAATAAATGTGATTTTTATATACACTGTTTTGCTCGTCAGTTTCAAGTTTTAACTACTACTAGTGGCTATAGCAGAAGGGCACTTTGAAATCGTTGAGTTATTCTCACTTATTAACACTGTTATGAATGTGGTTGGGGGATCTTGTAAGAGTCGTGATTCACTTAGAGCTTTGGAAGTTGATTGAGTTGCTCGATAGCTTGCTTGTAGTGAGTTAGAAAGCGGTCAGGAATTGAATCAACCTTTGGAAATAAAAAGTGCTAGAGAAACAAGATGGAATTCACATTATGCCACCGTATTGAATTTTATTCGTATGTTTTCATTTATTATTGATGTTCTTGAGATTATTACAGTTGATAGAGTAGATGGAAACCAAAGAGGAATGACCAATACTCTTATTATTCGTATCTTGACATTTGATATTATATTTTTACTGTATTTGCTGAAAATTATTCTTGCAAAAACACATGAATTGCCTCAATTGTCCCACTCTGCGTCCCACTTTGTCGCTTCTTCTTCGGCGGTCAGCGGCCTCACCCCTTGCATGGCTGTTTGAGTTCTTCGACGTCGGATTGATGCCGGGATCGCCTCTCTGGTGGTTTTCAACGGGATGTTTCTTCTTCCCTTGGCGTGATTGCTTTCCTCCGAGCTTCCCCTCTTTCTATGATTGAGATCTCCCTCCATCGGCAGCCCGGTGTTGTTTGATTACCTCGCATATGATGTCAGGGAGTGGTGAAACTCCGGATATCTCCTCCGGTGGGAGTGCTCCTCTGGATTCTCTGCCTTCTACTGGATCTCTTCACGTCTCTCATGATCATGGGACAATGTTTTGAGTTCACTGACAATTAGACTTAGTCTGCTGTACATGTCAGCTACTGACTCATTTTCTGCTTTCTTGAGATTCTCATATTGAGTGATAAGATGAGATCTTCTATCTTTTCTCTCATCAGCTGATCCTGATACAATCTCAGATAGTTTGTCTCAAATCTCTTTAGCTGAGTTGCATTCAGCTACCTTCTGGAAGATGTCATCAGACATTGTTTGAGCTAGGATGTTCATAGTTTTAGCATCAGCAACCTTCCATTTCTTTATATCAGCATCTGTTCCTGAAGGTGGTGGAACAACATTTGTACTTGTGCTTGCAAGAGGCTTGGGGCAATCTGTCAAAACAGAATTAAAGATATCTCCATCAATGGAATTCATGTATAATCTGATCTTTGTCTTCCAAAGTGCAAACTTGGAGAGATTGCACACTGGAAGTTTGGTGCTAGCATAATCTTTGTTCTGTGCCATGAATTTAGATTAAAATAAATATAATAAAAATAACCCTCTATTAAGGATGGATCTTAAGAGAGATCTTTTGGTTCAGGTGTTAGCCTGTGTGAACAACCAACCTCCCTCCGATACCAATTGAAAGTGAGTGTAAGATCAATCCTTCACTCTAGAGGGGGGTAAATATAGTGTTTTAAAATAATTTTGCAAATATAAAAATTACTTTAGCAGTGGAAGACTTAATTTACTTAGTGTAGAGTGCTTAACAGAAAGCAGAATAAAACAAATATAAGAAGCAAATCCACAGCACACAGCAAACAATATAACAAGCAACCAGAAAACACAAGAAACTATAGTGGTTCCCCAAAACCTGGGTACATCCACTCTTCTACCACCCTTGGTAGGAATCCACTGCAGGATGAGTTGATCAGGTGTCCTGGGCATCAATGAGCTTTTGATCAGGTGCTCAAAAACCAAACCAGATTTTTTGATCAGGTGTCTTGCCACCACTGAGTTTTGATCAGGTCTCAGAAACCAAAGCAGAACTTTTGAAGGGAGTTCAAAAAACCCTTTTACAGGAAAGGAAAACGAAAAATGGTGAAGTTGTCTTCTCTGTCAACAATCAAAGAGAAGTACAAGTGGATGAGATGTTGTCAAAGCTCCCCCTGAGATTAGCAAGAGTTCAGGAACTGGAAGCTTTGCAAGGGTGATAGGTCTTCGGTAGAAAAAATGCTCCAGCAGAAGATGATTTCAGCTTGAACTGAAAATGTTTGTTGTCTGGAGTGTGAATGATGAAAACTTGAGAAAACTTTTAATCAGCAGGAATCAGAAAGAAAACTTGTTCTGTTTTTTGTGTTATTGATCTTTTTCTTTTTATGTCTGTTCTGTGTATATTGCTGTGTGTTCTTGTTCTCTCTATACTATAATAAGAAATTCAGTCGTCAAATCTTCTTGATAGCCGTTAGCAAAGTAATAAAAACTTTCCTTAAATGTCAACTGTCTCTGGAGGAAAAAACCTAAGAACATTCCTTCTTTGTTTCCTTGAAATTTGCTCCAGATTTATTATAACGGCTAGAAATGTTCTTCAATAAATGCTCTGACTCGAAGACATTTGAAATCCTTAACAAACTGACAAAATTCCAGAAATCGTCGATCTCAAAAGATAATCGTCGATCTGAGCTCAACTATCGTCGAACTGAGCTCAGAGATATTGGAATTAATCTAAGACAGAAATCGTCGATCTGAGCTCAGAGATCGTCGAATTGAGTTCGACGCATCGTCGATTTGAGCTCGACGACAAGTTGAATTCTTCTTCTGGGCTTCTCATCTGAACTAGGAGGTCTTGGGGAAAGCTTCCAACCTAAGTCCTAAGCCTTAGACCTAACTAATTGACCTTTACTCTATACAACAAGGTCAAAGCAACAATCCTATAGACATAGTGATCCTGACCTAAATTAGTAATAAGGTGTTTCAACAATATGGTATCCTATGAGTAGTAGAGTCTTGGGAGTTGACTCCCTTGTGAGACAGCTAGTAGATTCAAGACTATGTCCGCGCGACACCAGAACAATTGAGTTCGTAAGATGGTCTCGGGTCGTCAGATTTCAGTTGCACGGTAGGAGCTACTCTGTCTAGAGTCTTTCAAGTAGAAGTGCGGATTAGAAGCCACCTATAACTCAAGCATGGACCTGACGTGAGACAGCGCACTAGTTAGTAAATGTCGGGGGCTTGGGTACATATAATGAAAGTTCATGAATATATCACGGGTATTCCTTTGACCAGGAAGCATTGTAAACGCATGCACATCATCTAGCATAAAGAGTTTTTAATGAACCAAACTATTTCTCATAGTGCATGCATTCATCTTTTAAGAAAAATATTTTAGTGTCACCAGGAGGAGTTATTTTTCCTTACTCTGACCCCTCGTTGACAATGTTTTTCAGGTGACCCAGGTGAGAAAGTGCACCTAGGATGAGCGTCCTTGTGGTGTCAGTTTGTAGTGTTTTCCCTTTTCAGTTTTCTTTTCTTTCAGCATGCCCTTGTAACCTTAATTACTGTTTGTGGCTAGTGTTTGAAATGTCATGTATCAGACTTATTATGTTACTTCAAATTTTCAGTTCTTTCATCTTATTTTTTGTTTAGTGGCTCTGTGAATCCATTTTTTCAGGTATGTAATTACCCTTAGTTTTCTTTCATAGCTTCCGTTGTATGTTTAAATTCTTAGAAGTTTCTTCTTTATACCTGCTGTGTACTAGTTTTTGATACTGTTTCCTATTTCTTTTTATATCGCTGACCCGGCCGGATGACTGATTATTGTAAAACTGGGAAGGGGTGTTACAAATTGGTATTAGAGGGAGGTTTAGGATCCCTGAACCCAAGAAAGATTCACAGAGTCATATGAGTGTGTAAGAGTAAACTCTTGTTGGTAGAGTATTTAAGTTGCGTTTAAGCCCTATTTTTCGCAAGAGTATGAAATTAATTGATAAGCCAGATTTCACAGATGCATGATAAATAATCATATTTCTTTTATATGTTCTATCAGGCACCACGAGTCAGTGAACCGGGTGAATCTTCACGTCAGGACCCTGTTCATAACGCTGTCATGGGAGATGCTGATGTGCCACCGGTACCACCGGTTTCAGCAGCTCCAGAGGCCACTGACATAGCGTCCCAGATTACCAAAGCGGTCACTGTAGCCTTGATGGAGTTTCAGAGAGGACTGGCTGCAAGGTTTCCAGCTCCAATGCAAGTACCAGCCCCTGCACCAGCTCCGGCACCAGCACCCGTGGAGATGACCCTGGAGCGCTATTTGAGAAACTTTAGAGAGCTCCAACCATCAAACTACAGTGGGGATGAAACCCCGATAGACACAGACGACTGGATAGCAAATACCAAAGAAATGTTGAACATTATAAAGTGCCCGGAGAACAAGAAGGTTCCTCTGACAATTTTCCTCCTCCGAGGTGAGGCAAAGGTCTGGTGGGACAAGTACCGGGCAGATGACCCTGCAGGTAAATTATCATGAAAATTTCTTGTTATTTAGGAAGTGATACGTTCATTTTAAATAGTATAACCATGCTTTTGGTCAGGTCGTACGTCGGACATGTTTACGTGGGGAGAGTTTTCAAGAGCCCTTGCAAGTTGGTTCATGCCTCCTTCCGCACGACGAGATCTTCAGGAGAAATATCTTAGACACTACCAGAGGGAAAAGACCGTTACTGAGTACGAGCGAGAGCTTACCCATCTGGCTCGTTATGCGGGCGTGATGCAGGGAAATCAGGCTGAGAAGTGCAGCCGCTTTGTGGATGGATTGCGTGACTCGTTGAGGCAGTCGTTAATGACCACGGTCAACGCTGACTACAGGAGCTTAGTGGATACGGCTCGCGGGCTGGAGGCTGATCAGCAGAAGGTTCAGAAGCGAAGTAGTTTTCGCACGAAGCGGTCTCAGGTTTCGCCCCAGCCGCAGCAGAGCAGGAATGACCGAGGGAAGAACTGGAACAAGAAACAGAAGCATGATGCTAAGAAGAGTGGTCAGTCTGGAGACAGGAGCAAGGACTACCCCCCATGTCCCAAGTGTCAGCGTCGCCATCCCGGAGAGTGTTTGGCCAGCGCAGGCGTGTGTTACAAGTGCCGACAACCTGGACACATAGCTCGCTACTGTCAGGAAGTTGGTGTAAATCAGGTAATCAAAGCTTGGTTGTATTCATTACATTTATGTTATTACTGTAGATGACAAATATAATTTGTTCCTGCAGTCGAAGTTCGAGGTTGGTGGCTCAAGCAGAGTAGACAAGGGCAAGGCGTTGAAGATCACTGACGGGAGACCACAATAGGGTCGAGATTTAGTGCATCCCAGAGCGTATGGGCTTGGTCAGCAGGAGGCAAAGGATCAGGAGGATGTAGTGACTGGTAAGTGTTTAATTTGCTTAACAAGTTTATTTAATCCTCCGTAGTGGGACTCTCTTCATCTTTTGTAAATCATTCATTTAGGCACCCTTATGATTCGTAATTTACCCTCCAAGATTCTGTTTGATACGGGCACCTCGCACTCGTTCATCGCAGAATTTCTAGTGCGTAAGCTGAATTAAGAAGTCTTTCCAGAGACAGTACCGCTGGAAGTCATGATGCCGAATGGATCCCTTCTGCAGACCATATATAAGTGCAGGGTACCGGTGCAGTTTGGTGATACCGAGATTTTCGTAGAAGCTTTGCAGCTACCTATTGCAAGTTTTGACCTGATCTTTGGAATGGACTGGTTTTCGACAGTCAACGCCATGATTGATTGTAGGGCGAAGCAGATAGAGTTTGAGGGCCCCAACCAGACTGTGTTTTCCTTTCAGGGCTTGAAGAGAGTAATGAAGATGATCATCTCCTCAATCTAAGCTAGAAGGTGCATCAGTAAGGCTTATGAAACCTTCGTAGTACTGATGAACGTGGAGGCTAAGGCTGACTTGTCAGAGGTACCAGTGGTGCAGGAATTCCCCGATGTTTTCCCGGAAGAGCTCCTTGGTGCCCCTCCAGATAGAGAGATTGCGTTCCCGATAAACCTACAGACTGGGGCTACACCGATAGCCAAATCCCCCTACCGGATGGCTCCAAGGGAACTAGCGGAGTTGAAGAGCCAGTTGCAGAAGTTGCTTGACTTGGGCTGTATACGCCCCAGTACTTCACCTTAGAGTGCTTCAGTACTATTTGTGAAGAAGAAGGATGGTAGTCTGAGACTGTGCATAGACTACCGTGAATTAAACAAACTGACAGTAAAGAATAAGTACCCGATTCCCAGGATTGATGATTTGTTCGACCAGTTGGTGGGATCGTGGACCTTTTCCAAGTTAGATTTGAGGTCGGGCTACCATCAGTTAAAGATTCGGGACGTAGATATACAGAAGACGGCCTTCAGTACCAGATATGGACACTTCGAGTTTGTGGTCATGTCGTTCGGGCTGACCAATGCCCCTTCAGTATTTATGGACCTGATGAACAGGGTATTTCGGGAGTACTTGGACCGTTTCGTTATCGTCTTATAGATGATATCTTGGTGTTCTCAAAGAGTGCAGAAGATCATGCCGCACACCTCAGGATTGTTTTGAGCACCCTCAGGGAGAACCAGCTGTATGCCAAGTTTACAAAATGTGAGTTCTGGCTTCCAGAGATTGCATTCTTAGGCAATGTCATCATTCAGAAAGGGGTTAGTGTTGATCCAAAGAAGGTAGAGGTCATTAATGGCCAAGCCCGACGACAGTCTCAGAGGTTCGCAGTTTTTTGGGTCTAGTTGGTTACTACAGGAGATTCATCAAGGGCTTCTCAAAGATAGCCTTACCACTGACTTCCCTCACCAGGAAGGGTAAGGGCTTGGATTGGACAGTTGAGTGTGAGTTGGCTTTTGAGGACTTGAAGGGCAGGTTGATGACCGCACCGATCTTGAGTTTACCGTCAGGGCCTGACGGGTTTCAGATTTATAGTGATGCGTCAGGTCAGGGTTTGGGTTGTGTCCTCATGCAGCATGGAAAGGTCGTAGCCTATACCTCGAGACAATTAAAGGTGCATGAAAGGAACTATCCCGTGCATGACTTGGAGCTTTCAGCAGTCATCCATGCTCTGAAGATATAGAGGCACTATCTCTATGAAGTGTGTTGCGAGATCTTCACTAATCATAAGAGCCTCAAGTATATCTTTGATCGGCGGGAGCTAAATTTGAGACAGCTCAGATGGTTAGAGTTCCTTTTGGACTACGACGTAGACATTCAGTACCACCCAGTAAAGGCGAACGTTTAGTTGATGCCCTTAGCCGTAGAGGTTCGTGTTTCTCCCTTCTCACTCAGCAAGAGTTGGTGTGGGAACTGGAGAGACTGGACATCATCGTTGTGCCACGTTGTAGTTTTGGTTCTGCAAGTTTGAGTTGGTGGAGATTACATGCGACAATAAGGATAAAATCAGGACAGCTCTACCCTTGGATCCAAAGATGACAGAGATTTGGATCTCAGTGCAGACGGGTCAGAAGGAGAGATTCACTTTTCAGAACGATTTATTATTGCATGATAGCAGAGTCTGTATCCCCGACGTAGGTCACCTTCGCGAAGACATTATATTTGAGGCACACAATTCCAGATATTCTATACATCCGGGTAGCACGAAAATGTATGCAGATCTCAAGAAGATAGTCTGGTGGTCAGGCTTAAAATGTGATGTTGATGATTATGTAGAGAAGTGCGAGACTTGCAAGCTAGTTAAGGCCGAGTGTCAAAGGCCTGGAGGCAAAAAGCAGCCACTTCCCATTCCCGAGTGGACTTTTGAGGACATATCCAAGGACTTCATCCATGGTATTCCAAGATCGCAGAGCGGGAATGATTTTTTATGGGTTATAGTTGATCGGCTCTCTAAGATCGCCCATTTCATTCCTCTTAAGAAGATGGATCAAGGTCCGAAACTGGCACCGTTATACTTAGACGAGATAGTTCGACTTCACGGTATCCCTAAGACTATTGTTTCAGACCGAGATGACAGGTTTACCTCCAAGGAGTGGAGATATGTTCAGGAGCGGTTGGGCACCAGGCTACATTTCAGCACCGCTTTCCATCCCCAGACAGATGGACAGACTGAGCGCACAAATAGGACTCTGGAAGATTTGCTACGGACGTGCATACTGGACTTTGGAGGGAAGTGGGAGAAATATGTCACCCTTGTGGAGTTCTCCTACAATAACAGTTTTCAGACTAGTATTGGGATGGCACCGTTCGAGGCCCTCTATGATAGACGTTGTCGGACACCGTTGTGTTGGGCTGAAAATGAAGAAAGATCTACCATCAGGGAATCGTGGATTGATAAGACCACTGACAGAATCAAGCTTATTCAAGAGCGAATGAAGACAGCTCAGGATCGCCAGGCCAAGTATCATGATCAGAAGCACAGGTCAGTAGAGTTCAGTGTTGGAGACTACGTTTATCTGAAGGTCAGACCAGTCAAAGGAGTCTCTAGAATAAAGCGAATGAAAAAACTGAGCCCCAGATTCGTTGGTCCTTTTGAGGTACTGGAACGAGTTGGTGAGGTTGCATATAGGTTAGCCTTACCTGAGGAAATGAGTGGTGTACATGATGTATTCCACGTCTCCTATCTGAGGAGAGCAGTCAGAGATTTCAGTCAGATCATCAGTACCGAGGAAGCACCTATCGAGACAGATCTTAGTATTGGGGCTAGACCAGTCAGAATCGTGGATTCAAGAATACAGAAGCTTAGGAATAGAGAGATTCGCATGGTCAAAGTCCTTTGGATGAACTGTGGCCGTCTAGAGTATACTTGGGAGCGAGAGGATGAGCTTAAGAGTAATGCAGATTATACTTTCCTCTTTGATTCAGGTATGGTTACAATTTTCGAGGACAAAAATTTTTGTTAGGAGGGGAGATTTATAACATTCGTAATCTGACGCAATATTTATTTTTAATTGTAGGGTCAAGTCGCGACGGATTTTGATCGAGGCAGCGCGTCGTCGAGGTACGATGTCAGTATGGTTTAAAAATCGTGTTCGTTAATTAGTGGGTTATATCAGTCGTAAAGTCGTGTGACACATTTTAATTTAGTAGCGAAACGCGGAAAATTTTATCTTCATAAGGAGTTAGTGTGAGTGGCACTTTAGAATAGGGGTGCGTATAGAAATTTCTCGCATAATTGAGTAGAGAGAGGGGTGGAATCACCCCAGCGGTTATTATAACCGCATTATTGCCGAGAGATAAGCCGCTAGCCCCGTAAAATTAAATCTTGTAACCTTTCCTCGCGGGAGAAAAGCCGTAGGTCTTTCGATATCGGCAGTTCCGTCTCCCGCAAGTGTCGCTCAGCCCGCCTCCCGCTGCCCTTCCGCCGCTTGTTCCCCCTTCGAATCTCAGAGTCGGCCCTTCCTCCTTCCTCTACGGGCGCCGGTGAGTGCTCCCCTTCCTTCCATTGCCGTGGGAGAACCGGTTTCAACACTAACCGGTGGAAATCAAGGTTTCAAGGGCAACGGTGGTTCCGGTGAGTTTAGTTCCTCTCTAGCTTTCTTTCTTCGAGGAAATCCTTCTATATTAAGTTGATCATAACGTTTTTCGCACTTTTCTCTTACTCTAATTAGGGATTGGAGTTCTAGATCCACCGTGAATCTGGTGTTGGGCGCGTTGTGAGCCTTAATCGCTCTCAAGTAGAGGTACTATACTATGTTTTGGTCCTTCATTTGCTTACCCTAGCAGTTTTAAGTTTCTTTACCGTTAACCCTGAAGGGGGAAAAGTGTGTAATTTTGGTTATCTTGGATTACAGATTTTTGGTGGCCACGGGGCAAGGTCCTGGAAGTCTGCAGTAGTTAGATTTCCTTCGGAAAAGAAAATGTCGCCGCGCCGAGTGTACGAGTGTCGCACTATCGCTGTAAGGAATCATAATTCTTTTTAGTTAGATATATCAAGAAATTATTTTATAAACACAAGTGTAAATTTTGTACAAGCATCATATCCATGCCTAGAAAGAAGTGCCGGTAGGAAAACGGTCGTGGAATTAGTTGTAGGGTAACCCCTTTTTCCAAGACCCTAATAGTCAGATCATATATGCTAGCGTTAAATATGAAACCTTTACGCGTATACACAAGTTTGGGAGTTCGTTCAAATAAGGGCGTGAATGTCCCTTCTAGCCGACCATAAGTAAAGCAAGGGTTGCTCGGTAGTACACTAAAGGAGATGTCCCAAGCAGAGTAGCATTTGACCGAAAAAGGGTCAGTAAGCACGCATTAGTCTCCTCGTGCTAGGTAAAGGCGCACTACCTCTCTCATGGGGCATATGGTATCCTATGAGTAGTAGAGACTTGGGAGTTGACTCCCCTGTGAGACAGCTAGTAGATTCGAGACTGTGTCCGCGCGACACCAGAACAATTGAGTTCGTAAGATGGTCTCGAGTCATCAGATTTCAGTTGCGCGGTAGGAGCTACTCTGCCTACATCCTTTCAAGTAGAAGTGCAAATTAGAAGCCACCTATAACTCAAACATGGACCTGACGTGAGACAGCGCACTAGTTAGTAAACGTCGGGGGCTTGGGTACATATAATGAAAGTTTATGAATATATCACGGGTGTTCCTTTGACCAGGAAGCATTGTAAACGCATGCACATCATCTAGCATAAAGAGTTTTTAATGAACCAAACTATTTCTCATAGTGCATGCATTCATCTTTTAAGAAAAATATTTTAGTGTCGCTAGGAGTTATTTTTCCTTACTCTGACCCCTCGTGGGCAATGTTTTTCAGGTGATCCAGGTGGGAAACTGCGCCTAGGATGAACGTCCTTGTGGTGTCAATTTGTAGTGTTTTCCCTTTTCAATTTTCTTTTCTTTCAGCATGCACTTGTAACCTTAATTACTGTTTGTGGCTAATGTTTGAAATGTCATGTATCAAACTTATTATGTTACTTCAGATTTTTAGTTCTTTCATCTTATTTCTTGTTTAGTGACTCTGTGAATCCAGTTTTCAGGTATGTGATTACCCTTAGTTTTCTTTCATAGCTTTCGTTGTATGTTTAAATTCTTAGCAGTTTCTTCTTTATACCTGTTGTGTACTAGTTTTGATATTGTTTCCTAGTTCTCTTTATATCGCTGACCTGGCCGGATGGCTGATTATTGTAAAACTGGGAAGGGGTGTTACAGAATTTGGGGTGTGCATGTGAAATTCTCAAGTCTTCATTGGTCCCCATGGAGAGTCCTTGTGCTACTTATCTTGCAGATGTAGGCATGATTGCCTTCACTAAGCAGCTCCCCTAACAGAAAAAGGAGAAGTCCGCGCAACCCTGAGGAAGAAGTAAGGCTCCGTTCCTTTGTTTGAGAGAGTTTACGCCACTAAGCTCGCTTGGGTGTTGACTAATGGAAAAAAAGTCTTGGGTTATCAATGTAAGATATTACTACACCCTTGCAATGAGATATACACCTTAAAATTAAATTATTTTCAATTTTGATAGGGGTTCCTGAGAACACTCTTCTTATGGACGGCTGATTATTGATATTCAATGCTCTGAGCGAACAATCAATTGTTTTAGTGGAGTTACGTAACTGAGTAAAGCTCAATGTAACATTTTATGTGAGAGTAGTGTCAAAAGGAACTTTCTCAAGGATGAATTTTCAAGTTACTGCCCATAAATAATTCGCTGGGTCTTCATATAATGCCAAAAAATGATAGTATTCTTAATGAAATTATAAACAACAAGTGGGATTTTAGATTGATGCATAAAAAATAACTGTGTTCATCAATATGCATCCTACCACTGAATTCATTCAATAAAATCATGCCAGTAATCTAATCTTGTATAAAGCTTCTTGTAGGGTAGCCTTCTTCAAAGCAATTCAATGAAAAAACATCCAAATACATACCAAAAGGATTCCCAAATTATGTTCCATGGACTTTTGGAGTCCTTGCATATCTTGTGATCTCCGGTGTATCTGGGAAAAAATATTTCAGATGAATATGATTGGGTAAGCAACTGAGTTCAGAAAAAAATGTATAAATGTCTTGTGAACTAGAAGATAATAACAGTAATAAAACTTAAATATGTAATTATTTGCCTTTAATGTAAAATCAAATTAGATGGTTACAATGAAAAAATGTGGCATTTATTCAATAAGAGAATGTCATGGATACTTCTAAAATTGGTGGAAATTCTATAAAAGCTACTTTACTGAAGGCAGCTAGGTGTGAGAAGTTCCTTTTTCAGTGTGAGCCAGGTGAGGTCAGGAACCTGTTGGTGCATCCAACGCACCCAATGGAGTGTCGAACCCTCCATGTAGATAGTGGCTAAGGGGGCCTTCTGATTGTCAGGGATGGACTTAAGGTTGAAGAACTGCTCGGCGCGGGGGAGCCACCCAAGAGGGTCGGTGTCCTCGAACAAAGGAATCTCAATCCGGCGGAGATGAGCCGGGTGGATGTCCGCAGCGGATTGCAGAAACCCCGAGTGGTCTGGGCAGGTTGAAGTGGTGGTTGTGGAGTGACTGAAGGGCGATGAACCACCGTGATCGGGGGGCGATGTACCGTCGTGGTCATAAGCTCCCGAAGGAGGAGAGTGAGATTCGCAAGTTGGGCTTTAATGTGATCCATGTGAAGGGAGTAGCGAAGGAATTCACGTCGGTGTGGAGCGCCATTGAACAAGTTACGGGCATGGGAGATGGCGGGGCGTAGCGGAGGGAACCGCCAGAATGCTACAGGAGTGTGTGCGGGCCGCTGGAGGTGCGACCAAACACGGTTGGAGAAGAAGAGGGTCGGCCGGAGGCGCGGGAAGCCGAAGGCGGACTGGAATCGTGCTTTAGTAGAGGGATCGAACACGAAAAAGAGGCCAGAACCGGTTGTTGGAAGTCTTGCAAAGCAAAGATCAGGCACTGGAATACGGCAGCGAGGTGCAGGCACCGCTGGAGGTGTCGTCAAATGGCTAGAAGAGGGCGGCAGCCGGAAGAATTGTCGGATGGTGCAGACGAGGAGGCGTGAACCTTGTAGGAGGCGAACGGAGCATGACTATGCGGCTCGGCGCTGGAAGGTAGACGGTTGTAGTGTGCGAGCAGGTCGGCACCCCGCTGGAGGCGTGTGCGGAGAAGAGCCGTAAACGGCTAGGCAGGATGTGCGTGTGTCGGCGATGGGGGAGATGTGTGCATGTTGAATTGTCGGAGACGGTAGGAGGTGCTGGCGCAATTTAGCCGAGGACGGGCGTGTAAACCGTCGGGCGGTAAAAACGAGGAGATCCAATTTGGGTTGTGGTGCAAGCCCTAATAGAGGGGGCAAGTCAGACCAATTGATACATACTAGCCGTATCAAGATCTAAAATAATATAAACACAAATTGGCAGTGCATAATAGTAAACACGAATGATGCAATCGATAGGCAAACTCTCGCCAAGCACCCGGAGGCTAAGTCCTCCAAAGCATTCCTCTCTCCAAAGAGAGTTCAAGACATTACAACTACAAGAACAAACTAAAGGTTAGGGTTTTCACCATGCCCCTAGGGCTACATAGACTAATAACGATATGTGTGGCGGCCAGCGTTGTATCATAGAATGTTAAAAAGAAAGGTTAATGGAATTAGGAAGAAGTGACAAATGAAATTACAGGTATGAAAGAAGTTAAAACATGTGGAAGAAAATATAGAAGAAATCAGACAAGATTTTGCATGTACATATGAGAAGAAGAGGCACCACCTGCAAGTGTGCTATGAGCATTGCAAGAAGAGCGTAGGAACCAACCCCACCTGAATAAACCTGCAGGTGAATAAGATAACATAAAATTGCAGCATAGAAAACAAAAAGGCATAACAGGAAAGTTAACGGACAAAATTTTGTCTCTAACCTCATTTAGTTCCCTCTGCTGTAAAAACACTTTTAAAATCAGACACAAGTAACGTAAAGGAGGAAGCTTTTCCACAACGTCCTGGACAAGGATTGGAATAAACTATTAATTAATACTAAATTAGATTCACAAACAGACTCAATACCCAGGCATACGTAGAAAATTTGTCAGCTTAGTGCTCCGCTAAAAAGTGCATCAAGAACTAAAGGCCAAAATGCAAGGGAAAAAGTCCAAATAAAAAAATCACCCGTTGTGTGAGGAGGTGATCATCACTTATAGGTGTAACTTGTCTAAAAAAAGTAAGATTTCTGTCAACAAAAAACAACAATGCTTGCAGTTTGCAAGGTTTCAGTGCACATTGTTTATATGTATGAAATTTACTAGAGTTTCAAAATATTTTATATTATAGCATGCAGAAGGTAATGAATTTCCGAATATCAAGTAGAGACACCAAAAATTACAGGCACAAAATATGGTAGGAATATAAGGCCATGAATTTCTCTTGATGGGAGGGAACACAGAAAGATGAAGTGCAAACTTACATGTTGATTGGGATCATACCCGTAGGAGGGGTTAGGGTTGTCGTATGGACGATCCGAGCCCGTTGTCGCGCTCAGAGTGTTGACGGAATATTTTATGTGCTCGCTTTATTTTTCGCACATTATTTATGTACGTTTTTGTGCCATGAAGGTCATTCACATTTCACAGCCGTCTATTGTGTATTCCTAGCCTATAAGTATGTTTTGTGTTCTTTGGTGACATTGCAGAATTTTATCACCACAGTGCTGAATCCAGGGAGTTCTAGATGATGAATCCTAAAGCAGTTATTTTTCCATGTCCATTTGACCAATCCCCTCATCATCCCGCTCCAACCGCTCCCCTCCCCTTCATCAGAAACGGTTACTGCCCTCTGAAAAAGAGTACAGCAGAAATAATCGCTGGTAATTGCTGACATTTCGCAATTTTCTCCCATCCGGAATCGAAGATCATGGTTTTACTCTAGTTTTTGCGATCTTGGAGGCGAACATTCTATGCAGTCCAGAGTTTGATATGTCCTCCAAAAGCTTCTGACAGCTCCCCTGACCTTGGACGCCCGCTCCTCTTTTGGATTTCCTCTAATCTCTCCATGTTGTCCATCACCCCGACAATTCTTTCAGCCGGCAGCCCCACAGTGAGCGTAATGGCCGTCCAGAACTCCGGGTCTTGAAATCGTGGCCCTGTTTCATTTTCGAGCGCATGGTAGTCCTTTTTAAGTGGGATTCGACTCTTCCTTTGGTTCGCAGTTGATGCCAGATGCTGAACACGCCTCCTGCACCCGTCAGCTACAACACCGGTGCTTTTCCAGCCTCCATGGACTGTAAACTTCAGCCTTCTTTAGGGGTATTCCAATTGGCAGCCCCTCCCGTCACTGCTCAACCACCGGCCACTTCAAATTAGTGCAGGACGTCTCAAATTCAGTAACATATTTGTGTTGGAATTGCTTTCCAAGCCTAAAACTGCAGCAACTCACCCCATTTGAGTTCAATTACTTGTGTAAGTTTTAAATTTGGAAGTTTATTTTCTTTTGTTGATTGCTGGTTGAAAATCATATGATTTGGAAATATTAATTTGTAAAGGTTTGCTCAACTACTTGAACCACCTTGAAGGATTCATTCACTGAGTATTAAATAACTATAATCTTACTTTAATTTCTATTGGAACCTGTTCATTGTCTTTAAAGTCTAATCTCAATCGTGCATGCTAGTGCAGCCTACTTAATTTCAAACTAATTATAAATGCACGCAGGAAATTTTATAATTATTGCATCATCTTAGAACTTCACTCACTACCATATTGCATTCATACATTCGAGTGTCATTGGTGCCTACTCACTCCACAACCATCACTTTATCATGCATCAAATTTGGCATCAAAGCCCGAGGTTAGGTTCCTTTGCATGCTTTGTACTGGTAAGGTGTTTAGGCATACCATGACAGGATTTCTTCTCTTAGATACCCAAGCAAATACCAGCTCGAACACTTATATGTCAATGTCCAATTTCTAAAAAAAATTGGCTAATTGCTTCAATAAAATGGACACGCGGTTTAATAACCTTAGGAAACAATTTGAAGTTCTCGCTACTAGAGTGGATGGTCTAGATCATTTTAGGAACACTCGTCCTCAGGAAGTCATTAAGCCGCAATTTATTAACCATGGGACATTGTGAGAGGGACATCCTGATCATATGTTCATAAATCATATTGCTCAGGTTCCTCCTTCACCCTAAAATTTATTGCCCGAGTCAACTTATGAGCATCATAGTTTGCCAAGATGAAATTGCAAGGCAATCTAAAATTTATTGGACGAGTCTTGAGTGCTCCTTAGACAAAGAGGGCTATTACCCTATAACCCGATGGGTGACATGAAGCAAAAGCTCAAAGAAAAATACCTCTCGGCTTTATATCGAGGTCAGCTTCTAGTTCAACTCCAAGCTTTACAACAGGAGACCCTTTTTATAGCAGAGTATATGACTCACTTTGACAAGTTTGTCGTTAGTAGTGATATCACTGAGGAGCATATAGTGACAACCTCCTGGTTTTTGGCCAAATTAAGGACTGACATTCATAGGAAACTTATTCTTCACCACATAGAATCGATCGCACAGATTTTCCAGCTCGCATTAAAATATGAGCAATGCATATATACTTTTGGTCCTAGGCGACTTAACCCAGAGTCTGACAGTTCTATTCCTTGGAGACCTCCCCAGCAGGGACACAGTCCTTCCATGCCTTCTCGTGCTCACATTAACATGAAAAGCAAATCAATTGTCACTAGACCCCCAATCCTGGAGGAATTCAGTGTTAGTGTTATCAATATCAAGATAGAGGCCATGTGGCGGCGCAGTGTCCCACACAGAATCTACTTATTGAGAATGGCCTCGACCCTAGTACTGAATCAATGGGGCCACCTAAAGAATATATTGTTGGGACTATAGAAGAGGGTTAAGAGGATGAGGCAAATTGTGCACTTAAGATGGGCGTTTTTCATTGTTTACTGCAAACTACACACATTGATGAGGTTTGGAGACACACCACCGTTTTTTATATTTATTTAACTAGTGCGGGAGGTGCATGCAAGCTCATCATTGATAACGGGAGTCGTGTAAATATAGTTGCTCAGAAGGGGCTAGAGCGTATGAGATAAAACATAACCCCCACCCACACCCTTACTGAGTTATTTGGGTGGATAAGACTTCTAATTAGGTCACTTAACCATGTCTCGTTCCTATTACCCTAGCCTCATTTAAGGATCGAGTTCGGTGTGATGTCATCCCCATGGACATCGCACGCGTATTTTTGGGTAGGCCTTGGCTTTATGATAGAGATGTCACGTGTTACAAACTTACGGTAGGACGAACACGTGTGTATTTTATGATGAGGGACACAAGATCGCCTTATCTCCAAGTCAACCCAAGGAGCTTTCCACATGTAGAATTGACTCTTCAATCGGCTCAGGCTCCAAGAAGCCTTTACATATCATGAGAAAGAGTGATTTTATACGAGAGTCATGAGTCTAGCATCATATTAGTAGTGGACGCCACACAAGCATCTGAGAGTCCAACTGAGACTTTAAATGTCCGCCTAAATGTTCGTCACATTCTAGATGATTTCTTCAATATTACACTAGATGAACTTCCAAATGGGTTGCCTCCCTTAAGAAAAATTCAGCATATGTTGTTGATTTAGTGACTAAAGCATCTCTGCCCAATTTACCCCATTACTCTATGAATCCTACTGAAATGCCGAGCTGAAATGATGCGCAATGAACTTCAAACAAATTCATAGGAGAGAGATTGAGGCTCCTTTTGGGCGGGTTTTTTTCCTCCTTTCCGTTTTCTGGAAAATGTCATCATCCATAATATTGTGTTTCTTTTAGGGACAGGTGACAATTTGAAAAGGCAAAATAAATCTTTTTGGATGAGCTGTGTTTTCCACTGATAAAGAAAACAAACGCAATATTATAAACGATGAAGTTTTATAGAAAATGGAAAGGAGGAAAAAAAAAACCTCCCAAACGGGGCCCGAGTCTCTGCGATGCCCCAACCCTTCTTACTCCTAAGAAGAACAAGTGTTGTTGTGAGTGCATTGACATTTGCGTCATTAATAAAATTACCATGAAGTATTGTTTCCCATTCCTCGACTATATGATCTATTGTCTATGGTTGGTGCTCAAATCTTCGCTAAAATTGATACGCGGTGGGTATCACCAGATTAGAATATCTAAGGGAGATAAGTGGAAAATGACCTTCAAAACTAAAGATGGTTTGTAAGAATGGCACACGTAATGTAACCTGGATTATCGAACACTCATAGTATTTTTATGAAGATTATGACCCAGGTCCAACGGCCCTATATGGACAAATTCAGTGGTTTATTCTGATGATATTCTCATCTACATTCAGATGCACACTGATCACCTTCTTCATAGTTCCTATTAGGTCCTCCGAAAGGAGCACATGTATATCAATATGAAGAAGTGCACCATTTTATTCACATATGTAAAATTTCTAGGATATATTGTGTCTGCGCAGGCATTTTTGTAGACCCAAACAAAGTTAAATATATTTGTGAAGGGTTGATTCCAACAAACATTCAAGAAGCATGTAGCTTTCAAGAAATTGCCACTTTTTATTGAAGGTTTGTTAGTGGTTTCAGTACTATTACGGCACCCTTCACGAGTTAGCTACGTAAGGGCGATTTTGTATGGACCAAATCTGGCACAATAACATTCGACGAGATTAAAAAAAATTATGCTCAACCTCAGTTTTTTGATTGTCGAACATCAATAAAGTTTTTGAGATGGCCTGTGACGCACCAGATGTAGGAATTGGCGACGTATTTCAGGAAGGGCATCCCGTCGCCTATTTTAGTGAAAAGTTAAATGAAGTCCGCCAAAAGTATTATAACTATGATCGGGAATTCTATGTAATCATCCAAGCATTATGACATTGGTGTCATCATCACTTATCCAAAGAGTTTATATTGTATTCCGACCATCGAACCCTGTAATATTTGAATTCGCAGAAGAAATTAAGTCATTGCTACGCTAAATGGGTGGAATATATGCAAAAATTTTATTATGCTCTTAAACACAAATTCGGTGTTGAGAACAAGTCGATTGATGCCCTCAGTAGGAGAGTTAGCCAACTACACATGATGAGTTCCTGAGTGGAACTCTTTGAGCGTCTCATTCCAGACTATCCTACATGCTCCGATTTTAGTGAGATGTATTGCTCTCTATCTAGAAATCCACCAAAGATTGTTACGGATTTTTTTGGTGGTTGGGTATTTATTTTATATGTCATGACTGTGCATCCCAAATACAAGCTTACATGACTATTTGATATGTGAGATGCATGTTGGGGGTGTCGCGGGCAATTTTGCGAGAGATAAGACAATTAGCCTTTTAGAGGATCATTTCTTCTGGCTTGGCCTGAAGAAAGATGTTGCATTTGTTGTCCTCCATTGTTGCATCTACTAGACATCTAAAGGCACAAGACAGAACAGTGGCATATATATCCCAACCCATTCCTCATCAACTTTGGATGGATATTTGTATGGATTTCATCCCCAAACACTTAGGAAGCATGATTCCATATTTGATATAGTGGATCGCTTTTCGAAAATGGCTCATTTTATCCCTTGCAACAGGACTGCTAATCATCTCGTGACACATCCCTATTTGTCAAGAATGTTTTTTGACTACATGGGCTACATAAGACAATCATATCCAACCGAGATGCCTGTTTCGCGAGTTATTTTTGAAAGACTCTATGGCGTATGACTGGTACTATCCTTTAGTTCTCCACTGTCGGTCATCCACAGACGGATGGGCAAACTGAAGTAATCAACCAAAGTTTAGGAAACCTCTCACGTTGTTTAATAGGTGACCATCCTTCTAGTTGAGATTCTACATTAACCATAGCGGAGTTCGCATATAACAGTTATGTCAGTAGGTCCTCGAGTTTTATTCTATTTCATATAGTATAAGGATACGAGCCTAGGAAGTCAATTGAACTTTCACTCCCACTTACATTCCAACCTAATGAATTCGCCGAATCATTTGCATGAACAGCATGAAACTGTTCTACGTAAAATTGCAATATGTGATGATAATTATAAGGTTTACGTCGACATTCACAGGAGAGAGCAGAACTTTAGGAAAAGTGAGCAAGTGATGGTGAGAATTAGAGTTGAAAGGTTTCCATGGCGAACTACAAAAAAATAAATGACAGGCGAATGGGCTTGTATACAGTAGTATGAAAATTGGGCTAAATGCTTACGAAATAAATATTCCTAAGAGTATGGGAATCCACCATGTATTCAACATCGAAGATTTCACTCCATATTACAAACCTGAGAGCATCGATCACAGTGCTAGCCATGACTATATTTCAACATAAGAGGAATACATTGTGTGACACTTGGTCCACTAGAGGGGGCGTCTGACCATTGAGGACACGTGGATATCAACGGGAGAGTTGGACTCACTTGCCGCTAGGCTTTGGCAGGAGTATGACCATCTTCATTCTGCGGAGATGCATGATTTATAGTTGCGGAGAATTGATGGGGATCATAGTTAATGAACGGAAAGGCCTGTATCGTAGCTCGTTCGGTTTAACACTTGTAGGAGGGGTTAGGGTTGTTGTATGGACGATTCGAGACCGTTGTTGCGTTCAAAGTGTCGACAAAATATTTTTTGCGTTTGCTTTATTTTTTGCACATTATTTATTAACATTTTATGTGTCATGACAGCCAATCACAGCCGTCCACTTTGTATTCCTAGCATATAAGTACGTCTTGTGGAGTTCTTTGGAGGTATTGCAGAATTTTGAGAAAAACAATGTTTTGTGATCACCACGGTCCTGAATTCGTGGAGTTCTAGGTGTTGAATCCTGAAGCAGTCATTTTTGTGTCCATTTGACTAATCCCCTCATCATCCCTCTCCAACTGCAACCCCTCCCCTTCATCTGAAATAGTTACTGCCTTTTAAACCGAGCGCGGCTAAAGTTAATTGTTGGTAATTGCCGACAGTTTGTATTTTTCTCCGGTCCATAATCGAAGATCATGGATTTATTGTAGTTTATGCGGGCTTGGAGGCGATAGTTCCTTGCAGTCCATGGTTCAATACATTCTCTTATCTCTCATTGTTGTTCATCACCACGACGATTGTTTTAGTCGTCGTCCGGACAGTGATTGTAATGGTCATCCAGGACTTTGAGTCTTGAAATTGATGGCCCTATTTCATTTTCCAACACATGGAAGACTTTCTTAAGTGGTATTTGTCTCTTCCTAGGGTCAGCAGCTGCTGCAAGCCGCTGAATCAAGCCTCATGCACCTGTCAGCTACAGGACAGGTTTTTTTCAGTCTCCCTGAACTGTAACCTACAACATCCTTTAGGGGTATTCAATTGATAGTCTCTCCCATCACTGCTCAGCCACCAACCGCTTCAAATTAGGGCAATTACCTACAGTTCAAATTGTTCATCTTACAGCTCACCCGCATAGAATAAGATGGTCCAAAAATGTATCTAGTGCAGTAGGCCTCATGTAGCATAACACAGCACATGAATTTTTAATGCTAAAATGGGGTAAAAAGCTTATAAATAATAAAATAGCGGATTGAGCTATGAAGTAAAAGGGCTTGGCTTGGAGTGTTCAAAGTTTGACTGTTATTTACATAATTCTATGATAGACTGAAATAAAGAACTCCTCGTTGAGTTTGATTGTTCTTTCTTTTATGATAAGAAAGGAAGATAACAAGTGATATCTTTCTTCAGCCAGACAAAGTGGACATTTCCCGGACGAGTGATAGATGCACAAGGACTACCTATATTCACATAAGGTTGAAGGCAACGGGTGAGAGTGGTATGCCAACACGAACCAATATAAAAATAGGAACATTCTTTAAAAACTTATAAGCACTGTTTAACTTTTGATTTAACAGTACCCCAAAATAATAAATGAATTTAGATCCAACATGCATCAAGAATAAAATGTGATGGGGATCACGGATCGAGGGTCAGCCGATACTTATTGGAGCATGAATATTTGTACATACACGAAAGGAGGAGATAGGATCATCGTACAGATGATCTGAGAAGGTAATCGTGTTCACAGCGATGACGACATAATTTCATGTTTTTTTTATTTAATGTAAAATTAGTGGTTTATGTTCTAGACAATCTAGATCATCCTTTGTAGTCTCCTTGCCTATGAATAGAGGTCTAAGGGGCCTGATTTCATTATGCTGATTTTGGACAGCAATTACAGGCACTCACAATCACCCCACAATGCTGATTCCATAATAACTACTTCTAACTATCTCATACCCCCCCCCCCCTCCGCCCCCCCTCCCCCCCCCCCCCTGCTCATAACCATCAATATCACATCCCCCACTCTCAAATCAGTCAATAACTACCCCCATTTCCTGCAATAACTACCAATCCAGGGCAGTTATCTCCTTAATCTTGCCTTCCAAACCAAATCGTGCCTCTACCCCTTCCTCCTAAAGGTAGACCGCAACCCCACAACCCCCATACGTTCAGGATTTGAAAGTTCTCCTTCAGAGGTAATTCCACCCACAACCCTGAAATCAGCCTTTCATCCTTCAGTCCAGCATCCATAATTCACGTTCCAGCCTCTAACTACTTCTAACTATCTCATACCCCCCCCCCCCCCTCCGCCCCACCTCCCCCCCCCCCCCTGCTCATAACCATCAATATCACATCCCCCACTCTCAAATTAGTCAATAACTACCCCCATTTCCTGCAATAACTACCAATCCAGGGCAGTTATCTCCTTAATCTTGCCTTCCAAACCAAATCGTGCCTCTACCCCTTCCTCCTAAAGGTAGACCGCAACCCCACAACCCCCATACGTTCAGGATTTGAAAGTTCTCCTTCAGAGGTAATTCCACCCACAACCCTGAAATCAGCCTTTCATCCTTCAGTCCAGCATCCATAATTCACGTTCCAGCCTCTAACTACTTCTAACTATCTCATACCCCCCCCCCCTCCGCCCCACCTCCCCCCCCCCCTGCTCATAACCATCAATATCACATCCCCCACTCTCAAATTAGTCAATAACTACCCCCATTTCCTGCAATAACTACCAATCCAGGGCAGTTATCTCCTTAATCTTGCCTTCCAAACCAAATCGTGCCTCTACCCCTTCCTCCTAAAGGTAGACCGCAACCCCACAACCCC
The DNA here is from genome assembly GCA_039513925.1 of Platanthera zijinensis. Lineage (NCBI taxonomy): Eukaryota > Viridiplantae > Streptophyta > Magnoliopsida > Asparagales > Orchidaceae > Platanthera > Platanthera zijinensis. The sequence goes on along the minus strand of CM077087.1, from coordinate 35,410,008 downwards.
CATATGTTCAGGATTTGAAAGTTCTCCTTCAGAGGTAATTCCACCCACAACCCTGAAATCAGCCTTTCATCCTTCAGTCCAGCATCCATAATTCACGTTCCAGCCTCTAATTCACTACCTAGATTCACTACTAGCAGCTATCATTTATCCTGGGCCTATAAATTCTAGATATTTCTGTGTTTTTTATTATAAATTTGTATATTTATCTAATGTATTAGTAGTGATTGAAGTTCTTGACGAACTAAACCATTCATAGTGGCTCATGCATCTATAAATAAGGGTTTATGGGCAGATTTTAGGACAATTGCAGAATTTAGACAGATTTTTGGATTCTTGCAATCTCTCTACAGTACCGAATCCATGGTCTCTAAGTGTTAAAACCTAGACTTCCCTTCTCCCTCCATTGACAAACCAAAGCCCCATACCCCACCACACCTTACTGCCAGCAGACATTCATCCCCATCCATTCACACCACCACTCAATATAACTACCCTAACTTCCACGACAACTTGCCCCGACTCCCATAACCATCAATAATTGCCTTTACTCAGCCACTAAATCAGCCCATAACTACCCACAACCTACAATAATTGATCTATTTACTACTATAACTGCCCAATCAAGGCAGTAACTGTCATGTTTTCCTGCAGCCTGCACTCAGCCGAACATCCCTACAGCCACCCTGTTCAATTCAACCTCCAGAAACTTCTTCAGTCAGTCATCCTGGAGCCTAATAGCCCTCTGCACACAGTACAGCACTCTAGATTTTTGATTCCAGCGGTACAGAATTGGAGTTGTCCATGTTTTCCCCATTACCTGCAACCAATTAATTCCTCCGCAACAATCACCCTCCTGACCAGCACTCCTTCCAGATTCAGTTCAAGTCGTCCAGCCACCTTCTACTTCACTTCTAGTAGGCGTGCACATAAAGACCCCGGTCCCGATCCGGGACCAATCCTGGGCAGGACCGGTCCTTTGGGACACCGGTCCCGGACCGGTCCTGCCCAAACCGGTCCCGGTTCGGGACCGGTTTTTCCTTTGAAAATCGGGACCGACTGGGACCGGAAGGACCGGTCCTAACCGGTCCCAGACCGGGACCGGTTTTTTAATTAAGTATTTTAATTAATTTTTTTTATATATTATTAAATTAAATAATAACATATATTAACATTAAATTAAGTATATTTTTTATATATTAACTAATAATAACATATATTAACATTAATTAATTTTTAAATTATATATTAAGTCCGTCAACTAAACCGCTAGTCCAAACGTCGCTCGTTAAACTAACTCAACCGTCGAATGTTTCAAAATAATTTTGTAAATATAATTTTGATTGCAGGTAAGCTTGTAAAGCATCACGTCGAGTTGTAGTACGACTTACCTGTTGATATTTTGGTTGGAGTGCTTCGTGTATGTAAGACGTCATCTCGTCGTTGTCGTAGTGGTTGAACGAAAGTCCGCTTTTGATGACATTCTCCATCTGTCGCTCCCGTTGCCGAGCTTGGTCATACGTCCAAATGTGCCCGGACGTCGAAATTTGAGCTTGGTTGGCCTCCGACGGGGCTTGTTTGGAAAGACACGATTTGTTGTGTCGGGCGAGCGTTGTGTTGCTACTGTTAGCGGCCATAAGCTTCGCGCAAAGTTTGCACTTCGCCTTAATTTCGCCGCCGACCCGCACTTTATCGAAGTTATCCCAGACCGCCGCTTTATGCCGGTGCTCAACGATCTCATGATCGACGGACGCTGAGGAGGACGCCGGCATGGAGGAGGAGAAAGCCATTTAATAGTTAATACGAATACGAGTGAGAGAGAGTGAGAGAAATAGTGAGAGATAGGGATTAAAAGAGGAAAATGAGGGAGAGGGGGGATTTATAAGAATTAAATTTAAAAAAAAAACAATTTTTATTAATTAAAAAATAATTTTTTTTAATTAAAAATTAAAAAAGAGCCGTTCGGCTCTTTTATAAAATAGCCGAACGACTATTTTATAAAAGAGCCGTTCGGCTCTTTTATAAAAGAGCCGTTAACGGCTCTTTTAAAAGAGTCATTAACCTCTTTCCGGTCCTGATCGGTCCCGAAACCGGTCCCGGACCGGGACCGGTAAAAGACCGGTCTTTTACCGGTCCCGGTCCGGGACCGGTTTTTACCCTAAAATAGGGGACTGTCAGGGACCTCTGGACCGGTCCGGGACCGGACCGGTCCTAACTGGGACCGGTCCCTGTCCGGTCCCGACCGGTCCGGTCCCAACCGGACCGGTCCGGACCGGTCTTAATGTGCACGCCTAACTTCCAGCAACCCAACACTTGACCTCCACTACTACAACAGCCAACCACCACTCGTGCAATGCATTATTCTTAAACCCCCAGAACACATCATTAACACTTGTTCATTAGAGTTCCTTTACGGAACAATTGCACTACTTCATCACCTTATCCTACGTCAAAATGCTTCCATCGTGTATTACATAAAGTGATTGCTTCAATCATATATGAAATTTTTTATCAAACAATTTTGAAGGATAATGTTGAACAAAATAACAAAATAAAAGAGACACCGTTTCGTGCTTCTTCATGACATGTTCGTCCATGTGAGCCTATGCAAAATATGACTTGGAATATTGGCATAATATCTTCCAAGGAGGAAAACAAAATGTCTATTAAAGATAAGTTTCCAAAGATACCTTAATAAAATCGGCAGCTTTTGGTCCGCTGTCCATATCAAAACTGTCAAAAAAAGTAACACTTGTCAAGGCACGTATAAAGGAGGTCATAAGCTTAATAAAACCTAACTTGCAAAATATTAGGACATAAGTGATTTTAGCTGCACAAAAACAAGTGATGACTTTGAGGATGTAATTAACAATATGCACGTTCATTTGTCTCCTCTAAACTTAAGGATGGAAAAACTATGTAATCTTATCTCGAACAGAAAACAAAGAGATGGGGATTAACAAGAAAATATTTACATCAATAACATTCAAATAAAAAAGGAAATTAATTCATTATACCAAAACATCATGAAGATAGTTCTGCATTTCAATTCTATAGTTAGCATAAGAATACTCATGAGGGGAATAAAAAATTGGACTACTTAATCCACAATTTTCTACTGACTCGATCAATTAAATAAAAATGGTTATACATCATAATTTCTTAACTAGCTCAACAATTTTTTAGTGAGGCGGGGATCCCCACTTGTTTAGCTGCTTGGAAGGCGTGACTTCTTTGACGATAAAACTTAAAGTAGACAAGAATGGCATGCCTACCAGAAGAAGCACACTTAAATATTGTCAGCAATCACTGTGGATTGGTTTGACAAGTTCAGCATTGTTCTACAAATATTAGATTTATCGGGAGTGATTCTGACACATTTCTCTTTATTCATCGATGAGCTCGGGGTGTGTTCTTAATTTACTGTTTAATGAGAATGATATCATCATCACGGCGGATGATACACTTGGAATCTCCAAGGAAAAAAGAACACCTAGCTTCACTTTTCATACAAAAGATCATCGACAATTTCGTTATTTCTTAGGTATTAACACATTAAGAAATTCCGAGCAGTTGTAGTTCGCTCATGGGAAAGATATATTCTAGTCCTAGCTGAAACAAAACACTTCGGGTGTAAGCCCGTTGATACATCTATGGGCCCAATGTCAAGCAATCCTAATTTGACGTATTTTCTGATCTACATCTATTAGAAGTAGGTCATTATAGAAACCAAATTTGGAAGCTCATCTATCGCACAGTAACATGAGCAGCTATTGACTTTGCAAAAGTATTGTGAGACAATATACGCAAAATCCACTAACCTCTCTCATATTCATGTTTTGGTAAGTATTTTATCCTATCTAAACGGAACTTCTGGACATAGGCTTCTCTATAGAATATCTCTCAGGTTCTCACTCAACACTTATATTGAAGCTAGATTTGTTGACTCCGTTGATGACCAAAGATCTGCACGTGGATATATGAGAGTTTCGGAAGGAAAACATGGTACATGACATAGCAATAAACAAAAATTGTAACACATTCATCTGCATAGTGGTTTGACTCAATCCTCTTCTCACAGGAGTCATTACATCGCAAACAGCCATATGTTGTGCAAAGTTAAGATTCACATTAATAAGAATTCAGTATTCCATGAAAACAGAAGACATTGAAATAATGTCATTTTTAGATAAAAAATAGTCTTTTATCATGTTCCCTCTTCAAGACATGTTGTAGATATCCTCATCATGTCTCTATTTTGACATAACTTCTCGTATGTTACATCCAAGCTAAGAATGATCAATGTCAATGCTCCAGCTTGTAAGAGAATGTAGTCTTATACTTTGTGAAATCATAACTTTTGTCACTTCCACCAATGAGAGTTGTTGATACTTGTTAATTACTGGATACAACCTGCTAACAAGCATATATATATACATATATATATACACACACACATATATATAATTATATGTCTTTTATATATACACGTCTTATATATATATATACGAGTGACAGGCATGGGCCTCTGCCTCTCGTGCCCCACCCGACAGTACCCAGTCGATGGCGGCCCGCCCCCAGCATTTTTAGGTTTTATGGTCTAAACCTTAAACCCTTTTTAGAAATCTTCTTGTTCAGCGGGCAAAGCTTAGGACTTTCATACTTTGATGTTGTTCGACTGTAAATATCGACATTATCTAACAAAATATTTTAAGGTTCCACATCAGGAGGAGGTTATCAGTGATAAAAACAATTGATTTAGTTTTAACAAAAATACTACTTCCTATAATAGAGATAATTGTCCCTAATATTTGTCACATGTAGCAGGCTAATTTCAATCCTTGCTACATGTGACTTCAAGCCAAAACATTAAGAATGTTTACATGAAGTCAGGAAGGCATGCTCACTTGATTGCTTTTATATAGTTTATTCTCAGACCCACATGACAGTACCCCACCCATGGTGGTGGGCTTGGCCCCCCCCCCCCCCCCCGGCGGGCTCGCCCTCCCTCCGGCGGGCATCCGCCCCTACGACCAATCGCGACAGTACCTTGACCAGTGCGGCGGGCTTGCCCCTATGACCAGACGCGACAGTACCTCAACCCGTGCGGCGGGCTTCGCCCGGTTCTTAAGAAACAACAACTATACATGTATCAATGAATTCAATGATCACATATTTTTGATTCATATAAGTACAGTTTGCTTTAAAAGAATGACATACAAAACATGTCAGTGGTATATGCTGTGGTGTTTTTTGGTAATTCACTGTTCGCAAGAAGGTGTGAATGGTAGTTTCTGATTATTAACATTCGGTAAATTCCTAACATATCCATTCAACAATGCACCCTCAAACCAAAATTTATTTTAAAATTAAATGAAAGCACAAACTGTGAAATCTTCTTATACAGATTCCCAAGCTAAATACAAAGATCTTGAATCATTTAAAATTTTAATGCAATCCAGCTCAATCCAACAATGCTCCAGCACAGGAAAAAAACATCTCAGCTTCATGTAGAAAGAGAGAGCGCAAGAGAGATAGGGAGATGAATGGAGATAGAGAGAGAGAGGGACCTTTTAGGGCTCCAATGAGAAGAGCGGAGTAGGAAGTGGAGACGACATTGGCGAGCCCGAGACCTTGCTTCACGAAGACAATCAGGTCGGCGTAGTTCTCCTGCCCTTACTCGCGAAGAAGAGCATCTGCGAGGGAGATCGGAGGTTGAAGAAGCCCGTACTTGCGAAGAAGAGGAGGCGTTCGCGAGAGGTGGGAGAGGGACGGCGTTGTCGCGTCGCGCGTTCGGGATAGATCGGGGAGAGGTCTGGATTTGAAATGCCATGAGGGAGTAGCTGTTGTTTCCGTGACATCGGGGAGGAAAGGGTCGCGAGGATTAGGTTTTGCATGGTATTGAAATGGCGTTAAGTGGATTTATTAATAGGAGTCGTGGATGATAGGAATAGAGGGCCAGGATTATTTTCATGGATTTTAAATTCATGGCTTTTAAAAGCCATAGATATATATTTTTAGAATAGTATAGATATAGGCATGGGTTCATATGCGAAGATAATTTGGTGCGAAGGTGCGAACTGCTAATCACCGCCGTCCATTTCAATCAACACACCTCCGCCTTGCAAACAGGATTCCCTGCGCGGTGGCAGGTGGCCGGTGAGCACGCAGCCACCGGCCGCCGTGCGGGGAATCCTGTTCTGTGCAAGACATTCACAACGCCGTTGGTATCGTTGTCGGCCGTTGTTTGCTGGATATCGCCGCCTGGATGAGGCAGCGCCACTGGATCCTGTTCTGTGCAAGACGTTCACAACGGCGAATGGCCGCCGACCGCCGCACAAAAGGGCCGGCGGTGACCACGGGTGTGGTTGGCATCGAGAGGGCAACCTCCGGCGACCCTCAGTGTCTGCTGGTATCGCTTTGTTTGTTGGATATCGCCGCCTGGATGAGGCAACGCCGCCTGGATGAGGCAACGCCGCCTGGATTTTGAATGAAACGCCAAGATTCATTGTTCGCACATTCGCACGCAACTTTTCTTCCCACTTGATCCCTCCCCTATATACATATATATATATATATATGTATTATATATAGATATAGATAGATGCACCTATGTTTGTATATATAAGACATTTATATATAGCAACTGTACTAGTAATCGTTCTTTCACTGTCTGCAGACTAAAGCTATCACAATCCAAAAAAAATTATTCGCAGTCATATGTTTTATCTGCACCCAAAAAATTATGAAAATAAAAACGTGTCCAAATGAGCATCCAAAAGGGTGAAAATCATGTCGGCCATGAACCGGTTAGCTAGAAAGGAGAAGATGCCAACTCTATATTTGTTGACGCGCCCAGCGACACTAACAATCAATTGAACTTCTCGCTAAAACGGACAAATGATATTTCTCATGGCCTTTCAAATAGGGATTCCTGCTTTGCTCATGAAATTAGGAAGGAGTTCCTTTTTCTGGATAGACCTTGTGTCGTTTGATGGAATTAGAAAGGAATTCCTTTTTCTAAAGAAAACATTAAAAGGTGCATATTGCTTATTGAACGAATTGGAGAAGTAGTGTTGAAGCCGGGAAAATCTCTTACTCCAAAATTTTGGATCAAGGCAGTCTAAGGTTACTGATTCTGCGGTCCAATGCCACAATTCAAATGGCGATCGTGGGAGAGAGAAAACTATCTAAAAGCACAACCCAAATGCTCCAGCAGGGAGGTCCCACCATGTACCCGGAAGTTTGGGAGAAACTTCCCCTCTGCAACCAAAAGCTGGGTGAGGTACTAGGCAGACATGGACTTGGCGAGTATCCACTTGGCGGACCCCAAGCTCGTTCGAAAGTCCTTTTCTAGTACTCCTGGGGGGCTATTTATAGAGAAATCCTGGGGGCATAGGCGATTATTCAGCTTCTACCAGCGATTTCCAAGGGTCGAATCGCCCAAACTCATGAGATACTCACTCATACTCGCTCAAACTCGCCTCTACTCGCTCAATGGTTTGCGAATGGTCGTCTGCTTGGGTACTTCTGATCTCGACGAGTTACGGGTTATACAGAATGCCCAATTTTTTCGAGCTCAACACGAGCATGGAAAAACAATGTTGAACCCGTAGTTTGGAGAGATGGTGTCAGACGATACGCCGCACGAGGTCCTTCATAAGAGTGGAGCTCAACTGGATGTGGAGAGAAAGTTGATACCTCATAAAAACTGAGTTTAACTGAATTGGAGAAGAGTTCAACACCTCGCAGGAGTCGAACTCAACTGGAGGTGGAGAAGAGGTCGACACCCAGCAGAATCCGAGCTCAACTGGTGGTGGAAAAAGGTCGACATCTCACAGAAGAGAAGCTCAACTGGAGGTGGAGAATATAATCGACACCCAGCAGGAGTCGAGCTCAACTGGTGGTGGAAAAGAGGTCGACACCCAGCAGGAGCCGAGCTCAACTGGTGGTGGAAAAGAGGTCGACACCTCACAAGAGAGAAGCTCAACTAGAGGTGGAGAATATATTCGACACCCAGCAGGAGCCAAGCTCAACTGGTGGTGGAAAAGAGGTCGACACCCAGCAGGAGGAAGCTCAACTGAAGGTGGAGAAGAGGTCGGCATCTCACAAGAGAGAAGCTCAAATGGAGGTGAAGAATATAGTCGACACTCAGCAGAAGCCAAGTTCAACTGGCAGGAGGAAGCTCAACTGGAGGTGGAGAAGAGGTCGACACCTAGCAGGAGAGAAGCTCAACTGGAGAAGGAGAATACAGTCGACACTCAGCAGGAGTCGAGCTCAACTGGTGGTGGAAAAGAGGTCGACACCTCACAGGAGAGAAGCTCAACTGGAGGTGGAGAATATAGTCGACACCCAGCAGGAGCCGAGCTCAACTGGTAGTGGAAAAGAGGTCGACACCTCACAGGAGAGAAGCTCAACTGGAGGTGGAGAATATAGTCGACACCCAGCAGGAGCCGAGCTCAACTAGTAGTGGAAAAGAGGACGGCACCTCACAGGAGAGAAGCACAACTGGAGGTGGAGAATATAGTCGACACCCAGCAGGAGTCGAGCTCAACTGGTGGTGGAAAAGAGGTCGACACACAGCAGGAGCTGAGCTCAACTGGTGGTGGAAAAGAGGTCGACACCTCGCAGGAGAGAAGCTCAACTGGAGGTGGAGAATATAGTTGACACCTAATCAGGAGAAAGATCAACTGAAGGTGGAGAGTAGATCGCTCACAGGAGCCGAGCTCAACTGGAGGTGGAAGCAACATCTCTCAGGAGCTGAGCTCAACTGGAGATGGAGTCAACAGCTCTCAGGAGCCGAGCTCGATTGGAGGTGGAGTCGACAGCTCTCAGGAGCCGAGCTCAACTGAAGGTGAAGGTCGACTCGGGAGGCAAGTAGTCGGCCTGCAGGAGGGGAGCTCGTACAGAGGGCACGGAATACGACAACACTTTCATGAGGAATCAACATCTTACAGGAGCTGAGCTCAATTGGAGATGAATCGACAGCTCTCAGGAGTCGAGCTCAACTGGAGGTGGAGTCGACAGCTCTCAGGAGTCGAGCTCAACTGGAGGTGGAGGTTGACTCGGGAGGCAAGTAGTCGGCCTGCAAGAGGGGAGCTCGTACAGGGGGCACGGACTATGACAACACTCTCACGAGGAATCAACATCTTACAGAAGCCGAGCTTAACTGGAGATGGGTCAACAGCTCTCAGGAGCCAAGCTCAACTGGAGGTGGAGTCCACTCGGGTTGAGCTCGTAGTCAGCTTACAGAAGGGAAGCTCGTACAGGGGGCCCGGACTACGGCAACAACACACACGAGGAATCAACATCTTACAGGAGCCGAGCTCAATTGGAGATGGGTCAACAGCTCTCAGGAGCCGAGCTCAACCGGAGATGGAGGTCGACTCGGGAGGCAAGTAGTCAGCCTGCAGGAGGGGAGCTCGTACAGGGGGCACGGAATACGACAACACTCTCACGAGGAGTCAATCTCACCCGAGGGGGTTGGTAGCTGATATGCAGGAGAGAAGCTCGTGCAGGGACTCGGACTACGATAACTCCACGACTCGAGGACTTCTATCAATGCTGAGATCATTCGCCCTGTTACTTAGGAGATAGCCAAAGAGTTAAATGCATCAACTTTTTCGAAGATGAAGGGAACTTCTAAAGAGACGACGATTCTCTCCTCATTAAGTTGGGAGGTTGGAGTTCATACCTGTTCCTGATAGTTCCTTCAGTCGGAGGAGAGATGCAATCGGGGGTAGCTGGGCCGACATCCAAGGGGGGAGTTGATCTCGACCGTCAATGCAGGGGCTGGGTCTTACAAGGATGCTTAAATCCCGAAGCATCGCCTCATCGTCTGTCCTGGGCTTTTTAAAAGAATCAGGTCGAATGCTCGTTTCCCAACTCGATCATGGAGATCGCTACTAGTTCTACCTCCTGGCTACGAAGGTCAGCGTACAAGCTAAGGGAAATAGCCCTCGGGGGGTCCTATAGGACACACACACTCGAGTCCACCATCCTTCCGCGAACTCGTACTTTCCAGATCTTAGTTGTCCAACTGCTTCTAAAAGCATGGCGGGTTATCCAACCTTGGCAACAACAGAGACGCGCCCTGGCCTACAGGACCAACAATCGCTAAGAGCAGGCCTTTTAGTCTTCTCAAAGACCGATGATGTCTTTACACAAGGTATCGCTTTGTGAGTTCGATCCTTCATCGAGTTTAGGAGATTAGCGTCCAAACCTGTTCCTGATAGTTCCTCCAGTCGGAGGAGAGATGCAATCGGGGGTAGCTAGGCCGACATACAAGGGGGGAGATGATCTCGACCGTCAATGCAGGGGCTCGGTCTTACAAGGATGCTTAAATCCCGAAGCATCGTCTCATCGTCCGCCCTGGGCTTTTTAGGAGAATCAGGTCAGATGCTCGTTTCCCAAAACTGATCGAGGAGATTGACTTCACGACTTCCAACTGACTTGGGACGATCAACACAAAGAAGACAACTCGCAACCACCCGGTCCTCCAGGGGGCGAGGAAATGTATAAGTAACAAAGAAACAATATTACAAATAAGCAGTACAAGTTACCGCTAGGGGTAGAACTTTTTCAGGTCATCCCCGCTCCAGGTATTTGAGGAGATGAAATGAATAACATAATGTCCTGGTTGCTGAAGTGATAGCCTCACGCGTATAAACTTGCAGAATTCGAACACCGTAGTTGTTGAAGTAGTGATCTTGCGAGTATAGACTCACATAATTAAAGGAGAGCACCATAATTGTTAAAGAGATGATCTCGCGAGTATGAAATGTAGATTGTCGAAGGAGATCATCGCAAGTAAGGCTCGTAGAGCACCTTGTATGTTTTTCCATGGTGGTGAACTCGTCGTGATTCGTCCTGTTTGTTTATCATACAAAAAATACTCACGGGCTTTACCAAAGCGCCTGCAAGTATGAACATGTATGAAAAGCACCACTATTGAAAAAAGAGATGAACTAGGCGAAGAGTAAGTGTCACTTCTGACATTAGAACCCCTATGCAGAGTTTTTGGGGGTTATCGACAGGACCTTTTCAGGTCGTGATTTGCCCCAGGAAAATTTTTCATTTTCTACTCCCAACTCGCCCAGATTCTGAACTCTCCCGGCCTTGCTAGTAAGTCACCTGCAGAACTCGCCTGTGTGCGAGTAACAAAGATACTTGCCCTGTTCAAATCGCCTATGGGCGAGTAATAAAGATACGCGCCTCTTAACCTGCAGAACTCGCCTATGGGCAAGTAACAAAAATACTCGCCAATCCTGCATGTACTCGTCGGTATATCACCGTCTGTAACTCACCTCCATGAACTCTTCTACATATTCTCGCATAGGGTTGTCTCCATATGGAACTCGCATATTGGCGAGCAACAAGGGAACTCGTCAACCTCTATGAAATCGTCTGCATATACTGGCCAACTGAAGTCGTCATCTGGAGGTCGCAATCTGGAACTCGCTTCTGAGCGAGTAATAGGGAAGCTCGCCTCACGAAGCCGCTGAGCTTGAAAGTCGTCATCGCGAAGTCGCTTATGGGCGAGTAACCAGAAAACTCTCCCACCTTGTCGAGAACTCGCCCACCTTGTCGAATGCTCGCGAGTTGCTGCATTTGGTCTCCAGCTCGCCATCTTAAACTATGAAGTCTCCTCGCAAAAATTTCTTCCTCGGCTACGATACACGTTCACCGCACCAAAGTGTTGAAGTCAAAAAAATCCCTACTCCAAAATTCGGATCAAGGCAGCATAAGGTTACTGATTCTGCGGTCCGACGTCACAATTAAAATGGTGATCACGGGAGAGAGAAAATTATCTAAAAGCAAGACTTGATGGCTAGAGCAAGAGAGAGAGAAAATTGAATTATCTATAAACAAGACCCGAGTAGTGCAGCGAGAAGGTCCCGTCACGTATCCGAAAACCTAGAAGAGGCTTCAAGAAGGCGTTCAGAAGTGGATTTGGCTGTGGAAAGGGGCTGGATAGCAAGGTGTAATAGCGGGGAGGTGCTAAGTGGAATGATTTTGGAGCGGGGAGGGGTTGGAATGTTGAAATCGAAGGAGAGGAGGGTCGGGCCTGCTGCGGAGGGGTGTTGGAAAGTGTATTTTGGAGTGTAGATGTGCGAGAAGGCAAGGATATGCAACGAGATGGAGGGGGAGGTGCGGACCTGAGATGTAGAAGGTTGGGGAATCGCTAGCGTGGAGTTTCGGGTGATGTCTTGGGGGAGGGAAGGGAAGAGGAGGCTCGGATATGAGGTGGGAAGGGCGGAATACCTATTAAGGGTTGGTAAGAGGCGGCGGAGGGCGGCAGACGGGGGAGTCGGCACCCCCGCAGGCGGTAGTGGCTCCCAACATCGGCACCAGGAGGGGGGAGGTGTCAACACCTTCCGCAGACCAAGCGATATTGTTGGGAAAATTACAAATTTCTTCTCAAAACCTAAACTCTTGATGGCCAACATTAGGGTTGCTGGTAAAATATAAGGGGGGAGCTAGGTTAAGAATATCCACGGCCACGATCGTCTGATAGATATTTTAACATAACTCTCAAAATACAAGTCCAAAAAAATGTGAAAAATCGCGACGAACGCGATGACAGCCTCCAATCATTCATTCAAGGATCCAAAAGTCGTCGATCTCCATCACTCTTCCTCGCATCCTCTGATTGTCTTCCTCCTCGAAGACAATCATTTCTTTTGTGTCTACACAAACTGGTTTGGGGTTTTTGGGACTACGGGCATTGATTGCAGCGAGCTTAAGCCTCATCTTCTCCCCATTGCTCTTGTGTCTTTACTTCCTCTTCTTCACTCTGCTGTAAGCCTCATCTTCTCCCCTTTTCTTAAAGCTAATTGTGGCTCCTTAGGGAAAATATCTTGTACGTGACTGTTACTTCAGGATAAGGGCTAGCTTTCATCTTATAATGTCTGCTCTTTCTTCTATGTCATTGATTTGGAGTTTCATTGTTATGCTCAGAATATATTAATTTGGGATTAATTAGGCGTTTTTCCTTGTTAAGGTTTTCTACAAGATTTGAGGCTTGAATTATTACGTCTTATTCCCCTTCTTTTTGGCTGAATGTTAATTATTTCCTGTAAACTTGTCGCCAATGCAAATAATTGCCAATATTTTGGAGGGCTACAATTTAGGGATTTTAGTTGGAATTCTTTATGTGGATGTCCCTTAATTAGGTGGTTGTTCCATACAATTCCCTTATGATTTAGGAATTTCAGCTATTCGTCCTTCTTATTAATGACCATGGGAATCCATCACCTAATCATTTCTCATTCGACAACCCCTAAAATAGGTGTGTTATCATCCTGCGGAGTCAATATTGATATCTATTTAAGACGCACTCTGTAATAAGAGGATTCCTATATGACAAATATTGCAGAGGATGGCGTCAGAAGATAGACGCGGCGATGACCCTATGACTGATAACGCAAGGAAAATGTAACCGTGAGTTTTACCTCTTTGATTTATGCTATATTTTCCGATTATTTTAACTTGTTGCATGCAAAATTACTTATTTTCATATTGAAATTATTTCTTGCATGCGCTTACGCATAGTTTCATTTAAATTGAATAAGTTTGTCATTTTAATCACTAGCGATAAATATTCGTTAATGATAGCTAAAGATAATCCAAAAGGCGAACAATAATCTGAGAGGAATCCTTTTTAATTAAAACCATATTTTATAAATAAGAACATAACACGTAAATGAAGAAAAATACAGGAGTAAATGCATTGATGCATAGGCAATGTTAAGGGTTGAGCGTGTACTACTGTTCCAATTCATGGGGCTAAAAGGCCTAACGCATATTCAATCGCGTTTAATTGGAACATGTAAGCTCCAAGAGGTCGAAAGGCCCAACGTGTATTTGATCGCACTGGAGGAGATATAATGTTTGATCCAGTGGGGTGAAATGCCTAACGCATGTTCGATCGTGTTGGATTAAATATGATGACCAACCAGGGGCGAAAGGCCTAACACGTGCTCAATCGCACAAGATTGGTAGATGATGACCCAGAGGGGTCGGGCCTAAAAGACTAAAGATTGATATGCCTACCCTTAGCAGTACCTTCAAAGAACCCTCTCTCAACGCCCTCACTCCCCCCTCACCCGAACCCTCCACAATTCATCGCCTAACGCCCTCGCCACCGCACTCCTCCTCATTCGAATCCTTGACAAATCCCTCTCCTAAATCACTCACTGTCACCACCGTCCTCGCCAGAAGCAACCTCATCTTTGTACCTTCTCCCTGCAACTACTATGTTGTCCTCTTCTGGACAAATCGTCGAATCGAGGTCTATTTCTCTTCACAAACACCGTCAACTCCTCGCCTCATTCGGTGGACTTCAAATACCTTCGATTACAAGAGAATTGGTGAGTAAATCATACGTTGGTCTTCTTCCTTTCGCCTGCTTCACCATCGCTGTAAAAATCTTGTTTTCAACCGCATGCAGAGATTGTTGAATCGGACGGTTCCCTTGAAGATTTTTGAATTTACTGCAAGAATTATGTGTGCTTTTCCCAATTTGATGCAGATTGTATATATACCGTGGAGGGACAAGGAGTTATGTTGTGCCTAGAAGTACCCCTCCAGATTTGCCCTTTTCTTGTTACGAAGTGTTGTTTTTCACCACATTTGTAGTTTTTTTCCGGCTATTATGTTACTTATGTAGTGCAGTTTTCCCCGGTACTTCGATTGTGCATCATTTCACCTTCGAATTCCATAAGAACTTTTTCATTTTTAGTCTAACAATCAAATTCAATGGCTCTTTTTTTGTTGAAATCCTTATCTCTAACGCATTAATGAAAAACTATGAACATGTTAATGACTGGACATAATCATGTAAGACATCAACTAAAAAAAGTTCACAAAGATACGATTTATAATCACTCCATGATGAAATTGATTGATAGCTTTTAAATTACATGTATTTTCTTTGTGCAAGATTTATAGGAAATGAAATAAAATAAAACTAAATGATGGGCTCTGTTTGCAGGAAAGTCTTTCATCTTCTAGGAATTACCTTGATCATGGAGGGATGTGGAGCCTAGTAGGAGTAAAGGAAGGCCCATCGAAGTATTGTATGAGTGTAAGTATGTACCATGGATTGGTTACTTCTCTTTCCAAAACAGATAAGAGGAAATATTTGGAGAGATCTTTTCAGTTTCGAAAAAATGGTTCTAGAAACAGAGGTGGGTCCTGTGATTTTTTCCTTTTTGTTTCCATATTATATAAGAGCTGTCCTTGATGATGTGGGAAGGGGTTTAGGGTTCCTTCCACGAGCCGACTGTTCCCTGCCCGACAACACCTCAACTACACGCTTCCCACAACCGTCGCAACCTCCACTACATCACCTTCCACAATCATTACCATCCCCATAAGCCTGTCCTTGCATTATCACCGCAAGCAGAAACACAAACCCAATGGTTCCGAGTAGCCGCTCCACAGTAAACCTTTCTCTCCATCATGTCACAAACCCTCCGTCTACCCGACCCCTATTTGCGAGCCCTAGTCCCTATTTATGCCTCATGTCGCATGCCTCTCCAGCAGCCGGTCTTCCACTATCATCTCCTTCCACAGCCTGAATTCCCTCTACAATAGCCCCATCTACAGCAGATCCATTTAACACCCCCATCTACAGCAGCTGACCTCATCTCCTTCCACTGCCTAATCATGTGCTTATGAATTTATTTTATAGTGTGTTTTTTATTTTATGTTGAACATTGGATGAACATTGCATATTTAGTTGGGAATCTCATCTTGTTTGGCTCTCTTTTTGTTTTCTTATTTTTCTACAAAATATGTTCGTGTAAGTTAAATTTAATACCCATCGTGCGGAAGAAATCTTGATTGCTTAGTCGCTTGAAATTGTGGAGAGCGTTGTATTGTATTGCTACACCTACTTAGTCTTCCTGCTAAATTTAATTCTGGATTGAATCATTGCATACAGGCATCATATAGATTAGGGCCGTCCGACTCAACCCCACACCATTCACATAACTTGCATTAGTTTCAGCACAACCTCACAGCAAACTATGCATCACCGGTACACATAAAAATCATAATACGTGCATGATGGAAAAGCAACAACAACAACAACACTCAAGCCTCTATCCCACTAAAGTGGGGTCGGCTATATGGATCTTTTGTCGCCATTGTGCCCTATCTTTTGTCATAATCTCACTAATGTCTAAGTACATCATGTCTTTCCTTATAGTTTCATTTCAAGTCTTTATTGGTCTACCCCTCCCTCGTTTAACATGCCTAGTGACTAGACTCTCACAACGCCTAACAGGTGCCTCTAATGGCCTCCTTTGTACGTGTCCAAACCATCTTAGATGAGCTTCTCGCATCTTCTCTGCAATTGGTGCTACTCATGTCTTATCCCTGATACATTCATTCCTAATTTTATCCAATCTCGTGTGTCCACACATCCACCTAAGAATTCTCATCTGTGCAACCCCCATTTTTTGCTCATGTACACATTCACTGCCCAACACTCAAAACCATAGAGAATCGCGGGGTCTAATTGCTGTACGGAAAAACTTGCCCTTAAGTTGTAGTGGTACTTTACGATCACATAAGATCCCTGACAAGTCTCTCCACTTCAACCAACCGGTTTGGATTTTGTGTCACGTCTTTATCGATCCAAGATATTTAAAACACTCACTATGGGAAATATCTTGATCACCCAATTTAATAACGAAGTCATCTGTCCTTCTTGTACTGCTAAATTTAAGCTCCATATACTCCGTCTTTGCCCTGCTCAACCTAAAATCCTTCATTTCTAAAGTATCTCGCCAAGATTCAAGTTTTACGTTTACACCCTCGGGCGTCTCAAGAACCAAAACGATATCATCCGCAAACAAAAAATACCAAGGTATTGCTTGTTGGATATGTCTGGTGCTCATCTAAGATAAGGGTAAAGAGATACGGGCTTAAAGCAAAACCTTGTTGTAAGCCAACAGTGACGGGGAATTCCTGTGTAAATCCTCCAGACGTCCTCACCCTTGTCATTGAATTTGTATACATATCTTTGATTATATCATATATGAAACATTTACACCTTTCTTTTCCAAGACTCTCCATAAGATCTTTCTTGAAACTATATCATAAGTCTTCTCAAGATCAATAAACAGCATATGCAAATCTTGTTTTCTTTCTCGATAGTTGTCAATGAGTCTCCTCAAGAGCAAAAAAACATAAGAAATAACAAGCAGCTTATAACAACAACAAACAATAACAACAATCAAGCCTTTATCCCATTAAACAAGCAGCATGTAACAAACACAAAAAATAGTGCTTCATGAATAATCTCTATAAGAAGGAAGACCTTATATCAAACGCAATTCCACTTTGCTTTTCAACAAACTTCACAATTGGAACACGTGCCTTTGCTATAACCTTCACAAAATCAGAAAAATGGTAAGACGAGACCAAAATACTATATATTTATTATTCCAGGATAGGAAGATGTAGAAAGAAAGAATATGGAGCACTGAAATTTATACTATTTTTTAAGCTCATACAGTCAAACTACAAAAAAATGCTGACCTGCATCTTTTTAGCGATTCCCTTCTGTGATAATGCCCTAGCAAGACCATATAGACCAGTTTGAGGAGTTTTCACATTTGAATTCAAAATCACAACCTACAATAGTTCTAGCAAGCTAGTCAATAACATTCTAAAAATCTAAAATTACCAAGAGAAACAGTGCCAAAGAAATCTATCATAATAAAGTAGAAACAAAAGCATGCGAGAATAATAATGGGTAAAATGGTTGTACAAAAGACTGACAGATAATTGGATGAAACAAGTAGAACTAGGAAAGTTAGAAATTTACATGCTTATATATATCCAAATGTAAATCAAAAAAATTGATGATTGATTGGAAAAATTAAATCAGAAAATACAAAATACTTACATCAATATCACTTGTGGGAAGATACAGGCCCGTTCTGAATGATCCAAAGACTTCCACCTAAAATAATACAGAGAAATAAAAACATATCAAATTTAGTTTAAAAGGGTGAAAAAAATAACCAAAAAGGAACAGTGTTTCGGCATACTCTGCAGTGTGGCCAGATATATTTGACCACCTGAAAGACACGGTCCACGGCAGTAGTGCGTCTTGATTGTTCTTCAGGAGTTGGTGAAAGAAATTCGGTAAAATCCAGTATCTCTGTCATTTTCAAGAAATTCTCAAAATTAAATGATGTTTTATTCCAAAAATACCACTTAGCTTGGAGGGAGTATTGCACACATTTCACGCAAAGAATGTTGCATGGAACCAATACCACCATTTTGACAAATGGCTCCATTTTGCATTGATGCATAAAGAACTGCAAGAGTTACAATATTTTGGCAGAAGAAAAAATATTATGGCATTGATACAAGTAAATTTAATAACGTCTGCAAAATTTTAAACCATTATCCTGACGGTTCGGCTGACAAAATTAAAATTAATGCCCCACTTGAGAGAGCTTTTTAACTCCGATGCAGTGGAGAAAAAATGTCACCATGGCTCATGATAGTACTTGGCTCGCCTATATTTCCTACCGCTGCTTGTCTAAAATGACATTTTGGCTCAAATTCAGGCCAAACATCCCTTCGTTGCTGAAATGAGTTTTTACCACCCACCACTCAGTCTACCCCCGAGCCCTTGCCATCACATTCATTGCCCCGTGCTCAGCCCATTTCTGACCCTCACTTACCCGGGATCATGTCCCCAACGGTTTCACCATTGGCAACTCAAATCCCACCGGATCCTTCTGTTACTGTGTTGATATATGAGATTATCACTGAGATCTTTACCCATGAGTCCGTCCCCTCTACAGACGGTCTTGTGTGCCGCTACCTGGTTTGCTGGCGCGAACGACCCTTCATTGACGACACCTGGATGTTACCAGCAGAGCTTGATCGACTCGCCCTGGACTTCGACTTCAGTACGACTGTCTCCATTCATTGGAGATGGAAGTTTTTCAGTCCGGAGGAGTTGATTGGTGAGTACACTCTTCCATCGACGACACTTGGACGACCTCCGGTGGACCTCTTCGAGTTTTACCTGGCATACAGCGAGAGAATTTTGATCCGTATTCATCGGGAGATGAATTCTTTCAAGCCGGGGAGATTGATGCGGAACAGAGACGAGGACGAGCTTTGGGTCCATTCAGGGTTGTTTTGGTGACTTAGCATGTATGGTGTGCCCGGATCGACGATCCGACTCTGTGGATGCGTCCGGATTCGTGTTGCGAATCAATTTCATACATAGCATTATACTTTTTTGTTTTTATTTCATGTAGTTTTGGCCCCGAGACCAACGGCCAATCATAGTCGTTGATTCTGGGTACCCTAATTTTATTTCTTATAAATATAAGGTTTAGGGCTACCGTCATTCACATTGCTGAATGTTTGGAGAAGAGAGCGTCTTCCTTCATTCCGATGATCTCCTCCGCGGTGCCGACTTCATGGAGCCCCTTGGTGACGACTCCTTGGGTAAGTTTTGTTTCCTTTTAATTCTCCCTTCTCTTCCACCCTTCTTCCCTTGCTGTCCAGCCGCCGGCCTCCCTCAAAAATCCCTCCAACCGCTCACTTTTAGGCCATCGGCCTGCTGCCCAGTCCCCCCCCCCCCACAAGCCACCACCCGGTCAGCCACCTTCAGCCCGCCAGCCACCCACCTCCCTCCAAGCAGCCGCCACCTTCAAGTGTGCCTCCAACCTCCACCCCGCAGGCCGCCGCCCATCCTACACCTAGATCCAGCCGTCGGGCACCCCAAATCCCCCTCCCCTCTTCCAGGTCGCCTACTCGCACCACCCCAAACAGCCACCTGGTGGTTTTCAACCCCAAACAGTCCAGATTTGCCCTTTTTCCAGCCATAACCAGCCGCCTAGTCTTTCCTTATTTGTTGTCATTATTCCCCCATCACGTGGATCCACCTCCCAATAACCGATCATCACCAAATCTATCCGGATCTTGGAATTTCAACCCAGATCCAGTCACTTACCTCTCCGATCCAGACCTCCTAAACCCCAACCAGCCCTCCCCTTACCCGATCCGGTCCACCAACCACCAGACTCCCTCTTTGAGCCCTCCAATATTCAAATTTATTTCATTGACAGCAGCCCTCATATTTTTGTGGTGTTTTTGTGCTGGTATTCAGTTGCAAAACGTTGTTATTGTATGGTTATTTGATGTTTGTCTGGGATTAATGTTTATTATCATATTTACTCCTTGAAAATCTCTAACTACAGGAAGAGTTTATTCGCCGCGTGATCTTGCTTTGGCCCTCCACGCGGAGGAAAGTCTAAGCTTGTTTTTGCCTAAATAAATTATTCTGGCTTGCTTTTGAATTATTTGTGTGGGATGTTAGTATTTATTATCTAATTTGTGATCTAATCGTCGAACTGTTGCATGGCATGTAGGGTTAGGTCGTCGTTTTTCCGCCACCTATAGATTTGTCCTGCGTCAATTGGTATCAGAGGGCAGGTTGCGCGCAGCCAGGTTGCGCGCACTTTTCGATACACAGTTGTAGAGTTATAGGTTTGCCTGTCATGTCTAGATATCACCACTTGTCCCCCTCACTTTGGAGGTCCCGAGTCCACATGTACACGCTCTCACAGAGCCTCATCAGGGAAATCCTCACATTACTACAACGATTATTCTCAATCGCAGCACGCCACTTTTAGAAATTGTGTTAACCCACCTACACGACTCCACTACACTAGAGACGATCAATATAATTATTGTCGTCATTCATATCCTTGCACGAGAGCGGATCGTGTTGACCCTTCGACACGACCCGATTACCTTAGAAATGACTATTATGAGTATAGTTGCTTTGAAAGAGATCTTGAGAGTCAGTTTCGTACTGTTGCTCCTTCCTTTGACGGCTCATCGAGTCCCAAGTCCTTCAGTTATTGGCTCGTGGATATGGAATATTATCTCGATCATTTTGAGTTATTCGATGAGCATCGCGTCAAGTTTGCGAAACTTAAACTTTTAGAACAGGCGAGAGCATATTGGGCTAGCATTGAGAGGACCTGCGAGTGAGACCGTCTTTGCCGCATCACTAGTTAGGTGGACATGAAGCATATATTGTGTCAGAGGTATCTGCCTACGTCGGATCGGAGTCGTTTGTTCGACCAATTATTTTCCCTTCAGCAAAGATCCATGTCTGTCGCTGAGTACAGGGACCGTTTTGATGAATTAGTGGTGAGGAGTGATATCCAAGAGGACCCAACCATGACCATTCCCCGATTTCGATCTGGACTTCGGCCTGACATACGTACTAAGGTAGCTTATCATAGCTCGGAGTCCTTTGGGCAGACATATCAGTTCGCCCTTCGTTATGAACAATCATTGAGATCCGAAAGAGCTGGTCGACATTCTCACCTAGACCGCCGCAGTACGAGTCCCTTCCATACTGAGGTCACCATGACGCCTACCACAGTCCTGTCAGCCACGACAGAAGTGGTACCTGATGCGGATTACTCTCACCCCATTGAGGTACTTGGCTCAGTAAGTGACCTATCTCTTTTTTCTGACCCGACTCTTGCGACCCCGACTGAGAGCGAGCCTGAGCGATCTACTGAGTCTGTAGTATTGTGTCCCTTGCCCACACCTCCTCCTCTGTCACACACCGGGTAAGTTAGCACCTCAACCACAGACCCTTTTTCTGACACCGCACCCACGGATCCATTCATGAGTGTAGGTCTGGGTCGCTCTCCCATTGTCATTATCCGGAATCAAATCACGATTGAGAGCTCAGAGCCTGGTGTTGATCTCGTAGTGACTATGTCACCCATCCACAGAGACAATGCCCATTCACAGAGACACTACCCCTCACGATGGTACTCGCATGGAGGCCCTGGAGGATCATGACCCGAGTGATGAGTTTTACGATGAACCCCTTGTTGAGTCTCTTGATGAGCCGCCACATCCTAGTGAGGATGCGATTCGGGTGAGACGCTTGTTTATGAGCTTTAAGTTATTGTGTCACTGTTGCTATAATATATAGTCTTGCCCCGGAAAATTGATCTTGCGTGAAGCATAACGTATGTAGGGCCTTCCTTGAGTACGCTTGAACATACGCATATTTTGAGGGCATATCTTATGGCGTATCGCACCCTCGATGAGTTTTGGGACACGCCACCCGCTGACTCACCCGATGTGTTCTTCCTTGTCAGGGACACTCACCACACTCGAGAGTCACGTCTTCTAGTCAGTGTGCACAATCTTCATTCAGGCGGTCGCCTCATTCGCGATGACTTTTCGTACACACCTCCTGGTGAGACCCCTGATGTGTCACGTTCACTAAGAGACATTTGGCTCTTTACATGCCCGTATTTGAGTATAGTTGTCTCTCACGATCATCTGAGCACTCGTCACACGCAGGATGAGTTTTTTTACACTCCACCGAGAGAGTCCCCTGATAGGCCACCATATTTTAGAGACGTCCCGGTCATTATTAGACTTTCTCGTAGCAAGTACGTTGTGTCAGTCATGTGTCATTTGCATCATTTGCATGAGTCTGTTGAGTCGTTTCGTCATCTTTTGCGTGAGTTTGTTGTGTTGTATGTTCATCGTTTGCATGTGTGTCATGAGTCGGTCCGACGAATAATCTATATTGGTAATAAATCTTGTAAATCGCATGTGGATGTTCATTGGCAAGTGCAGATATTTCATGAAGGCGAGCAGGTGATGCTAAGAATCTGTGTTGGGAGGCTCCGTGCGAGGCTTGCTAAAAGCTTGAGTGTTAGGCGAATGGGTTCCTACTTAGTCCTGAAACGCATCGGGACAAATGCTTATGAGCTGGACATCCCCGCGAACATTCTTGTAATGGCGTCCCCTAGGCGACGCCTTGACGTCCAGGCGGCCAATTGTAAACAAGGCGTTGGCGCCTTATTTTTTAAAAAAAATATGGGAATATACAACGGTTTATATATAAACCGTTGTCTATTCTACCCTGAACCCTAGAATAGACAGCGGTTTGTTTACAACTAATTCATCAAAACGATCTCTGTACTCAGCAACGATTGTGAAAGTTTCTGCTCTAGTAGCTTCGATTTGACGATTCTTCTTCGACATATCTCATATTCTCATTTAGGTATATTATTTCTTCATTTTCTCAATTTTGAGCTCTTTGGTAATGTCTTTATTAGTAGTAGTAGTAGTAGTATAAACATTGTGTAGCAGCCTAGCAGGCACCCACTGAATTTTTCACTATCATGTTTTGGTTATGCAAAATGTATATAAAGTTATAAACAGCACAATGTGCAATTTTGTATTTGATAGGTATAGCCTAATTGTTGCATTTTAACCCTTATTGTGTATGTCTAAACTACCTAACCATCTGACTTTATAGTTCTATATTAGCATTTAGCACTAACATAGTAACATATATATTTATATATGTGATTGTGTGATAGACTGGTAGTACCTCAACATCATTGCGGTTTTTTATGAATTTTGTTTAGGATTTTTGGATTGTTTAGGTTTTTTTTAGGGTTTTCTTATTACAGGAAAATAGCTAATAAAGGATTTTCATCAAAGTCAAGAGCCTTCACTAAAATGAATGAATTGAATAAGTTTAGGATAGAGGGAAATAAGCTTTTTATTTCTGTGAGTGATGATGACCGCATTATTCCCGGGCCTGAAACAAACAAATTGATAAGTTATATGAGATCTCTTGTGAGGTGTTATGTGTCAATTACATATGTTGCATGGAAGAAAGTTGATAAACAACTTAAAGATCAAATATGAAAAGAATTAAATGTACGTAACTTTATTATTAGTGATTGCATAATTGTGTTTTTTTAGTTAATTTTTAATTAATATTGTCCATTATTTTCATATTTATTTTGATAATATTGATGATTTTCGCAATGCATTAATGAAAAATATGGGTGAAAGTTAGAGGTCTTTGAAATCCAAACTTTTTATCACTTATGTAAATGATGTTGATTTGGAGCATCGATATAATATTCCTGTTAAGTATAACTTTATTACTGTTGAATACTGGAGAGTTTTTTTCGACCATCGCACCACTCCAGAATATATGATTATGTGTTCTTATTAAATTCAATGTTTTATATCAATTTTTAAATTTATAACTTATAGGTAATCTAAATATTAACAAATATTTATTTGTGTATGAGAAAAGTAAGATTAATATAGAAAGAGCAAAAACACAAAAGACCTTTCATACTACTTTCAGAATAATTTATTCTTGATTAGAAAAAAATGATATTAGTTCTCTACTTCTCTCTCGTATTTTTTATTTTAAAAATTGGTTTTCTCAATAATTTAAATGATAATTTATTTTCACTTTATTGTCAAGGTTGAACAAGGTGCAGCTGCACCAATTTCACGTGCGGAGTTAAGGAAAGTCGGTCATAAAAGAAAGACTGATGAATACATTAATAAAGATGCAGCTGAGTTGGCATCTAAAATTGTAAGTGTAAATGTAAATATTTGTAAATTATCGATAGTAATATTACTTGTGAAGTATAATTTCTTATCTGCAATTCTGCATTAATATTTATTACTTTTGCTCAGGATGAGTTGTCGAGTCAAGAGTCCCAGAGTGCTGAAACAGTGTCACAGGGAAGAGATGACATCCTTGCATCTGTTTTAGGCCAAGAACATCAGGGTAAAGTTAAAGCTGGTGACAAGTTTTTCACCATTAAAAGTTTTTTTAAGAATGATAGGCGGAGCGAGAGAAGATAAGTAGCTCGTATTGAATATGTGGAAGCTGTGGTTCAAGAAAGACTGAGTCAGCAACAAGAATTATGGAGCCAACAAAAACGAGAGCATCAAGCTTATATAAGTCAACAACAACAAGAGCATCAAGCCTATATAAGTCAATAACGACAAGCGCATCAAGCCGAGATGAGTAGTATGAAGAATCAAATTAAAGAACTTATGCGCATGTTTAGTGTTGGAACTGAAACAAGTGTTGCTCTTGCACGTGAAACTTCTCAATACATATCTCAGGTATTATTATGTTTAATTATTTATACATTTATGAAATGTCATGCTCTCTTTTTGTTGAGCAGGTAATAAATAATGTTTTTGTTATTTTTGGTTTGTCAACCAGAGTCTGAATTCATGTCATATAAATCTGAGACATCATATGAGCGTTTACCTTCTCCGGTATTATAATTATTATTTTTGACATTTATGTAATCAATGAATTCAATATTGATGTTCAAAATACTAATTCTTTTATTTTCACAGACTACAAATGAATTCATTATTATGTTACCCAGTTTCATATCTACGATGAAGAAAAAAATAAAATATCTCTAGTATTAGATCTAACGGTATTTGGGATTATTGAATCAACAAGTACATACTTTGAAATTTCAGAGTTGTGCGATTTTCTAAATATGGAAAAAGTTGGAGTTAACATCATATTAGCATGTATTTGGTGAGTACTGAGTATCAAATATTATAAAATTAAGATTTTTTATTAATATATAAATTGAATTTGAATTTATATATTTTTTTCAATGTACATATATTCACAATTAAAGAAATTTACATATAATAGAAGCGTATATTTTCATAATCCAACAGCCATTTTTTTTTTTGATGATAAGTATGTCAAGGCACATTCAAAATCACAAGCTCAAGATCTAAAAATCAGGCTTAGTCAACTCCAATCGAATTCTTTATTATTTTTGCCCTATCATATATTGTAAGTATGAAGTATCTCATTATCAATGATTATTGTTATTTTTTATTCTAATTAAGTTATTAATTATTTCATTTATTTCATAGAGAACATTGGATGTTGGTTATTATTGATTAAGATAATAATACGATTTATTGACTTGATCTCCTAAATCTTGATATTCGTGATGATATTAAAAATGTCATTACAAAGTAAATTTATTAATTAGTTATTTTTCTATTTGGAATTCAGATTTGGCTATAAACTAAATTTTTTATATTTTATGAAGTGCATTTAAGAGTTTAGAAAAATATCGGCATATCAGTTTTTACAAACCAAAGGTTTTAAACTGGAATTCTGTAAGTTATAACCTATATGAGTATATGTATTGTAATTTTTTTAATATTTAAAAATTTGTAATTAAAATACTTACTAATTATTTATTTTTTAGTGGCCAAAACAACCAGATAATATTCAATGTGAGTATTATATCATGTGCTACATGATTGATATAGTTGATGCTCTTATAAGTGTGTCAATGTCATCATTGGTAAGTTAAGTGCATGTAAATTGGTAAATGATAATAATTATGTTAAATTGATTTTAATAATTTTTTCATTGCAAATCTATGATAGAGTGACACAATTTTCGCCGGAGAAAATAGATAATATTCGAAATAAGATTTGTGATTCTAAAATCACTAATTGTGCTTAATGATTCATGATTGACAAATGTATTTTTTTATTACACATCAATTTATGTAACACATGTCACACATTAAGTTACTTGACTAACTTCATACTTGTATAGAAGTAGAACAAATAAAAATGACCTTTAAATGGTCTTGTTGACTCTTGTAAATGAGCATGTTCTTTAATTTTTTATACTTTAAATGATCTTTAAATTGTTTTTTGTATAGAATAATTGCAGACTGCAGTTCATTTGATAGTTCTTTAAATTACTCATTGTGGTGATTTCTTTTGCTTAAGAATAGCCAATTATTTCATTGTCCCGACCTAACTCTGCATTATATAGGTCTTGTTTGTGAAAGATGGAAGACCAAAACAATAATATTCTTGCTCCATCCATTAATAGCAATGATCTTAATCAAAAAATAGATCATAAAAGAAAAGCAAAGTCAAAAAATCCTGGATATAAGTATGGATATTGGTCTGACCTAAAAAATAAAAAATAGTTAAATATAATTTGTGTGATAGATTGATAAAATATGGTATCAAAAGATTGAAGAAACACTTATGTGGCGGGTATGGAGATGTATCAAAGTATTTTAAGACTACTTCTGAAATAACAGCTGAGATGTATTCAGCTTTAAATGATAAAAAAAAGACAATGTGCACCTGACTGCTGATGATGATAATGAGAGTGAATAAGAAAGAGAGCCAACAGAATCACATAATGTATCTCATGCATTATCTATAGCTAAATCGTGATTTGTCTCAAGTTCTGAGACAAATGCCAAAAAGATAAAAGTAATCCACTTGCCACAAAAAAGAGTCATATAGATGTTCATGTGAGACGTGCTCCTGAAGATGTAGTTGATGATAGACGTGTTAAAGGTGTTGCACAAACTACTATCGAGAGATGTTTTAGATTACCTGAAGAGAAAAAAGAGTTGATAATTATGTTGTTGATTGATTATATGAATGTGGAATTCCATTCAATGTTGCAAAGGCACGAAATTTTGAATTCATGCTTGAAGCAGTTGGACAGTATGGGCATGGTTATAAAGGCCCTAGTTATCATGATTTAAGAGTCTCATTGTTATTGAATACAAAAGATAGAGTTAAGAAGATTAAGACAAACTATCAAGCGTACTGGAAGAGATATGTTTGCACTCTTATGTCAGATGGTTAGACAGACAGAAGAGGGAGACATTTGATCAATTTTTTAGTTAACTATCCAGACGGATACTATTTTATAGGTTCCGTAGATGCATCTAGTCATATTCAAGATGCTACAATATCATCAGAGTTGTTTGATAGTAAGATTAGAGAGATAGGAGCAGAGTGCGTTGTTCAGGTAATTTTTTTTAGTTTCACTAATTTTCATATTTCAAGTTTAATAGTCTACAACTTTTGATATATACAAAGTTATGTTGTATGCAGGTGGTGACTGACAATGCTTCCAATTACAAGCCAGCTGGTAAAATTTTAATTGAGAAAAGGCCCACATTATTCTAGACTGCTTGTGCAGCTCATTGCATTGATCTCATGCTAGAGGATATAGCCAAGCTACAATAGAATAAAATGGTGATAAGAAATGCAAAGATGATTACAAATTTCATCTACAGGCACACTCATCTATTTGATACAGTAAGAGCTACTATAGTTGGTGATTTAGTGAGGCATTCGGTGATTAGATTTACAACATCATTCCTTACTCTACAAAGTGTGCTTAAGCATGAGGAGAAGCTGAAATTATTCTGTGTCGCCTTCATGGAATGCCGCTAATTTGGCAAAGACTGAAGCCGAAAAACAAGTTGTTGAAACAATACTTTCAACCGTTTTTTTGGAATTGAGTAAGAGATTGTCTAAAAGAAGGAAAGTCATTGATTACCGTCTTGCGATTAGTAGATGGAGATAAAAGGTCGGCTATATCTGAAGTATATGTGGCAATCGAAAAATTTAAACAAAATATCAAAGAACATTTTGATAACAAAGAAAGATTATATAAAAAGATTATTGAGATTGTTGAAAATAGGTGGACAAATCAAATGGAGCAAAAATTATATAGAGCGGTTTTGTTTCTAAATCCAAGCAAATATTTTGAATACGGGGAAAACCATAATGATGATGCCTGAAAATTTTTAAGATGTTTTCAATGATGTTATTGCAAGACTAGTGCTCGATCAAGAATTGCAAGACAAGCTTACAGAGCAAGGTACTAACTACAAAGAATCTCGAAATAATTTTGGAAAGCCTATGACTATTAGGCAATGAACCACCTTAAATCCAAGTAAGTATTGATTACGTTTTTTTTCATAAATTATCTATATGTTAAATAAGTTATATTGTCTTAAATAAATAGTGGATTGGTGCGGTGCACATGGAGGACCGAATATTGACCTTACAAAGGTAGCATTGCGCATACTTGGCTTATATTGTTCTTCTTCTAGTTGTGAGTGCAACTGAAATACTTTTGAGCTTGTAAGTATACAAATATTTAATATAAAATTTAATATTTTTATATTTACTAATAAGTTTATAATTATCTTGATTCAGATTCATACAAAGAAAATAAATATATTAGAGCATCAAAGGCTTAGTGATTTTGTATACATTCAATATAATTGTCGTCTACATGCACGATTCCAAAAAAGACATGAAAAAAGAAGAAATTACAATCTTTTGGTGCTTGATGAGCTAAATTGGAGTAGTGAGTGGATGATGAACAAACCAGAGGATGCTTTAGTTTTTGATGATAATAATCTCGCATGGGAAGCTGTAGAAAGAGCTATTAAAACTGGGACTCGAAATTTATGAAGTGGAGCTAGAGCTAATCTTCAACTAATGGATGAAGGGTATAAAGATTTAGATCATTTTTTTGTTGTCAAGGGATGAAGGGTTGACGATAATTATGGGCAAAAGACAAGTACCTCAAACCAACCAAGCACATGCAATGCCAATAACGACTTACTAGATGATGATTCTATTTGATCTTTTATTATTATTTAAAGTTTACGTTAAAAACATTATTCATATTAATATGCAATTGTGTATGATGAATACATTTTGGATTTGACCATAATACAATACTATGATATTTTTATGTTCATTTTTTGTTATTTCTTTCTCTGAAGAGTGAAGATTGTATTGAATAGGGATGTGTAAAAATACCCGAAGAACCGAAAATCGGACCGAAACCGAACCGAACCGAGCGGTTCGGGTCGGTTCCTATTTCTGTCAGTCCGGGTAGGGTTCCAAAAAATATAGAACCGATGGTTCAGTTCTCGGTTCCGATAGTCGTGTACCCGAGAACCGACCCAAACCAAATATTAACTACAAATTTTAACTTAAAAGAATATATGTATTATTATAAATTTTAACTATAAAAATTGGGTCGGCAGGCCGCTGGGTACTAGCGTGAGTCGTGGAGGGCTTAATTGGATATGTTATTTTACAATTTAACAAATCAATCTTATTTAATGCCTAAAAGTAAAAATCTCATATTTTGATATTTTTCTTATAATTCATTAGTCTCATGTTATAAACCGAGAACCGAATCAGAATCGACCCGAACCGAACGGTTCAGATCCGATTCCATAATTTAGAACCGTGGGTCGGTTCCGGTTCCAAAAATTTGGAACCGAACCTATACGGGTCGGTTCTTGGTTCAATGTGAAACCGAACCGAACCGATCCGAGTTGCACCTCTAGTATTGAGTGTCATTGTTTTTTCTTACTGTTTACTACTTCATGGTATGAATGAATTGAGAATTTGAGATATCATGAATTCATGATATCGGAACCTTTGTGTATGCTACTTCATGGTATGAATATGTTGAGATATGAAGATATCGGAGGATATCATGATATCGGAGGATATCATGATATCGGAGGATATCATGATATCGGAGGATATCATGATATCCTCCGATATGAAGATATCGGAGGATATCATGATATCGGAGGATATCATGATATCGGAGGATATCATGATATCGGAGGATATCATGATATCGGAGGATATCATGATATCAGAAGCTATGCTTACTACTTACTGCTAAATGCTATGAAGAAACAATCTGTGTGACTGTGTGTTGGTAAACAATCTGTCAAGTTAAAAAAAAAAAAACTTTAGACAGCGGTTCATATAATAACCGCTGTTTAAAGTCTGGCAGGCAGACTATAAACAACGATTATTATAATAACCGTTGTCTATAATCTACAAGGTATAGACAGCGGTTATTATAATAACCATTGTCTATAACTTTCAGGATATAGATAGTGGTTATTATAATAACAGTTGTCTATAGCCTGCATTGGACTTTCGACAGCGGTTATTATAATAACCGTTATTATAGATAGCGGTTATTATAATAATCGATGTCTATAGCCTGCCTTTTAAAAAAAAATTGGTGCATTGCGACTTGTTCGTCTTATTGTCGCCTAGGCGTCCGCCTTATCGCCTAAGCGCCAAGGCACCCGGCGCTCGCCTTAGTTCGCCTTGACATCGTGACAATAATGCTTATGAATATGGATCATTTGAGAAATTGTGCAAGGTTGTTCCCCTTAAAGAACGCGTCGCATGGTCCGAAAGCGGCGTCTTGGCAAGGACTGCTGCATCTTCGGAACTTGGGTGTAGTGTTAAATTGGGAAGGGCTGCGGCATCTTGGTAAGGACAGCTGCACCTCCAAGAGGACTTGGATATAGTGTTAAATAGACAAAAGTCCTCACATATTAGACATCCTAAAAAAGTATGTCGTAGAAATTGTAATCGACTTATGTTTGAAAGTTGGAAGATAGGTACGCTAATGGGGAAAGCGATAGAAGTAGTGGATATAATTTTAGGAGAATGATAAATATTTTATGTCTGCAAGAAACTAGATGGGTAGGTGAGAAAGCTAAATTTTTAGATAATTCATATTTTAAATTATGGTGCATAGAAAAAAAAAAACAAGCAGTGGAGAATGTACTATTGTGGATACTACTTGGAAGGAGGAATTTGTTGAGGTAAGTAGAAAAGATGATATAATTTTAACTCTAAAATTTGCCATACGAAAAGAAAATATTAATGTGATCAGTACTTTTGCGTCACAAGTAGGATTAAGTGAAGTTATTAAAGTGCAATTTTGGGAAGACTTAGATGATTTAGTAAGAAAAATTTCACAAAGAGAAAAGATTTTCATAAGAGGAGACGTAAATAGACATATAGGGAAGGAAAATGTAGATTACACAGCCGTTCATGAAGGATATGGATATGGAGAAAGGAATGAAAAAGGACGAGTCATTTTAGACTTTGTCGTAGCACATGAGCTAATTGTATCAAATACATTTTTCATAAAAAGGAAAGAAAATTTAGTTGCGTTTAAAAACGGACCAAATAAATCACAAATTGATTATTTTATAACTCGCAAAATGAATAAAATGATTTGTAAGGATTGCAAAGTCATATCAGGAGAAATTTTGACAACACAACATTGGTTAGTGGTGTTAGATGTACAAATTAAATATAACAAATTTAAAACAAGAACAAAAATGTTACAAAAAATTCGGTGGTGTAACTAGAAGATGGAAAAGCAGGTTGTTTTCAAGAAGACAGTTATGGAACGACTAGATGATGACTCTTATGTTGATCATAATGTCTCATGCGAAGTTATGACTTCACATTTAAGGATAAATGGAAAGAACATGATTGGAGTATTAAAAGGTCTTGCGCCCCCAAATAAAAAATCTTTGTGGTGAAAAGAGGAAGTGTGAGACAAAGTGAGTGCAAAGCGGGTCGGCTATAAATCATTCTACGCTTGTAGTAATGATGAAAACTTAGACAGGTATAAAGTCGCTAAAAAAGAAGCTAAACGTGCACTAAGTAAAACAAGAAGTCAAGCTTATGAAGAATTTTATAAGCGACTAGATATCAAAGATGCAGAGCATAATATATATAAAATTGCTCAAGCTATATAAAGAAAGACAAGAGATTTAAGTCAAGTAGAATGCATAAAAGATGAGACAGATACAGTTTTAACGATTGATGTGAATATTAAAGAGCGATGGAAAAGGAACTTTTATCAACTCTATAATGATGAAACAAAGGACAATGAATTGAACTTGAAAGAGTTAAATAAAACAGAGAAGCATATGAACATAACGTTTTATCGTAAAATTCAAGTATCAAAGGTAAAAGATGTTCTAAATAAGATGAAAAATGAAAAGGCGGTTGGACCAGACGATATACTCATCGAAGTATGAAAATGTTTAGAAAATGATGGAATTTTGTGACTTACATGTTTTTTCAATAAGATACTGAAGTCAAAGAGGATGTCAGACCAATTGAGAGAAAGTATCTTGATACCTTTGTATAACAATAAAGGGGATATACAAAATTGTGTTAATTACAGAGGATTTAAATCGATAAGTCATACCACGAAACTATGGGAATGACTAATAGAATTAAAATTAAGACGAGAGACTAACATCTCGGAGAATCAATTTGGATTCATGATAAGAAGGTCGACCATGCAAGCTATACATCTCTTGAGGAGACTCATTGACAACTATCGAGAAAGAAAACAAGATTTGCATATGTTATTTATTGATATTGAGAAAGCTTATGATAGAGTTCCAAGAGAGATTTTATGGAGAGTCTTGGAAAAGAAAGGTGTATATATATCATATATTGACACAATCAAAGATATGTATACAAATTCAGTGACAAGGGTGAGAGCATCTGGAGGATTAACACAGGAATTCCTTATCACTATTGTCTTACATCAAGGTTCAGGTTTAAGCCCTTATCTCTTTACCCTTATCTTAGATGAGCTCACCAGACATATCCAACAAGCAATACCTTGGTGTTTATTGTTTGCGGATGATATCGTTTTGATTGATGAGACGCGCGAGGGTGTAAACGCAACACTTGAATCTTGGCGAGATACTTTAGAAAAGAAGGGTTTTAGGTTGAGCAAGGCAAAGACGGAGTATATGGAGCTTAAATTTAGCAATACAAGAAGGACAGATGACTTCGTTATTAAGTTGGGTGATCAAGATATTTCTCGTAGTGAGTGTTTTAAATATCTTGGATCGATAGTTCAAAAATACGGAGATATTGCTAAAGATGTGACACATAAAATCCAAACGGGTTAGTTGAAGTGGAGAGGCGCGTCAGGGATCTTATGTGATCGTAAAGTACCACTAAAACTTAAGGGCAAGTTTTAAAGTATAGCAATTAGATCTGCGATGCTCTATGGTTCTTAGTGTTGGGAAGTGAATTGTGTACATGAGCAAAAAATAGGAGTTGTGGAGATGAGAATGCTTTGGTGGATGTGTGGACACACGAGATTGGATAAAATTAGGAATGAAAGTATCAGGGATAAGACAGGAGTAGCACCAATTGCAAAGAAGATGCGAGAAGCTCGTCTAAGATGGTTTGGACACGTACAAAGGAGACCATTAGAGGCACCTGTTAGGCGTTGTGAGAGTCTAGTCACTAGGCATGTTAAATGAGGGAGGGGTAGACCAATAAAGACTTGGAATGAAACTGTAAAGAAAGACATAATGTACTTAGGCATTAGTGAGATTATGACAAAAGATATGGCACAATGGCGACAAAGGATGCATATAGCCGACCCAACTATAGTGGAATAAAGGCTTGAATGTCGTTGTTGTTGTTGTTGTAGTTAAGAAATGAGATTGACTTGGAATGAAACTATAAGGAAAGACATGATGTACTTAGGCATTAGTGAGATTATGACAAGATAGGGCACAATGGTGACAAAGGATCAATATAGCCGACCCCACTATAGTGGGATAAAGGCTTGAGTGTTGTTGTGTCATTGTGTGTTCTGTATTTACTATTGTGATATAATTTGAAAATTGTGTGTTGAATTTGTGACTATTTCTATTGAAAATTAATTTGTAATACTCTATTCCCCCCAAATTGGAGCAATTAGACTAAGATCCTCAAATATTTCATGTTGCTTATTTGTACGGGTGAATTCGATCAAATAAATTATTAGTTTTTTCTAAAATAAAAATAATTTATCTTTTAGAAACTATCTCTTAAGAAATTCTCTCTAGAAACCAACTATGATTTCTTCTCCAGTAATCTATCTTTTAAGAGCTCTATCTCACAATCAAAAAAATTATAGATTTTTTTTTCTTTTTAAAAATTTTACCACTTTAGGGATTTCATTAAAATTCTCTTTATCTAAATCTATCTCTCAAAAATTCTCTCCCTAAGATTCACTCACTTAAAATTTTCTCTTTCAATAAACTCTCTCGCAAATTTACTACAATACCTCACTAGCACAAAGTGCTCATACATTGTTGATTACGACTTATGCATTACTCTGCTCATGATGAACCTTACGATCTCGCATGTTGTATGTTTTATATGGTATGTGTAGAAATGTTTAACACGCTTACCGCTTTAAAGCATAACTCAATGCTAACATGGCCAAACAAATCAACCAACATATCTGAATTTGAAAAGAACAATGTTTTCTCTCATCTCCCACATCAGATAAAAAAGTATGCAAATGCATTGAACAGACATTGGCTCCTCTACATAGAGTTGGAGCTGCACTGAAGCAGTTGGACAATCCCCGCCTGTCCAAAATACATTGCATAGCTAGGGTTGGTAACTACAGCTATGCAGTTATCAACGTACTTGAAGAGAATCCGAACTCGGAAAAGAAACGGGGCGACCATTAAGATTTAAGACTGCAGTGAAAATTAGATGCACATTTTAACATCAGAATACTCCTACTGTGCTCCTGCTTCTTTATACGGATCCATGGGAAAGTAAAAGCTAACCTTTGTGAAGCTGAAGCATAGGACTCCTGAACCGGCTCCCGGCGCGGAACCATGCTGACTCGGTTGCAGCAGGACGAACCACCTCCGGCGACCATGCAGCTGTAGCAGATTGGAGGGCAGAGGGCTCATCCAGATCGGGGAGAGTAAAGTTGGACGAGGCGTCGAGGGAAAAGTAATCGAAAACTGGAATGTCGGCGGTTAGGTCAGCAGACACAGTAATCTCGTTCCGAAAGACGGCGTATGACCACGAGTCATCGAGGTCGTGGTCGCCGGAGAAACCCAAGGGATCGAGGGTTTCATATACGTAGTTAACAATTTTGCTGCCGTCTTTTTCCATCCCTCGACGGCTGGACCACGCCAGAGGGTTCCGGCGGCTTCAAGGATTTTACAAGGAGGAGACGGAAATATAAGACATGTGGCGGGTATATTGGGCGCGGGCAATTACGGTTTAGCCCATTATCAACCCTTTTGATACGTTCACAGCACCTTCAATGGGATCGCTCATTGTAGTAGGTTCTTTAAATATAGGGAATTTAGTTATTCAATTTTAAACTTTTTTTTCTTTATATTTAGACTTTAGAGAGCATAATTATAACGTTTTTTCTTATTTTTGTATGAATAATAATAAACATAAATTTATTGATATATTATATATCATATTTGAAAAAATATATTGACGACTACGAATAATATATTGAAATCGATAAGTTTTATAAATACCTAATTTAAACAAATAAAAAATTTATTAAAAAAAAATTTCAGGCACTCTATTTTCTCTCCCTCGCCTCTAAATTTAGAGGGGGAGAGAGAATGGTGAATGGTTGGAGGGAAAGGTGGCGCCATTTTTGGAGAATGACGGACGATTGGAGTTGCTCTCAAAGGTTAATTTATTAAGAATTTTCTTGCTTTGTATTGAATATTCGAAGTGAATGGACTTTTAAGTTTGAGATAAATTTTTTGGGGTGTTTATATTAGCACAGTTTTTGTTTTACTATTGGCATTAGTCAATAATTGCAAGTATTTTTAAGAATTGGCTATCTGCAAGTAGTCTTATATTAGCAAATATTATTTTAAGAGTTTGGTTATCCACAGGCAGTGCATTATTTTTCACAAGACTAAAGGATCATCAGTCACATGTTCTTCTTTTCTCCTTTTCTCCGGCGATCAAGTTTTCTAAAACAACAAAAAGGATTAATTGGTTAGATTCATGAATCTGAGTTCTCAAACAGGAGGCAATGATTGTTGAGGGCAGACTCTCCCTGCTCTGCGATCATTTAATAAGGAACTGAAAATTCTCACTCTAATAAGTTATTTAAGAAGAACTAGTAAAAGCTCTGTAGTTAACATTCTTCTTCATCTTCGAGCACTAATAAGTATGTCCAATCTAAACCCCTTGCCCCTTGCCACTATTGTTTTGTCGGAGGGAAAAATGACTATGATGAGAATGTAAAATCGAGAAGATTAAGCCAAAGTGTAATATCATCGTGTAGATGAAGAGGATGAGCAAAATATCGTTGTGAGTGGAAAATAAGAACAATTTCGTTGTATTACATTTCCTTCCAGGGTTTCTTGGAAGAAAACAGAGGAAACTTAAAGCATACATAGCACCGAGACTACACCTTATATATATAAGTGTAGAGAAGAGTTCCACATTGACTTGAAAAGAAACTAAGAGACTAGGCAGCAAAACATAAAACTAACTAACAGAAAAACAGACAATCATATAATTTCAACCCCCCCCCCCCCCCCCCCCCCCCGTTCAAGTTGGAATTTGTAATACATTACAAATTCCTAACTTGCTGAGAAGTAACTGCAATTGTGATCTCCCAATGACCGTTGTGAAAAGAACGACAAGTTTGTGTTTGATAGAGATATAGCTGCAATTAGACCAGCTTGCAACTTTTCTCGAACTAAATGGCAATCCAATTCTATATGGTTTGTTCTCTCATAAAAAATTGGATTAGACGCTATAAACGGTGATGCCTGGTTGTCGCAATGTAAGGGTATGGGAATCAGATCAGTGATCTGAAAATCTTTTGACAAATAGTTCAACCAAATGAGTTCACAACAAACTGAGGCCATAGCCCGATATTTTGATTCAGCTGACGACTTTGAAACCATGTTTTGTTTCTTAGTCTTCCATGAGATTAATCTCGTTCCAAGTTTGATGCAAAAACCTGAGATAGACCTTCATGCCACTGGACAGGCTGCCCAATCAGCATCACAAAAAACTTCTAATTTAAGTCTTTTATTTGTGAAGAATATTAACTCTTGACTGATTGTTCCTTCGACACATCCCAAGACCTTATATGTCATGTTCAGGTGATCAGTCTGAGGCTTTGCCATAAATTGGCTGAGTAGGTGCATAGAATATGTTAAATTTGATCTAGTGACTGTGAGATGAATCAGTTTACCAATTATTTTGTTGTCATGTGTTGAATCCTAAAGTTTTTTCCATTATCATCACTCAACTTGTTATTTTGATACATTGGTATGAGGCTTGGGCTCCGTTTGGGGGGACTTATTTTCACCGGTCAAGCGATCATGACCGCATGAATCAGGACTTATTTAAGTCCCGATTCATGCGGTCATGACCGCTTGACCGGTGAAAATAAGTCCCCCCAAACAAAGCCTTGGTTTGCAACCTGTTAACCCGGCATCTTTTAGAATGTTACAAGCATAGTTCTGTTGATACAAATACATCCCTTCTTCATTCTTGATAACTTTTATCCCCAAGAAGAAACGCAAATCTCCAAGATCCTTTATTTGAACGTGTTGAGGAAGACTTTGAACTTATTAATGCTAGTAAGATTGGTTCTCGTGATGACGAGATCGTCTACATAAACCAATATAGCTATAAAATCATCTTTATATATTCTAGTGAATAAAGAATGATCACATCTTAACTGTTGAAAACCAAAAGCTTTTATTTTTGAAGAAAATTTCGCAAACCAATATCGTGAAGTCTGTTTTAAATCATACAAAGACTTGGTTAACTTGCAAATTGGCCTTTTTGTATTGTCCTGTAATAACAAAACCGTGTGGTGTGTCCATATAAACTTCTTCCAACAGATCTCCTTGTAAAAAATGCATTATCTGCATCAAGTTGAATTAAAGGCCATCCTCGTGAAGCAGCTATGACAATCATAGTTCTAACAGTAGTCATTTTGACCATGGGGGCAAAAGTATCTTGATAATCTTGGCCTTCAATTTGTGCAAATTCTTTCGCCATCATAAGCGCTTTGTATATTTCTATCGTCCCATCAAAGTTATATTTAATTTTGTAAACCCATTTACAACTAATTGTCTTCTTCTCTGCTAGTAGTTCTGTGATATACCAAGTATTGTTGTATTTTAGTGCTTGCATCTCTAATGACATTGCTTCCCTCCATCGTGGATCTTGACAAGCCTAACTATAACTTTGTTGTTCTTTAGATGTCATATTATTACAAATAAATTTGATGTGTTGAGTTGGTAGCCTTTTGCGAGACAAGTAATCTGATAATGGATTAAGATATTTTTCATTTGCAGAACACTGTTTAGACTTAATTAATGAGCATATATAATCCTTTTGTCATTGTGGAGGGTATATATATAATTTTGGTTATCCTTTATAGATCATATGTATTTGGGAAAGGCGGGGTACGAGCTTCATCATTATTTGAATTTAGAAGAATAAGAGAATTAACATCTTCATTACTGTTGTCAATATTGTTGATATTTTGTTCAGAAACATCATGTGGATGCTGAGTAATGGAACTTTCATTGTCTATAGGAATTTCAAGCCCAAATTTACTCATGTTCGAGGGAAACAGGATTGGTGAAAATTTTGAATTGTCAGTAGCCTCTGAGAAAGAAATTATGTTTTCCTTAAATTTAACATCCCTACTAACAAAAATCTTCTGTGAGTTTAACTCAAACAATTTATACCCCTTTTGAGTATACAGATATCTAATGAAAATACTCGATATGGCTCTTGCTTCAAATTTGTCTCCATTGTGTGCAATGGTTGATGCAAAACATAAACAACCAAATACTCGAAGGTTTTCATAATCTGGAGGTTTATGAAACAAGAGCTCATATCGAGATTTATCATTCAGAATTTATGATATAATTTTATTGATTAAGAAAGTAGCAGTCAGAACACGTTCTCCCCAGAATTGTAGTCGTAAGTTTGCTTGAAAACACAAAGCTCTTGCCACTTCAAGGTCATGTATATGTTTATGCTCAGACATACCATTATGTTGTGGGGGTATAGATGCAACTATGTTGGTGTTCAATTCCTTTTTCAGGGAATATAGTCTTCACGATTAATTCATGAATTATGAGACATTATCAGTTCTACAAATCCTGATTGCAGCATCAAATTGAGTTTGAACAAATTGCATAAAGGATTTCAGGACATATAGTACTTGATTTTTAGAGCTCATTAGATAAGTCTATGTCGTTCTGGTATGATCATCAATAATACTCAGAAAATATTTAAATTCCTGATGAGTTGGGCCTTTGTATGGTCCCCAGGTATCGCAATGTATTAGATCAAAAGCATGTTTAGAACTTGTAACCCTTTATCAAAAGGTAAACGGGATTGTTTTGCCAAAGGGCAAATAGTACAATCAAAATGTTCAATAGAATGTAAATATGAAATATAAGGGGAAAGCTGCTTTAGCTTGCAAGTAGGTATATGAACCAATCTATGATGTCATGGAATGGATCTATCAGTGGTGGTGTTGTTAATCTGAGGAGCATTATACACTCTCTTTATATAATTTTTCTGGAAGCAGTATAGTCTGCCAAATTCTTTTCCAATGCAAACATCATTCTTCTTCAAAGGGTCCTGTATTATACAAGAGATTAAGCCAAATATGATAAGTTTTTTACAGTCAAAAGATAATTTGCTAACTGAAATGAGATTTTGTCTAAAATGAGTAACAAATAAGACTTTCTACAGAGTAATATTTGTTGTTAAGAAAACTGTCTCAATACGAGTAATGGAAGTATATGATCCATCAGGTAAATGCACTTGAGCAGGTGTTGATAATTGTTTATGGTTACGAAGGAGAGTAAATGAGTGAGAAATGTGGTCTGTGGCACCGCCATCAATAATCCAAGCAGCAGTTTGATGATGAGATGAAAAAACCTGCCAAATGCGAAAAAGAATCGGGGATAGTATTCTTTTGTTGATTAAGCAATTCAAGGATTTGAGTAATCCAACCTTAAGTAAACAAGGTTTATGATGTAATCATTTGATGAGAATCTGCATGTTGATTTGGTGTATTTGTTCTATGTTTGTTCTCAAGAAGATCTCGACCTTGAATGAGTTCAACATTATTTCCCTAAATATTTTGAATTGTTGCCAT
This sequence comes from Platanthera zijinensis, assembly GCA_039513925.1. Taxonomy (NCBI): domain Eukaryota; kingdom Viridiplantae; phylum Streptophyta; class Magnoliopsida; order Asparagales; family Orchidaceae; genus Platanthera; species Platanthera zijinensis. The sequence continues at coordinate 35,369,483 of CM077087.1, read as the reverse complement.
CATTGGAATGTTTCCCATTGCCTCTGTGGTTAGGTGGGTAACCTTGGAATTTGCAGCATTTCTCCTTGATATGACCAATCATTTTTTAGTGTTCACACCACAAATTCTTTTTTCATTGATGCATTCTAGTGTTGTTGATTGCTTCCAGATCCAGTGTTCCAGGTCGGTTGAGTGTTAGAATTAGAACCAGAATATAGAGTAGTAGTCATGTCTTCAATTGGAGTTATGTGAGAGATGGTCATCTGTCTCTCCTCCCGTTAGATCATGGAATAAACATCTTCAATGTTGGATCATGGAATAAACATCTTTAATGGAAGGTAAGGTTTTCATTAGAAGGATTTGACCGTGCACGGGCTTGAATCTGTCATTCAGACCCATCAAGAATTACATTATCTTTTGTTCCTCTAATCGTTCTTCCCAGGCACTCGCCACCTCACAATGAATGACTGATTTTCAGACTAGAATGGTAGTGATTGCTTCTAGTTCATCCCACAATGGTTTGATTTGGTATAATGCACCTCAATACTGAGATTATCCGGATTTCAAGAAGAATTTGCCTTTCAAAGGCCATAGATGTGGGAGCTGGCATTGTTGGTGAAACGACAAAATAGATTTGACCGCATAGTTACAACAATATTGCCCTGAATAATGGATTTACCAATGTCCTTCAAGACAACATTGAAAAGGCCAAAAAATGATCATATTGTTTACTTGCTTCCATTGTGGTAAGTAGGGATCATTGAGGTTCGGTTTCGTCAGAGTGCCATCAACAAACCCTAGTTTCTTTTTGCAAGATAAGGCGATCTCTATGGGTTTATTCGATGGAATATAATTCACAGTTCCAATTAGTACCTGATTAACGAGAACCATACTCGGGGAATTAGAGTTCTATAGAATCAACGCACGTGGGATCGATGGAGCCATGAACCATTGATGAGAGACAACTTCAGGAGAATCGCCTTGCTCTGATACCATGATAATTAGAATCTAAAATCGTGAAGATTAAGCCAAAGTGTAATATCATCGTGTAGATGAAGAGGATGAGCAAAATATCACTGCGAGCGAAAAACAAGAACAATTCCACTATATTTCATTTCCTTAGAGGGTTTCTTGGAAGAAAACAAAGGAGGCTCAAAGCATACATAACACCGAGACTACACCCTTATATTTATAGGTGTAGAGAAGGGTCTCATATTGACATGAAAAAAACTAACAAACAAACTAGGCAGCAGAAGATAAAATTAACTAACTTATTTTTGGCATGGCGGAGGCGGTTGTTAATGCGGTGGTTATGAGTTGTCGTTCGTGAATGCCTGACCATTCTCTTTTATTTTCAAAACTAACTTATTTTTCTTGGTGGCAATCATAACCATTGGCATGCCAAACATACATTCTATAGGGGTAGCATTTTTGTCCAAACTCACCAGAGTAAAAACGTCATGTCAAATGGAGTCTTAGAATCATTTTTGATTTATTCTTGTATTTTATATATGTTTTTCAAATTTTGAAAACTCTAATAATTGATATATATAACAAGATGATAATAAAACTTCGAATACACATATATGTGAGAAATAAAAAACAGAATAGTACATAGTTTAGAATCGAGCTTGGGTAAGACGTGTAGTCACTGTCTTAAAGAAATTGCACCACCCTCCGACGGGGCTTTCAACTGATGTTCACTTCTTCAAGGAACAACACCCAACTAGATCCCAAAACTCTGATGTGCACGGACACCGAAAAAGCACAAAACACCTGAACTCTCACTTGATGAAGCAAACGTGAAGAAAACAAAGCACGTAGAAGATCGTCGTAAGTGTAAGAGAGAAAGAGCAACTGAATATTTTTTTGGAGCCTTTTTAGAACAAATCTGAAAATCCCCTATATAGTAGTCTCGTAAAACGACAATAAATTTATCACATAATAAATTTGAACGGTTATAATCAGAAAGTTTTGATCATGCAGGTGAACGTTGCAGTTCCAACGTAAAATATTAATGGCAAGAAATGTTGAGGTTCAGCCCCTAAAGGTGAAATATGTGTGCAGAAATTAAGGTGTTGCAACCTGGTTTTTTTGGTGTTGCAACATTTTTGTTGCTGTTTGGAAGGGTAGCAGTTTTTATTAAAATTGTGAACAGTTTTATTTAAAACTGCAGACAGTTTTTAAGTGTGGCTTTTTTAAATACTCCCCCTCCCCCGATAACTTTGTGTCAGGGTTAAGAAAGCAGCGGAAGTCTTCCCCTTTGCGCCCGCGCCGACCGCCGTCCGCCGTCCCCGCGACCACCGTCCGCCGTCCTCGCCCCCGCGCGTCCGCCGTTCCCGCGCTCGCGCCTTTCGCAGCTGCTGGATCGCCAGTGTTACCGCTGCTGTATGCGGGTGTTTGCCGCTTGGAAGGAGGTGTTTCCTCTGTGCTGAAGGAGTTTTTCTCTACCGTTTCAAGGGCTTCTTCGTCTACGGTTTCAGGTGTACCCTTTCTTGTCTTTGTTTGCTATTGTGCTTGAAGAGAGAGTAAGATTTTATCCTGTTGTAAAAAAGTTGTGGTTTGTCTTGATGGTAGAGAGGAGTGGATTTGTGTGTCAAATCCGGAGGGCTTTCTAGGTTTGGGCAAACCTAGATAAATTTCTGTAATCCTTATTTATTATAGTGGATTTTCGTTGTGCAGTGCCCCGTGATTTTTGACCTTCAAGTGGTGAAGGTTTTCCACGTATATCTCTGTGTTCACTTGTGTTGTTGTTTTTGTTTTTGCTTCTTATTGTTTTGACTTTATTGATCGGTGGGAGTTGTCGTTATCTTCGGACCCCCGTTCCCTAACAAGAAACACGTGAAGAAAGCAGTTAGAAAATTATACACAACCTATAGAGCCAAGTTTATGCAGGTTGCATCGATATCCTGTCGACACACTTTGAGTTCCAATCGACGCTACCCAAGCTAATGCAGGTTGACTGAGTTCATTTTGACTCATGTGTTGAGATCTTATCGACGCAAGTCAACGCAGGGTGGTTGCGTCAGATTCTTATCGACGTAATTTCTAGTCAACGCAAATCGGGTGCGTCGAGATCATTTCAACGCATGTCGACGCAACTTAAGAAAATGAGATTTAAAAATGTCAAAACTATTTTGTATAAAAAATACAATTCAATTCAATTATTTCCCAAATCACAAATCCGAAATCCAGATCTCGTCTGGTGCGGTGCGTGCACGCGCGCTTGTGGTTTATAGTTTTTCCTTATGTTCCTTTGAACAAATAAGTAAAAATGAATTTATTTAAATACTTACTCACATGAGTGGTGTTAAGTTATGTGAGACTAAGAGTTCATTCTTTTCATTATGAAAGTTTCTCTTCATAAAAATTTGGTTTATCTCTATTTTGGTTTTGGAGTCTTTCCATCAAATGTAAGGAGCCCAAAAACCAAACACCAACACGACTCCAATAAAACATTTAAAATTAATCGGTTTTAAAATAAAAGTTTTAACAATGCTCCACAAAAAACGAAAAAAACAAAATATGAACTTCATAAATTATGATATTTCTAATAATAAATAAAATCAAATATAAATTTGTTTCATTAAATAGTATCTAATGCAATGGGTATATGTAAAATAGTTATCTTGAACCTATACTTATTATTTATATCCTCTGCTAAAGAGTATAATGCGTCAGAGGCTTTGAATTATAAACTTTGACTGATAAATTAGATAAACATACTAGAGATTCGTTGTGATTGGGTTATAACGGTGGACACATTAATGGTTATGCACATTCCTTGATTTTCATGCAAGTTATTATAGTGCATCCCAGATCCCAAAGCCACGACATCACAACTATCCCCACATAGGCGGTGCCTCAAGAGATATCTTGCAAAAGTATATACCATTTGCAACCATTAAGAACTTAAAATTCATCCTAAACTGTTACGTGGAGCATAACATCATAGGAATATGGAGAATATTTTCTCAACCTTTAAATTTGTGCTTTCAACTATGCTACATCAACGGTTTCATTTTCTATCACATTAAACCCAATTCATAGGATCTCCAATCACATGAGTTAGGTATACATTGTTGGCAGTAAATCATGTGGGCTTAAACCACATTCCCCTCGATGATAATAAATATCTCCCTTCTGGACAATCCTTTGGTAAGATTAGCAGCCAGATTCAATTCTGACTTTACATAGTTGAGTGATATCACTTTTTTTGATTCACTTATTTGTACTTGATTCTCATGAACTTATTCATTTTGTTATTAGTACTATTAGAAGTAGTTAAATCAATCACAGACTTGCTATCACAATGCAAAGAAATAGTAGGTATTAATTTTTCAACTAAAGGAATTTCAGCAAGTAAATTCTTATGTCATTTAGTTTCAGCACATGCAGTGTCAAAAGCTATAAACTATGATTCGATGACACTTCTAAAAATAACAGTTTATTTTGTAGAAGCTCGTGAAATGGTTGCTCCTCCAAGGAGGAATACATATCTAGTAGTGGACTTCATGTCTAACGAATCAGTTACTCAGTTGACACCTAAAAACCCTTTTAGTACTTCGGGAAAACTCGTATATGCTAAACTATAATCTATAGTTCTGTGAAGGTATTCAAATATCATAGTTAATGCTATCAAATGATCACCACTTAGATTACTAGTATAGCTACTTAGTCGGCCTACGACATAAAAAATGTCGGGCCTTGTGCGGTTAACTATGTATAATAGGGATCATATCATTTGTGCATACAAATATTGATCAACAAGTTCGCCAATATGTTTACAAAGTTTTATACTAGCATCATATGGAGTAGATACAGGAGAGGAATCGAATAAGTTAAATTTATGTAGCATTTTTTTGAATGAATGAGAAAGAGATAATAACACACTTGTGACCTGAATGCCCATTGGGCCAGGATTGAGTTAGCCTTGGGCTGGTACTAGGCAAATTGGGTCAGGCAAGAATAATAGGCGGAAGGGGTTCTCGCCCAAGGCGTGCGCAAAGGGCCGCGCTTGGAGAAGCCAGAATCCCATGGAGCTGGCATTGAGTGATGCTTCTCCGCCCAAACGCCTCGGGCCTTGGCGTTGAGTGAGGTCTTTCCACTCGATGCTCTCGGCGCCCTTTGGTCTTTTCGCTCCCTCCGGTGGAAGGAGGGAAGGCTCTCGCTCGTGTAACTCGTCGAGCTTAGCCCCGCTTTCGTCGAGCTGAGCTCTGCGTTCGACAGAGTGGGCTCAGAGTTAACCCATTGGCGGGACCTCGCGCCTATATAGCGGGAAGCCTGCTGGTTCAGTGAAAAGGCTTCCGCCATGGGAGCCCCAAGAGTGAAATTACGTAGGTGCCCTTGGGTGAAATTACCTGGATGCCCTTGGGACTGCATTTAGCTCCTCGGAACAGCGAAGTTTGGCTATTAGCAGACCAGCCCAGGGGCATTTTAGTAATTTTAGGGCAGCAAAAGTACGCTTTTAGCAGACCAGATTTTGAAGATCTATAAATAGACCCATAGAGTTCCTCAGAAGGCAAGCTTTTCATAATCTCTAAAATCGTCTAGTGCTTTCTGAGGTTCTCCTAGCCCAACGATTGGCTTTGGAGGGGAAGTACTCAGAGAGCTTCCGGGTTAGTGGAGGGACCTCCCAGCTAAAGCTTAGGGTCAGTTCCTAGCTCTTTGTTGCTAGTCAGGGGTCTGAGTTTGGGAAAAGTAGATGCTGGCTATACCGCAAGGTCCGAACTCTCGTTGAGGCCAGTTTTTTGCTTCAACATTTATGGTGCGATGAGCGTGGACCGTAGCTGGTGCAAGAAAATCTCAAGTTAAGTCTCATGGCTGGAGATGAGGGTGAAGGAGCTGGTTCGGGAGGTTTCCCCCTCGGGGAAGCAGGGTGACTATGGGAATATTGGAGGAATTCAAGCAGGAAGTCTTGCATGCAATCCACTTGGCCTTGTCGGCGAGAGGCGAATGGGCGACGCCGTCAGCTCCGGTGGTCGTGGCCCCTTCATTGGGCGAGAATGCTCCCGGGCAGTGCCCCGGGAAGGAGATTTCGGCGGAGGTTGCCGAGAGGGATCTCGCTGAGCGGGAGCTGTTCCCCGGGCAGACCAGTGCCGACAAGGCTAGCGAGCCGAGGTAGCGGGAGGAGCCTTCTCGGCAGGTTGTCGGCGGGAGCCCCTTTAGTGAGCTTATCATCTCGGCTCCTGTTCCAGATGGGTTACGGGAGCTAGACATGTCATACTACATAGGCACGGATGACCCCACGCAGCATGTGCAGTGGTTCGAAGATGCCGTCTCCATCAGGTAAATGTCGGACGCCTTCAAGTATATGCTCTTCGCCATCACATTGAAGGAGAAGGCGAGGGTCTGGTTCCACTAGTTGCTTGCGAGTTCAATCTACTGCTTTGAAGATTTGCATCGAGGGTTCTTGTTGAGGTTCTCGACATCCAAGAAGAGAAAGAAGTCAGCGGAGTGCCTGTTTGCAATCAAGCAGAAGCCGGAAGAAACACTGGGACTCTATGTGGATAGGTTCCAAAAGGAGATTCTGCAGGTCCAGGAGATGCCCGGGTACATCGTGATGCTCGCCTTCACCCTTGGGTTGAGGTCAAGCTTCTTCAACATGGAGTTGAAGTGAGTTCCCCCCTCTCCTTTGAGGAACTGATGGAGAGGGCAACAAAGGAAATCGAGATCAAGACAGCCAATCCGGCGTTTGCAAAGAAGCTGGCCAAGTTGGCAGAGGAGGAGGTGAAAGAGCCAGGAGTCGGGAGGCAGAGAGAGCAGAGGGAGCAAAGGGAAGAGAGGAGAAGGGAAGAGTCCAGAGTTCAGGGGCATCAGGGGCATCCCCAGGGGTGGGGGCGCAGGGAGCCAAACAATCAGTTGGGTTGGAGGCCCCGAGAAGGTCACCCCTACGGGCAGGGGGGAGGATGGCAAGGTAGAGACAACTTCCGCGAGCAAAGGAGGTTTAACCAGCCAACATGGAGGCAAGGGCAGAGAGCCCCCTCCTACTGCAGCAGGAATCCATGGAGATCGTGAGGGGAAGAGGTGGAAGGAGAGGAGATCAGGGAGGAGCTAGGAGGAGAGAAGGCAAGTGGAGTTGCCTTTCTACGACTTCCACCAAGAAGTGGGTCATGCAACGGCCACCTGCCCGGAGTTTCTGGAGATGAGAGGGGCTAGGGGCAAGTTCAGCAGCAGCAGCCCGTGAGGATTGAAGAAGTTCAGCCAGGAAGAGGAGAGGACAGATGTGAAGACCGGGCGGATGTATGGGCCCGAGGAGGGATCGGGGTGATCCATGGGGGAGTGAGGATTGAGGCCACCCGTAAGGGGAGCTTCCAGACTATGTATCGAAGGAGTATTGCCTCGACCTCCCAGACCCCCCCCCCCCCAGGAGGAGGAGAGGATCACCTTCTCATCAAAGGATATGCCAGACTATGAAGACCCGTTATGCGACGCCTTGGTGATCCAGACGACGGTAGAGAATTTCACGGTCTCCCGGATTTTGGTGGACAATGGGAGCTCCGTAAATGTGATCTTCAAGAATGCCTTCGACGAGATGAAGGTGGAGGCTCGGAGGGTTCTAGCCTTAGATGGACCGTTGTTTGGATTCTCGGGGGAGCGGAAGGAAGTTTAAGGAGGGGTAGGGCTGCATGTGACGTTGGTGGGGAGTCGAGAAACTGTCGGTTTGTCATCGTTGATGCTCCGAGCAGCTATAACGCAATCTTTGGGCGGCCTCTTATCAGCGCCTTTCATTGCGTCCTCTCCTCGTTTCATCAGTGCCTAAAGTTCAGCAGTGGAGGAGTGCAGGTCAGGATCAGGGGGGATCCAAAGGTAGTGAGGCAGTGCTACGTGACTGCCGTCAATACCGTTTCCTGGATGGCAAAGGCAGAGGAGTTGGAGAAGGAGTTGGTGAGTGAGGAGGAAGCCGCGGAGGAGGGAGATTTGAGCCTAGGAAAGGCTGGCGGGAAGGTAGCGGGGGAAGGAGTGATAAGCCTAGGTGAGGGCGATGAGAAGGCCAAAGAGGAGGTTGAGGAGAGAGGAGTGGTGAGCCTAGGTGAGGCTAGTGAGAGGGCCAAAGGAAAGGTTGATGAGAGAGGGGTGATGAGCCTAGGTAAGGCTAGATAGAAGATTACATGGGAGTAAGGGGAAGAGGGAGAAACTGGGAGTGAGACCCAGAGGGGTGAAGGGGTGGAGTTGTCGGGGGAAGGCCTGTTGGAGGCGATGGAGGTTGAGGGTGAAGAAGGTGAGGAGGAGTTGGGAGAAGACAAGGAAAGAGCCGGCAGGGATCTGGCCCGGCTGGAGCCGGTAGAGGAAGTCGTGGAGATGGAGGTCATTACCAGGGCAGGGTAGAAGGAGAGGATAAAGATCAGCAGAGGCTTGCGCCCAGAAGACCAGGCAAGGATGCGGGAGTGAATCCAAAAGAATGTTGACATCTTTGCCTGGAGCATGGAAGACATATCGGGCATCGACGCTGATGTGGCTTGCCACCGCCTGAACCTGAATACCAAGATGCGTCCCATTCGCCAGAAGATGAGGCTCATCGCCACCAAGCTAGAGGATCCCATCCGCGAGGAGGTTAAGAAGCTTCTTGATGCAGGTTTCATCTCGGAGATCCAATACCCAGGTTGGGTCTCCAATGTGGTAATGGTAAAGAAGGTGATGGGAAGTGGCGCATGTGTGTAGATTTCTCTTTATTGAATAAATCATGCCCTAAGGATTGCTACCCCCTACCTCGGATCGACGCGCTGGTTGATTCAGTCATCGGTTTTTCTATTATGAGTTTTTTGGATGCTTTTTCAGATTATCACCAGATCTGCATGCATCCCTCGACGTCAATGATGTCTCCTTCATCACGAGGGAGGGATGCTTCAGCTATAAAATGATGCCCTTCGGGCTAAGGAACACGGGAGCTACATACCAGCGAATGATGGATCGGGTGTTTAAAAATCACTGGGGTAGGAACCTGGAGGTCCATGTAGATGACCTCATGATAAAGAGCAGGGATGTGGATTCGCACCTACTTGACCTGGAGGAGACGTTCGCGACCCTGCAAAAGTTCAGGTTGAGGCTAAACCCCCAGAAGTGTGTCTTCGGGGTAAGCCGAGGCAAGTTCCTCGGACACCTTCTAACCCCGGCAGGGGTTGAGCCTAACCCGGATAAGGTGAAGGCCATTGTAAAATTGGAATCGCCTTGCAACATCAAGGAGGTTCAGCGCTTGACGGGTAAGCTGGCCGGGCTGAGTTGGTTTCTCTCCCGTGCCGGAGAGAAGTGCTCACCCTTCTTCAAAACGCTTCGGGGGAACAAACAGTTTGAGTGTACGAAGGAATATGAGGAGGCTTTTCGGGCACTAAAAGCTTAACTATCCCAAGCATCGCTCCTGCAGAGCCCGAAGGAAGGGGAGGATCTAGCCTTGTACCTTAGGGTAGGGGCAGAGGTGGTGAGTTCTATTTTGGTAAGGGAGGAAGGGAAGAAACAACTCCCCATCTACTACATCAGCAGAATCTTGAAGAAGGCGGAACTCCGCTACCCAATCCTAGAGAAGTTGGCTTTCGCTCTGATCGTCTCAGCTAGGAAGCTTGGGCCCTACTTTGAAGCTCACTCAATCAAGGTGGTGACTGATCATCCATTGCGTAAGATCTTTAAGGGGGTCGAACACTCAGGGCGGTTGGCCAAGTGGTCCATTGAGCTTAGTGAGTTTGATGTCTCATTCGTGTCTGTACAACACCGTATCCGGCGAGTGAGGTCAGCCGAGCCCATCTCAAGCCCTGGGCGAACTGAGTCTTGGGCGGCGAGTTCACTCGACGCCCCCAGCCCGAGCGGCGAGTTCACTCGACGCCCCTTCCCTGGCGTCGCGAGCCCAGCTCGCCCTCGCGCCTTCGCGAGCCCAGCCCACCTCGGCGCCCAGTCAAGCTCGTCTAGGCGACCAGAGGGCCGAGTTCGCTGAGCCCAGTTCGACGAACTTCGGGTCATTCGTCAAGGCCGCGGTGTAACGCCCCATGTTTTTCTGTATTTATTTAATATTCCTTTGGCGTTACGTGGACGCGTTTTCCGGCTCGTGCCGTGTTAGAGTACCTCGTAAGGTGTTCTTAGAGGTTATAGTCCGTTGTATGGTTTCCCCAGCTAGTCGACGTCTGTTTTGGAGGCACGACTGAGCCTCTTAGGGAATCCTTGTGCTTTGACTTTGGGAGGTGTTTGCCCGAGTTTTGTTCGTCGGATTTTGATTCCGACTTCGCCGTTGCGTTCGTAGCATTGGTATTCGCCTATGACACGAATTTCGTCTGAAACGGTGTGCGTTTGGCCCTCCGTAACAATGTTTTCGTACAACATTATTATTATTGTATTATTTATATAATTATTATATATATATTATTATATATATATTATTATATATAAATTGAATGAAAGGAATTCAGTGGGTATCCGTGCCAATACCCACCGCCCCCTCCCCCCCCCCCCTCTTTTCTTTATAAATCTTATTACTTTATTACTATTTAATATATATATATTATATATATATATATATAATTAGAGTTATCTTCTCCCCCCCTAAAGCAAGAAGAACTGAACCAGCCCCCCCCCCATTTTCCATTTTCCTGTTCTTTTCGGCTGAGGCAGAGAGCGAGCGCGGCGGACGAGGCTTGTTTGTGAGCCTTCCGACAGCGATTTCGGGAGCTCCGGTGGTCGAAATCGTCGCCTGAGCATAGATCCGAAAAGCTCTCGCCGAGAGATACGCGTGCGCGGTAAGATTTCTTCGTTTCGTGGATTTTTGACGCTAGGGTTTTCGAACTAACCCCCGTTCTCCTCCGTAAGGTTTCAGGAAACGTTTCTACGACCTTTCTACGGCCGATCTCAGAAGCGTCGTGAGCGGGCGGCGTTTCTCCAGAGATTTGAGGCAAGTGGAATTTCTCCTCTTGCATGTCCATTTTTGTTGTCTTTGCTTACTCTTTTCCTCCTCCCTTAGAGCATAAGAGTAGTTTAGATGAATCTAGAAGAACCCCTAGGCTAGGGCCAGTATTCGACCAGATTAGGAAGGATAGGAAAACTTCTGGATTTAGTTAATTCGGCGGGTATCGGGTAAGAATTCGGCGAATATCGCTGGAATTTCGCTAAGTTAATTTCGGCGCGTATCTAGTAGAGTTCCGACGAGTATCGTTAAGCTTAGGGTAAGTTCGATTCGACGAGTATCATTACGGATACTCGCTGAATGAAGGAAATTCGGCGAGTATCATAATCAACATGTTTTTTTCTTCTAAAAAGCTTAAACACTACTTTCAAAACGACGTAAAAGGTCATTTTTCTATATATATAATATAAGTTAAATCTAGGGTCTTGTATAGTCTAAGGTGTCCCCTAGGGACGCTTATGCATTCTCTTAGGATGTTAAAAAGTGAATAAAGTATTTGCCGTTACGTATAAGTATAATTTTGAAGGGTGGACTAGATGATCCACGGAGCCGAGTGATACAGCCTTAAAATATAACTGATTTTCCAATTAATAAACTTATGAATTTTCATAAAAGAGGGTAGATAGTGATTCGCCTGAGCGTCGGCAGTTATCCTCTGCTCGACGTGGCATCACGACACGCGTTTTCTCGTACTCTGATAAACATTAAATTCGGAGAAAATGCGGGTTGTGACAGTTGGTATCAGAGGGAGGTTGTTTGACAAATTGTCGGGCAACCTTTCCTTATAAGTATTAGATGTTTAGAGTCATATCATACATACACCGACATGTCATCAGCATGTCTTGGCTGAAGCACGAACACTACACTCATAGAATAACATGAAGTATACGGGGCATATTATGTATAAATGGATGCATAATATGTGTTCGTATATGGATCCACCATAGGAAGCAACATGTGATGGTTATGTATTTATGGGGTGCATAATCTCACCACATGAATACGGCTAGCGCGTTTTCTTTTTCGTTGCATGAGAATGTTATGTATTATGGGATGCATAAAATTCTCATGCGTACGCCGCTCATAACATGCATTAGGGCCTTTTTAGAATGCATATCACAAACATGCATAGCATAACATTGCATAAGCACAATGTGCCAAGTTAAAGACTTGCATGATGACATGTGTACACACATAATTTTTGAGTAAAAAAGAATATAAATTCATGCATTCCCGATCTAGGCACAAGAGTTAGTGTGATGATGGTAAACCATCTTAGGTTAAGCATGACATTATTTTCTTTTATAAAAAAATAAAACCCCAGAGCAAGTTGGCAGTGAAAGCAAGTACTTATGTAGGTTTGTCTGTACCTGTTTGTTTTGTTCTAGTAGTTGAACTAGGTTCTGATGATTGCTTGTTTATTCTTTTTAGCATGGCGCCTAAGCGTAGAGTGACGAGGTCGACTCCCCAATCTGAGAGCAAGTCTTCTGATGCTCAAAGCGGTGCAGTTGTGGAGAGTTTGGGGCAGAGCAATGAGGCTCTATCAAGGCAGATGGTGGACGTTCAGTCTCAGATCCAGTCCTTGATATCTGTGGTGGCAGGACTAGCCCCGAGAGCACAGGATCCTGCTGCGGGTTTAGCTGTTCTAGCACCTCCTGCACCCCAAGCCCCTTTGGTGCCTCCAGTGGTGGTGCCCCCGGAGATGGCTTTCATCACTCAGTTCCAGCGACTGTGACCCCCTGCCTACGATGGCAAGGCGGACTTTATGATATTGGATGACTTGTTGATCTCCATAAAGGAGATGTTTCATTATTCTGGAGTATCTGAGGATCAGAAGGTGATGCTGGCCGCCTATCAGCTGAAGGGGTTAGCGAAGAGCTGGTGGATGAGGGAGAAGGAGGGAATGGTAGGAGGATGCACTTGGGCTTCCTTCAAGGAGATTTTGATGCGGAAGTTTCTACCTTCAGTGGAGCGAGATAGGCTGATGAACGACTTCCTACATCTGAAGCAGAGGCAACTCACGGTCAGCGAGTATGAGATTGAGTTTTGCAAACTCAGTCGCTTTGCCCCTAGTTTGGTGAGCTCAGAGGAGGATAGAGCAAATCATTTCCTCGGTGGCCTGAGGAGCGATGTTCAGCAGCTAGCGGTGGCTCACGGAGCGGTGAGTTATGTTGGGGCAGTTGAGGCCGCTTTGAAGGTAGAGGCCATCGAAAACGCGAAGCAAAGAGGACAGCAGACGAGGAATGAGAAGAGAAAAGCTGTTGAAGCAAAGAGCCCCCAAGTGCCCGGTGCTCCTTCGAGGGAGAGGAGCAAAGAGGTCTGTAGCTTTTGTGGCCGGCCATGCCATCCAGCTGAGCGATATTTCAAGAGGGCGGCAACGCAGAAGGAGCATGTGCATGCTATTCAGGGTGCTCCCAGACAGAATGTGGTGTGTACTCTGTGCAAGAAAGAGGGGCATGATGTTGCCCGTTGCTGGTTGAAGGACAAGGTCTGCTATCAGTGCGGACAGAAGGGTCATACCAAGGCCAGATGCCTGCAGCTCCAGCCTGTGCTCCGACCAGTTCCCCTTCAGTCTTTGCCACCGCCTCAGTCCGTGGATAAGGGCAAAGGGAAGCTGAATGTGATATCATCAGCAGAGGCTCAAACTTCGATGCAAGTCATTTCAGGTAAACCTTCTCGCTAGTCTTTTTACTTCTATTGCAGTTTAGTTTGGCTATTGTTTTCTTAAATGATTGTGTAATTTTCTCTTTTTATATATATATGGAGTTTTAAGGTAAAGAACCGCTGGGCGCGCGTTCTCTTTGACTCAGGTGCTACCCACTCATTTGTGGCTAGGGCCTTTGTAGAGCGGTGCCAGCTGGTTCTTGATCTTGTCAGTGATGTCTTTTGCGTCAAATTCCCCTCGGGTGATTCCGTGATATTGGACCAGGGCATTCTGGATTGTCCTATTATGTTGGGGGATTTCCCGGCCAAGGCAGGTCTGAAGGTTATAGACTTGGAAGATTTCGACGTCATCCTGGGTATAGATTTGTTGTCCAGATACGATGCGGTGATCCAGTGCAGGGGTAAGCGCTTGGATTTCAGGAAGGATAGCGGTCAGCCTGGGAGTATTTACGGTGATTCGCGTCAGGACTCTCCGGCGATTTCTGCGGTATTTGTTCAGAGGTTATTTCGTTCTGATTGTTTTGCTTGCTTAGTCTCGGTGCTGGGGACTGTTAGCAGTATGCCGTTGTTGGATGAGATTCCTATTGCGCGGGAGTTTTCTGATATGTTTCCTAGCGATCTTCCCGGTCTTCCTCCAGTCAGAGATGTTGAGTTCTTGATTGATTTGGAGCCCGGTACGCGACTCATCGCTAAGGCGCCATATCGAATGGCCCCGCGAGAGCTGGAGGAGCTGCGTACCCAGCTGGATGAGTTATTGGAGAAGGGTTTCATAAGGCAGAGCTCGTTGCCCTAGGGTGCTCCTGTTCTCTTTGTGAAGAAGAAGGATGGTTCGATGCACCTTTACATCGACTATAGGGAGTTGAACAAAGTCACCATCAAGAACAGGTATCCACTGCCCAGAATCGACGATTTATTCGATCAGTTGTGTGGTAGCTCGGTGTTCTCCAAGATTGACCTTCGATCAGGCTACCATCAGCTCAGGATCCGGGAGTCGGACATTCCACGGACGGCTTTCCGATCGAGGCATGGACATTTCGAATTCTTAGTTATGTCCTTTGGGTTGACCAATGCGCCATCAACATTCATGGACATGATGAACCGGGTGTTCAAAGATTTTCTGGACAAGTTTGTAGTCATATTCATAGACGACGTTCTGATTTATTCTCGGAATGCTGCGGAGCATGATCAGCACTTGCGGTTGGTGTTATCTGCCTTGAGAGATCATCAGTTGTACGCCAAGCTGAGTAAATGTGAATTCTGGTTGCCTCAGGTTTCTTTCCTAGGTCATGTGGTGAACAAGGATGGCATTTCATTGGACCCGGAGAAGATTTCTGCAGTGATGGATTGACATAGGCCGAGCACACCCAAGGAGATTATGAGCTTCTTGGGGTTGGTCGGCTATTATAGAAGGTTTGTTGAGGGCTTTTCTACCTTGGCAGCGCCCTTGACTAAGCTGACGCAGAAGCATGCAACGTTCATTTGGAGCGAGAAATGCGAGGAGGCTTTTCTGGAGCTAAAAAGCAGGTTGTGTTCTGCCCCTGTGTTGACGTTACCTATGGAGGGCCAGGACTATGATGTATATGTGGATGCCTCGCATGTTGGGCTCGGAGACGTGTTGATGCAAGAGGTGAAGGTGGTTGCGTATGGGTCGCGGTAGTTGAAGACTCATGAGCGGAATTACCCTACGCATGACCTCGAGTTTGCTACAGTGATTTTTGCGTTGAAGCTGTGGAGGCATCTACTCTATGAGGCTCAGTGCAAGATTTTCACAGATCATAAGAGCCTGAAGTGCGTGTTCACACAGAAGGAGCTGAATCTGCGCCAGCGGTAGTGGCTAGAGTTTGTGGCCGATTACGACGTGGAGATCCAGTACCATCCGGGCAAGGCCAATGTGGTGGCCGACGCCCTGAGCCGCAAGACGGGGAAGATCTTCAACCTCACTGCAGACCGTTTGGTGGAAGAGTTCTTGTTGATGGACATCTCCGTGGGATGCTGTGATTTACAAAGCAGTTTGGCAGTGACAGAGCCGTCTTGGATTTCACTCACCAGGTTGCACCAAAAGGATGATCCGGATTTGTTGCACCTGTACCTCATGATTGAGAGAGGGGAGTTGCCGGATTTCTCTATCGATGATTCAGGTACTTTAAAGTACCGCGGTAGGTTGTGCATCCCCGTGGTTGGTGACATCAGGGTTATGATACGCAAAGAGGCTCATGGATCCAGTGTTGCCTACCACCCAAGATCTACAAAGATGTATCATGATTTGAAGCAGATCGTCTGGTAGTATAGTATGAAGGGGGATATAGCTCGGTATGTTTCAGAATGTTACACTTGCAAGCGGGTGAAGGCAGACCATGGGAGGCCTGGTGGCAAGTTGACTCCTTTGGAGATCCCGACTTGGAAGTGGGAAAGTATCTCGATGGACTTCATTACGGGCTTACCAAGATCTCTAAGGAGATTTGATTTGGTTTGGGTGATCGTGGACCGATTGACGAAGTGTGCGCACTTCGTACCTTATAAGATCGATTATCCGATGAGTAAGATAGCAGAGCTGTATTTGAGCGAAGTCATCCGATTGCATGAGGTTCCAGTTAGCATCATATCTGACTGAGATTCCAGGTTTACTTCCCGTTTCTGGAAGAGCTTGCAGGAGGGTTTGGGCACGGACTTGAGATATTCTACCGCATACCACCCGCAGACCAACGGGCAGACGAAGCGCGTTAACCAAATTGTGGAAGATATGATCCGCTGTTATATTCTAGACCACGGGGGAGCGTGGGATGAGCGCTTGAGGCTGATGGAGTTCGCATACAATAACAGTTATCAGGAGAGCCTACAGATGGCTCCTTTTGAAGCCTTATATGGGAGGCGCTGCAGAACACTGTTGTTTTGGGCTGAGGCTGGTGAGAGGCCTTTGTTGGGTCCTGATGCGCTCGAGGAAATGAAGGTTGCCGTGAAGCTTATTCGGGAGAAGCTTCGGGTGGCTCAGGAGAGGTATGATAAGAACGCCAACCGGCATCAGCCCGATTTGGAATTTTCGGTGGAAGATATGGTATTCTTGAAGGTGTCCCTGATGGTTGGAGTGAAGAGGTTCGACAAGAACCATAAGCTGGATCTGAGATATGTGGGCTCATTCAGGATTGTGGAGCGTATTGGTGTAGCAACGTACAGGTTGGATTTGCCAGCGACCTTTCCAAGTGTGCACAATGTGTTCCATATGAGTCAGCTGCGGAAGTGCGTGCGGAGTAGTAGGCAAGTGTTGAATGTGGTGCCTCAATTTGAGCCAAATCTAACTTTTGTGGAAAGGCCGGTCCGCATTCTGGATGCGCAGGATCGAGTGTTGCGGTGGAAGACCATACCCATGGTTAAAGTCTTGTGGAGGAACCAGGAGGTGGAAAGCGCAACTTGGGAGTTAGAGTCGGCGATGAGGGAGGCTCACCCTCATCTCTTCCCTTGACTGTGCCTGGTATGTTCAACCTTCTCCTTTATAACTTTTGTTATGCTATTTCTGTTTCTTCCTTGTTAGAAGCTTGTGCGTAAAGTTTCGGGGCGAAACTTTTTTTAGGGGGAGTGTCTGTAACGCCCCCTGTTTTTCTGTATTTATTTAATATTCCTTTGGCGTTACGTGGACACGTTTTCTGGCTCGTGCCGTGTTAGAGTACCTCGTTAGGTGTTCTTAGAGGTTATAGCCTGTTATATGGTTTCCCCAG
Organism: Platanthera zijinensis; assembly: GCA_039513925.1. Taxonomy (NCBI): domain Eukaryota; kingdom Viridiplantae; phylum Streptophyta; class Magnoliopsida; order Asparagales; family Orchidaceae; genus Platanthera; species Platanthera zijinensis. Next base: position 35,352,248 of record CM077087.1, on the reverse strand, counting down.
CTAGCCGGCGTCTGTTTTGGAGGCCCGACTGAGCCTCTTAGGGAATCCTTGTGCTTTGGCTTCGGGAGGTGTTTGCCCGAGTTTTGTTCATCGGATTTTGATTCCGACTTCGCCGTTGCGTTCGTAGCATCGGTATTCGCCTATGGCGCGAATTTCGTCTGAAACGGTGTGTGTTTGGCCCTCCGTAACAGTGTTTTCGTATAACATTATTATTATTGTATTATTTATATAATTATTATATATATATATATTATTATATATAAATTGAATGAAAGAAATTCGGTGGGTATCCGTGCCAATACCCACCGAACCCCCCCCCCCCCCCCCCCTCTTTTCTTTATAAATCTTATTATTTTATTACTATTTAATATATATTATATATATAGAATTAGAGTTATCTTCTTCCCCCCTAAAGCAAGAAGAACCGAACCAGCCCCCCCCCCCCATTTTCCATTTTCCTGTTCTTTTCGGCCGAGGCAGAGAGCGAGCGTGGCGGACGAGGCTTGTTCGTGAGCCTTCCGACAGCGATTTTGGGAGCTCCGGTGGTCGAAATCGTCGCCCGAGCATAGATCCGGAAAGCTCTCGCCGAGAGCTACGCGTGCGCAGTAAGATTTTTTTGTTTCGTGGATTTTTGACGCTAGGGTTTTCGACCTAACCCCCGTTCTCCTCCGTAAGATTTCAGGAAACGTTTCTACGGCCTTTCTACGGCCGATCTCAGAAGCGTCGTGAGCGGGCAGCGTTTCTCCGGAGATTTGAGGCAAGTGGAATTCTCCTCCTGCATGTCCATTTTTGTTGTCTTTGCTTACTCTTTTCCTCCTCCCTTAGAGCATAAGAGTAGTTTAGATGAATCTAGAAGAACCCCTAGGCTAGGGCCAGTATTCGGCCAGATTAGGAAAGATAGGAAAACTTCTAGATTTAGTTAATTCGGCGGGTATCGGGTAAGAATTCGGCGAATGTCGCTGGAATTTCGCTAAGTTAATTTTGGCGCGTATCTATTGGAGTTCCGGCGAGTATCGTTAAGCTTAGGGTAAGTTCGATTCGGCGAGTATCATTACGGATACCCGCCGAATGAAGGAAATTCGGCGAGTATCAGTAGTAATACCCGCCAAATATTAGGGAATTCGACGGGTATCCTGGTCACACCCGCCGAATTCTGCTGGACTTGGTCGTTTCGTCGATTCTGGTCCAGTTCATCGAGTTGGGACCTTAGGGAATGTTAGTGAGTTTGGGTAGGTTTTAGGTGGTGTTGTCGGCTTTTTTTTGAACACCGAATCATGGATCATTGGCGCGTGGTTGCTGGGTTTCTGAAGGAGTACAGTATTAGGGGAGTTAGAGCCGTGGCCACCACCATTCCCTCCTTTGGACATTTTGGGTTCCTATAAGAGGTTGGACTCTAAGTGTGTGGACCCTGCGGCGACCCCTATAGTGCTCTTGAGACACCTGGATCTGGTTGTTCGGTGGTGACTCTTTTGTCCCCGACGCTGATCTGGGATTTTTACCAGTGCCAACGATTCATAAGTTTAGGACTGTTAGTCCCCTTCTTTCGTTTGTTTGGGAATATTTTGGCCTCTCTTTTGACTCTACAGGATTGAGCGGAGCTTGGTAAACTTAAGCACCCAGTGCATTTTCTCTCACTCTATTATTGACTAATGCTTACATTCTGTCTCTTTTTGGAATCTTTTAGCTGGTTGTACATATCGAGTAGCGAGTCACTGTTTTGTTTTGTCTATATAGGGCTCTTAGGTGGGTTGCTCTATATGAAATAGGGTTGTGTTGACTTCTCGGTGGTTCCTGAAACCACCAGTAAGGGTTTTCCCGAGTCACTTAGTGTTGGAGTAGGATGTGATGTAGGGGAGAGTTGGACCGATGCCGCCACCCCTGTTTTCTTCTTGTCTTATTAAGGCAATATGTGTTGTTTGGTTGAGTGGGACCTGTGCAGCCGCTACAGTCCTCGAAGATATTTAGGCCTGGTAGACTTGGTTTGACATGTGGTCACCAGTCTAGGCCCTTGTTTCTAAGTTTGTCCACCTCCAGTATTAGGTGACTCTTTCCGCTCTAGCTTTGTGTTAGGATTTTATTATTGTACTAAACTTTTTGCAGAGATCCTTGAAGCTCGGCTTCATTCGTGCTCTTGGTGCACTCCCTTTCTACCCACCTTGATTGAGTATCAGTTTTACCTGTTTCACTTACTTTCTTCTTCTTCTGTACCTGTTTTACTTCACTTTCACTTACTTCTGACCTGTTTTTTTTATTCCTATATAAATCCATTGTACCATTGCTTTTCCTTTTAATAGTTGCTTTGCTGAGGTGTTCGTTTTTTCTGAATACCTCAGGTACAGGTATTTAGCTGACTGTGCGGCTAGTTCGCTCCTGGAGATTTTCTAGCATTTCAGCTACTGCAGTGGTCTTCTGTTTCCTCTTGTTTGGGAGGTAGATTTCTTTAGACATGTAGTATAGACATACCTACTCACCAGTGGGTTCGTGTCAGTTGTTGATGCCCACTGGTGGTTTCTATTTTAGATACTTTGCACTTGCTTATACTGTTAGTTTTACGGCTTTTGGATATATTAAACTTGCTCCTAGGATGATTTATGTTAGGTTGCTAGTTATTTTAAAACCTATAAAAAACAATTATTTTATGTAAATAATAATCAGCATGTTTTTTTTCTAAAAAGCTTAAACACTACTTTCAAAACGACATAAAAGGTCATTTTTCTATATATATAATATAAGTTAAATCTAGGGTCTTGCATAGTCTAAGGTGTCCCCTAGGGACGCTTATGCATTCTCTTAGGATGTTAAAAAATGAATAAAGTATTTGTCGCTACGTATAAGTATAATTTTGAAGGGTGTACTAGATGATCCACGGAGCTGAGGGATACGGCCTTAAAATATAACCGATTTTCCAATTAATAAACTTATGAATTTTCATAAAAGAGGGTAGATAGTGATTTGCCTGAGCGTCGACAGTTATCCCCTGCTCAACGTGGCATCACGACACGCGTTTTCTCGTACTCTAATAAACATTAAATTCAGAGAAAATGTGGGTTGTGACACGCGGTGGGCGAGTAGGGCATGGCAGGTCTGAGCTCGCCAAAGTGCCGAGCTGAGGCAGCGAGTGCCAGCTCCATCGAGCACTCCCCGCCCTTGCCGAGTAGAGGAAGTGGGGGTTATTCGCCCTGTGTTGTGTGGGGTGTTTTTTTTTACCATTTTTCCCCTACGGGCCTGCCCATAACCAGTTAGAACAGTAGAGTCTCGCTATTGGCAGACCCAGGTTGCCTACACATAGCTGTTCCAAACAGCGGAGGTTGGCTATTTGTAGGTCATTTTCAGAATCCTATAAATAGGACCCAAGGGGTACCTCAGAAAGGCATGCTTACTTGTGCCCAGTCTTCTAGCGCTTTTTGAGGTACCTTAGCTTCAGCACTTGGCTAAGGAGGGGAAGCGCTATAAGATCTTCTGGGTGTGTGGTGGGACCTTCGTGTTGGAGCCTTGGGTCTGTCCTTAGTCCTTCTTCCTTGGTTTTTCGGGCTCGCGGAAGAGAAGTATGTGTGCGAATACCCCTTCCCCAAGGGTGAACTCCTCGTGACCGAATTCTCGGTTTCAATAGTGCTAAGGCTCCCCATCAAGGCACGGGCGGTGGCAAACTTCTTGGCTGACTACGTCATTGAGCTGGAGGGGTAGGAAGCACTGCTAAGGGAAGCGTGGAAGATGTTCGTTGACGGAGCCTCGGGGAAATATTCCCTTGGGGGAGGGGTAGTGTTGTTAAGCCCTCAAGGGGTCGCCATTGAGCAAGCAGTGGCGCTGCACTTCCCGGTTACAAACAATCAAGCAGAGTATGAGGCTGTCATAGCCGGGTTGTGGTTGGCTAAGGAGCTCGAGGTTCACGATGTGGAGGTGTTCACAGATTTATCGGTAGTGGCGTCGCAGATTAGGGGTGAATATGATGCTCGGGAGTCCACCCTCCATAAGTACTTGTCTAAGGCTAGGATGATCATTAGTGGTTTCCAAGCGTTCTCAATTCAACACATCCCTAGGGAAGAGAATAAAACAGCAGACCGATTGGCCAAGTTTGGACCCGGGGGGACCTTGACCGAGCTATTTCATCCATCAATCGAGGAGGGAGAGTTGATGGAAGTTGGTCGACGACCCTCGTGGGTGGATCCATTCGTGACCTTCTTCACCACAGGCAACCTCCCCGAAGGGGTTAAGGAAGAAAGGGCTTTTGGCATAAAAGGGCTCACTATCTTATGCATGAAGGGGGATTACATCAGAAAATGTTATCAGGCCTGTTGGCGCGATGTGTGGCGGGTGAAGAGATTCTAAGAATTCTGGAAGAAGTGCACTCAGGATAATGTGGCAGCCATCCAGGGGGTAGAACGTTGGAAGCAAGGGTGTTCAGGCAAGGATACTTCTGGCCATCCTAAGGAAGGATGCAACAGAGTTTGCAAGGAGATGCCAAAAGTGTCAGCTTCACGCCCCCTCCAACTCCAACCCGCTAAATGGCTTCGAAGCATCGTGGCGTCATGTCCTTTCGTTATTTGGGGGGATGGACCTAGTCAGGCCATTTCCTCCGGCGAGCGGGCAGAGAAGGTTCCTCTTGGTTATGATCGACTACTTCTCAAAGTGACTGGAGATCAAGGCATTGGCCAAGGTAACCTCCCACGTCATCAGGAACTTCGTTTGAGGAGAGATCATCTGTAGGCACGGGTTGCCTCAGGTCATTGTCACGGACAATGAGCCGTAGTTAGCAAGCGAGGAGTTCATTAGCTTCTGCACTCAATTGGGTATCGACCTCAGGTTTGCCTCCGTCCAACACCCCAGAAGCAACGGCCAGGTGGAGGCAGCGCATAAAATCATCGTGAACCTGCTCAAGAAGAAGGTGGAGAACTTGACGGGGAGTTGGGTGGAGCAACTCCCCTCGGTGTTATGGGCCATGCGAACAACCCAAAATACGGCCACGGGCGAGACCCCCTTAAAACTCTCATATGGGTGTGATGCGGTTCTACCCGTGGAATTCGAGGTTCAATCCCCACGGGTGGCAGCCGTAGGCAAAGGAGGCGAGGCATGGAGGGAAGGAAATGATGAGGAGCTACGACTCTCATTGGACATGCTAGAGAAACTTCGCGACATGGCTTCCGTAAGGCAAGAGGAGGTCAAGCAACGGATGACAAAGTACTTTGACAAGCACGTGTAGATCAAGCAATTTGCTGAAGGAGATCTAGTCCTAAAGAAAGTTGATGCGACCGGAAGATCGGCCCCCGTGGGTAAACTCAACCTCAATTGGGAGGGGCCTTATATTGTGGAAAAAGTCTTAGGATCAGGGGGATACCACCTCCAGAATGTGGAAGGGGTATCCGTGAGTCACGCATGGAGTGGTGATGACCTGAAACATTTTTATCCTTAGCAAGATTGTATGTTTTATTTTGATAAGTTATTCTAAAGATTGTTCCTTCACAGTTTATGAAGTGTTTGTGGTTTCGGACATCATCGAGTAGACCCGCCGCCCAGGCTCCCATCAAGCTGGCGGGGTCGTAGGCTCGCTCGGTGGCCGAAGAAAAGATCGTGGAAATTTGGAAGACCCCGAGAGGATCCCGCTGCTCAGGCTCTCATTAGCTTGTAGGGCTGGAAGACGCACTCAGCCCTGGGTAGACCCGCTGTCTAGGCTCTCACTAGCTGCCAGGTCCGTAGGCTCGCCTAGGGGGTAAGGGAAGACCCCGAGAGGATCCCGCTGCTCAGGCTCTCATTAGTAGGCAAGGCTGGAAGGCACACTCGGTCCCGGGTAGACCCGCTATTCAGGCTCTCACTAGCTGGCAGGTCTGTAGGCTCATCTAGGGGGTAAGGGAAGACCCCGAGAGGATCCCGCTGCTCAGGTTCTAATTAGCTGGTAGGGCTGGAAGGCGCACTTGGCCCCGGTTAGACCCGCTGTCCAGGCTCTCACTAGCTGGCAGGTTCGTAGGCTCACCTAGGGGGTAAGGGAAGACCCCGAGAGGATCCCGCTACTCAGGCTCTCATTAGCTGTCAGGGCTGGAAGGCGCACTCGGCCCCTGGTAGACCCGCTGTCCAGGCTCTCATTTGCTGGCAGGTTCGTAGGCTCGCTTGGGGGGAAAGGAAAAGGAGATGGAAATTCGTAAGACCCTAAGAGGATCCCGCTGCTCAGGCTCTCATTAGCTGGCAGGGCTGGAAGGCGCACTCGGCCCTGGGTAGACCCGCTGTCCACGCTCTCACTAGTTGACAGGTCCGTAGGCTTGCCTGGGGGGGGGGGGGGGTAAGGGAAGACCCCGAGAGGACCCCGCAGCTCAGGCTCTCATTAGCTGGCAGGGTTGGAAGGCGTACTCGGCCCCAGGTAGGGCTGTTAACAAATAGTATAGTTCGTGAATAATTCGAGATTCGATTCGTGAAGATTCGATAAATATTCGTAATTTTCGAATTCGAATCCGGATTCGAATTCAAATTCGAATTCGAATAATTTTCGAATCTGAATCCGAATAAATTTATCCCTATTCGAAGTATTCGCGAATAGTAAAATTACTTAAATAAAATTATATATATTTAATAAAATTATATATTTAATTATTCATAATAGAAAAATTCGAATTCGAATTCGAATCTTAATTCGAACCCGAATTCGAATCCAACATTTCATATCGAATTCGAATCCGAATCCAAATCCGAATATTCGAACGAATCCGAATCCGAATCTCTGCATTATATGTGAAATTTGGATTCGATTGAAGAGATATTCGATTCGATTCGGTTCGTGAACAGCCCTAGCCCCAGGTAGACCCGCTGTCCAGGCTCTCACTAGCTGTCAGGTCTGTAGGCTCGCTTGAGGGGAAGGAAAAGGAGATGGAAATTTGGAAGACCCCGAGAAGAATCTGCTGCTCAGGCTCACATTAGCTGGCAGGGCTGGAAGGCGCACTCGGCCCTGGGTAGACTCCCTGTCCAGGCTCTCACTAGCTGACAGGTCTGTAGGCTCACCTGGGGGGCAAGGGAAGACCCCGAGAGGATCCCGCTGCCCAGGCTCTCATTATCTGGCAGGGGTGGAAGGCGCACTCGGCCCTGGGTATACCCGCTGTCCAGGCACTCACTAGTTGGCAGGTCTGTAGGCTCACTTGGGGGGGGGGGGGGTAAGGGAAGACCCCGAGAGGATCCCACTGCTCAGGCTCTCATTAGCTTGCAGGGTTGGAAGGCACACTCAACCCTTGGACGACCAGCTGTCTAAGCTCTCGCTAGCTGACAGGTCTGTAGGCTCACCTGAGGGGTAAGGGAAGAACCCGAGAGGATCCCGCTGCTCATGCTCTCATTAGCTGGCAGGGCTGGAAGGCGCACTTGGCCCCGGGTAGACCATCCAGGTTCTCACTAGCTGGCAGGTCCGTAGGCTCGCTTGGGGGAAAGGGAAATGAGATGGAAATTTGTAAGACCCCGAGAGGATCCCACTATTTATGCTCATTAGCTAGCAGGGCTGGAAGGCGCACTCGGCCCCGGATAGACCCGCTGTCTAGGCTCTCACTAGCGGCAGGTTCGTAGGCTCGCCTGGGGGGTAAGGGAAGACCCCGAGAGAATCCCGCTGCTCAGGCTCTCATTAGCTGGTAGGGCTGGAAGGCGCACTCGATCTCGGGTAGACCCGCTGTCCAGGCTCTCACTAGCTGACAGGTCCGTAGGCTCGCCTGGGGGGAAAGGAAAAGGAGATGGAAATTTATAAGACCCCGAGAGGATCCCGCTGCTCAGGCTCTTATTAGCTGGCAGGGCTGGAAGGCGCACTCGGCCCCGGGTAGACCCGCTGTCCAGGCTCTCACTAGCTGGCAGGTCCGTAGGCTCGCTTGGGGGGGGGGGGTAAGGGAAGATCCCGAGAGGATCCCGCTACTCAGGCTCTTATTAGCTGGCAGGGCTGGAAGGCGCACTCGGCCCCGGGTAAACCCGTTGTCCAGGCTCTCACTAGCTGTCTGGTCCGTAGGCTCGCCTGGGGGGAAAGGAAAAGGAGATGGAAATTTGTAAGACCCCAAGAGGATCCCGCTGCTCAGGCTCTCATTAGCTGGCAGGGCTAGAAGGCGCACTCGGCCCGGGGTAGACCCACTGTCCAGACTCTCACTTGCTGGCAGGTCTGTAGGCTCTCCTGGGGGGTAAGGGAAGACCCTGAGAGGATCCCGTTGCTCAGACTCTCATTAGCTGGCAGGGTTGGAAGACGCACTCGTCCCCGGGTAGACCTGCTATCCAGGCTCTCACTTGTTGGCAGGTCCGTAGGCTCGTCTGGGGGGAGGAAAGGGATAAAAGATTGTGGTATCTTACAAGACCCCGAGCAGACTCGCTGTCAGTCTTTCACTAGCTGACAGGACTGTGGGATATCTTGAGTGGGAAAAGGGAAAAGGGGATTTGTTGTTAAGTGATCCCAGGTCAACCCGATGACTAGGCTTGCACCAAGCAGACATGGTTGTTGGAATCACGATGGAGTCATGAAACTCTTGATGATAAGCTTCCAAACAGATAACACCAAGTCCTAATTAAAGATGGGATAACCCAGACCCCTCTTGGTAGGGCTCTCGGCATAACCCTCTCGGCAGGGGTCCCGGCAGGGCTCTCGGCATAACCCTCTCGGCACAGGTCCTAGCAGGGCTCTCTGCATAACTGTCTCGGCAGGGGTCCCGGCAGGGCTCTTGGCATAACCCTCTCGACTAGGCTCTCGCCATAGCCCTCCCGCCTAGAATCCCGACAAGCACCTCTTGGCAGGGTTCCCGGCACGGCCTATTTTGGCAAGACTCTCGGCCGGTCCCTTTCGACAGGTTCCACTTGGCCAACTCTTCGGGCAGGTGGCGGTAATCGCCTAAGATCCTAGGGTTCGTGCAAATAGTGATAAACATTCCAGCGAAAAGGCAAGTTTACAAAAAAAAGTTTATGAGTTTACAAAAATAAAGGTAAGATTACAATGAAGAAACAAAATGTGGAGGCTATTGGGTGGGCCCGCTGGAGATCTCGCTGGAGGTCCCGCTGGAGGTTCCGCTAGGGAGTAGCCGGAGGACTTGCCGGGCGAGCTGCCGCCAGATCCCTCGTCCAAGACAAGCTTCGTCGCATCATTGCTTGGAGAAATGTCCTCTCCCGCAGGTTTGGGGATGGGCTCAAACAACCAGATCAAGATCCCTCGCGTCGTGAGGGTCTTGCCTCCTTCATTCAAAAGCGCTGACTCCGCAATACCTCAATGACCATCTTGGCAGTGGCCTGCGCATTCTCCTGAACTATCACGCCGATCTCGTACGCGGAATAATGACGGCGCTCGACTCTCTCCTCCAGCGACGGCCGGGCCCAGGCCAGGGCCAAGGCCTCCTCCAAGCGCTTCACCTCAGCCTGTAGCAGATGATTCTCGCACTCGACGCCAACCACATTCACGCGAGACAATTCGGCTTGCGCGGAATCCTGTAAGGCGGTTCAGTTAAGTGAAAAATATATATATTAAGAGGACGAGAAATTTTGAAGGGTCCCGCTTACCTCGGTAGCAGGGCGAGAGGAGAGAAGTTGTTGGGAGGCCGCCAAATCGGCCTTCGGGGCGACCACTTCAGTCGCAACGACATCCCTTGACTTGAGCATATCGGCGAGGTTGCGCTCGATGGTGAGGGTGCGACACCCAGCCATGTGCGAGAGCTGTACCGCGCGAAGTTGAGCCTGGGCGGCGTCATAGACGAGGGCCCAGGTAGTCGTCCAATCGAGTGTGTCGGCATCCTCCGACCATAGAGCCCGTAACCCAGCGCGAAGGCATCACCGGTGCTTGGGTTCTGCTCCCTCCAGAGGGGAGAAGTGTGGAAACCGTGATGCAGTTGGTGGTATGGTCCCACTAGATCAAGGGCCGGCCTTCCGCATCCAGATACCTCTCGCTGAAGCCAAAATTCTGGTGCCCTTTTGGCACCGGCTTGAGTGAAGTCTCAGCAGGGGTCTCCGCGGCAGGTCGGGCGGCACCCGTCTCGCCTGCAACTGATGGGATTTCGGCAGAAGCTGGCGCAATGGATTTGCCCTTGTACGCTGCTGAAGGTTTTGATTTTTTGGGTGGGGCGGCAAGGAGGGAGCTCTCCTTCCGCTTCTGGACACTTGGTGCAAAAGAGGATCTCGGTTCCTCCCGACAAGCGGCGATGGCAGACTTGGCAAGAGCCAAGGGGTCGGAGAGTGCCCTGGTCTCATCAAAAGATTGGTGGAGAGGGATTTCTCGTTCACCTGCGAGACCCATAGTTAATTAGCCCTATGCCTCGAAATGAAAGGTTGCAAGTTTAGTCTGAAGTATTACCTTCGCCGGGGGGTACCGGTAGGAGGGAATCCGCGTCTCGCCGGAGGAAGGGGACGTCGAAAGCCTTCAACCCAAAGAACTCGGCGAGGGTGCCCTCTCGCTCCCCGAGAGTGGGAGGCTTATAGGTCGCGTCGTCGTATTGAATGGGCGCGAGAGGGATGTTGTTGAAGGGCCCTTAGGCGAAGACGAACCTCTTTGCGAAGTGATGATGTTTGTTGGCGAGACCCGCCGTCTTCACCGACTGTCCAGAAAGGAAGACTGGCCCTTTCTTAGCCCAGAAGTTGGACAGCTTCCGGAAAATTTATAGGTTGAACTCGATCTTTTCCACCCGCATATAACAGGCGAAAGCCACCAGGTGGGCGATGGAGTTAGGATTGAGCTGGGCCGGCACTACCCCATAATAGAGCAAGGCCTAGCGCACCTCTGGCCAGAGGGGGAGGCGAAAGCCCACCTTGAAGTGCTCCAAGGGAATGGCGAGCTCCCCCTCCGACGCGAGGTTAACCCTGCCGTCGTTTCCAGGCTTCCGCGCGACGAACCCTGACGGGATGAAGTTTTCGGTGACCGTAAGGAACTCGGCCAGCGTGAGCCGGCAAGAGGGGAAGGTGTGGTCAAGGAAAGTCTGCGCACACTTAGAGCGGCCTTCGCCCTCGCTAGGCATTTAGAAGAGAAGGCGAGAGGGGATAAAAGATTGGAGAGGCGAGAGCCTTTGCGCTGTAGAGATCGGCGAGAGCAGTCGGGAGGAAGACGAGGGCTTGGAATCAAAGAAGTAAATGCAGAGAAATAAATGTGGTATGTGGATCGGCCTATTTATAGAAGATGCGGTAATTATGAGGTTTTTCTAAAATACGGCGAGGGGACGGTCAACAAGTCAGCAAATCCCGATGTTATGACTCCTCGATCTCCACCCTGCCTCGTCGGCTCTCCATGGACCTGCGGGAAGCCGAAACCTCTAGGTAGGGATAGAGAGGAGGTAAGCGTTCACAGCGTGCGAGAAGTATTAAACGGGGCGCAAGAGTCAAGCATTCGCAAGGCATTAGATGAGAAAGCATAAAACGTAGACAGAAAAAGCACAAACATAGAGGGGCTCCCGCCAGGTGAGGGTCACAAAATAAGCAATGATAGTAAATTAATAATTGTTTTTACTCTCGTGAGGCGCAGAGGGTACAAGGAGGGAAGGGTAGGCTAAGGGGGTGGGTAAAGAAGAGGCTAGCCCTACTAGGCTCAGTACGGCTCCCACCGCCAATGACCCCATCCACGCCTGCCAGACCTCGGAGGCACTCGCGGATCGAAGAAGGCCGACAAGGCATAAAACCCCTGGTTGGCCAGGCGGAGCTGATCTCGAACCCGCGCAACGTATCTTCCAGGGGAGGTCTAGGCGGAAAACATGTCCTGGGATCCCTCCCCGCAAATGAGGTAGGCGCAGTCCCGCTCGACGATCGCCAACCGCCGCTCCATCATCTCGTGGTTTCTCTTCACCGCCGCTGAGTTGGATCATTGCCTCCGTGCAAGCTTTGACAGGACCGACGCAATCCTCTGTCGTCGCGCCTTACCACTCCCGGAGGCCTCAAGAAAGTTCTCCATCTCGCCAGAAGAGGGAAGGGGCGAGTCTTCCCCATATTCTTCTTCCTCTTCTTCATCTTCATCTTATTCTTCTTCAACCTCCGCCCCTTGCGCTTTTGGACCTGGAGGGTAGTTGGTCAGATCAGAGGAGCGAAAGAGAAAATGGTAGGTTCCTACATACCTGAGGTGTGGCGGGGGCTTTCCGCCGACGGTTGGCGAGAAGGGCCGGGCCGTCCCTCAAGACTCTTTCCAAATAGCGGGTGAAGCAGTTTGCCCCGCCCGGGGAGGAACGTCCTGCGCTCTAAGATCTCGGCCTCTGTCAGTAAGGGGACAGAGGCACCCTTTGCTGTCGGGGGCTGGGACTCCAGCGCGGGAGCTATTGATTCAGCGACGACCCCTCCGGTCGCGGGAGCGGGATCAGCCGCTTGGTTGACGGGATCCTCAGGGGCGGAAGGCCTAGGACTCGGGTCAATGAGGCTCAAGTTCCCAAGGTCCGGTGCTGCGAGAATCACGGTCAGCGGAAGGTAAAAGCAGATCAGTTAAAGAGAAAGCCACACCAGCAAAAGGATGAAGTATCAAGAGTGCATAGGAGATCAGCCAGGGTAGTCGGAAGGGCAGCCCCCAAGGTGGACGGAGGATCCTTGTGGAGAGGGCGGGTCATCTCGGTATCCGCTGTAAGAGAGTTGGCGACATATTTTGGCACCGTCCCCTGCGAGAAGAGTGATACATCAGTGCGCAGCCTCGTTCCAACTCTCCAATAGTCCGTGCCAAGGGGCGAGGCGAGGAAAATACCTCTGGTAGGGAAGAGGGGTTCTCGTCGTGGTTAGGGGTCGGGGTAGGCGAGGCTCGGTTCTCCGTAGAGTGATCCCGCCTAACCGAATTGGCTTTCTTCTTCTTCTTTGGGCGGGAGCTCTCGCTGGATGGCCTCTCTCCAGCTGGCTTCTCGCCAGCTGCTTTCTCGCCAGCTGTCCTCTTGCCCACCAGTCATGGGGCGACTTTGGCACAGTTGGCGTGGGCTCGCGCCTAGGCCGCGGCAAGGCGGGCCTGAAGTTCTTCCGAGAGCGGTTTTTCGACGCATTTGGTACGCATTTTCACGACCTTGCAGTGGCCCAAGTAGAGAGTAATGACGATAGGGATGGCCTGAAAGGCAAACTTAGCGGTGTATATATAGAACCATGGTGGGGACAAAAAAAGATTCCCTGCCAGGTCGGTAAGTGACCAACGAATATTTGGGGTTGGACGTGTCTTTTTGAGCGCGTGGCTAGCTCACAAAGAGCGGGGATTGTGTATAACCCCATATTCGCTGGATGGGACCTGAATGCCCATTGGGCCGGGATTGAGTTAGCCTTAGGCTGGTACTATGCAAATTGGGTCAGGCAAGAATAATGGGCGGAAGGGGTTCTCGCCCAAGGCATGCGCAAAGGGTCGCGCTTGGAGAAGCCGGAATCCCATGGAGATGGCATTGAGTGATGCTTCTCCACCCAAACGCCTCAAGCCTTGGCGTTGAGTGAGGTCTTTCCACTCGACGCTCTCAACGCCTCAGGCCTTGGCGTTGAGTGAGGTCTTTCCACTCGACGCTCTCGGCGCCTCAGGCCTTGGCTTTGAGTGAGGTCTTTCCACTCAACGCTCTCGGCGCCTTCCAGGCTTTAATCTTGAGTGAGGTCTTCCCACACAACGCTCTCGGCGCCCTTTGGTCTTTTCGCTCCCGGCGGTGGAAGGCGGGAAGGCTCTCGCTCGTGTAACTCGTTGAGCTGAGCCCCGCTTTCGTCGAGCTGAGCTCTGCGTTCGACAGACTGGGCTCAGAGTTAACCCATTGGCTCCCGCCCAAGGTATGCGGGAAGGCCCTCGCGCCTATCGAGCGGGAAGCCTGTCAGTTCAGTGAAAAGGCTTCCGCCAGGGGAGCCCCAAAAGTGAAATTACCTAGTTTCAATTGGGTGAAATTTCCTGGATGCCCTTAGGACTGCATTTAGCTCCTCGGAACAACGAAGTTTGGCTATTAGCAGACCAGCCCAGGGGCATTTTAGTAATTTTAGAACAACAAAAGTACGATTTTAGCAGACCATATTTTGAAGATCTATAAATAGACCCACAAAGTTCCTCAGAAGGCAGGCTTTTCATAATCTCTAAAATCGTCTAGTGCTTTCTGAGGTTCTCCTAGCCCAACGATTGGCTTTGGAGGGGAAGTACTCAGAGAGCTTCCGGGTTAGTGGAGAGACCTCTCAGCTGAGGCTTAGGGTCAGTTCCTAGCTCTTTGTTGCTAGTCAGGGGTCTGAGTTTGGGAGAAGTAGGTGCTGGATACACCCCAAGGTCCGAACTCTCGTTGAAGCAAGTTTTTGGCTTCAACAACTTGAATCGGTTTTGACGAACTTCATTTCTAAAATGATATTAGCTACTCCTAAATCTTTCATATCAAATTTGGAAGATAAATTATTTTTAGTAGCATTAATATTTTTAATTGAACTTTCAAATATTAAGATATCATCTACATAAAGGCATAATAAGACAATTTCATTTTTATCTTATTTTACAAAAATACATTTATCAAATTCATTATATTTAAATCCAAATGATAAGACTACATAATCAAAATTTTGATGGCATTTCTTAGGAGTTTGCTTTGACCCATAAAAAGATTTAATTAATTTTCAAACTTTGGTTTCTTGGTATTTGATCACAAAACCTTTGGGTTAAGATATGTAGACTTCTTCATCTAAGTCTTTATGCAAAAAAACGGTTTTGACATCCATTTGATGAATGATCATCTTATGGATAGAAACTAAGGCGACTAGAATACGAAGAGAATTGATCCTAGCTACGAGAGCATATGTATCTAAATAATCTATTCATTATTTTTGGGCATAGCCTTTAACAACTATGCGAGCCTTATACTTATATATGGAGTCATCTAGATTTAGTTTCTTAACAAAAATCCATTTACAACCTATGACTTTGACACTGAGAGGTAGATCAGTTAGAATCTATGTTTTATTTTTTAGAATAAAATTAATTTATAAATTTATGGCTTCTTTCCAAAAATGATAATCATATGAGGTCATAGCTTCCTCATATGAAATAGGTTCTTCTTCAACTAGATGAATAAAGTAGTCCTCTCCAAATGTTCTTTCGATTTTAATTATTTTGTTTCTTCTAAGTTCATCATTTTCTAATGGGTCTATAAAAGAAGAAGAATGTTAGTTTGAGCTAGTTGATGGTTGAGATAAGTTATTGAATTTATACATATAAAAAAAAATTATTGAATTTATATGAGAATTTATCTTCAAAATAAACTACATCTCTAGCTTCTATAATAATATTATTAGAGATTTCACTTTCATGAGAATTAATAATAAGAAATCTATTAGCACTACTATCAAATGCATATCCTATAAAATGGAGTTTATAATTTTAGGTCCTATTTTCTTTCTCTTAGGTTCGGAGATTGCTACCTCAGCACTACAATCAGAATTAAAATGCCCTAATCTAACATGTCAAAAATAAGAAGAAGAACTTGGAATTAAGGAATAAGAAATTTAGTCAACTTCTAAATCACAACATTTAGCTTAAGCAAGCCATCGCAAACAAATCATTTATTGATTAAAATTTTATTAAGAGTTATTATAACTTTGTTTTACTCTAATACAATCTTATAATCTTTCTTCACTAACAAAAATCCGCTCGCAATACTCTTCCTAACTCTCGACACATAAAGCACATCATGTAGGGCTAATGTCTTCCTGGATGTTAACTTAAGCTCCACTCACTTGCGTTCAAGAATTTGTACTGATGAATCATCTCCTATGATCACACTTCCTCCACTGATGTCTTGAAAGGTGGCAAAGCAAGAACGTTCAAAACAAGTATGAGCGTATGCTCCAGAATCAAGCCACCAATCTGATGAACAAGTGAAAAGAATGATAGGAGTGTAATCTAACCTAAAGATAGGCTGATCTAGTTCTTGGATCATGTTGTCATGAGGCTTGGATCCATGAGATTTAACGATCATGGGTTCAGTATTCTTGTAGAAGCAATTGGTTGATAGATGATTTGTCCGGCCACAGATGAAGCATCATTTCCATTTACCTGGGGGGTTTTGGTTTGAAAAATTAGGTTTAGGATGATTGGGTTTTTGATGGAGAGAAGCTGGATAGAAATGTTTCTTATGGATCTTGCCCTTAGCTTTGAAGTGGTGATGTGAAGAATGGTTTTCATGAGATTCGGTCAAGTTTACTTTCGGAGCATGGTATTTGAGCGTTTTAGAATTTTTACTCTCGTGTTCCTCCTATATACGGATAACATTTTGGATTTGAACATAAGTGAGATTGGATTGGTCATGCCTTAGTGTAGTGCTAAAGCCGGACCAAGAATTAGGAAGAGCATCAATGAGACATGCTACTAGATTATTTTCGGATAGGATTGAGCCATTTGCTCAGATCTTGGACAATATCTCATCAAGTTGATGAAGTTGAGGATTGATGGGCTTGGAAGCATCAATCTTGAATTTATGGAGATTGGAAACATTATAGCGTTCTATACTCAAATTATCAAGCTTATAACGTGCTTCAAGTGCATAACACAAATCCTTAGTCACACAATATTGAAGGAAAACATTATAAAGGGTGTTGGACGAGGCATTAAGAATTCAGTTGCGGCAATGATATTCTATATCTATCAGATTTCTATAAGGGACAGATATAACATATGTTCTGGTGGCATTTGCAGTAGAAGATAAAGACGATGGAAGGGAGGAGACAACTACAGTTGTAATGCTGAGGTTTTTAGTTTCAACAGCGGGAGAATCAAAAATAGCAGATAAAAGATCTAAAGTATTAAACCAATATTCTACTTGAGCTTGCCAACGACGAAAACCATTTCCAATAAATTTTTCATGTTTGATCCCGGCAGAATCCTCAGATCTACATGTCATAGAAGATTTTTGAAATTTAAAATACAAACAAAAAATCACTGTACATATTAAAATGATAGTAGAGAATATCATTTTAATTATTTGATTTTATTTATCTTGTTATTTTGGGACTTTCCAAGAAAATAAGGAAATATCTAATGCCGAGTTCTCACTGGTACTAAGCGGTTTGTAAAATTATAGCCCAACACAATCCTTTCATAAAAATTATATGACGTGAATCTTCAACTTTTTTAGATTGTTTGAATATTTTTTGATTTATTCTCGCATTTTATATTTTCCAAAATTTTGAAAACTCTAATAATTGAACTATATAACAAGATAAAAATAAAACTTTGAATAAACAGAGAGGTGAGAAATAAAAATTAGAATAATATATAGTTTAGAATCGAGCATGAGTAAGGCGTGTGGTCACTACACTAAAGAAGTTGTACCACCCTCTGGTAGGGCTTTCAATCGATCCTCACTTCTCCAAGAAACAACACTCAGCTAGATCCCAAAACTCTAATATGCACGGACACTGAGAAAGCACAAAGCACCCGAACTCCCATTTGATGAAACAAACGTGAATAAGACGAAGCATGTAGAAGATCATCATAAGTGCAAGAGGGAAAGAGCAACTTAATATTTTTTTGGAGCCCTTTTAAAACAAATCGAAAAATCTCCTATATAGGAGTTTCGTAAAATGACAAATAATTTATCACGTAATAAATTCAGACGGTTATAATCAGAAAATTTTAATCATGCATGTGAACATTGGAGTTTCAACGTAAAATATTAATGGCGAGAAACACGTGAAGAAATCGGTTAGAAAATTAAGCATGACCTATAGAGCGAAGTCGACCCAGGTTGTGTCGAGATCCTACCATCACACGTCGAGTTCCAATCGATGCTACCCAAGCTGACGCAAATTGATTGAGTTCATTTCGACATATGTGTCAAGATCTCATCGACATAAGTTGACGCATGGTGGTTACGTTAGATTCTTATCGACACAATTTCCATTTCCCAGTCGACGCAAGTCAGCTGCGTCGAGATCCTTTCAAAGCATGTCGACGCAATTTAAGAAAATGAGATTTAAAAATGCCAAAACTATTTTTTATAAAAAATACAATTTAATCCAATTATTCCACAAATTCGGATCTGGTCCGGTGCGGTGCGCGCGTGTGTTGTTCATAATTTCTTCTTATGTTCCGTTGAACAAATAAAAAGAAGTGGATTTATTTAAATACTCACTCGCATGAGTGGTTTTGAGCAATGTGGGACTAAAAGTTCATCATTTCCATTATGAAAGTTTCCTTCAAAAAAATTTGGTTTACCTCTATTTTGATTTTGGAGCTTTTCCTTTAAATGTAAGGAGCCTAAACACCAAGCACCAACAAACCTCAAATAAAACATTTAAAATTAAATGATTTAAAATAAAATTTATAACAAAATCCTCCGTATAGATCTAGTGTTTGAGCGGGAAATCACCGATTTAAGATCATGATTGCCTTGGTAGATAAATATCTTATTCTCATGTTCAAAATTCTCTGTGTTTTACACAGACCCTTCTTCTTATTTTTAGTTTTTAGGTATAAGAACATCTTTAATGAGGAACTTTATATTTAGAGCATCTCCAATCGTTCTGTAAATTAAAAACCCCCAAATCGTCATTTTTGCGGACAAAGCTTCCTCCAACCATTCACCATTCAAGCCCCCATTTATGGCGATTCTCTCTCTCCGCCTCTAAATTTAGATTCGGGAGAGAGGAAATAAAGCCGGCGCCAAATTTTTTATTGTATTTTTTTTTAATTAATTAGTTTGTTTATATTTATAAAACTTACGTATTAATCTATAATCTCTGTAGTTATTAATATACTTTTTTAAATTTGACATGTAATATATCAAAAAAATGTTCTTTTCGAGACCTACAAAACGAGACTAATATTGAATATTTTCTAATTATTATTGATCATGCAAAATACGAAGAGAAAACGTTATATTGATTAAACTTGCACATAAATAAAAATACATTCAAATTAATATGCATAAATTTTTAAAAATTACATTGCTTCATTGTCATGTCATTCCCACAAATGTTCAATCAGTGCATCTCAAAGTGCAAAATGTGCATCTCTATCTTTGATCTTTTTATGCCGATTTAGGAACTGACGAAATCTCTCGGCTTCACTTGTGTCCATCTCTTCAACATTCTGAGTGGGCGGCGGCGTAGAAATATCGACATATACTTTCTCATCTCGCTCGTCTTCAACAATCATATTGTATATTATAATGCAAGCTGTCATGATATCATGTAGCACATGTTTATCTCAAAACGACACGACCCCTTAATAATTGTAAATCGTGATTGAAGAACTCCAAATGCTCATTCTATATCTTTCGGCATGCTTTTTCCATCATTGCGAAATATTATTTTTTTATCTTGTGATTGAGAAATAGTTTGAACTAGTGTTGACTATTTCAGATATATTCCGTCGGCTAAATAATAACCAACGTCATAATTTTTCTCCAAGATTGTGTAATGAGTAGAGGCGTAATACCTTGTGCTAAGTTGGCAAATAAATTGGACGACTATAGGACATTGATATCATTGTTAGAGCCCGGTAAGGCAAAATATGCATGTCATATCCACAAGTCATAAGATACTACTGCCTCGAGAATGATTGTTGGTCCACCATGATGTCCTGAATATTGGTCTGCCCATGCTGTTGAACAGTTCTTCCATTGTCAATGCATACAATATAGATTTCCCAACATCCCTAAAAACCCTCATTCTTCACCTTTCTGTAATAATCGTGTTACATCATTCACATTGAGATATCTTAAATATTCATCTTTGTACACTTGTACAATCGTCCTACAAAATCTCTTCAAGCATTGAATCACAGTTGACTCACCAATTCGAAAGTATTCATCGCAATTATCAGCTGATGTTTCATATGCCAACATACGAAATGATATTGTGATTTTTTGTAAGCTTGACAGCCCAAGTTTACCAATATCATCCTTCTTTTAAATGAAAAAATTATCATGTGATTCAACATCAGAGGCAATACGAAGAAAAAGATTCTTTCGCATATGAAATCTTCTTCGAAAAAATGTTTCGCCGAATGTGGGATGGTCAGAGAAGTAATAATTCCAAAGTCTAATGTTACCTTCAATCCTCCCCCGGTTGATTACCACGTGACTAGATACTGATCCTCTATGTCGCGAACGTGCATCATCTCAAATTTGAGCTTCAATTATGGCATTGTTGGAGGCATACATACGAGCTAAAATTTCATCTTCTTTCTCCAATTTATCTATGTCTTCTTGCCATTTGAGAAGTGTTTTATCAAATACTTCATTATCTGAAGATGACGAAGATCGCAAATGGGATGACCCTGCTCCATAGTTCATTTTTTAATACGCGGGAGTATATGTGATTGGCAGGAAGTAGTGTTTATAACGATTGTTTATGGTGCTTATGTAGTTAGTCAGAAGTTGTGTTTATATAGAAGAAGACTAGACATTAGCATTGGATTCCTTTCCCGAAAGCCTTGTTATTTCCCCAGCATTGGATTCCTTCTCCAAATCAAGCATTGGATTCTTTCAATCATGACAACATCAATTCCGGGGCCATATTTTTTCCCCAGCATTAGATTCTTTCTCCAAATCAAGCATTGCATTCTTTCAATCATGTCAACATCAATTCCGGGATCTTGTTTTTTCCCCGACATTGGATTCCTTCTCCAAATCAAGCATTGGATTCTTTCAATCATGTCAACAACAATTCGGGGGACTTGTTTTTTTCCCCAGCATTGGATTTATTCTCCAAATCAAGCATTGAATTCTTTCAATCATGTCAACATCAATTCTGGGGCCTTGTTTTTCCCTCAGCATTGAATTTCTTCTCCAAATCAAGCATTTGATTCTTCCAATCATGTCAACATCAATTCCGGGGCCTTGTTTTTTTCCCCAACATTAGATTCCTTTTCCAAATCAAGCATTTGATTCTTTCAATCATGTCAATATCAATTCTTGGGCCTTGTTTTTTTCTCCAATATTGGATTCCTTCTCCAAATCAAGCATTGGATTCTTTCAATCATATCAACATCAATTCTGGGGACTTGTTTTTTTCCCAGCCTTGGATTCCTTCTCCAATTCAAGCATTGAATTCCTTCTCAACCCACACCCCACTTCTATAAATACCAATTACTCTTCCTCACAACCAAATACTTTATTAATCCTTCAATTTTCATCATGTCTGCCAACCGTGAGCTTATATTCTTCTCAAAAGAAGATCAAGCATTATGTTATACTTGGCTTGAGGTCTCAGAAGACCCAATTATGGGGACTAATCAAAAAGAGCACAAGTTATGGGAAAGAATCTCAACCATCTTTCACAAAACAAGACCTCCTACGTGCATAGGACAGAAAACCCCAAAATCTCTCACATGTCGTTGGTCTTTTTTAGCAAGTAAGGCTAGTAAATTTTGAGGATGCATTCGATAGATTGAGCAATGAAACCCAAGTGGTGCATCTGAACTCGATATTATAAGTATTTCTTTAAATTTTAAATATTAAATCCATAAATTAATATATTATTAAAATAATTTATTTTATACAGATCAATCAAGCAAAAATTATGTATGGCGACGATCCAAAAGAAAAAAGGCTTATTGTTTGACCATGTTTGATCTATTTTGAAAAATACGGAGAAGTGGATAGATATTGCTCGATCTTCAAAAGGTATGAACTCTCAGAATATTGTCATATCACAGACTTTAGATTCTAACTCTCCTAGTCAATGGAGAAGTATAGACTTAAATACAGACAACAATGAAATGAATCCTGGTAGTACTGGTGAAGAAGAATCTCCAATCTCAACTTCCATTAATCGACTCACTGGAAGAAAGCAAGAAAAGGAGAGGAGGAGAAAATTGAGTGGTAAAAGTTATGATATTGAGACCCACACTAAAAAAATGAAGAAATATTAGAGGTTCTAAAGAGAGGGCACAAACAACGAGTGAATGATATGTCTTCTATCAAAGAGCTCATGAAGTTAAAAGCAAAAAATGAAAGGAGAAAACTACAGCTTCAGAGCGCTAAACAAGATAACAATATCATGATGTTAGTGTACAACCCCATATTCGCTGGGGAGGACCAGGAAGACTAAGACTTCAGTGGTCAGGGTTAGGCTAGTCCCGGGTTAGCCCTAGGGCGGACCGGCAGAGTTCTCGCCCTTAAGGTGCTCCCGCCTACTGGTAGGCGAGATCGTTCGCGCCAGGACTCGGGTCTTCAGGCCAGCTTTAGGCTTCGGGACAGGAGAGCTCCCGCCCAGAAGGAACTCTCCCTGGGGGCGGGCGAGAAGGTGTTGAGTGAGCTTCACTCACTCAACCCCGCGTTCGACAGCAGAGGGCGTTGAGTGAGCTTCACTCACTCAACGCCGCGTTCGGCAGCAAAGGGCGTTGAGTGAGCTCCACTCACTCAACGCCGCGTTAGGCAGCAGAGGGCGTTGAGTAAGCTCCACTCGCTCAACGTCGTGATTAGCAGTGAAGGCGTAGAGTGAGCTTCACCCACTCAGCGCCACGTCCAACGGCAATGACGTCAAGACCACCGAGAGCGAGGACCCTCTTGGCGGGAGATCTCGCTAAGGTGAGCCCAGCTAAGGCTCAGCGAGAGCCTTCTCGCCCGGGGTTCTCGCCAAGCAGGTCCATGTGGTGGGGCCTGGCGCCCAGGAAAAAGGATTATTTTATTATTATTTCATTATCCTCGGGTTAAATTACCTGTATGCCCCTGGGATGACAACGGGATTATGCTATTGGCAGACCCATCAGGGGTATTTCAGTATTTTCAGGTCAGGAGAAGACTATAAAAGGACCCATAGGGGCTCTTTGGAAAGCAAGCTTTCATTATTCTCTAACTCCAGTGCTTTCTGAAGAGCTCCCAGTCCAGCTATTGGTTTCGGAGGGAAAGCTCTCAGAGATCTTCCGGGTGTGAGGTGAGACCTCCCAGCTGAGGCTTTGGGTCAGTCTTAGGACCTTAGCAGCTAGTCAAGGGTCGAGATTTGAGAGAAGTAGGTGTCGGCTGCACTTTGGTTTGTGAACATTCGTTGAGGTCAATTTTGGCTTCAACAGTTAGATTTAGATAGCATCAAAGGAACTCTAGACCGGGAGTACTTTCGAGCAAAAAAAAAAGCCATTTTGAATGAAAACATTATAAAACTATTATTTGGAGAATCTTCATCACCCAAAGGAACTAAATACGAATGAGGCATATATGGAGGTAGTGGTTATGAAGGATCTCAGTATGAAGGAGGCACATATGGAGGACCTCAATTTGGAGGACCACATTTTGGAGGGCCTCAATTTGGAGGACCTCAATTAGGAAGAAGTCAATACCGAGAAAGCCAATACCGAGAAAGCTAGTATGGCAAAAGCCAATTTGGAGGACCTCAGTTCGGAGGAGACCGCCATGGAGGAAGCCACTATGGAGGAAGCGAGTATGACATACCAGGGTATGGAGGAGAACAACACGGGGAAAGCGCGCACGAAAGTCGTAGTGAACCAAACGATGACCTTCCAGAATTTTAGTTTTAATTCCAGATGTAATATTTTTTTTGAATTATGTAATGCTTATTTTATTTATGTAATCCATTTGTTTTAATTATGTAATTGTTATTTTTTTCAATTATTTTAAATAATGTAATAAAATAATATAAAAATAATAATTATTATAATAATAATTTATAAATATATATATATATTATCATATATATACAAAATACATTAAAAACATGACATATATTATATATACATATATATATAAATTAAATAAATACATATATTATATATATGTATATACATATAATAATACCATGTTCTCCAAATATGGAGAACATGGTTGGAGTTGCTCCTACCATGTTCTCCATATTTGGAGAACATGGTACAATGAGGATCTCTATATTTAGAGATCCTCATTGGAGATGTTCTTAGAGATTCACATTGTACCATGTTCTCCAAATATGAGGAACATGGAACGAGCAACTCCAATCATGTTCTCTATATTTGGAGAACATGATATTTTTTAATTGTATATAGGTATATATATTTATATGTAAATAATAATTATATTTATATTTATACTAAATATATATAATAATTATAATAATAAAATAGTGTAGCCAGAATTATATCCTCGCCGCTGTCATTCTCGCCTCCGGTGCTAGTCTTTAGTTATTTTCTTTTTGTGTATGATAAATAATAATTAGATGGTTTTTAATATTAGTCTCGTTTTGTGGGTCTCGAAAAAATAATTTATTGATATATTATATGTCATATTTGGAGAAATATATTGAAGGCTATGATGATTATAAATTTATACAAAAATTTTGAAAATTAACAATTACATAATTAAAAAATACAAAAAAATACAGTCCATGCATTTTCTCTGCCCTCCTCTAAATTTAGAGGAGGAGAGAGAGAATCAACATTTATGTCGATCCATATAGCGATCAGTTGGAGCTTTATTTGGCCGGCAAAAATGAAAAAAATGGAGGATTTAGAGACCGGTTGGAGATGCTCTAAAAAGGGGGGAGGACTTTATTTTGATAGTGAAGGAGAGCATTGATACCTGCAGTATGAGGCTTTCTTTCGAGAAGCTCGATGGTGGAGATTCAGGTCTCGGTCGTCGACTGGCAAAATATTTTCTAGGGCGCGATTCTAGAGACGCGGGCTCTCGACAAATTTCGGAATAGAGGCTAAAACACACTTTTTTTCTTCCGCGATTTTCGAAACACTAAACATTCAAACGAATACAAAACAGCTTTGGCGTCTGGAATAGAGTTTTTCCAACCGCCAGAGCTGTCCCAAACAGAGTAGTGTTCAAGTTCAAACAATCAACACTCTCTTCTTCATAAGTGGTTAGACGAGACATTGCGAGAATGGAGAAAGAATGGTGAAGTGCGGGGCTTGTGTAGCACTAATAGGTATTTTCACCCGAGCACGTGTTTTTGTCAGGGCACATTTTTTCGTATGGGCGCACGTTTTTCACACGGGTGCACACTTTTTCGCTCGGGCACGTGTTTTTTGCCCGGACGCGTACTTTTCACCCGACACACGTTTTTCCGCCTGACTCATTTTTTGCCCGACGAGCATTTTTTACTAGGCGCGCGCTTTTTCTCTCGGGCACTCGTTATTTGTTCATACACAAGTTTTTCGCAAGGACGCAAGTTCTTCATCTAGGTACGCATTTTGTGCAAGGACGAGCATTTTTTTGCTAGGGCGAACATTTTTTTCTCGGACACGCTTTTTTTGCAATAGTGCGGATTATTCGTACGAGCACTCATTTTTTGACCGGACATGCACTTTACACCCAGTTGACAATGTTAGTTTCCTATTGAATGCATTATGATATAATTAATATCAATATATTTGAGAGAATGTTAGGTTCTTTATAATATATTATGAGTGAATATTAAGTTTTTCATAATATATGTGAGATAATGCTTAGTTATCGTCAATGATAAAAATATTAATTCTTTGATTAAATTTTATCTAACATACAAACAACAAAAGTAATCAATTCCATAATATTACTCAATTCTGTTATTTGGGCAAACACTATAATTAGAATTGAAATTGATCTTAATTCCAATATCTAATTTCAAATCCATCCAAACAAACGAGCCCAAGTGTTAGTTTATTTGGATAGAATTGAGATCCTAAAATTAGTTTTGGAAGCCATTTTTATTGGAATTTCAAATTTGACCCTAAATTCCAATTATAGAACGTTGATTCTCTCCAATAGAACAATCCCTAAGGGACCGTTATGATTGCAGAATTTGGAATTGCAGAATTGGAATTCAAAATTGAAATTAGTTTTAATTTAGATTTGGTTATTCAGCTGTAGGATGATTTTCTAGAATTAGAATTAGATTTTTTTTTGAAATTGTTTTTTTCTCACGACTGCATGATCCCGACGACGATAATTTGAAGTTGGTGTCTGAAGTTAACCAGGACAACTTTATTGCAACACAACCTAATGATAAAGGGGATTATGTCTTTACGATCTTCCGAAAAATATAGAAGTTGATTAAAAAAATAAGAACACAATGTAAGAGAAATCAACATTAGGTAGTTTACCAACAATTAATTATGATAAGTTTGTTGAAAACACGTCATACAAAGTAGGAAAACGTGATAAATGTTGCGGACTAACTCGACATCCCGGTCGGGTCGGAATTCTTGGACCGTCTTAGCTCTCGGAACGGTCGAGCGTGCATACAGAAAAAAGAGTAGGTTGATTGTACAGAATCAGTTTTAACGTGAAAAAACCTCTCAACTGTGTAAAAAACCACGTGACCGGATCTGTGCCGGTTAAAATCCACTATTTCCTGACGGTTACAGCTGGTTTGTGAAGCAGAGGGAGACATGCTACCTCTCGTTACAATTATGAGGTGAGAGAATACTTTGCACACGGTGGATGACAGACAGTCACGCCGGGAATTGTTACAAATTGCGCTTGACGCTAGTGGACTTTGGATAACGGCTTGCTGGTTCTGAATGGGAGGCGGAGCGCTTTGTTACGGACTAGTCTCCTTGACCACGTCGCGCACGGCCTTAGCTCCTCTTGCCACCACTTGCGGCTAGCTAAGTCAGCCTCACTCAAGAGAACGGTGGTGGGAATGCAACGAAAACTAGAACACAAGAGCACGAAGAGTAAGAGAGAGCAAGAAAGCAAGAGAACTCAAATGCTATTCCAAACTTGGTGATTCACAAATGAGGGGGCCTCCTCCTTATATAGGGCCCCAAAGAATTTCCCTCCAAAAGTTGGAAGGATCTAGAATATAGCCTACTCTAGAATCTTCTATACACTTCCAATATGTACAAGCATCCTGAATCATCTAGAACGTTCCCGAGAGATCATTCTAGACTTCTCTCCAACCTTCCCTCTAGAATTCACTAGAATCCTCTATGGGCTTAACCCCATCTAGTCATGATCGAGCCATCCAAGCGAATTCGTGACATTCTCCCCCACCTATCCTGGCGGCGTCCTCGTCGCCTCGAACTGCTGAATGAACTCCTTGAATTGCCACAAGTCTTCAAGGGTTTCCCATGTTGCCTCCGAATCTGGTCGCCCCTTCCATTTGATGAGGAATTGAGTGCTCGGCGGGACTCCTCGTCGCCGTATCACCCTCTTTGACAACACCTGATCAATCTCCCTCTCAAATGACTTGGTCATGATCGGAGGTGCTCTGTGTGATTCTCCTCGCCCCGGGTCTTCCTGATCTTCATGATAAGGCTTCAACATGCTAGTGTGGAAGACCGGATGAATCTTCAACGAACTTGGTAGATCAAGGCGATATGACACCTTGCCCACCTTGCCGATCACCTCGAACGGCCCTTCATACTACCGCAACAATCCCTTGTGCATGCTCCGCAACACCTTGAATTGTTGGGGTAGAAGCTTTACCATTACTTTGTCGCCGAGGCCAAACTCCTGCGGCCTTCTTTTCATGTCAGCCCATTTCTTCATGCGCTTCCTGGCCTTCTCCAAGCAAGCCTTGGCCAAGTCATTCTGCTCCGCCCATGACTTGGCCATCTGAAAAGCTCATGGGCTCCTTCCTTCTCCTTGGCTGATTGCCAATGCATGTGGTGTGAGCGGTTGACGTCCTGTCGCCAGCTCGAAAGGACTCCTCCCCGTCGACTTGCTCTTTTGCAAATTGTAGGAGAATTGGGCAACATCCAAGATCTTGGCCCAATCCCGCTGATTGGCACTGACAAAGTGCCGTAAGTAGCACTCCAACAAGCCGTTCACCCGCTCGGTCTGCCCATCTGATTGCGGGTGGAAACTAGTAGAGAAGTTCAACTGCGAACCCATCATCTTGAACAGCTCCGTCCAAAGCTTCCCCGTGAAGCGAGGATCCCGATCGCTGACGATGTTTAGTGGTAGCCCCCAATGCTTCACCACTTCTTTGAAGAACCCCTGGGCTGCCTCCTCTGCAGTGCAATCCTTTGTTCTTGGGATGAACGTCCCGTACTTGGAGAATCTATCCACAACCACCATGATAGACCCAAATCCTTCCGACTTTGGCAACGCACTGATGAAGTCCAATGTCACGGTGTGCCATGGATGATCTGGCACAGGCAAAGGTTCCAACAATCCCGCTGGTTGCCGGTTCTCCACCTTGTCTTGTTGGCATACAAGACAGGTCTTCACGTAGGTGTCCACTCTTTCCTTCATCCTTGGCCAATAGTACATGATCTCCACAAGCGCCATGGTCCTCTTTTGGCCTGGATGTCCTGCCCATCGAGTGTCATGACACTCCTTGATCAACTCCCTCCGCAGGTTGTCCCACTTCGGGATGTAGAGTCTCTTCCCTTTGGTGTAGAGGAGTTCATCCTCCACCCAAAACTGTTTGGTCTTCCCCTCCTTTGCCGCTTGCATCCACTCCTTTGCCAACGGATCTTGTTGCAGCCCTTCCTTGATCCTGGCTAGCAACTCTCCCTTCGCCGTTGTCATAGCGGCAAGTCCAGCTTTGCGGCTTAAGGCATCCGCAACAACATTCGCCTTCCCGGGCTTGTACTCCAAGGTGTAATCAAACTCTGCCAGGAAGTCTTGCTACCGTGCCTGCTTGGCAGACAACTTCTTCTGCGTCTGGAAGTAGCTTGTAGCAACGTTGTCCGTCTTGACTACAAACTTCGCTCCCAGCAAGTAGTGTCGCCACACCCGTAAGCAATGGATGATGGCTGTCATCTCCTTCTCCTGGACGGTGTATCGCCGCTCCGTCTCATTCAGCTTCCGGCTTTCATAGGCAATGGGATGCCCATCCTGCATCAAGACTCCGCCAATGGCAAAGTCCGAAGCATCCGTTTGCACCTCGAACTCCTTCCCAAAGTCCGGCAATGACAACACCGGCTCGGTGCTCATCGCCAACTTCAGATCTTCGAAAGCCTGTTGACATCCTTCATTCCAAGCCCAAGTCTTGTCCTTCTTCAGCAAGTCCGTCAATGGAGCCGCTCTCCTTGAGTAGCCCTGAATGAACCGCCGATAATAGTTTGCAAGACCAAGGAACGATCTTAGCTCGGTTACCTTCGTCGGTGGCTCCCAATCAACGATCGCCTGAATCTTGGCTGCATCCATCTTCAACCTTCCATGGCCAATGACATGTCCAAGGAAGTGAACCTCCTCTACTCCGAATGTGCACTTCGATTTCTTCACATACAACTCGTTCTCCCGCAAGGCCTGAAAGATGATGCGGAGATGTTCCACATGCTCCTCCATAGAATTGCTGTAGATTACGATATCGTCAAGATAGACCACCACGAACTGATCAAGATAAGGATGAAATATCCTGTTCATCAAAGTGCAAAACGTCGCTGGAGCATTTGTTAAGCCGAACGGCATGACCAACCACTCATAGGACCCATAACGAGTGATGCACGTTGTCTTCGGCTCATCCCCTTCAGCAATGCGGACTTGGTAATAGCCCTTTTGCAAGTCCATCTTGGAATAGATCTTCGCACTCCCCATCCGGTCGAACAAGTCAGCAATCAACGGAATAGGGTATTTGTTCTTCACAGTTACCTTGTTGAGTGCGCGATAGTCCACACACATCCGCAAGGACCCATCCTTCTTCTTCTTGAACAGCACCGGTGCCCCATACGGTGCTTTTGACGGTCGGATCTTCCCCGTGTCAAGTAGCTCCTTCAACTGCTTGCGAAGCTCTTCCAATTCTGGTGGAGCCATGCGATATGCCGCCATTGCAGGTGGTTTCGCCCCTTGCTCCAACACGATCTCGTGATCCACCTCCCTCCGAGGTGGTAGCTTGTTCGGCAGCTCCGCTGGCATCACATCTTGATTATCCTTCAAGACTTGCTCCACCAAAGGATGTACCTCCTCATCCTCCGCTGCCGCTGCTTCCTCCTTCAAGGTGGCTAAATAAGTCACCTCGCCTTTCTTTATGCCTTTGGCTATTTGCATAGCCGATAACTGCTTCCCATTTGTTGGTGGCCCTTCCACCGCCGGGATCATGCACGGAGACCCTTCCTCCATGATGCACATAGATCTGCAGAATGGCATCGTAATAGCACGCACCTTCGCAAAGAAATCCATGCCAAGCATGACTTGGAAGTCATC
Organism: Platanthera zijinensis; assembly: GCA_039513925.1. Taxonomy (NCBI): domain Eukaryota; kingdom Viridiplantae; phylum Streptophyta; class Magnoliopsida; order Asparagales; family Orchidaceae; genus Platanthera; species Platanthera zijinensis. Next base: position 35,322,375 of record CM077087.1, on the reverse strand, counting down.
CATCGGAGCAATGGAGAAGTCGACTTGGCCCTTCCAAGTTCCTATCTGCAACTCCACTCCACGTGAAGCACCTTGCAGCGGTCTCGCCACTCCATTCACCGTCTTCAACCAGCCGTCACCCTTTGAGACATGAAGACCAAGCCTCTTTGCCTCCTGCTCGGTCATGAAGTTGTGCGTTGCTCCCGTATCAAGCAATGCTTTTGTAACCTTCCCATTTGCTTTCGCCTCGACAAACATCAACCCTTTTGCCGTTGGAGAGGGTTTGACGTTCAAAGCATTCAATAATTGCAATGAACCCATTTGTGCGGACGTACCTTCCTCTGTCGCCGCAGCATCGCCTTCAACCATTGCTGAAAGCATTCCCGCTTTTGGACAACTGCTCATCGCGTGCGGTCCCTTGCATAAGAAGCATCCTCCCTTTGGAACGAAGGCCTTCTTTTTCTCTTCGTAGTCCTTCCTTGCATCCTGTCGCTGGAAGTTGGGCTTCTTGAAGTCTCGCTTCTCTCCCCCACCTTTTCCATGATCACCCTTATCCTTCTTTGGCTTTGCCGCATCCGGGTGTCGTTGGAATTCGACAAGGGACTCTGCTGCAGCAATTGCTTCATCCAATGTCTTGACATCTCGCCGCTGCAACTCCTGCCTAGCCCAATGTTGGAGACCATCCACGAAGAAGAAAAGGAGATCTTCATCCGACATATTGAGAATTTGCAGCATAATGGTAGTGAATTCCTTGACATACTCCACAATGCTTCCCTTATGCTTCAATTCCCTTAGCTTCTTCTTTGCTTCATAGATGACATTTTCCGGATAGAAATGTCGCTTGAGTTCACGCTTGGACTCATCCCAAGTATCGATGCGGTACAAACCCTTCTCGATGTCACCTTGCTTCCTTCGCCACCAAAGTGAAGCAACATCTATCAGATAATAAGAAGCTTGTTTTACCTTGACTGCCTGATCCTCAACACCGCATCCCTCGAAGTACTGCTCCATCTGCCAAATGAAGTTCTCCACCTCTTTGGCATCGCGCTTGCCTCCAAATGCCTTGGGCTTTGGAACCTCCATCCTCGGGTTGCCAATCGCCATATTGCCTCCGCCGTTAGCCACTGCTCGTCGGCAAAGAGTTACCTCCTCCCGCATTTCATCAAAGCCGTTCCGCATCGCTTGGATGGCCTCCTCCATCTTAGCAAGGCGTACCTCCAATGTCGGTTGAGCATCAAGCCAAGTCTGGGTAGACTCCTTGATGGACTCAAATTCTTCAAGGACATGAGCTTCAAGGGTTTCAAAGTTACCTTCCACCCTTTCCACTCGATTTTCCAACAACATGAGGGTCTGATCCATCGAAGTTCCTTCTCGCGGCCTGCTATGATCCCTCTTCTTCCCGCGGCCTTGGTGTTCCACGACTTCCCTGTCGTCAACAACACTCGAGTTGTTTCCCTCGTTCACCATTGCAGCACCCCACGATCAACCTGGCTCTGATACCAACTGTTACGGACTAGTCTCCTTGACCACGTCGCGCACGGCCTTAGCTCCTCTTGACACCACTTGCGGCTAGCTAAGTCAGCCTCACTCAAGAGAACGGTGGTGGGAATGCAACGAAAACTAGAACACAAGAGCACGGAGAGTAAGAGAGAGCAAGAAAGCAAGAGAACTCAAATGCTATTCCAAACTTGGTGATTCACAAATGAGGGGGCCTCCTCCTTATATAGGGCCCCAAAGAATTTCCCTCCAAAAGTTGGAAGGATCTAGAATATAGCCTACTCTAGAATCTTCTATACACTTCCAATATGTACAAGCATCCTGAATCATCTAGAACGTTCCCGAGAGATCATTCTAGACTTCTCTCCAACCTTCCCTCTAGAATTCACTAGAATCCTCTATGGGCTTAACCCCATCTAGTCATGATCGAGCCATCCAAGCGAATTCGTGACAGCTTGGTCTTGTAGTTGCAGGAGCCGCTTGGAACTTGGACGATTTGGCTTTGACCGGTGACTGTGACTTGACCAGCTTGTGGCTCGGAGGTGGCTCGTAGGAGGAAATTGACAGTTTCGACCTGAGGAAAAAGAAGACTCCAAAAAGAAAGATGGGAAATGAGGAGACCCGAAGCTCCTTTTATAAGCTCCGGGAGGTGGTTACGGTGGTTATGCGGTTATCCTCACACCGTAACCACCTTCATGAATGTTTATACTATAGTTTAAATGCGCGTATCCCGCTATTTGGAGACCGCTAGAAATAAAATAATAAAATATTAATTAAATTCCACCCACTAACCTGGTGGTTAGTGGGTAATTACGCGCGAATTGAACGGCCGAGGACGCTCCCCCTTAATCAGACGGCGGGAGCGGGCCTCCACGGGCGGCTGACGAACTTGCCGTCGAGTTCGCCAGCGAGGGGAGGGCCGCCCCCTCGCTCGGCCGCCAGAGTTATTTAGACAGGTGTGAAAGGGGGTCCTAAGTGTCCGTTCGTTTGGATGGAACTGAGATCATGGAATCACAAGTTTTTCCCTCAATCGCAAGGTGATTCTTCCCTATCAACTCCCCTATGTTCCTATATGAAAATATTGCGCGGAGTGCGTAGGGCGATAATCCTAGATTTGGGTTTTTGGATTTTTTTCTTTTCCCCTCTCATGCTTAATCATATTTAGAGTTTCTAAAGTAATTTTGAAGTCAAATATTCTTCCCTTTCCTAATATTCATCCAAAAAACTCTAATGATAGAACAACAATTTTTCTCCTTTTTCGTAGTACAGATGACGGAGAAGGGATGTTATGCGTCAAACATATATTTTTCATGAAAAGAAATAGCATTATTGTCGAAGGGCAGCTGACTTGTAGGTGGAATAGGGCTGATTTTGAGGATTTTGGTCTATGTAAACGTAAACCTACTCATGAGGGCCAAGAGGAGGTAGACAGCCAGCTTGCGACTTGATTTGAAGGCTCCACTTCGTTTCATTGGCATAGACCGACTTGGGTCATCATTTGAACAAAAATGAGTATGTCCGGTGCAATGAATTGGAAGCTTGGGCATGCTTCTTTGAACCATAAATGTTAGAAGGCTTATGATTAATAAAAACGAGCAGAGGAGAAACACCTTACGAAAATTCCCGCCACGTCTACTTAAGGTCAGCTTGGGCAACACAATCCCGTCCCCTCCCCCACGCCACGCTCAAAGCTTCACTCTCCAAACCCCATTGCTCTTGAATTTGTCTCCAAACCCCACTTAGGGTCCCACGGGGGAGAGAGCCACCCGTCAAAACACGTGAGAACTCACGGGTGCGGCCTTAAATGAACGAATATGGAGGGGAAATTTTTTGGTATTAATTTACTTTTTGATGCAAACATATTCAAAAGGAGTAGGATCCTTTCCACTTAGAGTAAAATTGATAGTATACATTTCATGATCCATATATTTCTAGTTGATTCAACGAGTTTACTAATCTCATCCTTTATTAATTTTTTTTAATCAAAAAATCTACACCATTAGATGATATGTAAATGTGCGTCCATTTGAGCTCCCAAATGAAAAGAATACTTATCCTAATCAAAATGAGTGTACTCCTAACAACATTCTCTATATATAATTGAAAATAGTTTAATTTTTTGCACCCGCACCACCACTAAAGATGCGGATCGGGATCCTCTCCATTTGAGATCTAAATGGAGCTCCATTTCATGGTCTAGATACATTCTCACATGATCTAATGATGTATAATTTTTTGAATAACAAAAATATGAAAAGTTGATTGTTATTAGCACTACAATTTTGGCTAGTCGTACCACACTTTCTCCTAATTTGTCGTGTCTTTTGGAAATACGTCTCGTACATGCATGTTGTAGATCTCGACGAGATCTACAATTTTCGTGTTGAACAGTTTTCCTAAAAATGCATGTACAAGACGTACTTTAAAAATATGTCCAGGTTTCATGCCTTTTAGAAATACGTCTTGCACATGCATTTTTAGGAAAAGTGTTCTACACAAAAGTTGTAGAACTCGTCTGTGTCGAACACTTTTCCTAAAAAATGCATGTAAAAACATATTTCTAAAAGACACGAAAAATTATGAGAAGGTACAGTATAACTAGCCAAAACTACCTTGGGATTAATGAACTGATGTGATCAGCTAAAAAAAAATCTGAAATGTTCAGTCAATTTGTTGAAGATGCATTCCCTTATTCCAACTTTTCCCGCCTGCGCTGCAAGCTTTTGTCTACGGGAACTGCCTCCGCATCACTTCTCAAGTGACATGGATTTCAATCCACTCCATCAACTGAGCGGCGATTCAATCATTCCTTCTTCACGGAGTGGAATCCGCCGCCCTAGGGTTCGCGCACGCCCTAGGGTTTTCTTACAATGGCGGAGACCGAGTTTCACCGAGGACGCTCAAACGCTTCTATGATTCGGAGGAAGCAGGTGATGCATATTGTCTCTTTAATTCGAAAATTCTAAGCATAATTTCACCAAATTTAGGTTTTCATTTGCAAGAATGTGTTGTGATGCTACATTCAGAAAAGTTATTTTTCTGTTCCCAAAACTTTTATTACATATCCCTGAGCACAACTGCATCTGCCTCGTTGTTATGCTACCAAATCTGTTGGGATGGAATGACTATCTACTCTATCCCTGGCCTTTCTTGCCTGCAACAAAAAAAAGTAAATCATGGTGGGCGTAAATTTGGCAACAAAAATGAAGTCAGTGTTGAGAATATCGTTAGACATTGGGAAATTGATATGGCATTATGCATTTGATGTAGATCCAGAGCTCCTCCACCTAAGATTAATATGCTTTAGTGCGGATGCTCGGATTTTGACATAGTATCTAAGCAGAGTAAGGCTCTGTTTGGGGGGACCCATTTTCACAGGTCAAACGGTTAGGCCCAGTTCATGCGGTCGTAACCGCTTGACCAGTGAAAATAAGTCCTCCCAAACGGAGCCTAAGCCCAACGGCTGGCTCTCACATCATCAAAAAAGTTCACGTGTTAGAGGCCAAAGATCCTCTATACGTGAGGGATCCTGCTATAAATATGATCCTAGATCCCCCACATGAGGAATTATATGCGGCCTTACGCACTTAATATAGACCGGCCCCCTCTTACAACCAATTAGTTTTGGTTGGATTGTTAGATTATAACAGTTAGTAGTACAAGAATATTAGGGCAGCCCAGTGAATGAAGCATCCCCGCACAGTGAGGGTCTGGAGAAGGGTCTCACCACAGGGGTGTAATTTAGGCAAGCCTTACCCTGCATTTTTGCAAGAGGCTGCTTCTAGGTCTCGAACCCGTGACCTCAAGGTCATAGGACAACACCTCAACCGGTGCCCCAAGGCTCCCCTTCTTGTTTAAAAAATAGAACAAAAATATTAATAAATATGGCCCACTTACACCCAAAATGAAAATTCATGAATTGGAGGCCAAAGATAGTTGTGTGTTCTTAATATGGTCTCACGTGGGAAAATTTGTGGCCTCGTGTAATTAATAGACCGGCCGTCCCACAACTACGATTCTTATGTTCTTAGTACTATAAGAATTTTGAACATAAATAAATTAGAACAAAAATATTAATAATTGCATGCATACAAAACACTAATTTAAGACACCTTCAGTTAGGATTTAACTCCTCAATTAAACAAAATAATAGTGAATTGTGTTATTGGTAATTGATCAAAGAGAGAAATATAATAGAAACATAGAATCACATGCAACAAAGGAAATTACGCGGTTCACCCAAATAGGGCTACACTCATAGGCAAAGGTAGATGCCCTTTGTAAAAAAAGGGCCACATAGAAGAAATGATAGGTGGTTGCAAGGAATATATCAAATCGTACACCTAACACAATTCATATACCACTCAACAATACATGTGAATTTCCCAAAGTAAATCGGATTAGAAAATTCTAAAAGGAACCCAAAATATATAGTTTTGGGACACGAGCTTCCTGTCAGCAGACCATTGAGATGAAAATCGAGCATGTGAGTTCCCTAAGGATTATTTTAAGACTCCGTTAGTGGATATGTTCAACTAAAAGGGGTCAATTTGATAAGCGGCATAGATTGAAAGGTGGTTAACTGAACATGCTTATAAGAGTCATGAAATCACAACAAATTGGAAGGTTTAAGGTGTTTTTAACTACCTTATGTCATTTATAGTAAACCCATATATAGACAAAACTTTCTATGTGACCGTAGCTAAGGAAAAAAATGAATTTTGAATTCAAGTTACTAGGGTTAGGGTTAATATTATTAAATTTAGCCGTTCTTGAGCTAAGCTTCCATAAACAATTCTTCTGATGTAGACTAGGCTTAGGGTTTTCAAAACTAAATATTTTTTAAGCAAATAATATATTTGTTATAAAATAAAAATTAGGGTTTTGAAAATAGTTTGATTTTCAATTTTAAAGGAGGGGCCGAGTGGCCAAAAAAACCGAGTTCTCGCGCGTAATCAAACTCGTAATTTGAACTTTAGGAAATTCGTTAATTTCGTTTGTGTAGAACTCTTACGTACTTATCCGGATCGAACCTTTCACGAGATTAGCACAAGCAAATTCACATTAACAATTTATGAAATAACGAAATTTAAAATAGCGAGAACGTTCGAAGGCAAGCTCAAGATTATTTAAGTTGCATAAATTTAGTTTAATAAAAGGAGCAAGAGAAGAGTGCCGGATACCACAACGGGGATGATTCACCCAGTGCAGACACGCGATCGCTGACTGTCGACGATTGAGGCTGAAACTGAATGCAAGAGTACAGTCGTGGAGAACGGGTGCCGGAATAAAATGGCGACGTCGACAACACCCGGTTTGCAGGTGGAGGCTGGCGACAATAGGAAGCCAAAGAGGGCATGGATCGTCGTTGACAGGCGGAGGTGACGTAGTTGGAGGAACTGGCGTCGAAGATCTGTCGGCAAACAATGGCCGATTACAGTAGGCGTCGGTGTCGAACGGACACAACAACAGGGCGGCGGTTCCGACGGGCGTTTTGGCGCGGAGATGAAACAAAGGCATCGTTCTATGGAGGATCCTTCCAATCAAAGCTCCAAATACTAGTTCGAACTTGCGGGTGTTAAAGGGGTTTCACCGGTAATGTAGAGGGAATGAGAGGGGTCTCGTTCTCTGCAATTTTTCGGTTTCCTTTTTCCTTTAGCAGCGGGGCTCTTTTATAACTGATTAATTGCCCGATTTTTCCTTCAGCAGCGGGCCTCTTTCTCAGAGTAGATGCGAGAAGCTCGTCTAAGATGGTTTGGACACGTACAAAGGAGATCATTAGAGGCACCTGTTAGGTGTTGTGAGAGTCTAGTCACTATGCATGTTAGACGAGGGAGGGGTAGACCAATAAAGACTTGGAATGAAACTATAAAGAAAGACTTGATGTACTTAGGCATTAGTGAGATTATGACAAAAGACAGGGAACAATGGCGACAAAGGATCCATATAGCCGACCCCACTATAGTGGGATAAAGGCTTGAGTGTTGTTGTTGTAGAGGGCCTCTTTCTATAACAGATTAATTGCCCGATTCTTACCATGTTATTAATTTCCTAATTCCAATTTACTTGACACCTTTTTTAGTAAGAATATTTGAGTAATTTCTCAAACAAATTTTGTCCGAATCAAGTTGCCCAAACAACAACTCCCTCCTTGATTTTGGGTATCTTTTAAATTCTTTTTCCCAATTAAATTTATGCAACTTTTAAATAATTTAAGCTTGCCTTTCTCATCCTAACTATTCTAAATTACCGGACCCTTTTTTAAGGTCCCACCGGGTGGTCAAACCAACGAGCCGAACAAGGTTCAAATATTGTAGGTGTGCGGGAAAGAAATACAGCACAATAAACAAAAACGTAATAATAATAACCTATGATGCATGATGACGTCATCCATATTTGGATGCGGCGGAGGTTGCATCAATTCCCCCGGAGTTGAAGAGCATGACCCCGACGAGAATTCACAAGTACTGGTAGCTGAGAGATCTGACGTCGTCACTGGTTCTAAGTCCGGTGGTACGGCTCGGGCCTTGGCAGGTGGTTTGATGCGCGTCTGAACTTGGAATGAACCAAACCTGCTGTAATAAGCAAAAACCAAATCTCCATTTGAAAAGTACATCTCATGGCGATAATGACCGACCGTGAGTTTATCTTGTTTAAAGATTGCTCACAACTTGTTAGAAATAAATTTATACAGTGTTTTTAAATAATTAATATGAGCTTGCTCATCGAATGAAATACTTGCACAGAATTATTAATTGTGGTTTTTGCTCATGGAGGTATAAGATCCTTATGCGTCAGATTCTCCTCAGTTAAATATCTAAGAATATCTCCCAAACTCCTATTAACGACCTCGATCTGTCCATTAGTTAGAGAGTGATAAACGCTACTAAACTCGATTTTGGTGTCCTTTTGACCCCATAAATTATTCAAAAAGTAGGATTTAGTATACCTTTAAATGATAGTGAGGTTAAATAAAAGCATCGCCTCTAAATATAAATTCGACCGAGTGGGGTGTGCGGTCTTCCGACATAATGTCAAAAGATTGAGAAATATCAGGTGGTATGTTGGGATTCGATAAATGTGGGGTGAGCGACACATCTTGGCTATGAGTCACTTCCTGAGGTGGGGGTTCAGACGGGAGTGCGATGAGCAGTAATGTGGCGGAGTTTGTGTAACGTGAACTAGAACGCATAGAGGTCCTCTCGTGGGCCCTTGGAATAAGGCAATTCTTCCGGGGAAGAACAATCTTGTGCCCATTGTGCTCGAAGGAATAAGAGTTCCTTGTGTTGTCGTGCATGACATGTCGGTCGTACTGCCAAGATCGTCCTAATAAGATGTGACAGACATCCATGACGACGACATGACATACCACTCTATTTGAACATGCGCTCCCTATAGAAAACTCTACTAAGCAATAATGAGTGACGGGCATAGTCAAATGACTATTGACTCCAGATAAGCTGTAATGTTGTTCTAACGGGTGCGTCTTAAGCCCTAATATGTCGGCCATGCGTTGAGATACAAAATTCTTCATACTACCGCTATCGATGATAATAGAGCAAAATTGCCCCTGAATGCGTGCAATAGTGTAAAAAATATCGTGTCTCCTAAGGTCATCCTCAGTAGACTCACTAGGGGTGATCAGACTATAATGTAAGACACAAACTAAGTGTTCGACGTGTTCACCTGCCACTTCTATAACATTCTCAGACTCGTGCTCAGGCTCTGTCTCAGGGTGAGATTCATTTTCGTAAACCCCATACTCTGGCTCACACGTCCATCAGTAGAATCGATAATAACGACGGAGTGACACACTCAGATGATTTGTGTCCCGACTCCATACACTTGAAGCATCAGAATACTCCAGTGTTGGGCTTAGCCCCAATAATCTCCTTGCCCTTGGAGGGAACAATGAACGGAGTCGGAGTTCCGGCAGTGATAGGAGGGTGAGGGGATTCCGATATCCTAGCAGTGGTGGTAGTGGTGATGCTCGATGTGGATCTCTCAGTAGTCCTACCTCCGGAGGTCCGCTTCTATAAGAACTCCACTCTTCGTGTGTGACTCAAAATCTCTTCTATGCCCTTATAATCTAAAAGCTCGAGCTGGTCTCGAATAGAATTGTGTAACCCGTTCAGATAACAGGATACGGTCATGTCATCGTCCTCTTGGAAGTCGAGGCGAGACTGTAGGACTAGGAACTCGTTCGTATACCAATCCACCGATAATTTGTCTTTCTGTAGGCTGTGGAACCGCTGACAGAGGGTCTGCAAATAATCGGGTGGAACGTATCGTTTTCGAAGTTGTGTTTTAAATTCTGCCCATGTATTGATCAGTGGCATGCCTAAGTTAAATCTAGATCGCTCTAGTTGTCCCCACCAAACTAGGGCGGATCCTTTCAGTCTAAGCGTGACATGCTCAACTTGCCTAGCTTGGGGCAATTGCTTCCAAGCTAGGAAGCGGTCCATCCGTTCACACCAATTTAAACAACCCTTAGGTTCTAAGTGTCCCTCAAAATCTCCAACGTCTAATTTGATTCCTACGTGCCAACGAGGGTGGTTATGTGGTTCAAGTTGTGCAGGCTCTAGTGGCCTAGGGTTAAGGTTTACTTCGACCACTGGGATATGTGCTCGATTTAAGTGCATGGTGGCTTCTATGGTGTTAACCGATGTGCGTATTCCATTCACTACGTGCCCAAGACCTTCCCATGGTGATGGTGAGATTATCGACCGCTTTCATTAGGTCGCTCATACGTTGGGTCAAATCCCCTACGCTATTTTCTAAATGGTCAACTCGATTTTCCATTTAAAATAATTTGAATTTGAAATTTTTTTAAAAAAAATTAATTTCAAAATAAAAGGATTTTTTTAAAAATTTTAAAACAAAATAAAATTTATTTTTTAAAAAAATAAAATAAAGTTTAAAAAAAGACAATAATTTTTTTGAAATAAAGTTATAAATAATTTATAATAGATTTGTTTTAAAAAAAATTGAAATTCGGATCGCGTGATTCGCGATAGGAGCGAATTATGACATCTCTGATACCAAACTGATGTAGACTAGGGTTAAGGTTTTCAAATTTAAATATATTTTTAAACAAATAATATATTTGTTATAAAATAAAAAATTAGGGTTTTGAAAATGGTTTGATTTTCAATTTCAAAAGAGGGGTCGAGCGACCAAAAAAAATCAAGTTCTCGCGCATAATCAAACTCGTCGTTTGAACTTTAGGAAAATCGTTAATTTCGTTTTAGTAGAACTCTCACGTATTTATCCGGATCTAACCTTACACGAGATTAGCACAATCACAAGCAAATCCACATTAACAATTTATAAAATAACGGAATTTAAAATAGCGAGAACGTTCGAAGACAAGCTCAAGATTATTTAAGTTGTTGCATAAATTTAGTCTAATAAAAGGAGCAAGAGAAGAGTGTCTGATACCACAACGAGGATGATTCACCCAGTGCAGACACGCGATCGTTGACTGTCAACGATTGAGTCTGAAATTGAATGCAGGAGTGCAGTCGTGGAGAATGGGTGCCAGAATAAAATGGTGACGTCGACAACACCCAGTTTGCAGGTGGAGACCGGCGACAGTAGGTCGCCAAGGAGGGTATGGATCGTTGTTGGCGGGCGGAGGTGGCGTGGCAGGAGGAACTGGCGTCGGAGATCTGTTGGCAGACAGTGGCCGAATGCAGTAGGCGTCGGCGCCGAACGGACATAGCAACAGGGCGGCGGTTCCGGCGGGCGTTTTGGCGCGGAGATGAAACGAAGGCGTTGTTCTCTGGAGGATCCTTCCAATCAAAGCTCCAAATACTAGGTCGAACTTGCGGGTGTTGATGGGGTTCCGCCGGTAATGCAGAGGGAACAAGAGGGGTCTTGTTCTCTGCAATTTTCCGGTCCCCTTTTTCCTTCAGCAGCGGGCCTCTTTTATAATTGATTAATTGCCCGATTTTTCCTTCAGCCGCGGGGCTCTTTCGATAACTGATTAATTCCGATTGTTACCATGTTATTAATTTTCTAATTCCAATTTACTTGACACCTTTCTTAGTAAGAATTTTTGAGTAATTTCTCAAACAACTTTTGTCCGAATCAACTTTCCCAAACAACAACTCCCTCCTTTATTTTGGGTATCTTTTAAATTATTTTTCCCAATTAAATTTATGCTACTTTTAAATAATTTAAGCTTGCTTTTTCTCGTCCTAACTATCCTAAATTACCGGACCATTTATTTAAGGTCCCACCGGGTGGTCAAACCGATGAGCCGGACAAAGTTCAGATATTGTAGGTGAGAAACACAGGACAATAAACAAAAACATAATAATAATAACCTATGACGATTGACGCATGTCATGTATATTTGGATGCGGCGGAGGTTGCATCATCTTCTTATATACATAGATGATCTACCATATTAATTAATGGATGGCATAAATTACATTCATATGGATAGCAAGCATCTAAATCCACATAATTGAGAGAGATTAGAGACGCTTACTTCTTTCTCCCAGTCGGTGCATAATGTAATTATAAGGAGCAACACCACTTGTACACCGACCCCACAAGCAATTCCCATCCAAAGACCCTGCAACCAAAATAGTTTAATACTTTTCATCCATGAGAAATGTATACCAAACAGATAACTGTAACACATCAAAATTTGGAAAGTAACCTGTATGAGAAATGTTATTTTGAATTTGAAAAGACACTCTAAAGTTTCTGTATGTTATTCATGTCTGCTATGAAGGCTTAAGAGAGAAAAAATCACCTGATTTTCTTCCACATTACCTCCCTTATCCCATAACTCTTTATGTTTCCTGGTACACCACTCTTCCATATGCGAACTGTTTTTGGTAATGGCCAACAAAGTGGTATCAAAGTCACTGTCAAAGTAATTTGAAGAACTGCTAATGAAATATTTGGAAGTACCACTGACTAGCAAGGCATGGAGCCCCAAGGTTTTGCTGAAATGTGATGCAAAAGGAGAAGAAGAAGAACAAAAACAATGATCTCAGAAAATTGAATTTTTTAACAGTGATCCCAGAAGTTAGTTTTTTTGGTGAGTTTTGAGTGCAACAAAAAAGAAAGCAGCTCAGCTGCAGTGCAAAGAAAGATAAAGGCGTAACAAGTAGAAAAAGAGGAAGAGCAAATAATGCTGAATAAAGAAGCAGCTAAACATAGTTGTGAAGCATGCTAAAACAGAGAGAACAGAGAAAGATTGAGAGGAGGAAAAAAAGGTCGAAGAATGAATGATATGACACAATTTGTGGTTCCCCGACTTTCAAAAAATAGCACTGAAAAAAGGGCAGTCCAAAAGGCATTGATCGGATTTCAAGATACTTGGGATGTTGTTGAGATAGGTTACTAAGAACCAGTACTGAATGCAACCTTGATAGCTAAACAAAGACATGCTGCAAGAGATGTCGCTATAATGCATCCTTAATGACCACACAAAGTGATACGTTCCCAAAGAGGAACCCGGCGAGGAGAAGGGCCGGCTGAGTTGAAGGAGAAGAGGGGAATTAGGGTTGAGAGGAAAGCCTTAGGGAGCAGACTTAAATTTCATTCATCCAAGAATAATTAAAAAGAGTACAACACCACCCCTTATAGGTGCGGGATGCGGATAATAAATGCAAATAAAATAAAAGCGCACACAAACGTAATATGGAATAACATAATGCGAATGAAATAAAATAATCACGTCTGCGTCGCGTCACCGGTCTCTCCTCTTCCAGACGGACATGTCGTTGTCTTCCTCTGCGTGTAGACCTGCCACGACATCTCATTGACGTGCACGTCCGTAAAAATGCCGTTGTCTGGAAAATGTGCCTTGTCCTCAAGGCAGTAGTAGCGAACTGGCGGCGGAGGTCACCCCGAGGAATCCATGTAGCATTAGAGTCTGGGTGATTTACCCAGACGACCAAAATTTCCTCCAAAGTGGGTTTCCCGGCAGAAGGCATCAATGATCGAGTATCTTGGTCGGGTAGTACGGTGCCTCGCCGACGAGATCGACGTCGGCCGGAATGTGGTCCGTGGTGGCATGTTCGCCCACCACACAACGCAGCTGAGAAACGTGAAAGACTGGGTGAATGCGGCTCTTGGCGGGGAGGCGTAGGCGATAGGCGATCGCACCGATACGCGCTAGTATCTCAAATGGGCCAAAGAATCATGGGGCTAGCTTTGAGCAAGGCCTTCAGGCCACAGATAGCTGGCGGTATGAGTGCAATTTGATGAACACCTTCTCCCCCACCTGAAAGGATAGGTCCCTATTCGCAAGGAGGACATCTTCTGTTGGGCCCGTAAGAGGCAATGCTTCAGGTGATCCTGGATGGTGCCGCGGTCCTGCAGGGCGGTGGCCAAACTCTCGACCCGACACTCTCCCGACAGATGATAGAGAATGGAGCGGGGGCGGCTGGCCATAGACAACCTCAAAGGGGTGGTACCTGCTGCATTGTGGTAGACAGTGTTGTACGAGTACTCGTCCTAACAAAGCCACTTGGCCCATCCGTGGGGTTTCTCCCCCACAAAACAACGAAGGTATGTCTCCAAACAACGATTATGGAGCTCAGACTGTTCATCCGTCTACGGGTGATAAGCAGTGCTCATGCAGAGGCGAGTCCCTTGGAGCCGGAAAAGTGTGGTCTAGAAGGTGCTCAAGAAAACATGCCACGATCGACCGAGGAAACCTAAGATGGCGTACAATGCCGCTGATGAAGCTGTCTGCGACTGTAGTAGCGGTGTAGGGGTGACGAAGGGGAATAAAATGGTCGTATTTGGATAGTCTGTCCACTATGACCAAGATGCAATCAAGTATCTGAGAGCGGGGTAGCCGAGTAATGAAGTCCATGGTCACATCCTCTCAAATGCTGTCTGGAATGGGAAGTGGCTGAAGAAGGCCGGCTGGGAACGCTGCCTCATACTTGGCCTTCTGTCAGACCAGACAAACGACCAAAAATGCTTTGACCTGTCGGAATATGCGGGGCCAGTAGAGAGGCTGCTAAATGGCGGTAGGTGCGGAAAGCCCCGGTGTGCCCTCCAGAGGGCGAAGCCTGAAACTCGGCGAGGAGGCAGGGAATTCTCAGAGAAGAGGGTGCTAGAGCAAGGCGGCCCCCTACAAGTTAGTACGGTGGATGGGCAGAGGCGTCCGCGATGAGCTCCGTTCGGATCTCAGATAAAACAAGGTCGACCTCAACCTTGTGCTGGATGGTCGCCGCGTCTTCCCACACCGGCTGAGTGATAGTCGTGAGCTCTGGTGACTGTCTCTGCTGAGAGAGGGTATCGTGTATCGACCGCTCGGTTTGCCCTCCCCGAGCGGAACTCGATGGTGAAGTCATAGCCCAGGAGTTTGGTCACCCACACCTGCTGGGAGGGAATTACGATCTTCTACTGGAGGAGGTAGCGGAGGCTGTGGTGGTCGGTGCGGACCACGAAGGGGCAACCCAACATATATGGGCGCCAATACTGAATGACGAGAACGTGGCACATGAGCTCGTTCTCATACGTGGAGCGGCTGCAGATAGTGCCAGAGAAAGCGCGACAGAAGTAGACAATCAACCGTCCAGCCTGCACGAGTATGGCTCCCACCCCGGAGCCCAATGCGTCACACTCCACTAGAAATAGCAGAGACAAATCCGGCATTGCTAGCACCGGCCCGTGGACTAGGGCCTACTGAAGGGCAGCGACAGCGACGACGACCGTCCACTGAAAGGGGCCCTCCTCCGACTTCTTTAGGAGCTGCGTGAGCGGCCAAGCTAGAGCCCCGTGCCCTTGGATGAAGCGACTATAGTATCTCGTCAAGCCGAGGAATCCCCGGACGTCTCGCAGGGATGTAGGAGTCGTCCAATGAAGGACCGACGCAATCTTTTCCTCGTCCATGGCGACCTCCTGATCCGAGATTGTGTGGTCGAGATAGCTCACTTCTGTCACCCCAAAGGTGCACTTCTTCGGGTGGAGTTTGGGGTGATGGCGCCAAATGGTAGTCAGAGTAAGGCGGATGTGCTGAAGGTGATCCAGCCAGGAAGAACTGTATTTCAAAATTTCATAAAAAATCAAGAACGCGTCGACGAAGTATCGCCCGAAAAATGTCATTCATCGTCATCTGGAAGGTGTCCGGTGCGTTAGTCAGGCCGAAGGGCATGACCAAGAACTCATAGTGGTCGTCATGCGTTCAGAAGGCGGTCTTGGTGATGTCCTCGGGTCATACCTGGATCTGGTGATAGCCCGCTCGGAGGTCCAGCTTGGTAAAGAATATGACGCCGTGGAGCTCATTCAGAAGCTCTTGAATAACTGGGATCAGGTACCTGCCCGGAATGGTGGCTTTATTGAGCTCACGGTAGTCCACACAGAACCGTCAACTACCGTCCTTCTTCCGGACCAAGAGGACCGGACTGGAGAAAGGGCCAGCATTGGGGAGAATGAGGCCCTCCAACAACATCTCACGGATCAGACACTCGATCTCCTCCTTCTGCACATGGTGGTAGCGGTAGGGGCGGACCGACACCGCCGTCGCACCGGGCTGGAGGGGAATGACGTGATCCGTCGGGCGAGCCGGAGGGAGGCCGGTCGTGGCCTCAAAGATGTCGATGAACTCGGCGAGTAATGTCTGAAGGTCGCCCGGGTGTGAAGGAAACGACGGTCCTGGTGCAGAGAGCGGACACAACCATGCAAAAAAGTCGACGTTGACGGTCCGCTGAATCGCATAGGCGGAGACCGGGGAGCGAAGCAGAGCGATTCGCCCCCCAAGCTGCACGTCTGGCTCTCCTGAAAGAACTGCGAAGTCATACTCTCCTAGTTGACCCGCACTTCGCCCAGCGTGCGGAGCCAAGCCACTCCCATAATGACGTCAATACCACTGAGGTCAAAGGCGTAGAAGTCTGCGGTCACCGGGCAGGACCCCACCATCAGGGAGAGAGCGGTGCAACACCCGTGGGTTGACCGACGACGCCCATCTCCCAGACAAACTGTAATCAGGAGAGGGAACCAAGGGAAGGTGAAGCTAGTGTGCCATCTGGGCGGAGAGGAAGTTGTGGTTCGCATCGTTGTCCATCATGACCACAATGAACGATCACACAACGTGCCTGCTAGTTTCTGTTGGTGTTACCATTGTGATCTGGAAGTGATCAAGCATGTGACCTCACTGCCAACTCAGTATGAGCCTATCAGGGTCGCACATAAGATTGTGGAGAAATTGGGAGATTGGATTTGTATGATTTGACTCATATGATGAGTTGAAAAAACTTAGCTCAATCAGACTAAAAGCGTCGAGTGCGTTGAGGCCATTCAACACCTTCGTCGAGTTAAGCGTTAACTCGGCGAATGGCGGCGTTGAGTGTATTCAACGATTCGTTGAGTCAAGGTGTTGATTTGACGAGTATGACACTTAAGCGTTGAGTGTGTTGACTATACTTGACGATTCGTTGAGTCAAGAAGTTGTTTCGACGGGTCTGAGTCTCAGGCATTGAGTGTGTTGAGTTCACTCAACGCCTTCGTCGAGTAAAGGGTTTACTTAACGAATCTGGCATTTAGGCGTTGAGTGTATTGTGTTCACTCAACGTCATTCAACGAATCTGGATTTTGGCGTTGAGTGCACTCAACACCATTCGACAATTTGTCGAGTATGACGCAGAAAGCGTTGAGAACATTGAGTCCACTCAACGCCTTCGCAGAGTCAAGCGTTGATTCAGTTGAGGATGGCGTTGAGTTCGTCATGTATCCTATGGATACTCGACGATTCGTCGAGTATGTGATGATACTCGACGATTCGTCATGTATGCTATAAATACTCGACGATTCGTCGAGACAAGCGTTGTCTGGCCAAAATTCTGGATTCTAAGTCTAGGTCTGTCAATAGCGACGAGAACTGTTCTGTTTATTCATTGGGTATAAATAGAAGTCTTTATGGTTTCTTCTCACAACCTTTTTACTGTTCATTCTGTCTAAGCATACGAGTCGTACTGTGTGAAAAGACGGAAGCCCTAGAATCTCGACGGAAGCCGTTCCGCCTCTCGCCGTCGTTGATCCCGATCCCGGTGAGTGTCGTCGCCGCCTCTCCTTCAACAGATCTAGCAGTCTGTGGAGACGCTGTGTCCTCTCCCGCCTAGTGCTTGTTCGACAAGTGGCTGCGGGTTCTCCCGATCGTGTGGATTTCTAGTAAAGGCGCGGATATACTTTCTGCGCTCAAGACTCGAGCCACTAAGTGGCCGACTGATTTTTCTGGAGCATCTAAGTTGAGTATCGACTCAATCCTACAAAGGTAATTTTATTTACAACAAGTTTTACTTCTTGATTCATGAATATGGCCGATCCGAACACTTTGGGTTTACTTGTTCTCTATTTTCCGCTGCGCGCACAAATGTTGTGTCGTCTTGTAAAACCCAACAGTTTCCTGGTTTGAGGCTTAGTTATTAAAGGCGCAAGGCGCGCCAAGGCGCAAAGGGGTCTTGGAGCCTAGGCGCAAGGCTCAAGGCGCAGGCGCGCGCCCGAAGAAGACAAGGCGCAACCACATTCATTTTAAATAATTGACATTAAACATCAATTCATCTTCTTGAACATAATCTTTATATATTCTACTCATTAATAATTCATTACTATCATTTATATCTCTTATAAAATAAAATCAATATGATCGTCTGCGTCATATCTAATTCTCAATGATCGATTATGTATCAAAAACACTAAATCATATAAAAATTATTGAGTTTTTGTATTATTTTTTTCATTATTTTGAAAAAAATAGGTTTACAACAAAAAACACACTCAGGCACGCCTATAATGTCCAAAGGCGCAAAAAAGACGCACGAAAGCGCAAACCTCTGAGCCTGGTGAGCCTGGAGCCTTAGGCGCGCCTGAGGCGCGCCTTTAACAACATAGGTTTGAGGTCCCGAAATGCCGCTTACAGAGAAACATGGCAGCTCCAAGCGATGAAAGGTAGGTGAGGCGGTGTCCACCACATCATCACCCTCGGATAGCTTGAGGGCCTCGAAGTCCTTCAACGTGACCTCCAGGTCGAAGTTGGCGATTATGATGTAGAACTCCTTGATGGAGCACACATGCGTAGGAGAGTAGGGCTGACGACACCGAAAACATAGACCCTTGCTGCAACATTCATTGTAGGTATTGTTGGAGATGCGTTGGGGAACCAACGGTCGGCCGGGTCGGTATCCCCCAGGGGGCGGTCGTTGCGGGGCTGTAGAAGGAGGTGGTCGCCAGGGTGGCTGAGGCGGGTGGTGACTGGCTGTAGGCACAGGCGTCCTGGGGGTGAGGCAGCCTCCACCAGACGTGTCATGTCAAGGGCGTCTGAGACTTTGCGGGGATGGTGCGTGCGGAGCCGGAGCGGATATGGGGCAGTAGCCCCTGCATGAAAAAGCCCGAGTAATGGTCTGGTGGCAAGTCGGAGACATGTTTTGACCAAGGCTACAAACTCGTCATTGTAGTCGTCCAGGTCGGCTGTCTAGCGGACGCTGCATAGCTGCTCGATAGCGAAAGAGCCAGAGTAGTGGGTGTCGTACCGCTGAATCATCTCCTGTTTGAGCTTGGGTCAGGAGAGGCCCGGGTTGGACTTGCGGAGCCACCGAGCCTAGTGGAGGGCCGAGCTTTCCAGGCCAACCACAGCCGTAGACACCTTGTCGTGCTCTGATGTATAACTGAGGTCAAAATATTTCTCCGCCTTGACGATCCACCGCATTAGGCCTACGCCGATTAAAGAGGGGATATCAAGGGAGACAGTGGGCTGACCCTGAATGGCCGGAGGAGGGTGTCCGGAGGAAGCGAGCGGCTGCCCGGTGCCGAGGAGAGAGCCGCCGTCCACGGGCGAGCCAAAGCTGAATGCGGCGGATACGGCGGTGGCGGACGCATGAAGGGAGTCAATCTTGGAGTGGAGGGCAAGGAGGGAGGCGTGCATGGAGGTGATAAGTTGTTCCTGAGCATCGAAGCGATGGGCGGAAAAGTATATCGTGGGTCTGGAGCGGGGTCGCGTCTCTGCATCTCCAACACATCCTTTTGGGACTTCTTGATTTTGGGAAATGCACGCCGATAGTGCAGCTGGCCACTTTGACTGAGATAAGACGATTACTTTAGTTGAGGATTACTTTTATTGACCTGTCATGAAAAGGGATGTGACACGTGTTGTGCGACACTGCAACACATGTCAGACAGCGAAGGGTTCAAAACAAAATACTGGACTCTATCCTCTTTCAGTCCCACACCAGCCTTTGGTCGATATCAACAAATATTTTGTATTAGCCCTTTCTCGCACTCTGAGGATGCACGATTCTATTTTCGTAGTGGTAGACCGATTTTCGAAGAGACTCACTTTATTGCCTGCCGCAAAATTGTCGATGCGGCTCATGTGGTGTTCCTTTTCACGGGAGACATTTTTCGGTTCCACATATTACCCAAATCTATAGTGTCTGGTCGCGATGTTTGATTTATGAGTTATTTTTAGAACACGTTATGACATAAGACGGGTATGACTTTAAATTTTTCTACCGCTTACCACCCACAGACTAACAGCCAAACTGCGGTCATTAATAGGAGTTTAGGGAATTTGTTGTGGTGTCTAGTTGATAATCATCTGTGGGTTTGCGATTCTGTGTTACCCATAGCTAAGTTTGCATACAATAGTTTCATCAATAGGTCTACTAGTATGAGTTCATTTCATATAGTATCAGGTTCTAAGCCTAGAAAGCCTTTAGATCTTGCCCTTGTTCCCTTAGAGTCACGTCCTAATGATTCTGTCGAGTCCTTCATTCATCATATACCTGAACTGCATGGATTGATCGGGAAAAAATTGATATAAGTAATGAACTATATATGCACAAACAAATGAACACAATCGTGAGCAACATTTTTTTGATAGCAAGCAAGTCATGATGCGATTTTGCTTGGAGAGGCTCCCGAAAGGAGTTGCTAAGAAGCTACAACTGAAACGAATGAGCCCTTACAGGATATAAAGAAAGTTGGAACAAATCCATATGAGGTCAACCTCCCAGCAAATATGGGTATCCATCATGTATTTAATACTGAAGATTTAACACCGTTCTTTGAGCCTCTCAAGCATATAGATGAATACCTTGAGCCACTTCCTATATCCTTCCTGTTACAACCTGACTCTTCCCCTAGCCACCTTGGACAAGCACTTGTGGACTTTCCCGCACCACCTATGATTTCATTGGTTCTTCTGGATCCACCAACACGAGAGGCGAGAACTGAGCGCATTGCTGATATTGTGGAGCATGAGTGCATTTCCATCGTAGGCGGTCCTTCTTACCGTTACTTGGTGCACTGTAGTGGACACCTCATATTTGATGATACTTGGATATCTATGGAGGAGCTTGATAGACTTGCTTCCCATATTCGACGACAGTACGACCATCTTCATTCATCAAAGATGAATGCTTTTCAGTTGGGGGGAGTTGATGGAGATCGACGCTGGGTTACGGGTCACCAGTCGACGAGGCCCACATTCGTATATTCATGCAGGAGGCGTTGAATGCATTTCCATCATAGGCGGTCATTCTTGCTGTTACTTGGTGCACTGTAGTGGACACCCCATATTTGATGATACTTGGATATCTATGGAGGAGCTTGATAGACTTGCTTCCCATATTCGACGACAGTACGACCATCTTCATTCATCAAAGATGAATGCTTTTCAGTCGGGGATCGCTGATGGAGATCGACGCTGGGTTACGGGTCACCAGTCGGTGAGGCCCATATTCGTATATTCATGCAGGAGGCGTTGATCAGATCAACAATCCGAGACCACGAGCGCGCCCGAATCATCTTTTTATTATTTATAGTATTTTATTTTATTTTTTAGACATGTATTTAGTTTTTAAGGACATCAGGTGTAACAACCATTCATAGTCGTTCACGCTTGGTGCCCAACCACCCCCTCTTGCTATAAATAGGGGTGAATGCTTCATTTTTTGATTGTTTGTTTATGAGAGATTCCAGACCCACAATCATTCATGGTGAAACGCTGCGAGTTCTCGGGGTGTGACATCCCGATTTTGTTTATCTAAAACAAGCAGTCGTGCACGGGGACCCGTGCGGGCAACATTTGTCGTGGGGGCGACATTTGCCCATTTGTCGCGGGACATATTGGCGCGTCCAGCATTCCGACTTTATTACCGCGTTCCTTCGCAAATTTGAGCGGGACATATTGACGGCAAAGTAGAAATGACTCAAAAACCAAATCTTTTGAAATAAAAAGAAGATATGAAGGGGGGTATTTTGGGTAAGTGAATGTTACACCATGGCTGATGGTATTTTGGAGAGACGAATGTTACACCATGACTGTTTTAGAGTTTGCTTATAGTATAAAGATTCATGTTTTTTCTTTGTTAGTTTCACTGCTTTCGTGAAGCCCCCTTTTCCCCTGTATCCCACCACCCCTCTCTAGCCACTCGAACTACCCAGTAACTCCTCCCTGACGAGAGGAAACTGCAGATAGGCCTGGGGCTAGACCCTTATTTTGAACCCCTTACCGAATGAATCCAAAGGATTTGACAGAATTGTGAGTGCAGTTGCAGGAGTTGATCAACTCGGGGTTTGTTTGCCCCAGTTCCTCACCTTGGGGAGCTCAAGTACTGTTTGTTAAGAAGAAGGATGATAGCATGAGAATGCATTGATTATAGAGAATTGAACATGCTAACATTCTGAAATACTTATCCACTCCCCAAGATAAATGAATGGTTTGATCAACTGTGAGGAGCTTATGTGTTTTCTAAGTTAGTCTTGCGATCGAGATATTATCAACAGTGTATTAGAAAGTCAGACATCTCTAAGACATCTTTCAACTCCCGTTATAGTCAGTACGAGTTCACCGTGATGCCTATTGGCCTCACAAATTCTTCCTCTGTATTCACGAGCCTTATGAATCAAGTGTTTGATCCGTTGCTTGATGTCTTTGTGATTGTCTTTATTGATGATATACTTGTATATTCTAAGGATGAGGAGACCCATGCCGTGTTGGAGCATGCCTATCTTGTAAAGCTCTACTTGCTAGTAAGTTCATTTCTGGATTTTAAATTTACATATTCATGCATCATATAGCGTAGGTGCGCATAAGTCCATTCCGCGCACTCACTTTTGAATTGCATTAGAGTCGGCACAGACCACTGTACAACCTACTCTGCGTCACTACCCCTCCCCTGTTTAACATGCCTAGCGGCTAAACTCTCTCAGCGCCTAACATGTGCTTTTAATGGTCTCCTTTGTACGTGTTCGAACCATAATCGAGTTTCTTTCATCGTATCTACAATTGGTACCACTCTTGTCTTATATCTGATACATTCATTTCTAATTTTATCCAGTCTTGTATGACCACACATCCACCTATGCATTCTCATCTCCGTAACTCCCAGTTTGTGCTCATGTACATAATTCATTGCCCAACACTTAGAATTGCAGAGTATCGCTGGTTTAAATGCAGTATAGTAAAAGTTGCTTTTAACATAAGGATCATCAGCTAGTTGTCCCGTAACAGCTATCTTGAAAGCAACCTAATTTTTCTTCTTTAAGTTCCTCCACTAAATTTATGACAACTTTTTTGTCCTCTTAAATTTACTATATTTAATTTGCACATTTAACACCACTAGTCTATGTTGTATTGTCAAACTTTCTCCTAGTATGACATTGCACTTCACACAAATTTTTCTATTCATTTTGTGATTTATAAAATATTCAATTTGTGACTTATTTGGTTCGCTCTTAAACGTAATTAAATGTTCTTCCCTCTTCATGAACAACGTATTTGTCAAAATTAGCTCATTGCTATATTAAAGTCTAAAATGGTTTTTTTTTCTCCATACCCCAATCTTCCATGAACATCTATATAATCCGTATTTTCTTTCCCTATATGTCCATTTAAGTCTTCCCCATGAAAATCTTCTCGCTTGTGAGATTTCTCTTACAAAAATATCTAAATTTTTCTCAAATTGCACTTTAATAGCTTCACTTAATTTACTTATGACGCTTAAACACTAGTTTCATTAATAGCTTCCTTTCCTACTATAAATTTAAGAGTTAAGATTATATCACCTTTTCTACTTACCTCAATAATTTCATCTCTCTAAGTACTATTTACAATAATACATATTCCTTTGCTTGAATATACTTAGAATATATTTCAAGCAATGCAATATATTTCTTTAGTTGTAAACAATAAGTGGAAGATATTTCAAATGGATGTTAAATCGTTGTTCTTGAATAATGTTATTAAAGAGAGAGTTATTATTGAGCAATCCATGGAATATGTTGAAAAGGACAAAAAGAAAAGTATAGCAGCTGTAGAAGACACTATATGACGTAAAATAATCAAAATCTTGTAATTCAAGGATTGATAATATCTCTATATGAAGAATATTTCAAGCAAATGGATATGTCAATATGTTACGCCCCCGCAACGTTTTGCCGGTCGTCACTATGTTCGCAGACGCAAGGATGCCGTACACAACGGGGCTGAACCATCCGGTTCAGCCCCCTCTCTCTGAAGATGCCGAAATAGGGCTGAACCGGTTCGGTTCAGCCCTATTGGGGCCGGCCGGCCCCTTTGGCCGGCCCCTCTTTGGTTCCGGGTATTTATATCCCGGAACCCCTCTTGGTTCATTATGCAAGTATTTGAGGTATAATCTCCTTCCTCCTTCTAAACCCTAATTCCTCTTAGCCTCCTCTTCCTCTCTAGTTTATCTCTCTCTCTCTCTATCTATCTAGTGTCATAACATTTGGTATCAGAGGATTCGTCTCCGACATGGTGAACACGCGCACGCAAGAGGAATCCGCACGGCTCGAAACCCTAGAGGGGACGGTGGTCACTCTCACGGATTCGGTGGCGGCCATGACGGCCGGTATGGAGGAGTTGAAAACCTTATTGAAAGGAAAAGCGCCGGCTACGGATGATTCGGCCGGATCGGGACAAGATCCGGCTGTGGTTGCGCGCGGGGCCACGTACGGCGGAGTCGCGCGTGTTGGGCTCGGCGACGACGCATCGCGTCCTTTTCCCCCTCCGTCAACAGGACCATATGGCGGGGCTGGCGGGTCGGGGTCGGGGCATTATGCGGGGCCGATGCCGCCCGCATCGTTGAATAGTGGCTTCGGCGAGCCCGTCGCAAACCGGAACCAGGGGCGTCGGGGCTGGGATGAGCCCGCAGGCTTCCGGCGTGGCTGGGATGACCCAGCAGGGTTTCGGCGGGGCTGGGATGAGGCCGCAGGTCAGCGGCGGGGCTGGGATGAGGCCGCAGGTCAGCGGCGGCCACCGGAACAGGCAGGACAGCAGCGGGGAGGTCTTCTTCCTCCTCCTCGGGGGTTTGGACAGCAGGGTGCGCCGGTTTATGGACCACCATGGGGTGGCCAACCACCGGGTTATGGTGTATTTGAGCAAGGCGATATCGGAAGGCGAGAAGGAGGTCATGGTCCGCATCGCTTGACTCCAGGCTTGTCTCGCATGTATTTTCCGGAGTTCGAGGGTGGTGACACCTTGGAATGGATTCAGAAGGCCGAACTTTTCTTTCAATATCAAGATGTTCCTGAAGGCCAATGGGTGCAGTTGGCGTCTTTTCACCTAAAGGATGACGCCTTCCAATGGACACAGTGGTTCCTGCGGGGACGGGAGTACGTGCCCTGGGGGGAGTTTGTGGAGGGCTTTACGGCTCGATTTGGTCCGCTAGAGTATGAGAACTATGAGGCCATGCTTCAGAAACTCCGCCAGAAGGGTTCTGTGATGGAGTACCGCACGGAGTTCGAGAAGTTGGCGAATCGGGTGCAATGGCCAGAAAGGACATTATACAGTTGCTTCATCTCCGGTCTCAAGGATTATATTCGTGATGAGGTGCAGGCACTCATGCCTCAGTCGTTGAACCACGCCATTACCTTGACACGTATTCAGGAGGAGCGGTTCAGCAGGCAGAGAGGCCGCATGCAGAATAGGCCCCCCTCGGGCATCCCTACTACTACGGTTGCACGGCGGGAACAACCTACGGCTAACAAGCCGACGGTGACTCGCTTGTCTTGGAGTGAGTTGCAAGCTCGCAAAGAGAAGGGTCTATGCTTCAATTGTGATGAGAAGTTTGCTCCGGGCCATAAATGCCAGAGGACACAAGTTTTCATGTTATATCAGGAGGCTGAGGAAGCACCGGCGGCCGGCGAGGAAGAATTGGAGGTGGACTTGGAAGATACTGAGTTTGGGGTCTCTATACATGCTTTGGAAGGGTGTGCTCCCCCGCTTACAATGCGGCTGGCGGGTCGGATCGCCCAGGAGAAGGTTACTATTTTGGTGGACAGTGGGAGCACCCACAACTTTATACATCCCGATGTGGCAGGGAGAGTTGGACACGGGGTCGACAAGGGGGCTGCCTTCCATGTTATGGTGGCGGATGGCAGTAAGTTGCAATGTGAAGGGGTGCTGAAGGGAGTGGAACTGCGGATAGGAGACTATGCGGGACGAACGGACGTCTACTTGCTACCTATTCGTGGCTCGGATATGGTCTTGGGAGTTCAATGGTTACGCCAATTACAACGGGTAACTTTTGACTGGGCGCATATGACCATGGAGTTTGTGCTCGGGGAGCAACAGTTCTGCCTGCGGGGTCTCATGTCTTCTCCTATTAAGGAGGTATCTCTTCGCAGCATGCAACAGTTGAGCGGAGACGGGCAAATGATGGCCATTCTCCGGGAGGTTCAGACCGGCGACTCCGGCAATTCTGAGGTACCAGTTCACTTACAGTCCATTTTGACAGATTATGCTGACGTTTTTCAGGAGCCCCGTACTCTGCCACCGCCTCGGTTCCGGGATCATCGTATTCCGCTCAAGGCGGGCGCCGAGCCTACTAATGTGCGACCATATCGCTACCCACACATTCAGAAGGCGGAAATTGAGCGGAGTGTCCGGGAGATGTTGGAGGCCGGTATCATTCGGCCAAGTACTAGTTCCTTCTCCGCTCCCATCATTCTGGTCAAGAAAAAAAACGGTTCCTGGAGGTTTTGTGTGGACTACCGCGCCTTGAATGGCGCCACGATCAAGGATAACTTTCCGATTCCTCACATCGAGGAGCTGCTGGATGAACTGCATGGAGCACAACTTTTTACCAAGTTAGATCTTCGATCTGGATATTATCAGATTCTCATGGCCCAGGAAGATATCCACAAGACGGCTTTCCGAACACATGACGGCCATTATGAGTTCTTGGTCATGGCCAATGGCTTGACTGGCGGACCTTCTACATTCCAGGCCAACATGAATGAGATTTTTCGGGATTTCTTGCGGACTTTTGTGCTGATATTCTTCGACGACATTCTCATTTACAGTGCTAGTTGGGAGGATCATGTGGGACATGTGGAACAGGTCCTATGCCGACTTCGGCAACACCGTCTTTACGCCAACCGTTCTAAGTGCTCATTTGGTCAGGAGGAGGTGGAATACTTGGGCCACATGGTCTCAGGTCAGGGCGTGCGGGCCGACCCACGAAAAATTCAGAGCATGCAATCGTGGCCGCGGCCAGTTACAGTGCGTGCCTTGCGCGGATTTTTGGGTCTCACGGGATACTACAGGCGGTTCGTCCAGGATTATGGCAAGATAGCAAGACCTTTGACTCAGCTTTTGCAGAAGGATTCTTTTTCTTGGGGAGAAGAGGCGGAGGGCGCCTTCCAGGCCCTCAAACAGGCCATGACGACCACGCCTGTTCTTGCCTTACCAGATTTCGCGAAGGAATTCATCCTCGAGACGGATGCGTCGGGGGTGGGCATCGGCGCCGTCTTGATGCAGGACGGACGGCCTATAGCTTTCTATAGTAGGGCGTTAGCCCCTCGTACTTTGGGCCTTTCGGCTTACGAAAAAGAAATGTTAGCAATCATTCATGCGGTGGGCGTTTGACGTCCGTACTTGTTGGGCCGGCACTTTAAGGTGCGCACGGATCATCAAAGCTTAAAGCATTTTCTGGACCAACGGGTCTCCTCGCCTCTCCAACAGAAGTGGGTTACAAAGCTCTTGGGATATGATTATGAGATCGTTTATCGGCGCGACAAGGATAATGTCGTCGCTGATGCTCTCTATCGCTTGCCGGAGGCAGCTCTCACTCACATTACGGGACCCTTGATCGATTCTTTGGCCGACATTCACGAGGAGGTCATGGGCTCGGACACTTTGCGGCCGTTAGTGGAGGCTTTGCAGCGGGGCGAGACTGTTACGCCTGGTTATCATTTATGTAATGGCCGTCTTCACTTTAGGGGCCGAGTGGTGGTGCCGGCCGCATCAGCTTGGCGAACAGTTTTGATGCATGAGTTTCACTCGTCGCCTACGGGGGGACATGCCGGAGTACTTCGAACCCTTCAGCGTGCGCGGGCCAATGTCTTTTGGGCGGGCATGCGACGGGACATTCAGCAGTTTGTTCGACAGTGTGAGATCTGCCAGCGGCAGAAATATGAGACTTCTTCACCCGCGGGGCTGCTTGTCCCGTTGGACATCCCGCAGCTTATTTGGGACACGGTGTCCATGGACTTCATCGAAGGGTTGCCTAAATCAAAAGGGAAGTCGGTCATTTTGGTAGTAGTGGATAAACTCTCCAAGTATGGCCACTTTATTGCCCTCAGCCACCCCTACACTGGAGACTTGGTGGCCGCCCTCTTTGCTAGAGAGATTGTTCGTCTGCATGGCGTTCCTCGCGCGATTATTTCTGATCGTGACCCGACCTTCGTTAGTAGCTTTTGGAGGGAGTTATTCCGCTTACAAGGAACTCGCTTACATTTCAGCACGGCCAACCATCCGCAATCGGATGGCCAAACAGAGGTCCTTAACCGAGGGGTGGAGACATATCTTCGGTGCTTTGTGATGGATGAGCCCCGCACTTGGCCAGAGTGGTTACATTGGGCCGAATACTGTTATAACACGTCTTATCACTCCGCCAGCAGGATGACGCCATTTGAGGTTGTTTACGGTCGGCCACCTCCAACCTTGGGCACTTATGAGCCGGGTAGCACCGCTCTACCGGCGGTTGATCAGGCTCTTCTGGACCGCGATCGCATGATGGTCACTCTTCGGGCCAACCTCCGTTTGGCCCAGGATCGTATGAAGGTGCAAGCGGACAAGCACCGCACTGAGCGGGAATTCGCCGTCGGTGATGAGGTTTTTCTCAAGTTACAACCATATCGGCAATTATCTGTTGCAGCCCGTGGCAATCAGAAGTTGTCCCCGCGCTACTACGGCCCCTTTCAGATCATCAGCAGGGTGGGGCCGGTAGCTTACACCTTGGCTTTGCCGCTGGGCTCCCGCATCCATCCCACTTTTCACGTCTCATTGCTCAAGAGAAAGGTGGGCCAGCTTATCCAACCTTCTGCTCTCTTGCCTGACGTTACGGCAGCGGGTGAGCTGAGGCCACTTCCGGAGGATGTTTTACGAAGCAGATGGAAGCACCGGGGCACCGAATTCCGGCCCGAACTCTTGGTCAAGTGGAAGAACCTTTCTCCGGCACAAAACTCTTGGGTGGATTTCTTCGATTTCAAGGAACTCTACCCCGACTACCACCTTGAGGACAAGCTGGTTCTTGATGGGGAGGGGAATGTTACGCCCCCGCAACGTTTTGCCGGTCGTCACTATGTTCGCAGACGCAAGGATGCCGTACACAACGGGGCTGAACCATCCGGTTCAGCCCCCTCTCTCTGAAGATGCCGAAATAGGGCTGAACCGGTTCGGTTCAGCCCTATTGGGGCCGGCCGGCCCCTTTGGCCGGCCCCTCTTTGGTTCCGGGTATTTATATCCCGGAATCCCTCTTGGTTCATTATGCAAGTATTTGAGGTATAATCTCCTTCCTCCTTCTAAACCCTAATTCCTCTTAGCCTCCTCTTCCTCTCTAGTTTATCTCTCTCTCTCTCTATCTATCTAGTGTCATAACACAATACCTATATGAGCATGTACTCTATATGAAGAATAATTGTAATATTTGTTGTATGTAGATGATTTAATTTTTATAGGAAATAGTGCACTCATGTTTGATGATTTCAAAAGATATATGATTAAAGAATTTGATTTGATTGACTTTTGCTTGTCTCATATTTTCTTAAAATGTAAGTAAAATAAAGTGAGGATGACATCCCAAAACTATTTCCAAAAGATGTACGGAAGAAATTCAAAATGGAAGGAAGCAATTTTATAGACATACTAATAGATGGCGTCAAAAAACTCACAAATAAAGATAAAGTGAATCAATGGATCTGTTAGGGCGAGAATGCTGAGAGCAACTACGGGAGAGAGAGATCTAGAGAAAGCAAGGAGAAATCTAGGAGAAACTAGGGTTAGGAAGGAGGAAGGGAAATACCTGATAATACTCTTCATAATCCCCCAAAAGGGGGCTGCCCGGATATAAATATATCCGTGCCTGGAGGGGCCGGCCGGCCCCTCCAAGGGGGCTGAACCCGCCTGGTTCAGCCCCTGGCCGGCCGGTTCAGTGAATGGGGGCTGAACCCAAAGGTTCAGCCCCGTTGTTAAGCGCTCCCTTGGTTCTCCGTACATAATGACGCCCGACAAAGCGCAGCGGGGGCGTAACATTCCCCTCTCCATCAAGAGCCAACTTGTCCTCAAGGTGGTAGTGCGGGCAGAGCTCCTTGAAGTCGAAGAAGTCCACCCAAGAGTTGTGTGCTGGCGAGAGGCCCTTCCATTTGACCAAGAGCTCGGGCCGGTATTCCGTGCCCCGACTCTTCCACCGGTGCCCCAAAATATCCTCGGGCAACGGCCGCAGCTCCCCCAGAGAAGTAGCCTCGGGCAAGTCAGTACTGGGCTGGACATGCTGACCCAACTTCCGCTTGAGCAAGGAGACATGGAACGTAGGATGAATGCGGGATCCCTCCGGCAAAGCTAAAGTATAGGCCACCGGCCCCACCCTGCGGATGATCTGAAAGGGGCCGTAGTAAGCGTGGGGACAGCTTCTGGTTGCCATGATGAGCGATGGACAAATGGCGGTACGGCTGGAGCTTAAGGAAGACTTCGTCACCCACGGCGAACTCCCGCTCCGTACGGTGCTTGTCCGCCTGAGTCTTCATGCGATCCTGTGCCAGGCGGAGAGTCGCCCGAAGAGTAACCAACATGCGATCCCGATCCAGAAGAGCCCGATCCACGACCGGAAGAGCTGTGCTACCCGGCTCATAACTAGCCAAAGACGGCGGCGGCCGTCCGTAAACCACCTCAAACGGCGTCATTTTGCTGGCGGAGTGATAGGATGTGTTGTAACAGTATTCAGCCCAATGTAACCAATCTGGCCAACTCCGAGGCTCATCCATAACAAAGCAGCGAAGGTACGTCTCCACACCCCGATTGAGCACCTCGATCTGGCCATCCGACTGGGGGTGATGCGCTGTGCTGAAGTGTAAGCGAGTGCCCTGCAACCGGAAAAGCTCCCTCCAAAACCCACTGATAAAGGTGGGGTCTCGATCAGAAATAATGGCACGAGGAAGACCATGCAAACGAACGATCTCCCGAGCGAAGAGTGCCGCCACAAATTCCCCAGAGTACGGATGACTGAGGGCCAGGAAATGACCATACTTGGAGAGCTTATCTACCACCACCAGAATCACGGACTTGCCCTTAGATTTATGGTCTGTTTGTTTTAGCTCTGGCGGATTGAAAAGCTGCTGTCCAGATAGAGCTGTTTTAAAATAGATCTCTGGGGAGCTGTTTTGAAAAGCTGCAGTCTGTTTGGTTGTTATTTGCAGAACTGCTCTTTGAAAAGCTGCAGACTGTTTGGATGCGCAAATTTTGGCTGTTTGGAGAAACAACTTTTGGAAGCTGTTTTTTTAAAAACTAAAAATTTCAAAATAACACATAACATTAGTCTTTTATTACATAGTTCTAGAAAGTAGGATAAATATTCTTCCAACATGCAGCGACTCTTGAGAACATCCAATCCAGTAGCATCATATATTTCGCCTTCCGATCACCTGCGCGCATTGTATATTTCTTCGGCAATGATATCTCGTACTGTAGACATATGTTCTGCTCCAGCAGCATCATACATATCGCCTTCAATATCATTCTCTGCCGCAGGGTGTGCATCCTCTGAGGGAATGAAAGAAGACTCATCAGTATCACAAGCATTAAACTCAGGGTCCCAGCGAGATGGATGTCTCCGAATGAAGTTATGTAAGGCCATTGTTGCAAGGACAATGGAGCGTTGTTTCTTGAAGGTGTACTGCGGCATTTTGCTTAAAATGTGCCACTTTTTTTTCCACACTCCAAACGTTCGCTCGATAACTCCACGAAGAGATGAGTGCGCCTTATTGAAATGTTCGTGCCTGCCTTGAACAGGCCGACTCCCACGGACAAAGTCTGATAAGTGATACCTTGTTTCTGGATACGGCTTCAAATAACCCGTCTTTAACGGGTATCCAGCATCCACCAAATAATATTTACCTGCAATTATTTGCTCTGTTAAACCGGTAAACATTATCAAATAAGGGCTAATTGACTGAATGTAAACATATTGATTAGTATACCTTGTGGGGGATGCGGAAACTGTAATCTATCGTCCGACAAAGCACGCGCGAAGATGCGACTATCATGAGCAGTTCCCTCCCATCCAGCAAGAGCAAATGTAAAACACATGTTAAAATCACATACTGCCATTACATTTTGTGTCGTCGTGCCATGACGTCCTATGTATCGTACTTGATCTTCAACGGGTATCCTCGCATCAACATGTGTACCGTCATTGGCACCAACACAATCCTTGAAAAATGGCATGTAACGAGAATCATACCGTATCTCAGCGGGAATATCTCTGAACTGACGGTCAATAGGCTTTATAACATCAATCGAGAGTAACAGAAGCGATCTAATCCCTTTTGAAAAATATCTACTTATTGTTTCAGTTGAGTGTTGGAACCGTTCTTTCGTTAATCTAAAAGAACCTCGTTGTGCTAAGATATACAAGGTGATCCCTAGTATTTCTCTTGAGGACGTCCGCCTTGATCCTTGAAGCTCGTGATCTACCTCCAGCTTGTGAAGTAAATCTGTGAAAATCCGTTTAGACATTCGAAATGCATCATGAATTCTGTCAGGATGTCCTTCTAGTAATTCACTGATCCATTTTGCCCCCGTTTGATTAGATGTCATGCATGGGCGTCTGTCTCGGACATGATAATTCAGCCTCTCGATCGATGACATGACCACACGACAATACTCTATATATTGTGTCCGCTCCGGTGAAAGACTAGTTGAATCACCAGAATCTTCAGATGAGTCATGATCTTCCATTACTAGTCACTGCATTTAATGAATAATTACACGTCAAATCATATATCATGATATACAATATCTAAAAGGTACATAGAAAACAGTAAGCAGAAACATCAAAACATATTGTCATGTCGATATATAAAGCAATATCACAAAAAACAGTAAGCAGATACATCATGCGCGACAACATCAAAACAATTAGCAGATACATCATGTGCGACAACAACATCCACCGAGGTAGAGCATCAAATCATCTTCTCACTGATCCCTCTTCTCGTACGCTTTCATAATCCACCAAACCCGCATATGCTCTGGAATACTCATAAAGATCTCCCTAGTGGTCTTGTCCCTGATGTGCTCGAGTGCAAAGTAATATAGTTCCAAGTTTGCCATTAGCTCTGAATAACTAGAAAGCAACTCCACCACCTCTTTAACTGTGACAACGGGTGGAGGCTTCACAGCTAAAGTGGAGTGATGTAACTCTGACATCAAAGAAAATGTCATTCCCCTGTTTTTCCCGAGCTTTCTTCTTTTATTTACCGAAGAAGATGCATTCCCAGGAGGTGTTGAAGCTAATCCCATCTCTTCAGGAGCCATTTCTTTGTTCTCCAAGTTGTCTGCGACATCATCTTCATCTAACATGATCCCTCCCACATCTGGTGGCAAACTCCCAATTGAGGGAGCCCATGAAGCTTCTCCAGTTGCGACCACTTGACTGAACATACTGTCCAGTTTCTCCTCCAAATCAGGTGAAATACCTCCGCTTCGAAATTTTTTCGCGGCTGGAACAACCTGTTAGCGTAAAGAAATAAATATTAAAATCAATTAAAGGTAAAAAGACAGCATTATAACGTAAAGATGAAATTGGGCTGACCTTAATCTTATCTGCCCACCATTCTTCTGATGCAGCAATAGTTCTCTTCTCTGGATCCCAACCTAATCCAGTCTCGCCATGTTTCAGCTCCTTCCACAACTTCCAATCCTTCTTCAAATGATCCCATTTATTTTTCATTTGCAGTCGATCATAGCTCTTCTCGGTTCGTTCTTTAAACCCCGCAATCAAGTTTGTCCACCCTTCTTTGCTAAAGTGGGTGGTGGGACGATTCCCAAGACCAATCTCTTTTATGCAGAGATCACAAAACAACATCACCTCACCTGACTCCCAACTCGCTTGGATTCCTCCTTCCTTCGGTTTGCCCATTATGCTATTTAAAAATTACTAATCAAAACAAATACTTAATAAAAAAAATTTGGTACAACCACACATACACACCACATACACAATAACACATACAGAACAACACAACATTAAACAATAACACATACACACATACAATATTACCCCCGATTACACAAACATACACATTCATACACAACCATACACACAACAAATAAACAATATACAACATTCACACTCATACACACATACACACTCACACACACACAAATACACAACAAACACAATCATACACAACCACACACACATACACACTCACACACACACAATATTACACAAACACACACAATATTACACAAACACACACAATATTACACAAACACACACATTCATACACACAACAAATACATAATAAAACCACACATACACTCATCCACCCACCCACACACACACACAATAAAACACCACAAATACACAATATAAAACATTCATACAAAATAAAACATACACACATACACACTCATACATACACTATAAAACATTCATACAATCAAACCACACATACATACACACACACACACAATCAAACCACACATACATACACAATAAAACACCACACATCATACCCACACACACACACAATCATTTTACACACACAACAAACACACAATCACACATACACAATATTATAGAAATACACAACCACACATACACAATATTACACAAATACACAATCACACACACACCTACACACAATCAAAACCCTACTAGAAAACCCAAAAAAACTGGATTGAAGAAGAGATCATACCCCCGATTGGAAAGTATAGGTGTTGGAGAAGCCCCGGTGGACGCTGGAGCGAGTAGATGCTGGATCAGTATGATGCTGGGTCAGGATTCGTCGCCGCTGCGATCACTTTCGTCGCCGGAGATGATGAGGCTGGGTCAGGATTCGTCGCCGCTGCTAGGTATGCGGAAGAAGATCGTCGGCCGCTGCTAGGGCTGCGGAAGAAGATCGTCGGCCGGAGGCGATGATGCTGGGTCGGGATTCGTCGACGCGGCTAGGGCTGCGGAAGAAGATCGTCGGCCGCTGCTAGGGCTGCGGAAGAAGATCGTCGGCCGCTGCGGAATCGTCGACGCGGCTGCGGAAGAAGATCTGGCTCTCCGGAGAAGATCGGCGGCCGCTGCTAGGGATGGGGAGGCCGGGCCGAGGCTGACGAAGAAGAAGGTCGGCGATCGGGAGAGAAATTTGCGAACGGGCTCTGCGGAAGAGGATCTTCGCGATTTTTGGGGAGAAAATTTCACTCTCGTCCGCGATTTGGGAGAGCAGAAAGCGGGGGAAGGGCTGCTTTCCAAAGAGCGGAAATTTCAACGTATTATGAAACGCAATTCTCAATCCGCTGCATAAACAAACGGCCAAAAATAGCTCTGGCGGCTGGAAAAGAGCTTTTCCAGCCGCCAGAGCTAAAACAAACAGACCCTTAGGCAGCCCATCGATAAAGTCCATGGACACCGTGTCCCAAACAAGCTGCGGAATATCCAACGGCACGAGTAGCCCTGCAGGAGAAGAAGTCTCATATTTCTGCCGTTGGCAGATGTCACACTGCCGAACGAACTGCTGAATGTCCCGTCGCATGCCGGCCCAAAAACAATTAGCACGCGCCCTCTGAAGGGTGCGTAGCACCCCCGCATGCCCCCCCCCCCCCGTGGGAGACGAGTGGAACTCATGCATCAGAACTGTCTTCCAGGCTGAATTGGCGGGCACGACCACCCGGCCCCGATAGTATAGCCGACCATTACACAGATGATAGCCGACCTCCACTGGAGAGCCTCGCTGGAGAGCCTCCACCATCGGTCCGAGCGTGTCGGATCGCAGCACCTCCGCCTGGATATCCTCCAGTGAATCGATCAACGGACCCAAAAGGTGAGAAAGAGCTGCCTCGGGCAGACGGGAGAGAGCATCGGCCACCACATTCTCTTTACCCCGACGATAAACGATCTCGTAGTCATAGCCCAGAAGTTTGGTCACCCACTTCTGCTGTAGCGGCGAAGAGACCCGCTGGTCCAGGAAATGCTTCAAGCTCTGATGGTCCGTCCGAATCTTAAAATGTCGGCCCAGCAAATAGGGCCGCCAAACGGCCACTGCATGAATGATCGCCAATAACTCCTTCTCGTAGGCGGAGAGACCCAACGTACGAGGAGCTAATGCCTTGCTGTAAAAGGCTATGGGCCGCCCCGCCTGCATCAGAACTGCCCCGATGCCGACTCCCGAGGCATCCGTCTCCAACATGAACTCCTGCGTAAAATCTGGTAGTGCCAACACTGGTGTGGAGGTCATAGCCCGCTTGAGGGCCTGAAATGCCTCCTCTGCCTCCTCACTCCAGGAAAAAGAATCCTTCTGTAGCAGCTGGGTCAATGGTCTAGCGATCTTGCCATAGTCCTGTACGAAGCGTCGGTAGTATCCGGTGAGGCCCAAAAAGCCCCGCAAGGCGCAAACTGTCACCGGTCGTGGCCAAGACTGCATACTCTGTATCTTCCGCGGGTCGGCCCGCACGCCCTGTCCCGAGACCAAATGGACTAAATACTCCACCTCCTCCTGCCCGAAAGAGCACTTGGAACGGTTGGCATACAAGTGGTGCTGGCGCAGGCGAACAAAGACCTGTTCCACGTGGCACACGTGGTCCTCCCAATTGGCGCTGTAGATGAGGATATCGTCAAAGAAGATCAAGACAAAGACCCGCAGGAAATCCCGGAATATCTCGTTCATGTTAGCCTGGAATGTAGCGGGCCCTCCAGTCAGCCCGTTTGCCATAACCAAAAACTCATAGTGGCCGTCATGAGTCCGGAACGCCGTCTTGTGGATGTCCTCCTGCGCCATCAAAATTTGATAATAGCCGGAGCGCAGGTCTAACTTGGTGAATCGCTGTGCTCCATATAGCTCATCTAGTAATTCCTCGATGTGAGGAATCGGAAAATTGTCCTTGACGGTAACACCATTCAAGGCACGGTAGTCCACACAAAATCGCCAGGACCCGTCCTTCTTTTTGACCAAAATAATGGGAGCTGAAAAAGAACTTGTACTCGGCCGAATGATGCCAGCCGCCAGCATCTCGCGGACGCTGCGTTCAATCTCCGCTTTTTGAACATGGGGGTAGCGGTACAGACGAACATTCGTAGGCTCAGCCCCCGCCTTGAGCGGAATACGGTGATCTCGAAACCTCGGTGGTGGCAAGGAGCGGGGTTCCTAGAAAACATCAGCAAACTCAGTCAGAAGTAACCGTAACTGAACCGGTACCTCAGAAGAAATGGACTCTCCGGTCTGAACCGTCCTGAGAACGGCCATCATCTGCCCTTCCCCGCTTAACCGTTGCATGCTGCGAAGAGAGACCTCTTTAACAGGAGATGACATCATACCCTTCAGGCAAAACCGCCTCTCGCCATGCACGAACTCCATGGTCATGTGTTTCCAATCAAAAGTCACACGCTGTAGCTGACGCAACCACTGAACTCCCAACACCATGTCGGAGCCACGAATAGGAAGTAAGTAGACATCGGTCCGTCCCACATAACCATGAATCTGCATCTCCACTCCCTTCAGCACCCCCTCACACTGCAGCTTGCTGCCATCCGCCACCATAACGTGGAAAGCCGCTCCCTTATCAACCAGATGCCCCACTCGTCGTGCCACGTCGGGGTGTATGAAGTTGTGGGTACTCCCACTGTCCACCAGGATAGTAACTTTCTCTTGGGCAATCCGGCCCGCCAACCGCATAGTAAGCGGGGGAGCACAACCCTCGAGAGCATGTAAAGAGACCCCGAACTCCGTCTCGTCCAAGTCCACGTCCACCTCCAATTCCTCAACGGAGGCTGGCTCGTCACCCTCCTGCTGCAACATGAAAACCTGTAGCTTCTGACACTTGTGACCAGGCACAAACTTCTCATCGCAATTAAAGCAGAGGCCCTTCTCCTTCCGAGCGGCCAACTCGCTCCAAGACAACCGAGTCACCGTCGGTTTGCTACCCACCGGTGGCTCCCGACGCGCCGCTGTGGCCGGGTTCGACGACGGCCTACTCATGAGCCGCGCCCGCTGCCTGTTAAACCTCTCCTCCTGGATCCGTGCCAAGGTAATGGCGTGGTTCAATGAACGGGGCATGAGCGCCTGTACCTCGTCTCGAATGTGTTCCTTGAGACCAGATATGAAACAGCTGTAGAGAGTCCTTTCCGGCCACTGAACCTGATTTGCTAATTTCTCAAACTCCGTGCGATACTCCATCACGGACCCCTTTTGACGCAGCTTCTGAAGGAGGGCCTCAAAGTTCTCATACTCCAGTGGACCAAATCAGGCCGTAAATCCATCCACAAACTCCCCCCAAGGCACGTAATCCCGGCCCCGCAGGAACCACTGCGTCCACTGGAAGGCGTCATCCTTCAAGTGGAAGGACGCCAGCTGCACCCACTGCCCTTCTGGCACCTCCTGGTACTGAAAGAAAAGCTCCGCTTTATGAATCCACTCCAGGGCGTCACCGCCCTCGAACTCTGGAAAGTACATGCGGGTAAGTCCGGGGGTCAGACGTTGTGTCCCTGGACCTCCGTCCCGTCTTGCGTGTTCCCCATGTTCAAATCCGACGTAGCCGTGCTGTTGTCCTGCTCCCCAGGGAGGAAATTGCTGCTGCCCGCCCCAACCTGGGCCCAAACCGGCCATTCCGGGTGGCCCAAATCCACGTGGAGGAGGAAGGAGTCCCCCCCTTGGCTGTCCCGCCATGTCGGGTGGCCGCCGGAGCCCGAAAGGCTCATCCCCGCCTCGGCGCCACTGTTCCGGGCCCGATCCGAAGTCGCCGAAGGTCGCTGCTGCAGATCCTGCCGGTAACAGCCCCGACGGCCCTCCAAAACCCGCTGCCAGGCCCGCCGGAGGTCCTTGGGCCGCCGACGCCCCACCTCCTGCCGTCCCGAGCCACGCCGCGCCAGGCGGAGCCCCTCCCGCAAGCCGCACGGCCGCCACCCCTTCCGCAAGCCGTGCGGAAGCCGAAACAGCGGGATCGGCCCCCGATCCGCCCGATCCGGCCGAGTCGTCGGTCACCGGCGCTTTCCCTTTCAATAGGGTCTTCAACTCTTCCAATCGGGCTTCCAACCGCCCTTCTAGGGCCGCCATCGAATCGGTTAAGCCAACAACATTCTCCTCTAGGGTTTCAATCCGCGAGGATTCCTCTTGATTCCGAGTGTTCACCATGGAGAGAATCGGAGCCTCTGATACCAAATGTTTGGGCGAGAATGCTGAGAGCAACTACGAGAGAGAGAGATCTAGAGAAAGCAAGGAGAAATCTAGGAGAAACTAGGGTTAGGAAGGAGGAAGGGAAATACCTGATAATACTCTTCATAATCCCCCAAAAGGGGGCTGCCCGGATATAAATATATCCGTGCCTGGAGGGGCCGGCCGGCCCCTCCAAGGGGGCTGAACCCGCCTGGTTCAGCCCCTGGCCGGCCGGTTCAGTGAATGGGGGCTGAACCCAAAGGTTCAGCCCCGTTGTTAAGCGCTCCCTTGGTTCTCCGTACATAATGACGCCCGGCAAAGCGCAGCGGGGGCGTAACAGGATCTTACCTTCTACAATAGCTTAGTTGGAAGTTTTAAATATTGAACATGTACAAAGCCATATGGGATAGTAAGCTTATCATGGAGGTGCCAATGCCTACGCATTTGAAAGCAGCCAAAAAATGTATTGCGATGCCAAATGTACTTTTAATCATAGTCTACAATTTTCAGCTTAAAGGTAAACTCTTCTAACTACCCTCTTTGTGAAAAGGAAAGACAAGAAAATGACTATTCTCATTGTCTATGTCAACGACATAATCATCAAGGGAGATAATATTGTAAAAATCATGTGGCTTAAGGCGCACCTGTGTAAAGAGTTTGAAGTTAAACAATTAGGAAAGTTGAAGTCTTTTCTGGGAGTAGAAGTTGCACGCTCTAACCGCAAAATCTTCATTTCTCAGACGAAATGTGTCATAGATCTTCTAGAAGAAACTTGAATGCTTGGTTGTGCTCCTGTTAATTTTCCCATGAAAGTAAACTGTAAGATTGATGAGGACAAGGATGGTGTGAAGGTGAACTCTTCTAGCTACCAAAGACTGGTGGGACGACTGATCTATCTCTTACATACTCGCTCAGATATCACACAT
Source organism: Platanthera zijinensis (assembly GCA_039513925.1). NCBI lineage: Eukaryota > Viridiplantae > Streptophyta > Magnoliopsida > Asparagales > Orchidaceae > Platanthera > Platanthera zijinensis. The sequence continues at coordinate 35,282,332 of CM077087.1, read as the reverse complement.
GATGTTGGGATCCTTAGCAGATACATGCATTCTCCCAGATTACGATATCATGAAGATGTCATGCGTGTGCTACGGTATTTGAAGAATTCTCTTGGACGTGAAATTCTATTCTCCCGGAATAAGCAGTTGGATGTTGAAGTTTATATATATGCTAATTGGGTTGGAAGTCAAGATGATAGAAAGTCCACCACTAGATATTGCTCCTTTGTTGGAGAGAATCTAGTGACCCGGCAAAGTAAGAAACAAAATGTCATAGTAAGATCCGGCGCAGAGACAGAGTACATGGCAATGTTACAAGGAATATGTGAAGGGCTCTGGCTTAACTCAATTGTGCGGGATTTGGGACTACATACTGGAAGCCTATTATATTATACCGTGACAATAAAACTGTCATCAATATTGTTCATAATCTTGTTCAACATAATCGAACAAAATACGTCGAAATTGATAGACACTTTATCAAAGATCACCTTGAAAAAAGCAATATTTGCACTCCGTTTGTTCAATCTCAAGATTAGCTAGCAGATATCTTTACCAAGTGCTTGAGCTGTGATATTTTCTAGGACAATCTTATCAAGCTGAGAATGTTCGATATATACTCCCATCTCAAGGGGGGAGATTTGAATGAAATCTTTGTAACATATTGTAAAATGCCCATTATAAACGGCCCATGTATTTCTTGTCTTGTTTGAGTCCACTCCCCTTGTGTATATATAAGGGAGGAAACTCCTTGAAATGTAATTAATTTATTATTTCCACCTTACTGAGACTACTCAAGGAGATCTATAATGTTACTGATATACTTTTTTAATGATATATGCTCTATTGCTAAGGATCAATATTTTCATAGATTTACAGATGATCCGAGAAGAATATCATGCTATTCCAAAGGTATTGTTAATGATAGGATGCAATTTCCAGCTCAAAGATTATTTAGAGAGGATTATCGTGGAGATTGCGATGATCGGAAAAACAGTACTAGAGTTGTGATCTACCTTAGTTTTACAATATTTCTGTGGTCACATAAGAAACAACGAAATGCTACATTATTTACTTGTGAACCGAATGCATATTACCATCAACATGTGCATGGATAATGAAACTACTCAAGAAGATTCATAATGTTACTGATATCCTTTTGTACTGATGAAGAAACACTTATATATTGATTATAATCAATATTTTGTTAACTTTACAGATGACCGAGAAAGAACATCATGCCATGTCAATAATATTATTATTAATTATTGTCTACAGCCTCCGTATTGTTATTGAGATAGGATTATGATGGAGATACGATGATCAGAAAATCACTACTGGATTTGTGGTCTACCTTAGTGAAACAACATTTGCGAAGATATCTAAGACACAATACAATATAACATATCTAATTATGAAGCTAAATACATGGCACTATTGATAGGGAAAAGCTTTGAAAAGGAAACAAACCTTGCCTCCAATGCGAAAAACAAAACTAAGCAGAACTGCACAAGGAATACCCACACCATAATAAGCCCCAAGATTAACAAAGGCGCCGACTTTTTGCCAACCACAACCTCTTGCTGTTCCTGTAATTTCATCAAGGAAACTTTTGAGTGCATACCTTTTTTGAATTACCTATATATGCCTTGCGGAATTCTTGAACATGAAAGATTGAAGGCATTGTACCTGAAAGAACACACTGTATTCCATCCAGGAAGTTTGAAACTGCTAGAATTGGAAGAATGCTTGCTATATATTGAACAAGTTGCTCGTCATTGCTGTATGCATATCCCCATGCATTGCGCGCCAACATAATGGTCAATCCACCAATCAATTCAACTAATATAGCTAAAACCACCACAACTTGCACCGCTCGACGGGCAGCCATTGGTCGACCAGCCCCAAGTTCGTTTGAAACACGCGTACTACAGGAGCACATGAAGATGTTAATCCACTGGAGTAGTAGAGTAGGACAGTGTAAGTTACCTCATTAGTCTAACCTTATAGCAGCTCCGAGGCCAAAGGGAATCATGAATATCAGCGCACCAGTGTTAAGCCTGGTATGGAAGAAAAAATTATTGTCAATTAACCTGATAAGTATCATTATAAGGCTGGTATGAAATCATATATAGAAGAAAATAGTAGGAACCTTAGACATCACACGCAGTCATGAAGAAATATAGTGAGAATACTATCTAAAAGACCCACAATTTACTCCCATGGGTAGAAGAAGAGCATCAAAGAATGAAAAAGAACTCACACACACAACCTTTCTAATATGAAGAATTACAAGAAAACATGAACAAAATTATCACTTGAGATTCTATATTTAGAATAGTCTTTCTAGTTACATTGAGCTTATGAAGCCCCTTTGACTTCTCCGGGAAATGCATTTTAAAAACTAAATAGTAGCACTGTACCATATATAATTGGCCATTTTTATGCTTACATGATGGATAAAGCTGATGTTTCCAGGGTTGGATTCGGAAGAAGACCAGAAAGAAGAATGATGAGCTCAAATGACCAAAATTCTAAGCTGCATAAAGCCAAAAAAACAATTCGCAATCTCAAACTTTCAACAAATATTCATAAGAAAAATCTAAGAAAACTTATAATTATGAAGACAACTCCTAAATTCCTAACCAAATCATGGAGGCGGAGGGAATTGCTAGTTTGACGAAGGAGAGAACTTGGTGAAAAGTCTCCCTTGAAAATCCGGTCCACGTCTCCTTGCAGGAAGGCGAAGTCCTAACATAAACTACCAATAGGAGCACATTTATCCAGTAAGAGATAGAATTAGCCAATGCCGCACCTCTAATTCCAAGACCAGACTTGAACACCAGGACCCAACATACTAAAATGTGAATAAGAGCTGTGACTGCAGAAGTCAGCATCAGTGGCAGCACAATGTTCTGTGTCTGCAAGAATCTAACATAACATTGAAGGAGTCCATATGCAAAGAGAGAAGGGATGAGCCAACGAGCATATAACCCAGCTTCTGATGATATTTCTGGGTCTTGCCCAAATGCCAAGAGAATTTGACCTGTGTAGGCCCAGATGACAGCCACGGGAACGCACACAGTCATGAGAACGAACATGGCTCTTTGTAAGTGTATGCCGAGCATGTGATTCTGCTTTGCTCCAAAGGATTGGCCACACAAGGTTTCTAGTGCACTTCCCATTCCCATCTGATGAGAGAGAGAGAGAGAGAGAGAGTATTTTGTCAATAGAAGGACTAGTTTTTCTTGTTGCTTTTTGTTATGTCTTGAGGAAAGTGTGCAAGTCTGGTGCACATATATGGTGGCGGCGGTAATATACCGGCCATCATGAGGGCGCGCACAGTGTTCATTAATCTTATAGAACATAGTTTTGGAAAAATTAAATTTTTAAAAATTTATTTATTGTCGGAGGGGGATTCCAAAAAATCAGCTTTTTTTGGCTGCATATAATATGTTGGATAAAGGAGGGGCAAAATAGAAAATGTAAAAAATGTGAGACTGAAAAGGGGTTTTCCCTTTTGTCTAGCATAGATAAAATACACAATTGCGAGAGATTCTCTTTTATATAGAGTATTTCTAGGGCTAAATAAGACCAAAATGTCCCTCAAGAATTTCAACTGAAACATGTTACACCTATGCTCATCAGACATAATCAGGATATACTCATCCGTCTTTGCAACTTGAATACAAAATGAATGAAATACCATGCTCCGTTGCATGTATAGATTGCTCGTTATTTGTTACTATTTATTAAAAGGGTTATTCACAAGGACCTCCCCTCGAAGTTTGCGTAATTACGCACCCCTCTAACTTTCAAAATTACAGAAACCTCCCCTTCAATATTTACATTTCATAACATCCATGCATAAAAGTACCCCATTGGAGTAAATCTTCAAGGGGGTCTTTTTTTTGCATGAATGCTATGAAATGTAAAAACATTGAGGGGAGGTAATTGTAATTTTGAAAATTAGAGGGGTGCAAGCTATAATTACACAAACTTCGACGAGAGGTCCCAGTAAATAATCCTTTATTAAAACTATCCCAACTATTTGGAGAGCTTTGTGCAGTTCCGGACCGGAGCCCCGGGCTCCAGACTGGCCGTGGGAGCTTCGAACATTTTGAATCATCCCATCACTCTAGTTTTCTAGTCTCTTTTCTTTTATACAATCTTTATGTAGACTCCTCATAACACAAATATTTGTCAGAAAGAAGAATGCAGTGGAGAAAGATATTGATTGAGAATACTCTCTAAAGTTTGATCCTTTGATTTCTAGAGAGAGAGAGAGAGACCATCAAGGAGAAGCCGGTGACTCCAGCAAAAGAAGTAGCCATGGAGGCTCCAGAGAGAGAAAGTCTCCCAAGATGACCAACAAACATGAGAGAAATCACTTGCAAGATGTACTGCAAAAGGCTTGATGCAATCAGCGGCCCAGCCAGAGTCAGCTGCTGCTTCAGCTCTGCAAAGACTTCTCCCCGGCTTTCTTCAACACGACTTCCATGGGAGGCAGAGATCAGGCTTTTGCTAAGAGGAGAATTCATACTTGCCCTCTCCAGAGAAAGAGAGAGGGAGAGGGATAGTAGATTTTTTTTTGGGTTTTATAGAACTCCCCATATTCTAGTCTCATACAGAGGCAGAGAAGGATTTTGTCTTTAGTTTGTCTTGTTGAATGATTTTTTATGAACTTTCCTTTAATTTCCCATTTAAATTTATTTTAATAAGTTTTATTTTATGAAATTGGCATTAAATTTCCAAATATATGCAGTGTTTGAGGAGAAATTTTTGGGTATGCGCCCCGGTTTTAGAGATGGGGCCGATATGATAGTATCACGTGGTCTCATTTCTCATTTGAAATAGACGCTATATAAAAAGGTGATGTGACGTTTATTTTTTCTTCTGAAAAGATGCTTTTTAAAAATGATCTCCAAAAGATCACTTATGATCTCCAAAAAAATCATTTGTGATCTCACAGAGATCATTTATGATCTCAGGGATATCAAAAATTGATATATAGACAAGCATATTATGTGTGTTGCGATTATTTTTTATATCCATTACAATCATATATTGTACTCAATGATATCACTTATAATTTTGCGGTCATATATTGTACTGAATGATATCACTTATAATTTTGCGATCATATATTGTAAACGCTGTGAATTTTATGATTATATATTTGGTATGTTGTGTATTTTTTGTATATTATGTGTATTTTTGATATCCTGAGATCGTAAATGATCTTTTGAAGATCATAAATGATCTTTCAGAAACAATTTATATAATCTCAATGCATATAAAAATGATCGTAAAACACACATAATATGTTTGCCGGAATATTAATTTTTAACATCTGTGATGTCATAAATAATATCCGTGAGATCACAAATGATCTTCTGGAGATCATTAATGATCTTTTGGAGATCATTTTAAAAAAAAAAATTTAGAAGAAAAAGAAATAGTCGCATGACCTTTTTAAATAACGCATATTCACCTATTTAAATAACACTTATTTCAAATGAGAAAAGAGAATCACTTGTTGCCATTTGGTGACGGGGCGCGGGTCCAAAAATTCTCTGTGTTTGAGAGTGCGGTGACGATTGAAGATGAATATGGAATGACAATTATAAACATGCACACTCTTGCATTTGGAGTCGACATAAAACAATGTTTTAAAAGGAGATTATCCTCCCAGATTACAGACAGACGGCGGAAAAAACAGGAATACTGAAAAATCATCGCATAGACAAATTGATTGTTAATCATAGAGACGGCCGAAATATTATAATATTCGGATCTATTTATACTTTTTTTGTATTGGGTGGGAACATTATAATAAAAAAAACCTTTGATTAAACATTGTTTATACCACTTATATCACTGTAATAAAAATTTAATTACGTAAATGCTTAACTGAAATTTCAAAAATAAAATAAAAATCAAAGTCATTTTTGTCTATTCTCAATCTCCCGTCCAACTCACAAAACATCTCAGCCCTTCGATCTGGTTACATCATATTTTACAAACATATTCTCAGCCATCGTTACATCATAACATCTCTGCCGTTCGATCACATATAAGGAATCATGGCCGTCCGTCTAAATTTTTATAGGGTCTCTAAACTTAACAAAGTAGAGTGTCATAAACCTAGGAGTTTAAAAGACTCCTACCATACAATGAGAGATTACCATTTTACCATTTATAAAATTTTTTCAATATTTAGCTCTGCAAATAACTGCCCCACCGACACTAGATAAAGCCCACCCGCTGTAGCCCAACCGTTGTAACCCTAAACCCTAACATTTTGACCATTCATTCTTACGAACATTTAAGCCGTCCAATCTGGTTGCATCAAAATATCTCAGCCGTTTTATCACATAAACGAATCATGACTGCCCGTCTAAATTTTTATAAGGCCCATAAACTTAGCAAAGTAGGGTGTCCTAAACCTATGATTTTAATAAGACTCCTATCATACAATGTGAAATTACCATTTTATCCTTCAACTTATGAAAAAATTTCAATCAAATTTAGCTCTGCAAATAACCGGCCAAGTACAGACCGCCGACACTAAATATCGCCCCCATTGTAGCCCAGCCCGCTCTATGTAACCCGCTCGCTCTATCAAATTTCAAATAATGTTCTCATAGCCTATTATTCAAACCAAAATAAGCAAGCTAAATCGTCACATCAAGTGAGACTCGAACCGACAGCCATCTGTTAGGCCACCAATACTTTTTCATATATGTCCATCTTTATTTTATTTATCATGGGGCTCTCCGCTTTTGCATATATATGTGTCCATTAGGTCACATACGCTTTAATTTATTTATACACACATTCATATATATACGATAATAGAGATTAGGCACACATAGATTGAATATTTGTCATTGGATCATGAGAGAGAGTGGAGGGACAGGGAGAGAGAGGGGGAGAGAGAAGGAGAGAGATAGAGGAGTAGAGTGATAAAGAGAGAGAGAGATAAATTAAGTTTTATAGATTAAAATTTGCAAAATTATATAAAATAAAAATAGGAGTAGGACTTCATATTTTTTTGCGGTCATTTTAAGTACTTATATGTATATATTTTGAAAAAAAGATTTCGGGTGCGTGCGCAACCCGCTCTTAGGCGGGTGCATCCCGCAACGACGCATCGAGCACGGGCGAAGCCCGCCTGGATTCGGCCGAAGGCCGCCCGAGAGCATCGAGCACGGGCGTAGCCTGTACAAAGATGCTCGTGTGTGTGTATATATATAGGGTTTTTTTTTTAAGTTTTAACTTTTTAATATAAAAACTAAGTAATAACTAAATAAAATAAAAAAAATTAAAAATTTTTAAAAAATATATTAAAATTACATGATAATTTTTTTTTCAAAACCACAGGGGCAGGGGGTGGGCGGAGTCCGTCGGGTCGAGGTACTGTCATGATTGACCATAAGAGCGGAGCCCCATATCTGTCACTCATGCGTGCATATATATATATTAAAAAATTCAAAATTTTGAATTCTTTTAAATTTTAATTTTATCTCAAGCCTTTTTCATCTGCTTATTAATATAAGGAGAGAAATTATAAGTCAAAGAGAAAGACAGAAGGTTATGTGTTGTGATGGGGTAAGTGGAGTTGATATTGTCATTTGGTGTTGGGGGGGGGGGGGGGGGGGGGGGGGTCGTACAAGGAATATTATACCTTTTGGGCTCCGTTTGACGCAACGCGTTTGCTCGAGTGATTCTGTAAAAAAAAATGTCATCGTCACAGGATGTATGTTTGACAAGACAATGATTATCAATTGTTATCGCCATCAATAACAAAATATTAGTTTTTAACATAAAAGTAAATGAAGTTTCTTAGGTGTGGCCGGGCATTCATGAACGACACTTCAAAACCACTGCACTCATGACCGCCACCATCATGCCAAATGGAGCCTTAGTTTCAATTTTCAAGTTCTACTAAGGCTTCGTCTGGTTCAGTGTTTCGCCGCCTCCATTTGGAGCAAATCCCGCCGGATGGCGGGTAAACAAACGGCTGGCGGCGGCGTTTACTCCGTTTGCACCCGCAGCAAGGAGGAAACGGCCCTGATCCGCTCCGTTTCGACCCCTCATCTCTTCCCCTCCGGTTCCAAAGTGACGTTTTGACCCACCGGATGCACCCGCCACCGCCGAACCAAATATAATCTAAAATAAAAGGACAATGAGGGCCTTGTAAATTAAAGTAGTCTTTTATCCCCCAAAATAAAAAAATTAAGCAAGTGATAAAATTTCATTTTAATGATGTTAATCATAAAATAAAGAACATTGTGTATAAAAAAATTAATAATCATGGGCACTATTTGAACGTGGGATTAGCTATTTCCCTCTAAACAAAATATCTACTAATTCCTCAACGTGGAATAAACTCTAATTTTAATCAAACTCTCAATTTGACTAGAATTATATTCAAAAGCTAGTGAAATAATTGAAGGAATATGCCACTTTTATTCTTATAAATTCTTATAGCAACGCCACACAATCTTGTAGTACTCGTCTCATGTTACTTGTTTAGCAAATAATTGTATATACTACTAGATCAAAAGTGCTAGTTATAACTTATAAATTCACCAGAGCTTAAATAAATAAACAGCATGTATATCTATACTATATATAAGCCAATTAACATTATGTGAACAACAGATTTGTTGTGGGTCATCCGGTTCTCCTTCGGTCCGGAGAATCGGACCGCCTTAAAATGAAACTGGACTGGGCGGGCAAATAGTCCATGAAAAATAGCAGTAAATGACAAAAAGTTTTTTTTGGACGTGGAAAATCCAGATATGGTGAAAAACCACGTAACCGAAGCTGTGCCGGGACAAAATGTATTTTTATGTTGGAGTTTACAATAGTTGAGATGATTCCTCAGAGGGTGACAGACCACCTCTCAGTTACAAGTACAAAGTATGAAAAAGGTGTAAAAAAACTGAATCCTAGGAGCCTCGATGGAAGCGCACCGGCAGAGAAAATTGCTAAGTACACGGAGCCTCGATGGAAGCACTCTTGTTGAATCAGAGCCTTAGTGGGAGCGCTCCTGTGGTGAAGAACGCCACGCCTTGGAAGTTTTGAGATGCTTTCGCACTAGAGAGGGAGCGGAGCGAATTCCGAGCGAAGGAACGATCTAAGTCTCACGTTCTCGCCGGAAAACCTCAGAGCTATCTCTAGCCTCTGGAGTTGATTGTCTTTAAATAAAGATCTGATGACTTATTTACAGTTTTCTGGAGGAATATGTTGGTAATTGTGTCAGAGTAGAATTTGTGCTAGCGAATGACATCACTCTGCTTTGGTAACCTAAATCACCAATTTTTACGAAATGATGAGATCAGTGCCCTCAGGGTGGTCCGGGCAGCCCGGGCAAGGTGCCCGACGACGGTGGAGGCTGGCGGTGGCCGACGGCGTGCTCGTACGAGTGGGGCGTGCATAGCTGCGCGCCGCGCGCGCACGGAGGGCGCGCCTACGCGTGCACGCGCGCAGGGAGCGCGCGTAACATCCCAATCTGAATTAGGCCCCCTGAGTGGCATGTGTCACTGCAAGTTGGTTGAGACTAGGTAGTGGGTCCAGGTCTTAAGGAAACCTATTACAGGAAGCTACCGCCGACGGTAGGTGCTAACGCTGAGCGGTAGCTAACAAAATGATTTTGGACATTGACAAAATGATTTTGAACTTGACAAAAAGATTTTGGACTTGACAAAAAGATTTTGGACTTCACAAAATTATTTTTGAATTTACAAAACAATTATGGACCTGACAAATGATTTTCGACTTGATAGACATAACAGTCCCGTGCCATTTTTAGGCACCCTCCGTTTGGACTCATGCCTCGGGCTCAACATTAGAGTTGAAGCCCTTGACAATACATTTGAAATGAGTGGTTGCACATTTTCTGAGTGAGTTGCTGTGTAGCTCTCATAAATCTATTTTTACTAAATAGTATCATCAAATGAGGGGATCTTAGGCTCTATTTGTTTGGGCGTTTCGCTGCTCTGTTTTGGGCAAACGCTGTCGGAAGGAGGGTAAACAAATGAATCTCCGGCGACACATGACAAGATACTCCTGAAAATTTGAAATTTTTTTGAGAACATTTTCCTATAATTTTGATATAATTATTTGAAGGATTATTAATGGAATTAAGTTTCATGTATTTTCTTTGTTCTCTTTTGATGTGCCACACAACATGATTTTTTTTTGTGCACATGCATGAACCCATGCCTTATATTCCTTAAAGGATAGTGTTGACATTTTGGTCTTATAGGTGACACATGACTTTAGTTGTCAAATCCAAAATATGAGAAAGTATTTTTCCATTAATTTTTAGTCAAATCAGTCACCGTTTTCGCTCACCTCAAGCTCTTTGACATTGAGCTATATTCCCTCATCCGAAGGTGGAATGTTTTTCTCCCTCTCACTACTCAAGCTGCTGTGCCAACCATTCCTTGGGAAGAATCAAGCTTGAAACAAGATCATCGGAAGCCGCCACCATCACGCGACCAAGAAGATAAACCTGATCCATGGCCGCAAACAAGGAACTGTCTCCCCTTTTCTTTGATGCTAGATCTTTAGATCTGAAATTAAGAGAGACATTGGCTCAATAAAGCTTGGTTTGGTGAGATCCATAGGAATAGACCACGCTAGAACTTCCGTTCTAGGGTGCCGTTCGCCGAGATAATATCTTCAATCAACTGCTCTCTTCAATACGAAGTAGGACCTGATCTCGTGAAGAATAGTGGTCTATGGAGTGAGTATTTGAGGAAAGAAGGTTAGGCTTACATCATACGTTGGCCGGAGGAAGAAGATAAACAACCTCCTTTAGATCTACTTTATGATCGGTGCAGTTTTGTTATCTGCAAACCAACCCGAATTTGTTTTTTGTGTGCGCAATTGGGCTCAAGTCACTTTTTAGGCACGATCCAGTAAGTTTTAGGCTTCGGGCTCAACATAAAAGTTGTAGCTCTCGAAAAATCGTTTAAGAAAAGTGGTTGTATGATTTTTGGGGAGCACTGCAGCTCCCTAAACCTAATTTGAAAATACTGTATCAAAGTTAGTTATGACTTAGGTGTTACACATGTTCTGTCTAGTTTTATACAGCCGGGTTATGTAGCTCTCGAAAATACTGCATTTGGCTCCAAGTGAAGTCCCAGATTTGTAGAAGCCGAAAATGGGGAGATTACCCTCTCGGCTAAGGCTAAGGTGGCTGCAAATGTTAAGTATGCTCTCAGGAAAATGGTAATGAATTTCACTCTCAACTGAATTTTCATTTTATGATTTTCATTCCCATCTGTTCTATTCACCTTAGCTTGTAGGGTTTAGGCTTCTTCAAATAGGGGGAGATTGTTGGGTATTGTATTTGATGATTTTCTATCAAGGTGTGCTTGCAGCTATTCCATGCTAAGTACACACCAATGTCAGGGTGCAGTGAGTCATACACGGGTCTGCGCAACGTAATCCCTATCAGTGTGTTGACTCACGTGTGCTCTCTCTATTGGAGTGTACTTATTTTCAAGTACAGGGTCGAGATAGATCAAGAGCAGAAGAGGAGCAAAGATGGGTCAAAGACCAAGTTCATAGAAAGGAAGAGAAAATCGTCTAAGTTAAAATCGACGGGAATCACTAAGTCATTCCCGCCGACTTCGACGGGAGTCACTTGTAATTCTCGCCGATTCGACAGGAATCAGTCTGCATTCCCGCCGACCTCTTCCGGATGACTGTTTTCCTACAGTAATTCTGCCAAGGCAGAATCGACGGGAATCACCAAGTGATTCTCGCCGACTTCGACGGGAATCATTCTGATTCCCGCCGATTCGACGAGAATCAGGTTGCATTCCCGCCGATTCCCACAGGCTGACAAGTTTTACAACTGGAAATCGGCTAAGGCAGAATCGACGGGAATCGTGAGTGATTCCCGCCGACTTCGACGAGAATCACCAACGATTCTCGCCGATTTTGCCTTAGGCAAATTTCCCGTTCGCTGGACCGAACCAAGTTCGCTGTGCGCTGTTTTGACCGGGCCTAGGGTTTCTTCTTGTGGGCCCCACAACGGTCATTTAGGGTTGGCTTCCAGTATATATACTCGCGTATTTTGAACATGGAATCAGATCGAATAACGGAAAATCAAAAGGAGGCCGAGCATGCCCTAGCCGACCGCGGAACTCCGCCGATCGCCGTCGCCGCTCGCAAGCTAGTCGCCGCCGCTGATCTCAGAGGTTCTTTGATCTTCCGACGACAGTAACGAGGCAAGACGAGAGTCTCACGCTTCTCTCTTGAGATCTCTTGTCTCTGAATTCGTTGAACGAGGTTAGTTCTTCATTCTGAATCGATTGAGACGACTGATCCGATTGAGATCGTTAGTAGACTTTGCTTGCTTTGTCAAGAAGTTTGGATCTACAAAGCATCGCCGCCGCAATCACTTGCCGTCGCCGATCTTGACAAGATCCTCTCCAAGAGAGTACTCCGGTCGTGGACTATTCGTCTCTTTCAAGAAAGCCTCAACGAACGAAGAGGGACATCGGATTCTCCACAAGCGTTTTTTGTGTTTCTTGTACATTCAATTTCTGTTTTGTTGTAAAGGAATTTTTATTCCTAGTTGTAAGGGTTGGGTGCAACCCGTGGTGGAGGAGTAGTGACTCCTTTGTTTGGAAGGGTACCTTCCGTAGTGTGAGGATTGCATTTCAATCCGTTTGGAGAAGTGACCGAGTCGTCCCTTGGTGGGAGATAGGTCGAAGGGGGAGAGTGGACGTACTCAAATCGGGGAACCACTATAATTGCTTGTGTGCTTTTCTGTGCTGTGTTTGTTTACTTGTGCAGGTAATTTAAATTCCGCAAAAGACTGCACGACACCTATTCCCCCCCCCCCCCACAGGTGGATTTAGTCGACACTAGAGACTTTCATGGAGCGAGTGGGACCGGTGGCCTACCGACTAGATCTTCCGACGGAGGCAAAAATACATCACACATTTCACATTTCGCAGCTACGGGAGCACCATGGAGCACCGCCCGCGCATTCCACCTCGTTTCTGACATCAGTGAATAGTGAAGGCAATTTGATGACTGAACCAATTGTAGTATTGAAGCGTCGTATTGTACCCCGTGATGGAAGGGTGGTCACTCAGTTGTTAGTGCAATGGTCACAAGAATCGGAGGAAGAAGCAACTTGGGAGTATCTATCGACGCTGCAACATCACTTTCCACATTTCCATCTTTGAGGACAAGGATGTCGTCGAGAAGGAGGTGGTTGATGCGTGTTGAATTGTTGGCGGGAGGCGGGGTTGTAATATTTTAATTAAGAAGGGGTATTTTGGTCATGTACTGCCAAGATATAATGCAGAGTAGTAGGGTTTCTCTTTATGTTTTTTGGTGTCTTCGCTGTGTGTGGCGGCAGGAAGGAGAGTTTCCCCTATCGATTGTTCACCTGTCCAGGACTCGGTCCTTAGGGTGGTTGTATCCGATGTTATCGTGGTGGTGTTGTTTGTTCATGCAACTCTACAAGTAATTATATAGCCTGGTATTTTACTCATCTCCCCATCTCTGATAGTTCGGTTCTTATCAAAGTGATGTCGATCATCAATGTCACGGGCCTCTTCTCTTCTATCTTTAACTCTTTCATCAGTCGGCTAAGCCAAAGTCCCTCCGTTGCAGCCTCACTAATAGCCATATACTCGACTTCCGCCGATGACAATGCGATGCTCTTTTGCTTCCCTAAACTCCAGGAAAGTGTTCCCCCAATCTGAAATACATACCCACTGGAGCTTTTTCTATCATCACCACACCCGGCCCAATCACTATCAGAATACCCGATAAGCTTTCCAAATCCTGTCTCTTTTCTTCTATACCATAGCCCAGAGTCTGAGGTTCCTTGCCGGTATCGTAGTATACGCTTCACTCAATCATGTGGATATTACTGGGCTCACTCACAAATCTTGACACAGCTCACATCATGCTCTATATCCGGTCTACTGTTGGTTAGATACATGAGGGAACCAACAATGCATCTATAATCCTCCACATTAACTTTCACGGCTCCATCATTTTTAACTAGTTTCTCTCCCGTGGCCAAAGGGGTTGCTGATGCACAAAAATCCATCATTTTAAACTATTTTTAACTAGTTAGTATACGCTTCACGGCTTCATACTGTCTTTGAAGTCCTCAATTAAAGATCGTTTGGACCCGATGACAAGTATGTCATCTACATAGATGCAGGTTATAATAAAATGTTCTTCATGGTAATGTTTATAATACAAAGCAGCTTCATAAGGACTTCTCTTGTATTCCTGGCAGTGCAAAAATGCATCAATGCATGCATTCCACACCCGCGGAGCTTGACGAAGTCCATATAGCACCTTTTTAGTTTGTATACATTTTCTTCTTCACCTCTAACAACAAAACCTTCAGGCTGCCTCACAAAAATCTCTTCTTCTATCACTCCATTCAAAAAAGCAGATTTAACATCTAGCTGATCAATTGACAGACCACGCTGGAATCTAAAAGCTAGGAGGGTCCTGATCGTTTCCATTCGTGCAACCAGTGCAAAAAATCTCAGTAAAATCTTTGTCAGGTTTCTGAGAATACCCTTTGACAACCAAACGTGCTTTATGTCTTTGAATTTCTCCATTCTCTTCTAACTTTATTTTGAAGACCCACTTCAACCCGATGATGTCTTGGTGAGCTGGTTGTCTACAAGCTCCCAAGTGTTGTTCTTCTGAATCATATTCATTTCTACATTCATTGCTTCCACCCATTCACGATGTTATGCGGCTTCAGTGTAGGATCTTGGTTCTTTACACACAAGGGCAACATTGCACGAGCTGTATATATATCTGTTAATGTTCTTCACACCTGACAGGGGAAGTTGGCTCAATGCTGTCTTCTGGAATGGGCGGCTATTCAGTTTCATCACTCAGTGGTGTGTCTGTAGCATACTCAAAAAATTCAGTGAGATAGTGGCTCTGATCCACTGGTGTATCCCAAGACCACCCTCCAACTTCATCAAATATAGTGTTCCTACTAATGATGAGTCATGTTGTTATCAGATTGTACAACATATACCCTTTGGATTCGTGGCTGCATCCTACCAATATACATTTGTCTCCTTTTTTCTTCCAGTTTGTCTCTGTGATCCTTGGTGATCAGGGCATACACAATAGATCCAAAAACTTTGAAGTGATGGATGGAAGGCTTCCTACCATACCACGACTCATAAGGTGTGCAGTTGGACAAGGCTTCAGTGGGTGCTCTATTCAGTATGTGGACTGCCATGTGCATTTCCTCCCCCCATAAGGCCATAACTCTTTAGGCATGCCTTTCTGTCGTAGTAAACTTCTCCCCATCTCAATCACAGTTCTATTTCTCCTCTCCACCACCACATTCTGCTGTGTACTGTAAGGAACTATGAATTGGCACTTAATTCCATTGGCTACTAGAAAAGAAATGAATTTTGTGCTTAGGAATTCACCACCTTTACCAATTCTAAGACATTTTATTGGGTGCCCTGTCTCCTTCTTAACCATTTGCTTAAATTCTGCGAATTTACTAAAAGCTTTAGATTTCTATTTCAGGAAATATATCCACATCCAACAACTGCAGTCGTCTACCAAGAGAAGGTAGTGTCTATTGTCCGACCATGTAGGGACAGATACAGGCCTACAAATGCCAGCATGTACCAATTCAAGAGGGATCAAGGCTCTCCAGTTGGCATGATGAGGAAAAGGGGCTCTGTGTATCTTATTCAAAGCACAGATTTCACTTACACCTTGAGTGTTCACTGTCCCATGTATGCCATTTGCCAAAACTTGCAACTTGTTTAGATCTTTATAGTTGAGATGCCCACATCTGATGTGCCACAATGTCGATTCCTCTTAATTCAAAGCAGTGTTGACATAACATGAGTCTCCGGGCAATTTGAGGGGCACAGTCACATGAAATATTTTATTTTTCGACATCTTTACTACCACAACAACTTCTTGAGATTGTTTGTTCAGAATGGCACATTCTTCATCATCAAATGTAAGCTTGTACCCCTTTTTTAGAAGTTGTCCCACACTGAGCAAATTCTGAGACAAGGCCGACACATACTGCACTTCATGAATATATCTAACAGCTCCATTCTGTAACTTGACGGCCACAGTTCCTCTTCCCTCTATCTTAACTGTATTCCCATCTCCCATTATGACTTCTAACTAATCCTCTTCATTAATTTGGACAAAAGAATCCACGTGAATTGCCATATGGTTGGAGCATCCACTGTCAATAAACCAAACTTATGTGGGTGATACATCAATGGTCAGGGAAGAGTGGAATAGTGACTTAGAGTTACTGGTAACATTGACCTCTTCTTTTGATTTATTTTCACGGTACCAACAATCCTTTCGAAGATGATTTTGTCTTTTGCATCTTTTACATTTTGAGAGACAATCTTTTGTGTGATGAGTATTTTTATTACACAGCTTATAGTAGGGGACACCGGTCTGATTTCCGTTAGTATCCAATCCCTTCACAGGCGAGTTGTTAGTTTGCCAATTTGCAGCAAATGACTGGCTTTTGTTGGGACCTATTGTGGCTTTGCTTTGGAATACCTGTTCTAACCGGGTGTCCTTTTTCTTCATTCTCGCTTCATGATTAAGGAGAACTCGTAAGCTCAGAGGTCGACAATTTTGTTATGTTTCTTGTTTCTTCAATTGCAGCTCCAACGTGCTCAAACCTTGCCGTCAATCTGCTTAATATTTTTGAGACAATACATTTCTCCGGGAGATCATCCCCGTAGGTTTGAATTTGGTTGACTATGGCTGTCGTTTTGGAGAAAAAACTTTGAATAGATACACCTTCCAACATAGCAAGGTTGTCGAAATCTCTCCACAGAAGAGTCAGTCTTATTGAAATGACTCTTTCATTTCCTCTAAACTCCGTTTTCAAAATCTCCCACGCATCTTGTGTCGTTTCAACATCAATAATAATTGGAAGGATCGTGCGTCCGACTCCTTGTTGGATACAGAGGATTGTTTTGTCATCCCTTTTCTGATTTTCTAGCTGGAGTTGGACTTTCGACTTGTCTTCCATGTCTTTCGCAGAGAGATCTGTGTTTCCATTGATGATGAGATCCCACAGACCTTGTGAAATGAAGAACACTTTCATTTGCTTGCTCCAATAGTCATAAGTTTCTCCTTAAAAAATGGGGATTCCTGTTTGGGTATAAGAAAATGCTTGATTTGCCGTCGACGAAGAAGAGGACACCGTATGATGAGGATCAACAAAGAGAATCATTGATGATTCTAGACACATACTACACTTGATCTCCTGATGACAGCTAGCCTTTCCCCTCTGATACCAAATGTTAAAGAATCAAAACTATTGCTTCAACATTGCAGGTGACGATTGACGGGATCAGCTTCACCTGCATCAAGTGAGAAGGAAGAAGAACAGGAAAGACCAAGAAGATGACAACGCAACTAGGCCGAATATTAGGGTTCGAGTTCAAGAGTGATTTCAACACTCCCGGTCAGACAGCTTAAACTAATATACCCAGATCGGGAGCGGGGTCCACAAAAAATAAAGATTAAAAATAAAAGATACAGAACAGGACTTAGATTAAAGAACAATAATCTTCACCCAGGTGATGTATATTGTCTCTTTACATCGAAAATTCTAAACGAAATTTTATTTTATACCAGATTTAGGTTTTTCTTAACAATATTACCGTGCATCAGCTTCACCAAGATTTTCATTGGCAAGAATGTCTTTTGATTTATAGAACCAGAAACACATGATACTACATTCAGGTAAAAAATATTTTTTTTCTTCCAATAACTTATATTGAATATCCCTGAGCGCTACTTGGAATGCGCGCGCAACTGCATCTGCCTCCTTATTATGTTACCAAATCTATTGGGATGGAATGACTATATACTCTATCCCTGGCCTTTCTTGCCTGCAATAAAAAATATATCATGGTGGGCGTAAATTTGGCAACAAAAATGAAATCAGTATTGAAAATATCATTAAACATTGGGAAAATGATGTAGCATTATGCATTTGATATAGATCCAGAGCTCCTCCACCTAAGATTAATATGCTTTAGTGTGGATGTTTGGATTTTGACATAGTATCTAAGCAGACCAAGCCCAATGATTGAATCTCACGTCATTAGAAAAGTTCATGTGTTAGAGGCCGAAGATCCTCTATACGTGAAGCGTGCTATAAATATGGTTTTACGTCGCTCGCATGTGAAAATGTACGCAGCCTTGCACATTTAGACTGCGTTTGGCGCGGCTTATCGTGACTTATTTGTTCAGGTGAGGTTGGACAAAAATGTCATTGTCATATCAAAATCTTATGGCCTAAACTGGTTTCTTTTTTTGGTAACGGTAGTAACATTTGTCATACCAAACATGCATTCTATGACAATGACGTTTTTGTCCAATCTCACCGGAGCAAATAAGCCACGATAAGCCGCGCCAAACGCAACCTTATTATAGACCCAACCCCTCTCACAACCAACTTTGGTTGGATTGTTAGATTCTAATGTAGTAGAAGAATTTTAACATAAGAAAATTAGAACAGAAATATTAATAAATATGACCCACTTACAGTCTTACACCCAAAAATGAAAGTCAATGAATTGGAGGCCAAAGATAGATGTGTGCTTTTAATATGGTTTCACATGGGAAAATTTATGCGGGCTTGGGTAATTAATAGACCCGGCCGTCCTACAACTACCATTCTTATGGGTAGTACTACAAGAATTTTGAACATAAATAAATTAGAACAAAAGTATTAATAGTTGCATGCATACTAAACACTAATTTGGGACATCTTCAGTTAAGATTTAACTCCTCATTTCGACAAAAATAATAATGAATTGTGTTATAGGTAATTGAGCAAAGAAATAAATACAATAGAAACATAGAATCACACACAACAAAGGAAATCATGCGGTTCATCAAAATAGGGCTACACCCATTGGTGAAGGTAGAAGGACGTTGTAAAAAAGGGCCACATAGGCTCTGTTTGGGAGGACTTATTTTCACAGGTCAAGCGGTTACGACTGCATGAATCGGACCTTAATAATGGTCCGATTCATGCGGTTATAACCGCTTGACTGGTGAAAATAAGTCCCCCCAAACGGAGCCATAGAGAATAGAAGATAGGTGGTTGCGTTTGGAACATATCAAGTCACACACCTAACACAATTCATATATCACTCAAAAATACATGTGAATTTCCCAAAGTAAATCGGATTAGAAAATTCCAAAATAAACACGAAATATATAGTTTTGGGACAGGAGCTAGGAGCTCCTCCTGTCAGCCCATCATTCAGATGAAAATTGAGCATGTGAGTTCACTGAGGATTATTTTAAGACTCTGCTAGTGGATATGTTCAGCTAAAAGAGGTCAATTGGACAAGCAGCATAGATTGAAAGTGGGTTAACTGAACATGCTTCTAAGAGTCAGGAAATCTCAACAAATTGGAAGGCTTAAGGTGTTTTAAACTACCTTTATGTCATTTATAGTAAACCCATGTATAGAAATTTTGAATTCAAGCTACTTTTTTTATTTGATATTGGTTTGTATAGTTAATTTTAGCTTTTTTTGAGCTAAGCTTCCATAAACAATTCTTCTTATATACATAGATCTACCATATTAATTAATTGATGACATAAATTACATTCATATGGATAGCAAGCATCTAAATCCACATATTTGAGTGAGATTCGAGACACTTACTTCTTTCTCCCAGTCGATGCATAATGTAATTATAAGGAGCAACACCACCTGTACACCGAGGCCACAAGTAAGTCCCATCCAAAGACCCTGCAACCCAAAATAGTTTCATACTTTCATTGATGAGAAATGTATACCAAACAGATAATTGTAACACATCAAAAAATTGGAAAATAACCTAGCTATATGTTTGTTGTTTTGAATTTGAAAAGACCCTCAAAAGTTTTTGTATGTAGTTATTCATGTCTGCTAGTAAGACTAAGAGAAAGAAAAAAATTACCTACTTTTCTTCCACATTACCTCCCTCTCCCACAACTCTTTATGTTTCCCGAAACGCCGCTCTTCCATTTGCAAACTGTTTTTGGTGACAACCAACAAAGTGGTATCAAAGTCACTGTCAAAGTGATTGAAGAGCTACCAATGAAGTGATTGGAAGTACCATTAACTAGCCAGGAACGAAGCCCCAAGTTTTTGCGGAAACGTGAGGCAAAAGGATAAGAAGAACAACAAAAGCAATGATCTCAGAAAACTAAATTTTTCTAAAACAGTGATCTCAGAAGATAGTGTTTTTGGTGAGATTTGAGTGCAACACAAAAGAAAGCAGCTCGGCAGTGAACAGACAGATAATGGCGGAACAAGAGGAAAGAGAAGAAGAGCAAAGAATTCTAAAAAAGAAGAAGCAAACAAACAAAGTTGTGAAGCATGCAAAGCAAGAGAGAACAGAGAAAGATTGTGAGGAAGAAAAGAAGCTCCAACGAATGAATGATATGACACAATTTATGGTTCCTTGACTTTTGAAGGATGTAGAAGAGAAAGCCAAACCTTGTATATATTTCTTCTATATCTCAATACAAGTATGAGTACAAATATATAGGAGAGAAGAGAGAGAGACAACTATATAAAAGATATGAGACTAAATTAGAATCCTAAATGGGCCATATTAATGGGCCTTTACATCAACTTTTCCTAATATTCTCTGACACTCCCCTGCAAGCTGGAGCGTACAAGTCGTAGGCACCGAGCTTGGATAAGAACTGATGGTACATTTGTTGCAGTAATGCCTTGGTGAGAGTGTCGATAACTTGCTCAGATGCAGGAACATACTCCAACTCTAACTTCTTCAATTGAACCTTTTCATGGGTGAAGTGACAGTCAACTTCAATGTGCTTGGTCCGCTCATGAAACACAAGATTCTTCGCAATATGGATTGCAGCCTGACTATCGCAAAACAAAGTTGCTGGTAAGGATAGAGTGATACTCAAATCACTAAGAAGACCCTCCAGCCAGGTGAATTCAGATATAACGGTCGCCATTGCACGATACTCAGTTTCAACAGAAGAGCAAGCAACCACAGACTACTTCTTGAATCTTGCTACGCCAAGTGATAAGATTCCCTCCAAAGTAGGTACAGAAACCCGTAGTGGAACGTCGATCATCGAGGGAGCCCACATAGTCTGCATCTGAATATTCAATAAGAGATAGAGAGGAGGACGATTTATATATCAATCCTTGTCCAGGAGCTGACTTCAAATATCTGAGGATGCGTTCTATTACCTGGAGATGAGAGATCCGAGGAGCATGCATAAATCGGCTAACCACTCCAACAACAAAAGAAATATCAGGTCTTGTAACTGTCAGATATATCAGTTTTCACACAAGACGCCGATAATACTCAGGGTTCGTAAGCAGAGAATCGGAGTCTGTCCCATGAGCACAAAACTTGTGATTGGCATCCATCAGGATTTCTACGGGTTTGCACCTGGAGTAGCCAGCATCTTGGAGGAGATCAATACAGTATTTTCATTGTGAAAGGACAATACCATCAGACCATTGTGAAATGAGAACCGCCGCCTGCCGCGTATAGTGAACTGCTACTAGCATAACTCAAATAAAACCACCCCGATCGGATGGCTAGAATTGTTTGGGCCGATCTGAGGTTAAATACATCTCAGAATAAAAAACATAAAATACAAAAATGATTGGAAATGATAATCTGGACGTGACCACGGGTTTCGATCGCCTGTCCGGGCAGCGGATCATCGCCTCCCGCGGGAATATACGTGCGTCGGTTGTGGCACGCCGTCAACTCCCCCCGGTTTAAAGGCACTCAACTCCGATGAGTGTGGGTGGGTGTACTCGCTGAGCAGCCGTGGGGCGAGTCTCTGAAGCTTATCCGAGGAAATCCACGTAGCATCGTGCAAGGGTCGGCCGCTCCAACGGACAAGATAACGCAGGGTATCTCGCCCGTCTATGGCGTAGAAGTCGTGACCGACGATCTGAAGCATGTCGTCTGTAGAAGCAGGTGGTACCAAAGTAACTCCGTCTGACAATGATGTGTCTCCGTTTGGAAATGATGTCAGTGGAATCGTTGGTGGTGTAACTCGATCTGCACGTCGTGACGCCGACGGTGGCGGCAAAGAGGTACCGGTGGAGGTAACAGGAGGAGAAGGCTCAGGTGGTAGGGCTATGACAGATGAAGGCTTGGGTAGAGGTGTGGTGAGTGGGTCCACGTACACATGTTCCTCGTAGCAAGGAGTCAAATCCTCTATGTTGAATACTCGTCCAATGCCCATACCATGAGGGATGTCTATCTCATATGCGTTCGTACCAATTCGCCGCACAACTGTATAGAGGGACATATTCTGCGTGCATGTATATGCTGAATGAAAAAATTGACTGACTCACTAGGTATGGAACCTAGGGGGATATCTACCAAATTGACTGGTTTCCTAGGCTCATACCCTAATATGATATGAAATGGACTCAAACATGTGGACCTATTGACTAAGCTATTGTATGCAAATTCAGCTATGGGAAGGACAGAATCCCAGATTGTCGGACTATCTCCAACTAGGCAACGAAGAAGGGTGTCAAGACTACGATTAACGACTTCAGTTTGTCCGTCCATCTGCGGGTGGTAGGCAGAGGAAAACTTCAGAGTTGTACCCGTCTTTTTCCACAAAGTCTTCCAAAAATAGCTCATGAATTGCACGTCACGACCATAGACTATGGAGGTGGGGAGACCATGTTACTTAAAGACTTCTTTAAAGAATAATGCCTCCATGTGGGAGGCATCCACGGTCTTTCGATACGGAATGAAATGTGTCATCTTGAAGAAACGATCAACTACAACAAATAGTGAATCGAGCATCCTCAGGGT
The DNA here is from genome assembly GCA_039513925.1 of Platanthera zijinensis. NCBI lineage: Eukaryota > Viridiplantae > Streptophyta > Magnoliopsida > Asparagales > Orchidaceae > Platanthera > Platanthera zijinensis. The sequence continues at coordinate 35,259,458 of CM077087.1, read as the reverse complement.
GCGAGGGATCCCAAGAACAAAATACATACTAATATCCGACCAGGGTCTCTCGGGGACGGAAAGTGGAGTGTAAAACCCCGTGGGCTGTCGAGTCCCCTTTGCCATTTGGCAAACTCTACAATGCCTCACTACTCTGGTGACATCTTTCTTTAGGCCGGGCCAAAAGAAACGGTCCTCAACCAACGCAACCGTCTTGTCTCTCCCAAAGTGGCCCGCAATTTCGCCTGCATGTAAATCCCAGATAAGGAAATCTCGGAGGGATGACTGAGCAATGCAGAGGCGAGAGCCCGTAAAAAAATACCCATATGATATCGAATAACCCACCTGAACGGTCGGGCGAGTCCTTCGAAAGAGCGGAATAAATATCACCAAAATCAGGGCAATCGGGTTAAGCGTGAACTAACTGCTCAAATTCCACTACTCGGGTGCTCATGGTGTGGAGGATGCTAACTCGGCGACTCAATGCGTCTGTCGGTTTGTTCTCAACACCTGCACGGTGCTTAAGAACATAGTGGAACTCCTGCATATACTCCACCCACTTAGCGTGGTGGTGACCCAATTTCTTTTGAGAATCGAGATATCTCAGGGCTTGATGGTCAGAATATAAAATGAACTCCTTGTGAAGGGTGCGTTCGATAGCCCGAACGACATCACCATCCACTCGTACAAGCCGTCCTTCGTCTTGAAGGCCGTCTTCCGCTCATCCCCCTCTCTAACTATAATCTGGTGGTATCCACTGCGAAGGTCGATCTTCGAAAAGATCTGGGCACCAGTCATCGAATCCAGGAGGTCATCGAGACGGGGAATTAGAAAACGATACTTCACCACGATCTTATTTATGGCACGACTATCAATGCACATGCGCCAACTATCATCCTTCTTCGAATTTAGAAGGACTGACACGACGCACAGGCTTAGACTTTCTCGTATAAACTCTTTCCGCAAAAGTTCATCAACTTGCCGCTTTAGCTCAGCATGCTCAGTTGGGTTTAAACGATAGTGTAGCAGATTGGGCAAAGATGCCCCAGGGATCAGATCAATCGCATGTCGGATGTCCCTCAGCGGGGGAAGCTCATCAGGGAGCTCCTCGAGCATAATGTCTGTAAAGTCATCCATCAACTGCCGAACTTCCGGATCAGTAACCTCAGCCTCGCTAGGGGTCTTAGCTGCCAACATAGAGCCACAATAAACATGATCCCAGTCTCTAGGCTCTCTCTCAAGAAATCACCCCTTCTCAAGATATGCAGGGGTCTCAACGATCCCACACTAACTGACGAGTCAACCTTGCCCTTGGGAGGATCCCTGGGCTGAGTCGGGGTGAGAGTAATCTTTTGACTCTTGTCAAAAAATATGCACGTGTTGGAGCGACCATAACATGTGGCGTCACGATCGTAAAGCCAGGGTCTCCCTAGAAGAACGTGGGCGACATCCATAGGGATAACGTTGCACCAGACTCAGTCCTCTGTAGACGCTAATCAGATCGGCACCAGACACCACTGCGTAACTTGAATGGTGGACTTGTCCACCCAGGACACGATACGAATGAGGATGGGGCTCAACAGAAAGCTGCAACCTCTCAAATCCTTTCCTCACAATAATATTTACGCAACTACCACTATCAATGGCGAGCTTGCAGGGTCCTCCTGCGCTCGGGAAATAAGTGAAGAAGATAATGGTGCAACGCTAATCCTCCTCAGAACGTGGGGTGTGTAGGATGCGACGGAGGACTCCTACTTCTAGCGATCTCTCAGCATCGCTCTCCCATCCATCCTCAACAACAGTAGTAACCTCCTCAGCAACGTCGCCCTCAGCCTCAATGCTGGGCTCGCCAGATTCCTCAATCAGCAATTTCCTGGTAGGGCATTGGGCTGTAAAATGCCCTCTGCCGGAACAACGATAACATTGGACGCCCCCAGGTTTGGGGCCTCCTGGAACAATAGCTTTCCCTGTCGCGTATGTGCGAGGGCGAGGGGTGGCAGAAGTCGTGGCAAGGACGGGCTTCCTAAATGTGGAAGCATCGGGTCTAGTGGAGGCCTGTCTCGGGCCGGCTGAGCGCAAATATTGCTCGTATTCGAGGGCAAGCTGAAAGACCTGCTCAACCGACTCCATCCTATGAGGAATTAGTTCCCTTCGGATGCCTGATCTGATACCCGCACAAAAGCGGGAGGCAGTGGCAATGAGCTCCTCCATAATGTCGCTACGAACTACAAGTTCATCAAATCAAGACATGTAATCAGCAACAGTAAGAGTACCCTGACGTAGCGCGTACAACTGATCTAACAGCTGATCTCGATAGGAAGCAGGAAGATGCTTGTCTTGTAAGCGATGCTTCATCTCATCCCATCGGGTAATGGGGCAATAGCCATCACGCTCCAAAGATCTCTCTAGACTCGACCAATAAATCTTTGCTTGGCCAATTAGTTTCATTTTCGCGAACCGTACTCGCCTCTTGTCACTCATCTTGAACCAGTCAAAGTAGTGGTCCATGTTCATGAGCCAATCACTGAATGTCTTTGGGTCCAGGTGACCATTGAAGGTGGGAGCATCAATACAGATCCGTCGGGTGATGTCATCCTCCTCTGGAGTCACCCCCGACGGGGGCTCTCGGAAGTCACCGTATTCGTCATCGTCGTCATAGTCATATCGGGGTCTATCTCTACGACGAGGTGGTGGAGGAGGTGGTTCCTCCATAGGACGATCTCGTCGAAACTCATAGCCACGACGAAAATTCTCTCTTGGTGGAGGTGGGAGATCTCGGCGAGGGCCGTCTCTACTACGTCTCCCGGGAGGGGGTGTGGTTTCTCGATGTTCCTCGAGAGGTTCCTCATTAGGTATAGGGTTTGTTCGATCCCTTGGTATATCTAACTGGTCTACTCTCGTGCTAACCCTCGCAATATCACCTCTAAGCGTGTCGAATTGGACGCCCATTTGATTAAATCGATCGAGGACAAGCCTTTGGAATTCCGCAGATGTCATGTCCGTCTGAGAGCTAGCGGTCCTATCGTCGGGGTGATTTTGACTCGACATGGACTAACGATAATTCCTACCACTACGTAACATGCAATACCCCTAACCTAGGGCTCTGATATCAATTTGATGCAGTGGCAGGTCAACTCAAAAGGGGATTTCCAAATGCAGGCCTATATGCAATGATGTGAAATAAAAGTGCAAAAGCGGTCCGCTAAAATTGCAAACAAGTAATTATTTATTACGAATTAACAACAGGTGCACATACAAACAATTAATTAACGGAGGACAAAGTAATAATTTTGCGAAACGAAAGAGGCGCAATTACTTTCATGCAATCACAGAAATAGCCCCTCAAGTCTAACGATGAATGAACTACCAACACATTTGAATAAACACTCACACAGTACAAGTTTTGCTAAGATAAACAACAATAACAGGACGAGAATTTTATACCACAATTTGCATATGTAGGCGGCGACGATGACGGTTGTTGACGAGCATCCAAAGTTGCGGCGATGTTGGGGGGGGGGGGGGCTGATCTGAAGTGGATCCACGACAGGAGGGTGGGCTAGACAGGGCAACGGGCTTGGTGATGGTAACTTATTGGTAGAATTGAAAGGGTGAATGTCATTGGTTATGTTGGATGGTGGTGTGCGGATAACGGCTTTGTTTTGTATTTCTATTTATATTCCTCCCCCTTTGTGGGTGAACTATGTATTTCATTTTTCCATTCTACTTGGTATCAGAGGAGGCGGCTAACCCTAGCCCGATTCCCGTCCCGCACGTCCTCCGCTCTTCCGCTCGTCGCTCGACTGCGCCTCTTCCGCTCGTCGCTCGCCGCCGCCTCCTGCACCTAACGGCGGCCCCGTCCAAGGCGGTGTAATCGCCTCGCCGCTCGCCTGCGCCGCTCGCCGCACGCCTGCGCGGCGCGTCTCCCTCGCCGCTGCTCGCCCGATCCCCTGCTTCGCCCGATCCCCTGCTTCTCCACGGCTGTAGCGTCTCCCGCTCCCCTGCTTTCTACACTGCTCACCTGTCTCTCCCGCTGCCTTCTCGCCTGCGTCTCCCGCTGTCAGATTTTCTCCTTGTGTGATCCTTTTTTTTTCTATCCCTTTGGGATGAGATTTTCTTCTGATTAGGGGGCTTCTTCCCCCATGCATTCCAGATTTTCTTCTTGTGTTTAGGGGGCTTCCTCTTCCCCCATGGATTCCTCCTCTCTTACTTCGACTGATGGCTTTGTTCGTCGCATAACTACCTCTCTTCTCAATGAACGGAATTTTATCGCTTGGTCCAACTCCGTGCGAGTTCATCTTGCCGGACATGACAAGCTCGATTGGCTTGAACCTAATGGTGTTCCAAAACCTACCGACGACAAGGCTATCCGTCAATGGCGCACAGAAAATTTCAAGATTCTCGGGTGGCTTCAATGCTCCATGGAGCCCAGGATTTACGAGCAGTTTATGCGGTTTGATTCTGTGCCGTCTCTTTGGGCTGCCTTGACGCGTACCTACGGTCACACCCGCGTTGATACACGGATTTATTCTGTGTTTCAGGAGATTTCTACAGCTCGTCAGGGGGACCGTTCTGTGCACGAGTACTTTACCTTTCTCTCTGGGAGATTCCAGGAACTCTCAGACCTCGAGCCGCTTAGTGCTTTTCCCCATCCCGAGGATCTGCTTGTTGCCAAGCGTCGTCAGGAGAAGAGGGAGACCTACCAGTTCCTGATGGGCTTGCGGCCCGAGTTTGAGCAGATTCGGGTTCAGATTGTCAGCATGAACCCTCTTCCTGATATTTTGGATGCTTACTCCATGGTTGAGGAGCATGAGCATCGCGCCCGCTTGACTACTGTCTCTTCCGTTCCTGCTACCGTCCCTCTTCTGGATCATTCAGCCCTGGCGTCTGGTCGTTCTTCTTCTGTGCGGGGGGGGGGGGGGGGGCGGACTTCTACCCCCCGTGGCCGTGTGGGTGGCCGCGGGAGCCCGTTTGCTGCTGTTCAGTGTCAGCACTGCCTGCGGACTGGTCACGAGAGGGCCAGGTGCTGGTTACTCTTTCCTCACCTGCGTCAGCAGTCTCCCGCTACTTGTACCGTCGCCGCTACTTCTTCCGACTTTGGAGGCCAGCCTGATTTCAGTACCTCTTCCAGGACTTCTTCCGCTGACTGGAGTCAGCTTATGGCTCAGGTGCAGCAGCTTCAGTCTCAGCTTCAGCAGCAGTCCTCGTTTCAGCCTCCTTCTGCTCAGCCGTTGCCTACCTCCTCGTCGTTCTCGTCGACCTCGGCATCTGCGTCAGGTACCTCGACGGCCCTTCATGTCACTCATGAGGGACATTCCTCCCCTTGGGTGATTGACTCTGGGGCCACTGATCATATGACTGGTGAGCCACACTTTTTATCCTCTCTTGTGTCTCCGAGTGTCCATCGGCAGGTTCGCCTTGCTGATGGCTCTGTGACACCCATTCTTCACCAGGGCACCGTTCCTCTCTCACCCTCCTTCACCTTGGGATCAGTTCTTCATGTTCCCAAGCTTGCTTTAAATCTTCTTTCTGTTAGTCAACTGACTCGTACATTACACTGCTCGGTGACATTTTTCCCTTCTGGCTGTGTTTTTCAGGACTTGACCACGAAGAGGACTTTTGGCTACGGCCGTGAGCGAGACGGGCTTTACCAGCTGGATCTCCCACCTCAGACATCACCACCCGTTCTTCCACCACCATCAACTGCTGCTGCTACTACATCTTCTCTTTGGCATGCCAGATTGGGACATGCGAACCCTAAGATTGTGTCCTCCCTGTTTCCGAGTGTCTCATTTGAGCACCCGTTTCAGTGTGATGTGTGTCAGCTTAGCAAACACACACGCACTTCTTATCCTGTTTCTATTTCTCGTAGTTCTGCTCCTTTTGAGATTGTTCATTCAGATGTTTGGGGGTCTGCCCCGATTGTATCTTATGATGGTTTTCGTTACTTTGTCTCTTTTATAGATGATTTTACTCGTTGCTGTTGGGTTTACCTTATGCGTGCAAAATCTGATGTTTTTTATTTTTATACCCAGTTTTCTCATATGGTTGCTACTCAGTTTTCCTCACGTATCCAGATTCTTCGCTCCGATAATGGGGGGGAGTACACTTCTTCCTCTTTTTCTGCTTTCCTTGCTAGCCAAGGAACTCTTCATCAATTCTCGTGTCCCTACACCCCCGAACAAAATGGACTGGCAGAACGCAAAAATCGCCATCTCCTGAATGTGACCCGCTGCCTTCTCCTTGGGTCCCATGTCCCCAAGTTATTTTGGAGCGCTGCTCTTCTTACGGGGACCTTTTTGGTCAACCGTCTGCCTTGCCAGCCTCTAGCGGGTCGGATTCCTCTGAGCCTCCTATCTCCCAGCCGCCCTTTGTTTCCTATTCCCCTTCGGGTGTTCGGATGTTTGTGTTTTGTCCAAGACCGTAGTCCCACTCGGACTAAACTTGATAACAAAGCTATTCGATGCTTATTTTTGGGATATTCCTCCTCATCCAAGGGATATCGCTGTTTTGACCCCACTTCTCGTAGGACTTTTCACTCCATGGATGTGACATTCTTTGAGGATACTCCCTTCTACAGTATCCCTCCACCATCACAGCCTGCTCCAGTTCCCCTTCCGCCTTCCACACCACCACAGCCGGCCCCTGTCCCCCTTGCTCCGTTACACGACTCGATTCCGGCTCAAACATATACCTGGGGTCCCCGTGGGCCCTCACATGTTCACCCTATCCTTCGTACTCCGCTGGTAGAGCCCAGCTCACAGGACCTGATGCCATATCCTCTGACAGGTGATGTTCTTCCTTCTTCTGACTTGCCTATTGCACTTCGCAAGGGTAAGCGTTCTTGTGTTACTGACCATCCTGTTGCTAGCTTTGTGTCCTACCAGCGTCTCTCCCCAGGTTACCGGGCTTTCCTGACTGCCACCGATCAGATCAGGATTCCGCATTCGACGGCTGAGGCATTCCAGCATCCTGAGTGGGTGACGGCTATGGAGGCTGAGATGTCGGCTTTACAGAGGGCTGGTACCTGGCGTTTGGTCCCCCTTCCCACCGGCAAGAAGACTGTTGGGTGTCGGTGGGTCTACACCATCAAGTATAATGCTGATGGGTCTCTTGCACGCTACAAGGCTCGTCTTGTCGCGAAGGGCTTCACCCAGACTCCAGCGGATTACGGGGTGACCTTTGCCCCTGTGGCCAAGCTTTCTATCGTCCGTCTTCTTGTCTCCCTCGCTGCCTGCCTTGGATGGCCTCTTCACCAGCTGGACGTGCCGAATGCCTTTCTTAATGGCTCTCTTAATGAGGAGATTTATATGGATCCGCCGCCCGGTTACGAGCTTCAGGGGGAGTATTTGGGACGTGTCTGCCTTCTCCTGATGGCTCTGTATGGGCTGAAGCAGTCCCCTCGTGCGTGGTTTGAGCGGTTTGGGACTGTTGTGCTTCAGAGTGGGTTCACCAGATGTCATGCAGATCACACATGCTTTGTTCGGACTGCTGCGGATGGTCGCATGGTTATTATTCTTGTCTATGTGGATGATATCATCCTTACTGGTGATGACAGCTCGGGTATTCTTCAGATTAAGGAGGTGCTTCGTACGACATTTGAGGTGAAAGATCTGGGACCTCTGAAATACTTTCTCGGAATTGAGGTGGCCAGATCCAAGCAGGGGATCTCCTTGTCTCAGCGCAAGTATACACTCGACCTTTTGAGTGATACTGTAACACCTCTACCCGTCAAGAAGAATATAATAGAGGGTCCGGCCGGGGCCCCACACCATATTCCACAAACAGGCGGAGACGCTACGAAATAATATCAAAACCACGCATCCTAACACAGAGCATTCTAGCGGAAGCTTCACGGTTGAATAAATGAACTCAAGATAATAAACACTGTCCACTCAAACTTAGGAATATATATAAACATTACAAGAGTCTGGCCTTACGGCCTTACAACAGTTTCTCTTAACAAGAGTGTGAATTACAGACATCGGCACGCAGGCCGGCCACACATGAACAAAAGAAACAAAATAATGCCTTCGAGGGCAGCAGCGCAGCTTTGGGCTTCAGCCCGCTAAGTCCCGCTCGGACCAGCACCTCCAGTACCTGTAATAACCAATCCACCAAGCGGTGGCAAACAGGGCAACGGTCAGCATTCAGCTGACCAATTATAACGACCCTGCCCCTGGCACGGGGCAGCGGAATTCCATCCCTGCATAGCAATCTTCCAATATGATATATATAGCAATTTAAGCAAGACGTGCACGCCCGCACAGTCACATATCACAAACGCCGGCACGACGGCCCGACGCTCCGTGCACTCAGGGCACATTATCGGTGTTCCGTATTTCCACGGCCACACCACCGTTCAGAGGTCCCAGACATAACGGTTCCATATGAGCATTCTAGTCTGATCGGCTCACAGGTCGTCGACTCTCGCTATGTGATCCTAACAGGGTCTTAAGCACCCGGGGTTAGACAACCATAACGCGGGTACAGATCCACCTTTCCCGTTGCTCACATCGTCAGACTCATGTCTGGACTGACGCGGGTACAGCTTCACCTTGCCCGTTCCACCACCAAGGCATTGCCCAGTTGCAGCCCCACGGCTCAACGGCTCAACCTCACATAAAGTAGCAACTCACGGCTACAGGAGAGTCCAACTCTCTTAATTTCCTGGACTTCCTCCAGTACTTTATCCATCATACCTACAAGCAAGAAATCACGGAGTCTTCTCCGATATGCAAACAAGCATCACCAATCTAGATCATGTCCAGATGGGCTTCACACAGCATGCCTAGATCCGTACTCCAATTCCGGACTCTAACAAGGGGGACTTCACATATCTACCCCAAGGGACGCCACAACCCACCGCACACTCGCGGGGAAGGGTTTTCCCTATGCAATGCAGGAATTAAGGACTTCACATGTCCAAGCAGGAAATCGTTACCCTAGGAGTTCGCTTCGGAGCCATGGAGAGAAATTTAAGACGGATTAAAGCCTTCGCAGCAGCGTTGCCTTCGCAGATCCGAACTCGGCTCGCGATTTGGACCACCGTAGCTCCACCGGCAGCCGGACTCCACTTCTTCTTCCTCACCTTGCTCTCACCTCTCTCTTAAGTTAGAAAGAGAATAGAACTTAAGAAATGAGCCTTCTTCTCCTCCTTTCCCGGCCTTATCAGCCCAGGAATGATCCCCAGCCACAGGATCCTCTTTAAGGAAAATGAACGGCCACGATCTTCCACAAAATATTGAACTTTTTGGCCGACACGGCCTGTGACATGCCCGTGTCACAGGCCGTGTACCCTTAAGCGGCACACGCGGCGCTCGCACCGCCTAAAAATTACCAGAACACGGGCATCGACACGCCCGTGTCGAACCTGACACGCCCGTGTCGGTCACTTGACACGCCCGTGTCACACCTGTTACACGGTACTCATCGAGCGTTAAATCCAGTCAGAGCTGTACACGGGTAGGCACACGCCCTCTGACACGCCCGTGTCAAAGCTGACACGGCCGTGTTCAAGCCTTGGTTCCGGGCCGTGTACACTTCTGACTCGATACGGCATTTTATTGAGTGACACGCCCTGGGACACGCCCGTGTCAAAGGCCGTGTCCCAGACTCGACTATCGTCGACCTCCAATCGTCGACTAGCTTGAACACGCCCTGGGACACGCCCGTGTCCCAGGCCGTGTACCCCGACACGCCCTGGGACACGCCCGTGTCCCAGGCCGTGTTAAGCAACCTGAACCTCAAATCCACTTTTGAGTCTTTTTGGGGTGTTACAATCCTCCCCCCCTAAATAAAATTTCGTCCCGAAATTTGAAGACAGTAGGGAGAAATTAACAAAACAATTATATGTTTCTATTACATATATAACGAGCAAACAAGTTACGAAAATAATTCGGGAAACTCGGCTTGCATGGTCTGCTCACGCTCCCATGTTAGCTCTTCTCGGCCACAATTGTCCCACAGGACTTTGACCATCCCGATCACTTTGTTCCGCAACTGTTTCTCGGCTCGATCCTCAATCCGTATAGGCTTCACCTTTGTTGTTAGCCCATACTCAATCGGCACTCGATCATTGTCAATTACTTGAGCTGGATCCTTGACTGCTTTGCGTAGCACCGAGATGTGAAACACATCATGCAATCCACTCAATTCCGATGAAAGAGCTAGCCGATAGGCGGCTTCCCCAACTCGCTCCACCACTTCAAACGGACCAAGGTATCGCGGACTTAGCTTTTTCAACCGCCGAATCCGAGATACGCCTTTGAAGGGCTTAATCTTTAAATAGACCCAGTCACCCACCGCGAACTCCACGTTCCGGTGCTTAGCATTGTAATATTTGGCTTGCCGATCCTGGGCTATTAGGAGCCTCTCTCGAATAGAGCGTATTGTTGAGGTAGCATCCTCGACTTCCTTTTTGCCTAAAAGTTTAGTCTCGCCAGTTTCTGCCCAAGCTAGCGGTGTACGACACTTCCGACCATACAACGCTTCAAACGGGGCCATGCCTATACTTGCTTGATGGCTATTATTATAGGCAAACTCCACCATAACAAGATGTTCTTCCCAATTCTTACCGAAGTCTAGGGCGCACATACGGAGCATATCCTCCATCATTCTGTTGGTTCGTTCAGTTTGGCCATCCGTTTGCGGGTGAAAAGCCGTACTGAATGCTAACTTCGTGCCCAACATCTGATGAATTAATCTCCAATCTTTCGAGGTAAAGCGCCCATCTCGGTCACTTACGATGCTCCGGGGAACACCGTGCAATCGAACAATCTGCTCCACATAAAGCTTTGCCAACGTTTCCACTGAATCGTCCCGCTTGTTCGGTATAAAGTGAGCCACCTTTGTCAACCGGTCTACAATCACCCAGATTGAGTCATGGCCACGCTGAGATCTCGGCAATCCGTGCACGAAATCCATAGAAATATCCTCAAACTTCCATTGCGGAACCGGCAACGACTTCAGGAAACCACTCGGCCGTTGACATTCTGCCTTTACCAAAGCACAAGTGCGACATTTAGCCACATACGCGGCTATGTCCTTCTTTAAACCAGGCCACCAGAACAGTTTCTTCATGTCCTTGTACATTTTTGTGCTCCCAGGGTGAATTGAATACTTTGTAAAGTGTGCTTCATATAGCAGCCCTTCTCGCAATTTACCCGCACTAGGGACGCACAATCGGCCATCCTTCCGTAACAACCCATCATCCCAGGAGAATTGATCACCAGACCCCTCCTTTGCATAGCGTTGGAGACTTTCATCCAACTCCGTTGCCCGCCGAACCCTGTCAGCAAGGTCACATTGAACCTCCAACCAGCTCACGCATGCAACAGTTGAAGAATCTCTTTCCACACAAGATATCTCCAAAGCTTCCAACTCCTGGATTAACCGCTCATCATGCATCCGCAACCAATTTGCCTGCACCGGAGCCCGACGACTCAAGGCATCAGCGTCCACATTTCCCTTTCCGGGAACATAGTGAATGTCGAAGGTAAAATCCCCAAGGAATTCCATCCACCTCCTTTGTCGCATATTCAATTCTTTTTGATCAAGCAGATACTTTAAGGTTTTATGATCTGTATAGATATCCACTTTCACTCCATACAGATAATGACGCCACAACTTTAGCGAAAAGATCACCGCCGCCAACTCCAAATCATGGACGGGGTAATTACGCTCATGCACTTTCAATTGACGTGAGCCATAAGCGATCCTTGCCAAACTGCAGGAGAACGCAGCCTAAGCCGCTTCCTGACGCATCGCTGTATATTTCAAATCCATCTGTACCACATGGCGACGTCAACACGGGCGCCGTGGTCAAACGATTCTTCAGCTCATCAAAAGCTCGTGCGCACTCCGGCGTCCAAACGAACTTCTGATCCTTTCTCGTCAACGTAGTCAGAGGCAAAGCAATCCGGGAGAAGTTCTCCACGAACCTTCTATAGTAGCCCGCCAGTCCAAGGAAACTCCTGACTTCGGCCACCGAAGACAACACTGGCCAATCACGAATGGCACTTATCTTTGCCGGATCCACCGCTATGCCCTCTCCACTTACCACATGGCCTAGAAAAGCCACCGACGAGATCCAGAACTCACACTTTGAGAACTTGGCATACAGCTTATTCCTTCGCAAGGTATGCAATACTAATCGCAAATGGTTTGCATGATCTTCCTCCGATTGTGAATATACCAGAATATCATCAATAAACACAATCACAAACAGATCTAGGTATTCGCGGAACGTTCGATGCATGAGATCCATGAATACCGAAGGCGCATTACATAAGCCGAACGACATCACTGTGAACTCATAATGACCATAACGTGTGTCAAACGCTGTCTTGGGAATGTCACCTTCCCTAATCCGCAACTGGTAATACCCGGACTTCAAATCCAACTTCGAATAGACGGTTGAGCCCGCTAGCTGATCGAACAAGTCATCGATCCGTGGAATTGGATACTTGTTTTTCTCCGTCAGCTTGTTCAGTTCACGATAATCAATACATAGTCGCAAACCACCGTCTTTCTTTTTCACAAAAAGAACAGGCGCGCTCCAAGGTGACATACTTGGGCGTATATAACCCTGCTCCAACAATTCTTGCAACTGAACTTTCAGTTCGGCCATTTCTTTTGGCGCTACCCGATACGGCGAACGGGCCACAGGTTTCGCACCCGGCACCAGCTCGATAGCGAAGTCGATTTCCCTTTGGGGAGGTAACCCCGGAAGGTTCTTTGGAAACACATCCGCATATTCCGACACAATCGGCACTTCACTCACACTGGCCTTCGGCGCCACCGCCTCTATGAGTGTGAAGAACAACTCCGCACCCTTCCGAACTGCCTTAACAACTTGGAGAGCGGATAACAACATCCCACTCATCCCTTGCATACCAATGAACTTGGTCTCTTGTTCGGTATTTTGCCCAAGTGTGACCTCTTTTGAAGTGCAATCTATACAGGCACGCTGCTCTGAAAGCCAGTCCATACCAAAGATTATATCAAACTCTTTGATCGACAATACTAGTGTTTCCACCTTGAACTCCCGACTTCCTATCTTGACCTCAAGACCGCAAGATCTATCCGCGCACATCAAACATCCGTTAGGCAACAACACCTTTACCCTGTCTGTCGTGGTCCGGATAGGCACCCCGATACGAACGACAAAGTCCTCAGATAGAAACGAATGTGAAGCACCTGTGTCGAACAGTGCTCGCGCCGGATACTCTCTTATAAGGACAAACCCTATAACATTACAATTAAAACAAGCACAACACAACAAAACAAGAACATTAAAATCTACGCGCACCTGTGACGACATCCGTCTGCTTAATGGCCTCATGTTGTCCAAGGTTGAAGACCCTGGGCTGCGCGTGCGAGGCAGAAGACTCCACCACAGCCTTCCCCTTCTCCGCATAAGACGCTCCCGTCTTCTTATCACCCTTTGGAGGACCAAATCGGCATTCACGTGCGAAGTGTCCAACCTTCCCGCACGTAAAACAAGCACGAGATCCATACCCAGATGTGTCCGTCACAGTCGCAGAAGGAGCTTGTCCAGAAGACTTAGACTTCTTATTCCACCTCTTTCGGTAGCCAATTTTGTCCGGACGCGGCGGCTTAAACTCCGGCTTCACAACCGCCAAGTTTCCCTTTGCTTGCCCCCGTTTCATGTCCAGCTCCAAAGAACGAGCCGTACAGACTAAGGCTTGGAATCCCTGACTCACAGAACTCGAGAGCAAATACCGCAGCTCATCTCGCAGTCCCGCATAAAACCGACTAGTCTTACGCTCTTCTTCGGCGAAGATCGTGCCCGCATATCTTCCCAAACGGGTGAACTCATGCAGGTAGTCATCCACACTTCGATCTCCCTGCGCTAACCGTTGAAATTCCATTTCCATCGATATCCTTTGCTGCACCGGCAGATGTTGTGCTAAGAACAATCGAGAAAATTCGTCTATTGTAATCTCTGCCAATTGCCTACCAGCCAAGTGATGCATTTCAATCTCATCCCACCACAATCGCGTCTCTCCTTCCAGTAGGAAAGTGGCTAACATAACTTTCTGTTCCTCCTCAACCCTGATAGCCCTCATAATCCTCTTGATTCTTGCAAGCCAATCCTCTGCTTGGGCCGGTGTACCCGCCCCATGAAACTGCAGAGGGTTGAAGCTCAAGAATTGCTTCCATTGTTGATCTGCTACCCGCGGATCAACTTCGGCTTCTACCGGTTCTTGCCGTACCCCAGCTTGCGCTGGCACCACTGCAGGACGTGCTTGCCCCGCTTGCTGAGCATTCATCACCGCAAGTACCGTTTCCGTGATGAGACAGACTGTTTCAGCGGATGGAGGAGTTGTGGGCACCTCGGCTGGTGCCGCACTCTCAACAGAACGTTGTGGTTCGGATTGACCCGCAACACTTCTGGTCACCTATATGTGTAAAATACACAGGTTAACGACCAATGAAAATGGCAACCATACAAAAGAATACACAAGTTCAACAAACAAGTGTATTTGAATTCCTAAGTGGACAATCTTGAGTTCAAATTAAGTGTTATAACGACGGCACTGACACGTGCACGCCACCTCTCAAAAGAATTCGTCCGCGAATTCGGAAGAGATCGACCAACAAGCTGATACCAAATTGTAACACCTCTACCCGTCAAGAAGAATATAATAGAGGGTCCGGCCGGGGCCCCACACCATATTCCACAAACAGGCGGAGACGCTACGAAATAATATCAAAACCACGCATCCTAACACAGAGCATTCTAGCGGAAGCTTCACGGTTGAATAAATGAACTCAAGATAATAAACACTGTCCACTCAAACTTAGGAATATATATAAACATTACAAGAGTCTGGCCTTACGGCCTTACAACAGTTTCTCTTAACAAGAGTGTGAATTACAGACATCGGCACGCAGGCCGGCCACACATGAACAAAAGAAACAAAATAATGCCTTCGAGGGCAGCAGCGCAGCTTTGGGCTTCAGCCCGCTAAGTCCCGCTCGGACCAGCACCTCCAGTACCTGTAATAACCAATCCACCAAGCGGTGGCAAACAGGGCAACGGTCAGCATTCAGCTGACCAATTATAACGACCCTGCCCCTGGCACGGGGCAGCGAAATTCCATCCCTGCATAGCAATCTTCCAATATGATATATATAGCAATTTAAGCAAGATGTGCACGCCCACACAGTCACATATCACAAACGTCGGCACGACGGCCCGACGTTCCGTGCACTCAGGGCACATTATCGGTGTTCCGTATTTCCACGGCCACACCACCGTTCAGAGGTCCCAGACATAACGGTTCCATATGAGCATTCTAGTCTGATCGGCTCACAGGCCGTCGACTCTCGCTATGTGATCCTAACAGGGTCTTAAGCACCCAGGGTTAGACAACCATAACGCGGGTACAGATCCACCTTTCCCGTTGCTCACATCGTCAGACTCATGCCTGGACTGACGCGGGTACAGCTTCACCTTGCCCGTTCCACCACCAAGGCATTGCCCAGTTGCAGCCCCACGGCTCAACGGCTCAACCTCACATAAAGTAGCAACTCACGGCTACAGGAGAGTCCAACTCTCTTAATTTCCTGGACTTCCTCCAGTACTTTATCCATCATGCCTACAAGCAAGAAATCACGGAGTCTTCTCCGATATGCAAACAAGCATCACCAATCTAGATCATGTCCAGATGGGCTTCACACAGCATGCCTAGATCCGTACTCCAATTCCGGACTCTAACAAGGGGGACTTCACATATCTACCCCAAGGGACGCCACAACCCACCGCACACTCGCGGGGAAGGGTTTTCCCTATGCAATGCAGGAATTAAGGACTTCACATGTCCAAGCAGGAAATCGTTACCCTAGGAGTTCGCTTCGGAGCCATGGAGAGAAATTTAAGACGGATTAAAGCCTTCGCAGCAGCGTTGCCTTCGCAGATCCGAACTCGGCTCGCGATTTGGACCACCGTAGCTCCACCGGCAGCCGGACTCCACTTCTTCTTCCTCACCTTGCTCTCACCTCTCTCTTAAGTTAGAAAGAGAATAGAACTTAAGAAATGAGCCTTCTTCTCCTCCTTTCCCGGCCTTATCAGCCCAGGAATGATCCCCAGCCACAGGATCCTCTTTAAGGAAAATGAACGGCCACGATCTTCCACAAAATATTGAACTTTTTGGCCGACACGGCCTGTGACATGCCCGTGTCACAGGCCGTGTACCCTTAAGCGGCACACGCGGCGCTCGCACCGCCTAAAAATTACCAGAACACGGGCATCGACACGCCCGTGTCGAACCTGACACGCCCGTGTCGGTCACTTGACACGCCCGTGTCACACCTGTTACACGGTACTCATCGAGCGTTAAATCCAGTCAGAGCTGTACACGGGTAGGCACACGCCCTCTGACACGCCCGTGTCAAAGCTGACACGGCCGTGTTCAAGCCTTGGTTCCGGGCCGTGTACACTTCTGACTCGATACGGCATTTTATTGAGTGACACGCCCTGGGACACGCCCGTGTCAAAGGCCGTGTCCCAGACTCGACTATCGTCGACCTCCGATCGTCGACTAGCTTGAACACGCCCTGGGACACGCCCGTGTCCCAGGCCGTGTACCCCGACACGCCCTGGGACACGCCCGTGTCCCAGGCCGTGTTAAGCAACCTGAACCTCAAATCCACTTTTGAGTCTTTTTGGGGTGTTACATACTGGCCTTCTTGGGTGCTCTCCAGTATCTACACCCATGGACCCGAACCACCGCTTACACGCTGAATCCGGCGACCCTCTTCCTGATCCGGGCAGATACCAGCGTCTTGTTGGCAGGCTTATCTACTTGACCAACACTCGCCCAGTTATTAGCTTTGCTGTGAGTGTGGTCAGCCAGTTCATGCATGCCCCCCGTACTTCTCATCTCGATGCAGTTTTTCGGATACTTCACTACTTGAAGGGATCGCCTGGCCTCGGGCTCTTCTACCGTTCGTCTCCATCTCCCGGACTTATCTGTTACACAGATTCTGACTATGCTGGTTCCATCACTGATCGGCGCTCTACTTCAGGGATGTGTACGTTCTATGGTGGCAATCTCATTTCCTGGAAGAGCAAGAAGCAGAGTGTCGTCTCCCGCTCCTCTGCTGAAGCTGAGTACCGAGCTATGGCCCATGGAGCCACGGAGCTCCTTTGGCTTCGTACTCTCTTGACCGAGCTGGGCTTTCCTCCTTCCGGTTCCTCGACGCTGGTGTGTGACAACCAGTCTTCTCTTATGCTAGCCTCCGACTCTGTTCTGCACGAGAGGACTAAGCATATTGAGGTTGATATTCATTTTCTCCGGGAGCACATTCGTTCAGGGACTCTTGCCACGACCTATGTTCCCTCCGCCGAGCAGACTGCAGATGCCTTCACCAAGGCGGTTGGGCCTTCCAGACTTCTCTCTACTTATGGCAAGCTGGGCTTGCTTGATCTCTTCGCGCCAGCTTGAGGGGGAGTATTGGTTATGTTGGATGGTGGTGTGCGGATAACGGCTTTGTTTTGTATTTCTATTTATATTCCTCCCCCTTTGTGGGTGAACTATGTATTTCATTTTTCCATTCTACTAATGTATGGTTAACATGTGAACAGTAAAAGGAAATTAAAAAAAAGAACCCTGGCTGTCCGACAGGAAGAGGAGGGGCGGTGGTGTGTTGCTGGGCACGAGGAGGAATGCGGAGGAGGGATGTACAAGCTGGGGTATTAAGGTGGCTTGGCGACGGGAAGTGAAGGGGCGACAATGTGCTGTCAGAAACAGGGGAGAGGGAGTTGGCCGGGTCGGACTGGTGTTGTAGCGGCTGGAGAGGTTGGAGGCAGAAACCGAACAGGGAAGAGGAGCGGCTGATAATGGAGGTAGCGAGTTGCGGTTTAGGAGGTTTGCGGGCTTGCTGTGGCTGGCCGGGAAGAGGGAGGAGGATTAGAGGCGTAGGCGCTAGGGGAGATGAAGGTGGTGGTGGAGGGGCTTACCGGAGGGGAAGATGGAGGAGAAGTTTGTCAACGTCGTACTGGGAACAGCGAAAGGAATTGCACCTTCAGGGACCGAGCGGTTCCAGGAATTTTCTTCCAAAACCATTGATCCTTCTTCCCCCAAACCGCCGGGTATAAATACCCTAAAATATGAACCGCCGCTTGCCGCCTATAGTGAACCGCTGCTAGCATAACTCAAATAAAACCACCCCGATCGGATGGCTAGAATTGTTTGGGTCGATCGGGGGTTAACTATCTCAGAATAAAAAACATAAAATACGAAAATGACTGGAAACGATAATCCGGACACGACCATGGGCTTCGATCGCCCGTCCGGGCAGCGAATCATCGCCTCCTGCGGGAATACACGCGCGTCGGTCGTGGCGCGCCATCAAAAATACTTCTTTCCTAAAATGTCTTGTCAAGATTCATGTTTCACATTTAAACTCTCTCGCGTCTCATCAACCAAAACAATATCATCCGCAAACAATAAATACCAAGGTATTTATATATAATGATAAATAATTATATTTACTAATTGAAAATTTTCACAAACATTTAGGATAAGAGCAAGAATCAAGAAGATATTTATATTTATATATATTAATAAATGAGTTTCCCTTAATAGAAATTGAATCCTAGCCCTTAAATTCGCCGCCAAACCAAGGGAGGAGATTAATTAGGGATTTAAAACCTTTCAAACCCCTTAGCCTAATACATGGCACCATCAACAGATGATCGGAGAAGAATATCATGCAATTCCAAAGGTATTGTTAATTATGGTTTACAATTTCCAGCTCAAAGATTATTTAGAGAGGATTTTGGTGGAGATGCAGATGATTGAAAAACACTATTTGATTTGTGATCTACCTTAGTTTTACAATATTTTTGTGGTCATATAAGAAACAACAAAATGCTACATTATTTACTTGTGAACCGAATGCATAGCACCATCAACATGTGCATGGATAAGGGGACTACTCAAGAAGATTCATAATGTTTCTGATATCCTTTTTTTACTGATGAAGAAACACTCTTGTATATTGATTATAATTG
Organism: Platanthera zijinensis; assembly: GCA_039513925.1. Lineage (NCBI taxonomy): Eukaryota > Viridiplantae > Streptophyta > Magnoliopsida > Asparagales > Orchidaceae > Platanthera > Platanthera zijinensis. The sequence continues at coordinate 35,240,431 of CM077087.1, read as the reverse complement.
TAAAAAGGGATGGGCAAACCTTGCATATATTTCTTCATATGTAAAAGACAAGAGAGAATACAAATATATAGGAGAAGAGAAGGAGAACAATCCTATACAAGAGATGTGGGACTAAAGGAGAAGAAGAAAAAGGGGCCTATAATTGAGCCTTTACAATTGTCTTTCCTATGTCATCTAACACTCCCCCGCAAGCTGGAGCGTACAAATCGTAGGCACCAAGCTTGGACAAGAACTGATAATACAACTTGCGAGGTAAAGCCTTGGTGAGGACGTCTATAACTTGCCCAGATGTAGGAACATGTTCAAGTATCAACTCCTTTGATTGGACCTTCTCTCGAACGAAGTGACAATCAACCTCAATATGTTTAGTCCGCTCATGGAACACCGGATTCTTTGCAATGTGTATTGCAGCTTGACTGTCACAAAACAGAGTTGAAGGTGAGGACAATTTAACTCCCAAATCTCCTAGGAGACTTCCCAACCAAGTTAGTTCAGAAATAACAGCCGCTATTGCACGATACTCAGCCTCAGTAGACGAGCGAGCAACAACTGTCTGTTTCTTACTCCGCCATGTGATAAGATTTCCTCCAAAATAAGTACAGAACCCAGTTGTAGACCGTCGATCATCCAATGAGCCCGCGTAATCCGCATCTGAGTATGCAATAAGAGAAGGAGAAGAGGATGGCTTGTACACAAGTCCTTGCACAGGAGAAGTCTTCAGATACCTGAGAATGTGCTCCACAGCCTGAAGGTGAGAGACCCGTGGGGTATGCATAAACCGACTTACCACACCAACTGCAAATGATATATCTGGTCTTGTGACGGTTAGGTAGATCAATTTCCCCACAAGACGGCGATTGTATTCTGGATTTGGAAGAAGGGAGTCCTCCTCAGATCCCTGAGCACTCAGCATGTGGTTGACTTCCATCGGGGTATCCACAGGTTTACACCCCAAGAGGCCGACATCTTGCAGAAGGTCAATGCAATACTTACGCTGAGATAAGACTAGGCCATCAGGTCGTCGAGCTACCTCCAGTCCCAGAAAGTATCGAAGATTTCCCAACTCTTTGATTTGGAAGATAGAGTTTAGATGTTGCTTAACTTGTTGTATCCCGGTTGAGTCATCATCAGTGATCAGAATATCGTCTACATAAACCAGAAGTATAATGGTGTCAGTTGACTCGTGAGGAGTGAAGAGAGAGGAGTCTGCAGAGCTCTGTTTGAAGCCCACCTCACGAACGGCCTTGCTGAATTTCCCAAACCATGCCCGGGGAGACTGTTTGAGACCATAGATAGATTTGCAAAGTAAGCATACACGAGACTCCCCCGTGGTCTCAAACCCGAGTGGTTGATGCATGTATACGGTTTCAAGAAGATCTCCATTCAAGAAATCATTCTTGACATCAAGATGATGAAGAGTCCATCGGCGGTGAATAGCTAAGGAGAGCAAGACCCGAACGGAATTCAACTTTGCAACTAGAGAAAAAGTTTCCTCATAATCAAGGCCATATTGTTGGCTAAAGCCCCGAGCCACCAGCTGAGCCTTTAAACGATCAACTGTCCCATCCGCAGCATGTTTGATAGTAAAGATCCACTTGCAGCTAACACAGCTATGACCGGAAGGAAGAGAGACAAGATCCCAAGTGTGATTACCCCATAGATCAGCCATTTCTTCGTCCATGACGACACGTCATTGTGGATGCTGGAGGGCTTCCTGCACTGAGTTAGGTATAGAGATAGAGGAGAGAGAGAGAGCAAAGTTAAGAAGGGGTGGAGAGAGCCGACGTAGAGAGACATAATTGGTCATTGGATGTGCTGTTGAAGAGGTTGTCGGATCAACGGGCCGCAAGAGCACACCGGTTGGGGGAAGCTGCTGTAAGGCATTCGGACATGGAGGGCGACGAGTGTATACATGTATGACAGGAGGTTTGGAAGGAACTGGTGGTGGTGTGGGAATCCGAAGCAGAGGAGGAGTAGGGAGAAGTGATGGAAGTGGAGACGTCACGGGTATGATGGGACGAGGTAGCGGAGGAGGGAGAAGGGGATCAGAAGGATGGTGTGATATGGTTAGTCTTCATGAAAGGAGGCATCAGCCGACACAACCACCTTACCAGTGGTAGGAGAAAAATAGACATACCCCTTCTGAGTGCGGGAGTACCCAACAAACATAGCTTTGGTAGCATGAGTGGCGAGCTTGTCATTGGAAGGACCAAGGTGGTAGACATAGCAGGTATATCCAAACACACGGGGTGTGAGAGAGAAGAGAGTTATGGATGGGTAGAAGAGAGTAATGGGCACCACAAAGTTGAGGACAAACGAAGGCATACGATTGATGAGATGATAAGCAGTAGATACGGCAAAGTTCTAGTAGAGGGGAGGGACGTGCATTTGGATCATAAGAGATCGAGCCACATCAAGGAGGTGGCGATTTTTTCGTTCCGCTATGCCATTTTGTTGAGGCGTATAAGCACACGAAGTCTGATGTATAATACCGAACTCAGCGCACAGGTTGGAGAAGGTGCGACCAGTATATTCGCGAGCATTGTCCGTACGAATAGTTTTGACATAGGTAGGAAACTGAGTGTGCGTTTCTGTAAGAAATGCACGGAATGTAGTGGTGAGTTCGGTACGATCACTAAGTAAATACAACCATGTAACTCGGGAGTAATCATCTATGAAGGTAACAAAGTACCGATGCCCCAAGACACTAGGGATCTTATAAGGCCCCCAGATATCAGAATGTACGAGGGAGAAAGGAGAATCGCTCTGAATACATGAAGGAGAAAAAGAGAAACGATGTTGTTTACCGAAGATACAAGATTCACAAAAGAACTCTTGGAGAGAAACAATGGGAAGAGCTTTCTTGAGAATTGAGAGAGGGGCATGCCCAAGACGTCGATGCCAATCAGTGGTGGACACAGAGGTGAGAGCAGTAGGAGGAACGTCGAGAAGATATAGCCCATTAGACAGTCGCCCTTTACCAAGTATAGTCTGCGTCAGTTGATCCCGAACCACAAAGGAAGAGCGTGAAAAAATAACACAACAATCAAGGTCTTGCATAGATACAAGGTTAAAAGGAGAGCCCGGAACATGAAGAACCGAGGATAACGAAAGAGAAGGAGTAAGGGACAAATTAGCAACACCAGAAACCAGGAGCGTGTCACCATTGGCCACAGTGATGTGCTTGGGGTAAGCAGTATCCACATATTTGGGCGGCTGTTGCGGAGAGAGATGGTGTGTAGTACCTGAGTCCACAATCCAGTGAGAGCAGTGGTAGAGGCACGATAAAACATCCTTGAAGAGTGAGGCGACGGAGCCAGAGGAGCGACTAACCACCCCTTGAAGATGATGTAGTGGAGTACGCAACGCAGCAACCCCATCAACAGTGAGCGAGTCGGATGCCATAAGTCTGAACGGCAGCGAGGCACGGAAAACAGCGAGAACAGGCCGCAGAGGCAAAGCAGAGCAGAAACTGCGCGAGAAGCCGCGCGAGAAGCTGGGCGAGAAGCCGCACTGCACAAGAAAAGCCTACCAGCGGCAAGAAGTAGGCCGCGAACAATACGCCGAGTCCGCAGCTGAGGAGAAGGGCCGGGGAAAAGCCGTAGCGACAAGATCACGCGAGAGACCGCAGGCAAAGAGACAAGGTGCAGCTACTAGCCAGAAAAGAAACCGCGCGTGGAGTCCGCATGGACACGGTGATCACACCAGTGGCAAGGGAAGATTCCGCGACCAAGATCCGGAGAGCACAGCGGGTAAAGAACAAACCGCGACGAGAAGAGAAGAGAGGAGAAGCCGCGATGACGAAGAGAAGTCGCGGCGACTAGGTGAAGATGCGACGACTAAGAGAAGACGCGGCGAGCAGGGAGTAAAGCAGCGAGAGGGAAGAGAAGAAGCCGTCGCGGGTGGACGAGGGCGCCGCGGGAAGAAGAGGATGCTGCTGTAGAGCACTCTAGCACGACAAACCCGCGCGGTTACACGGGAGGCCGCAGCGGGTAGTCAAGGCGACAAGAGCAGCAGAGAGGGAGGCCACGACCTAAGTGAGGAGAAGCAGACCGCACGGTCACAGTGAATACACTAGCGGCCAGAGAAGGAGCGACAAGAGAGGTCGGCTCGAACATAAAAAATGGAAGAGGTTGCAGCGGAGAGGGAGAGACCGCGCGGGAAGACCAAGGGAGAAGACTAGGCCGCGAGAAGGAGAAGTCGATCGGCAAGACTAGACAGCAGCTAGGAGAAACCGCGAGAAGCAGGAAGGAGAAATCGCAGTGGGAAGAGTTCACAGCGGGAAGGAGAAAGAGAGGGTAGAGCTCGCAACGGTTAGAGAAGAAATTGCGCGGGTAGAGAGGAGACCGCGCGGATAGGGAGGAAGAGGAAGTGGTCCCTACGTGCCAGAGAAAGTCCTTTAAAAAGGGAAGAGAGGAGAGGTGGAGGCACGGGAATGAAGGAGAAGGGAAGCGGGTAGAAAAGGCCAAGCCGCGAAGCCCGTGCCCGGAGCGAGAAGAAGAAACCGTCCGGTTAGAAAACACAGACCGCCCTTAGCGCAAGCAGAGGAATACCGGGTGGTTAGCAAAATACTAGCCGCATGGAGAAACCTCCCTCTGATACTATGTAAAAAGAAATGGGCAAACCTTGCATATATTTCTTCATATTTAAAATACAAGAGAGAATACAAATATATAGGAGAAAAGAAGGAGAATAATCCTATACAAGAGATGTGGGACTAAAGGAGAAGAAGAAAAAGGAGCCTATAATTGGGCCTTTACAATTGTCTTTCCTATGCCATCTAACAATAATCAATATTTTGTTAAATTTACAGATGACGGAGAAAGAACATCAGCGCTATGTCAATAATATTATTCTCAATCATTGTCTGGTCTACCTTAGTGATACAACATTTGTGAAGATATCTAAGAAACAATACAATATAACATTATCTAACTATGAAGCTGAACACATGACACTATTCGTAGGGAAAAGCTTCAAAAGGAAACAAACCTTGCCTCCAATGCGAAAAACAAAGCTCAGCAGAACTGCACAAGGAATACCCACACCATAATAAGCCCCAAGATTAACAAAGGCGCCAACTTTTTGCCAACCACAACCTCTTGCTGTGCCTGTAATTTCATCAAGGAAACTTTTGAGTGCATAATAATTCTAATTACCCATATATGCCTTGCGGAATTCTTGAATATGAAAGATTGAAGGCATTGTACCTGAGAGAACACACTGTAATCCATCCAGGAAGTTTGAAACTGCTAGAATTGGAAGAATGCCTGCAATATATTTAACAAGTTGCTTGTCATCGCTGTACGCATATCCCCATGCATTGCGCACTAAAATGATGGTCAATCCACCCATCAATTCAGCCAATATGGCTAAAACTACGACAACTTGCACCGCTCGACGCGCAGCCATTGGTCGACCAGCCCCGAGTTCGTTCGAAACACGTGTACTAGAGGAGCACATAAAAATGTTAATTCACTACAGTAGTAAGAGTAGGATAATGTAAGTTACCTCATAAGCCTAACCTTATAGCAGCTGCGAGGCCATAGGGAATCATGAATACCATCATACAGGTGTTCAGGCTGTGATGGAATAAGAAATTCTTGTCAATTAACATGGTAAGTATCATTATATGCTAGTATATGTAGAAGAAAATAGTAGGAACATTACATTTCACACGCACAACCTTTCTAATATGAAGAATTACAAGAACACTTGAACAAAATTATCACTTGAGATTCTATTTTTAGAATAGACTTCGGTTCCGTTTGGGGGGACTTATTTTCACCGGTCAAGCGGTTACAACCGCATAAACCAGACCATAATTAAGGTCCAGTTCATGTGGCTGTAACCGCTTGACCGGTGAAAATAAATCCTCCCAAACGGAACCTTCCTAGTTACATTGAGCTTATGGTGCCCCTATGACTTTTCCAGGAAATGCTTTTTAAAAACTAAATAGTAGCCACTGTACCATATATCCCATTTTTATGCTTACATGATGGATAACGCTGATGTTTCCATTTTCGGATTCGGGAGAAGACCTGAGAGAAGAACAATGAGCTCAAATGTCCAAAACTCTAAGCTGTTGCATAAAGCCAAACAAAAAAAACAATTCACAAACTCAAACCTTCAAAGAAATATTCATAAGAAAGTTGTAAGAAAACTTATAATTACGAAGACAACTCTGCTAAATTCCTAACCAAATCATGGTGGCCGAAGGAATCGCTAGTTTGACAAAGGAGAGAACTTGGTGAAAAGCCTCCCTCGTAAATCCGGTCCACGTCTCCTTGCAAGAAGGCGAAATCCTAACATAAACTACCAATAGAAGCACATTTATCCAGTAAGAGATCGAATTAGCCAATGCCGCGCCTCTATTTCCAAGACCAGACTTGAACACCAGGATCCAACATACTAAAATGTGAATAAGAGCTGTGACTGCAGAAGTCAGCATCAGTGGCAGCACAATGTTCTGTGTCTGCAAGAATCTAACATAACATTGAAGGAGTCCATATGCAAAGAGAGAAGGGATGAGCCAGCGTGCATATAACCCAGCTTCTGTTGATATTTCTGGGTCTTGCCCAAATGCCAAGAGAATTTGGCCTGTGTAGGCCCAGACGACAGCCACGGGAACACACACAGTCATGAGAACGAGCATGGCTCTTTGTAAGTGTATGCCGAGCATGTGATTCTGCTTTGCTCCAAAGGATTGGCCACACAAGGTTTCTAGTGCACTCCCCATTCCCATCTGATGAAAGGGAGGATTTTGTTAGTAGAAGGATTTGTTTTTTTTTCTTGTTGCGTTTTTGTTATGAGTAGAGGAAAGGGTGCAAGTCCGGTGAGCATGTATGGCGGCGGCCGTGGTGAAAACCGGGGTATCGCACAGTGCACAGTGCCCGGCGGCGATAGTACGCCGGCCATCACGAGGACATATAGCTTGTGGCAGTGTTCATTAATCTTATAGAATATTGTTTTGGCAAAAATGAATTTTTTAGGAAGCATTCTATATCTTGAAAATTTATTTATTTTGTCGGAGGGGGATAAAAATAAAATAAAAAAATAAATAAAAAATAATAAAAATAATAAAAAAAAGACGCTGTTACCGCACCGCAGTTTTGGCTAGCCGCATTGTATTCTTCGAGATCTACAGCTTTCGTGTTGAACACTTTTCCTAAAAATGCATGTACAAGACGTACTTGAGAAATACGCCCAGATTTTTCGTCTTTTGGAAATAAGCCTTGTACATGGATTTTTAGGAAAAGTGTTCAACACGAAAGTTGTAGATCTACAACTTTCGTGTTGAACATTTTTCTTAAAAATGCATGTACAAGATGTATTTCCAAAAAACCCGAAAAATTAGGAGAAAGTGCGGTGTGACTAGGTAAAACTGCGGTGTGGATAGCAACGCCCAAAAAAAATGTTGTTACGTGCAAATCAGACTACGAAAATATAAAGATTTGTGAATCCCGTAAAGGATGAACAACACATAGTTGTTTTGATAATTTTTTTAAATGAGCAGTTTGCACATAATAGTCAAAACTGATTTGTACCTAAAATTTTTACCAAAAAAATCAGCTTTTTTGACTGCATGTAATATGTTGGATAAAGGAGGGGCAAAATAGAAAATGTAAAAAATGTGCGACCGAAAATGTCTAGCATAGGTAAGTACACAATTGCGAGAGATTCTCTTTCATATAGAGTATTTCTAAGTCTAAGACTTCGTTTGGCGCGAAGGTGACAGTGATGAACGCGAAGGTTATGAACCGTCGCTCGTGAACTCCCGACCTCACCTAAGTATCTTCATCCACTTTTATGTTTAAAACTAGTTATCTTTTCTTAGAGCGGTTATAATCATTGTCTTGCCAAATATATATTCTCTAACGGTAGCATTTTTTTTTTCTGAAATCATTAGAGCAAAAAAATTGACCCAAACAAAGTTTAAATAAAGACCAAAACGTCCCTCAAAATTTCAACTGAAACATGTTATTATACTATGCTCATCAGACGAAGGCTCCGTTTGGGAGGACTTATTTTCACCGGTCAAGCGGTTACGACCGCATGAACCGGACCTTCGTAACTGCTTGACCGGTGAAAATATGTCCTCGCATTTTGAATCATCCCATCACACTAGTTTCTGCTCTCTTTACTTTTATACAATAATTTAGGTAGACTTCTTAGATTAAAAAAGAGCGTTTATATTGACAGTCCCTATATGATTATTGGCAGCCCAAAGATAATAGCAGCCTAAAAAATAGCTATTGACAGTCCGATGGATATTAGCAGTCCAAAAATTAAGTTTTTAAAAGACATTTTTAAGAAAAGTGTTCAACATGAAAGTTGTAGATCTCGACGAGATCTACAACTTTTATGTTGAATACTTTTTCTAAAAATGTCATATAGCAGACCTATTTTCAAAAGCCACGGAATCCGGGCGGAACTCGCATAATTCCGCTCGGATTCCACGCCTTTTGAAAATATGCCTGCTATATGACATTTTTAGAAAAAGTGTTCAACATAAAAGTTGTAGATCTCGTCGAGATCTACAACTTTCATGTTGAATACTTTTTCTAAAAATGTCATATAGTAGATCTTTTTTCAAAATGCGCGTGTTCCGCGTTTTGGGTTGGTATTAACGGCCATATTATGCGTGTTTTTAATTATTTTGCCGGGCTGCCAATAATAAAAGCTGGGCTACCAATATAAACAACCTTAAAAAATAGGGGTTGCTGGGTGCACAAAGCATCTCCGTGTGGCGAGAGTCTTGAAAAGGTTACCATCACAAGGCCGAAATGTAAGTAAATCTTATCTTACAATTTTGCAAGAGACTGCCAGATTGAAAAAACTATCTAAAGTTTGATCCTTTAATTTCTAGAGAGAGAGAGACCATCAAGGAGAAGCCAGTGACTCCAGCAAAAGAAGTAGCCATGGAGGCTCCAGAGAGAGAAAGTCTCCCAAGATGGCCTACAAACATGAGAGAAATCACTTGCAAGATGTACTGTAAAAGGCTTGAGGCAATCAGCGGCCCAGCCAGAGTCAGCTGCTTCTTCAGCTCTGCAAATACTTCACCCCAAATTTCTTCAACACGGCTTCCATGGGAGGCAGAGATCAGGCTTTTGCTAAGAGGAGAATCCATACTTGCCCACTTCGGAGAGAGGGAAAGGGTTATTCTAGTCTTATTATAGTGACAAAGTGGGATATTCTAGTCATATTTAAAAAGGGGGCGCTGATATCCGCACCGCAGTTTTGGCTAGTCGCATTACATTTTCTCCTAATTTTTCGCGTCTTTTGGAAATACGTTTTGTACATGCATTTTTAGGAAAAGAGTTCAGCACGAAAGTTGTAGATCTACAACTTTCGTGCTGAACTCTTTTCCTAAAAATGCATGTACAATGCGTACTTTGAAAATACGTCAAAGTTTCACGCCTTTTGAAAATACACAAGTGTTCAACATGAAAGTTGTAGATCTCTACAACTTCCGTTTTGAACACATTTCCTAGAAATGAATGTACAAGGTGTATTTCCAAAAAAAAGTAGGAAAAAGTGCGGTGCGACTAGCCAAAACTGCGGTGCGGATATCAGCGCCCAAAAAAATGTGACAGAACCAATGCTACTGTAATTTCTTGTTGAATGATTTTTATGAATTTTTCATTTAGCTTCCCATTTAAATTTGTTGTAATAAATCCAATTTTTCATAATATGAAAGTGTGGTGATGATTGAAGATGAAGATGAACGGTCAATTATAAACATTGCTCCCTCCCTGCATTTTATTTTCTAAACTGTTAACAGTTCTGCAAAAACAATACCAAGCCTTTATCTCATTATAGTGGGATCAGCTATCTGGATCCTTTATCGTCATTGTGCCCTATCTTTTGTTAAACCCTTAACAGTTCTACATAAAAAAAGTTTAAAATTTAGTTTTTAGCAAATTTTTTTTATGCACTGCTTTTGGAACAGTTTTGTTAATATCATTTTACAAAAATAGATTTTTATCGCAAATTTTATTTTTTTCAAAACCATTACTTTTTCGCTACATTCCCATCTGCTTCATTTTCATCAATAACAACAGAAATCAACTGAGCTTTAGAGAATTGGTGGTTCCAAAATAAGAATGTCGAGATAGACAAACTATAGCATTTTAATTTTTTTTTTTCAAAACTATAATGGCAAAAAAACAATATTTAACAAGACATTACCTTTGAGAACAGCAGAATGCTGCGAGAGATTTCGAAAATAGGCAGAAATTTCGCCGGAGAAAAACGAGCTGTCGGAGGTGATGAAGAGAACCTTTGCGCTGTATCTAGAGAAGAGAAAGCGTTAGGCGAAATGAAAGAGCCCCAATTAAGATATAACAGAAAGAAAAAAAAGGCGCCGCACGTCATAATCACGTGAGCTCAGGACACAGATCCGTGTCCGGACAGAAAAATTTTGCCAGTCTCCCCTGACACTTACCATAGTCGTCTCTAATCTTGATTAAGTGACAAATGTAAAGGGTGAAGGGTCAAAGAGGAGTAATATTTACACAGGTTACTCGCACAGTGATAAAAAAAATCACCCTGCAGAAACAAATCCAGCTGTATGATCATGATCTCAATGGTGCAAGTTGTTTGCGGAAATATACGGTCATATTTGTGTATTGACAATACGATTATAGTTTCGATCATTCATGCGTGAAAATTCATGCTAACGAAAATATACGACAAAATTAAACTTCTGCCCACGATAATGTTGGTGCGTGTAACTCACCAACCATTTATGCGGTCCAAGAGCGAAAGCTAAAGCGGGATGAGAAAAACTCATGCTTTTGACATAATTTACAAAGAAAAATAAAGCTTGCCAATTTTTTTTTGGAAAAATAGTTCTCTAAAATCCTAGTACACAGCATGATCTTATTTATTTTTCATTTCAGAAAATTTTCACCTAAGCTATGATGTTTTTGTTCTTCATAAACCTAATGATGACATTATTTGTGAGGCGAAATACACTTCATTTACTTGAAATGAGTAGAAAAAAGTCGAGTTTGGTTCTAGTAGTTAACTATTCAAGTTTCATATAAATTCTCTCACATATAAATGAAATTTCTTACATATAAATTATCTTAGATACAAATGGAATCTTTTAGATACAATGGTCTTAGCAATTACCATTGTATATAAGAGATTTCATTTGTATCTCAAAGAATTTATATGTCTCTGGTATAATGTAGTTGTAGTTGGTATCATGTAGTTGGATCTGGTATAGTATTGATATGCTAACATTGATTCTCTTGCTCATCAGTTAAACTATTATGGTTAGGGGAGAAGTTAAACATCATATTTTAAGCTCTAGATGTTTTATATATTCATTTGCATCCTCTACATGGATCATTATTGTCAAGATGGATAAGGAGTTATTGAAATTATTTAAAGATATTGGGATATTGCATTTGTTTCAAATTTCATTTTCCCCGCAGAATGTCCTGATTTTGTTGGAGCAGAAATTTGAGGCCTCGTACAGTAAGTTGGAAAAGATTGATATCTTAACCAACACAGTTAATGATATCAAGGAAAAGTATAGTCAAGGTACAGTTTCTGCTTCTCCCAATCAACAACCTTTATCAGATTCAACTCCAATGGAAATGGTGGATGTTGCTTCTATAGAATAGGAAAAACCAGAGGACTCGTATCCAACAAAATACCCTGGTAGGATGCTTATTACTGAGGTGTAACGAGATCTTATCTATGCTAGGATGAGTGCGATAAAAACAAGGTTTATACTAACTTTAATTTGTTATTTTCTTCATTTGATGTGTGGCACATAGGAATATAGGTTAATTACTGATGTTGTTTTTGATGTGTTGTAGAAATCATATTACCTTTAAGGGCTTGCAAATATTTGAATTAAGACTCCATGGATGATCTATTAACTACATGATATATTGTCGATTGTCATATAGATGCATATGCACGTGTCCTGAAAGTTAGAAGAAGAAAAGATCCAAAGAATTGAAGTTCTTTTATATATATTAGTCCAAGTCTACGAGTATATCTTATTTTAACTATATGATATTTTAATTCTTGATATTCCTTATGTTAAAGGTTTCAATTTGCTTGATTTTAGTTACACAGCAGTATGAAAAAAATTTAATGACCATTCCTACGTGTCACACGTCACAACCACGAATGTAAAACGTGCTTCGATGATTTTCATGGCAGCATTGTTAAAACCGAGAATTCGGTCTCGAGGAGTTCACCCTTGGGGAAGGGGTGATCACACACGTACTTATCTCCCGCGAGCTCGAAAAACCAAGGAAGAAGAACTAGGGACAGACCCAAGGCTCCGGCACGGAGGTCGCTCCACACACCCGGAAGTTCTTAGAGCACTTCCCCTCCTTAGTCGAGAGCTGAAGCTAAGGTATCTCAGAAAGCGCTAGAAGACCGGACACAAGTGAGCATGCCTTTCTGAGATACCCCTTGGGTCCTATTTATAGATTTCTAAAAACGGTCTGCAAATAGCCAACCTCTGCTGTTCCGAACAGCTATTGTTGGGTATTGCATCCACAATTGACCTGATTTGAAGAAGCCCCTGAACAAGCTAAGGTGAATTGAAAATGTATTTGACAATTCTATCAAGTTGTGCTTGCAGCTATTCCATGCTAAGTACACGCCAATGTCAGGGTGCAGTGAGTCAATATACACGGGTCTGCACAACGTAATCCATCGTTGCGTAGATCAGTGTGTTGATTCATGTGTGCTCTCTCTATTGGAGTGTACTTATTTTCAAGTACAGGGTCAAGATAGATCAAGAGCAGAAGGAGCAAAGATGGGTCAAAGACCAAGTTATCAAAAGAAGGAAGAGAGAAAACTCTTCTAAGTCAAAATCGACGGGAATCGCTAAGTGATTCCCGCCGACTTCGACGGGAATCGCTAGTGATTCCCGCCGACTTCGACGGGAATCGTTAGTGATTCCCGCCGATTCGACGAGAATCAGTAAGCATCTCCCGCCGACTTCTTCCGGCTGACAGATGTCAAACAGGGATTCTGTCAAGGCAGAATCGACGGGAGTCGTGAGTGATTCCCGCCGACATCGACGGGAATCACCAACGATTCCCGCCGATTTTTCCTTAGGCAAATTTCCTCCGTTCGCTGGACCGAACCAACTTGTCGTGCGCTGTTTCGGCCGGGGCTAGGGCTACTCCTCGTGGGCCCCACAACGGTCATTAGGGTTGGCTCCTGGAATAAATATACGCGTATTTTGAACCTCCATACACAGTGATTCATGAAAATACGAAAGAGGCCGAATGAGACCTAGCCGATCGCGGAAATCGCCGAAGCTTGTCGCCGCTCGCAAGATAGTCGTCGTCGTTGATCTCAGTGCTTCTTTGATCTTGCGACAATAGTACCGAGGCAAGCAGCGAGTCTCATGTATCTCTCTCGAGATCTCTTGTCTTCCGATTTGTTGAACGAGACTTGTTCTCCATTCCGAATCGGTTGAGATGATTGATCCGGCTGAGATCGTTCGTAGACCTAGCTTGCTTCGTCAAGAAGTTTGGATCTACAAAGCATCGCCGCCGCACTTACTTGTCGCCGCCGATCTTGACAAGATCCTTTCCAAGAGAGAAATCCGGTTGTGGATTCTTCGTAATTTTCAAGCAAGCTTCAACAAACGAAGAAGGAAATCGGAATCTCCAAAAGCTTTGTTTGTATTTTCTTTTGCATTCAATTTTGTTGTAAAGGAATTTTCATTCCTAGTTGTAAGGGTTGGGTGCAACCCGTTGTGGTGGAGTTGTGTCTCCACTTGTGGAAGGGTTCCTTCCGTAGTTAGGGGAGCGTTGCTCCTAATGTGAGGATTGGATTTCAATCCTGTTGAAGAAGTGACCGAGTCGTCCCTTGGTGGGAGATAGGTCGAAGGGGGAAAGCGGACATACCCAAATCGGGGAACCACTATAATTCTTTGTGTGTTTTCTGTGTTTTGTTTGCTTATTTGTGCAGGTTAGTTTAATTCCGCAAAAGACTGCAATACACCTATTCCCCCCCTAGGTGGATTAGGTCGACACTAGATACTTTCAGCTATGTGCAGCCCAATTAGGTCTGCCAACAGTGTAACTCTGTTGTTCTAACTGGCTATGGGCAGGCCAGCGGGGGCGGAATGGTAAAAAACAGCTCACGCAACACAGGGCGAGTAGCCCTCCACTGCCTCTGCTCGGCAAGGGCGGTGAGTGCTCGATGGAGTTGGCACTCGCCGCCTCAGTTTGACACTTTGGCGAGCTCGGACCCGGCCTGCCCTACTCGCCTGCCATGGCTTCGACGAACGGCCCGGAGTTCGTCGAACTGGACTCGACGAGCTCTTATTCAAGTCGGGGCTCTCTGGTCGCCTAGGCGAGCTGGATTGGTTGTCGAGGCGAGCTGGTCTCACAACACCGAGGCAGGGGCGTCAAGTGGACTCGACGCCTAGGACCCAGCTCGCCCAGGGCTTGGGCTGGGCTCGGCTAACCTGGCTCACCGCCAACCCCACTCGCCGGATACGGGGCTGTACATAATCCCCACTCTTTGCGAGGTTGGGACAAGCTTGGAAAGAATCATCCAATCCCCACAGGATTCGGCGAGTGTGGCAGGGTATGAGGGAATCATTCGGTGGGGTCCACCAGTGGCTATATATACATCCGCCTGCATACCTGGCTGACCTTTGTCATTCTCCTTACTTTAGCCTTGTCAAGATGCCGCTTCCCAAGGAGGTCCTAGAGCGAGTGGCGCGATCTCGAGCGGAGGCTGCAACTCGCGTTGCGGGTATGACCGACCTCAGTGCCCTGCCTCGCAACCTTACCGAATTCAGTTCGGCTAAAAAGGCGAAGCCCCTTCCGAAAGATGTCGAACCCATCTACAATGAATTCAAGACAACCCTGAATAACGGGGCCGGTTCCTCCACCCAGCTGACCCCGAAACCCAAGGGAAAAGATATCATTGTCCTTTCTGCCGACCAGACCTGCTAAGGACATAGCGGTGAGATATCCGCACCGCATGCCAAAGACCCTCTCGATAGCTCGCAGAATCAGGCGTCCGACGCACGCCTGCGAGCCTCGCTCCCCAGCTTCGGGACCACGGGGCTGGACTCGCAGAAGTCGAGGTCGTCAACTCGCCCTTCTTCATAGCAGCCTCTTGCTTCTGCATCTGCGGGGGGGGAGATACTGAGGTCATCCCCACCCCCGACTTTACCCGCCTCTCTCCAGAGGCTCCCGGACATGGTCGTGGCAAGATTTTAGGCAATCCGCCTCCTCGTGTCGACCTGGGGGAGCTGGGTGTGCATGGTAGGTTTTCAACTTCCCCGAATCCTATTTGGCTTCGGCGATACTCGCCCCTTTTACTCAATACTGCAACTATTCGCGCAGACCTCACCGTGGACTCTGACGCCGACGAGTCCACGGGCCAGATTCGAAAGTCGCCCCTCCCTTCTCCATGCACTTTGGATGCCTTCTTGGATTCCGAGCTGGAGGGCCCCGAACGGTCGATACGAGAACAGCTGGTTCTCAAGAAGCTGGTGCGCGAGTTCCACGAGGTGCGGAGAGACAACCACAGACTGCAGCGGGAGTGCGCACGGCTTGCGGACATGGCGGGAGTCAGCCCAGCGTTTTAGGAGGCGTCTTCTTCCATGCTCTTGGACGAGATCGACGAGAGCCTTCAGATCGTTCACAGGAATCTGGGGCGACTCCGCGAGCTCCGCGCGCGATGACCCGCGTCGACAGGGTCACGAGACCAGGGTAAATAGAGATGGCCCCCCTGATGGGCCTACCGGTACTCACCCCTATTCTCCCCTGGTCCGCGCGTGTCGGGGGTTTTTCATTCCTGCTTTGGGCTTTGTTCGGGTCCCTTTTGTAATAATAATTTGGATAATTTTTCGATCATTATTAATACTTTAAAATATAACAATCAGCGTCCCATCAGTCCCGTCTCGCCATTGCACAGGGTTAGTTTGCGGCGGCCGGCGAGTTAGAGACAGCGAGCTGGGGTAGGCGAGCTGGGGTAGGCGAGCTGGATTGGCCAGCCGGTTCAGTCCCAAATTTCTCCCTCTATAAATAGGCCTCCCCACCAACCCCTGTCAGGCCTTTACTACCTCAGTACTTTTTCCCTTTGCTTACACTTCCTCCGGTGCCCGTGCTCTCAGTTTCGGCAGGCATGGGTAAGGGGAACCCTGATTCTGACGGGCGGGCCAAGTGTGCTCGGTACTTCGTCGAGCATTGCTTCTTCGACGTGAACACAACCGCGGAGGAGCTCGCCGAGTGCGTGACCGACTACATTCTCGCTGGCTTCACGGCTCGCCTCCCGGCTGAGCATGAGGCCATCAACTCCTTCTACCCAGACGAACTCGCCTTCCCCATCTCGCATTTCGAGGTGGGGTTGTGTCTGCCTCTCTGGTCGGAAATCCACCAGATGCTGAAGTACTAAGGCGCGGTGCCCGCGCAGCTGAATCCGAATGCCATCGCTATGATGGTCGCGTTCGCTTGCTACCTCCGCTAGGAGCGGATAGAGTTCAACCTGAAGGTCTTCAAGAAGTTGTTCTCTTATAAAGACACTCCTGACGGGGTCGCCTTCCTCGGCGGATCTTCCATAAAATTTTGCGAGGTCGCGAACAAGCACCATAACTGGATGTCCAAGATCGTCTTCATCAAGGGCGATCTCGACAACATCCCCTTCTCGCCCCAGCAGAAGGTCGAGGAGGTATACCGCCCCCTCGGTGTCTAGTAATGACGCCTAGCTCCATAAGTTCTTCCTCCACAAGAATTTCGAGGTCACCTACCTCCGTCGAGGCCTTAACTCCACCGGAAGCACAACCTCAGTAACTCCCCTTGTAGATGTAGAAGCAAGTGGCTGCTGTGAAGAAGGGCGAGTCGACGACCTCAGCTTCTGCGAGTCCAGCCCCGTTGTCCCGAAGCTGGGGAGCGAGGCCCGCAGGCGTGCGTCAGACGCCTGATTCTGCGGGCTGTCGAGAGGGTCCTTGGCCTGCGATACGGATATCTCACCGCTATATCCTCGGCAGGTCTGGTCGGCAGAAAGGACAATGATATCGTTTTCCTTGGGTTCTAGAGTCAGCTGGGTGGAGGAACCGGCCCCGTTATTCAAGGCTGTCTTGAATTCGTTATAGATGGGTTCGACATCTTTCGGAAGGGGCTTCGCCTTTTTGGCCGAACTGAATTCGGCAAGGTTGCGAGGCGGGGCGCTGAGGTCGATTAGGTCTGCGACGCGAGCTACAGCCTCCGCTCAAGATCGTGTCACTCGCTCTAGGACCTCCTTGGGAAGCGGCATCTTGACAAGGCTAAAGTAAGGAGAATGGCAAAGGTCAGCCAGGTATGCAGTCGCATGTATATATAGCCACTGGTGGACCCCACCGAAAGATTCCCTCAGACCCTGCCACACTTGCCGAATCCTGTGGGGATTAGATGATTCTTTCCGAGCTAGTCCCAACCTCGCAAAGAGCGGGGATTATGTATAACCCCGTATCCGGTGAGTGGGGTCGGCGGTGAGCCAGGTTAGCCGAGCCCAGCCCAAGCCCTGGGCGAGCTGGGTCCTAGGCGTCGAGTCCACTTGACGCCCCCATCCAGGGCGGTGAGCTCACTCGGCGCCTTCAGCCCGGCGTCGAGTGAGTCGACTATACTCAACGCCCCTGTCCCGGCGTCGTGAGACCTGCTCGCCTTGTCAACCAGTCCAGCTTGCCTAGGCGACCAGAGAGACCCGAATCGCAGTAGAGTTCGTCGAGTCCAGTTCGATGAACTCCGGGACGTTCGTCGAAGCCATGGCAGACAAGTAGGGCAGGCCGGGTCCGAGCTCGCCAAAGTTTCGAGCTGAGGCGGCGAGTGCCAGCTCCATCGAGCACTCACCGCCCTTGCCGAGCAGAGGCAGTGGAGGGTTACTCGCCCAGTGTTGCGTGAGGTTTTTTTTACCATTCTGCCCCCGATGGCCTGCCCATAGCCAGTTAGAACAGCGGAGTTACGCTGTTGACAGACCCAATTGGGCTGCACATAGTTGTTCGGAACAGCGGAGGTTGGCTATTTGCAGGCCATTTTTAGAAATCTATAAATAGGACCCAAGGGGTATCTCTGACTCACTTGTGCTCAGTCTTATAGCGCTTTCTGAGATACCTTAGCTTCAATACTCGGCTAAGGAGGGGAAGTGTTCTAAGAACTTCCGGGTGTGTGGAGGGACCTCCGTGCCGGAGCCTTGGGTCTGTCCCTAGTTCTTCTTCCTTGGTTTTTCGGGCTTGCAAGAGAGAAGTACGCGTGCCCTTCCCCAAGGGTGAACTCCTCGAGACTGAATTCTCAGTTTCAACACCAATGTTGCCAGATTTCTTTCCTATTGAAATCACACGGTCATGCATTTTCTTCACGCACGAGCGATGCAGTCGTACGATTCCTACAGAGCTCTGATTTGGTGATCTAACTTGGGGCCGTGCGATTTGTTCTTGCACGGGCTGTTTTGCTCGTGCGTGATCAAATCGCACGAACTCGTCTTTCTTGTCTAAAAAATTATGGAATTATTGATCGTGCGACTTTTTCACGCACATTAGGATTCAACTATACGCGATGGAAATCACACGATTGGTTTGTTTACCTGGTTTTTCTTTGGTCTGATTTGAACTGTGTGTTTTGTTCTCGCACGGGTTGTTTTGCTCGTGCGTGATCAAGATCGCACGGTCTGTTGTTGTACTAGGTTTGGTGATTTTTGTGCATTAAATAGCGCACGATGTGCGCACGGTCATGTGTTCGATCATGTGTGCCCAAATTCTAATGCGCTTTTTAATTTAAGCAGCAGTTTTCTTCCAGATCGGAATCACAACTTCATTCCGTCAAAGTCCGCCGCGAAAACCTTAGGGGAGAGCTCCGATCTCTCCTTCTTCCACCTTCCACGAGGGATTTGCCCTAGGCCGCCTCCCTCATCCAAGATCTTTCAAGGAGGGGATTCTAACCCTACGTTCATCATCAAACAAGGAGACCTTGCATTGGAGGAGATCAGTTCGTGAGACGAGGAAGACAGGTCAACTAGGAGGAAGTGACAATCCTCTTCTACCCTAGATGTAGTTGCAGACCGAGTTATAACACGGATTGACAACCCAACGATTCCTACTGAGAATCCCATCGATACTTTGGATGTGGTCAATTCCTTACACTTTTTCCTCTTGTTTTGATGAATGTAACTAGATCTTCATGTCATTGATGATGTGTAATATAAACTTGTGTTTTACTTTATATTTCATTTTATTATGAAAGTATTTTGCTTATAAGTGTGTTTGAGGCACGTCGTTATTCCACCATCACCCTCCACTCAATTTCGTAAGCCTACTCTGCCATTACACAAGCCTACTCTTTCACTCTGCAAGCCTACTCTTTCATTCTGCAAGCCTACTTGTCCATTCTGTGAGCCTACTCTTCCATCCACCAAGCTAAGTGATGCTAACGGTCCCTATAACCATCCGCCAAACGAATCAGTGCATAGCGGACTGCATAGTTTCAATCCGCCCATGCGAACCATTCCATTGCTTGTCTATGTAAGACCTGCTAACCTTAGTCTGGGTCGGGTCAAAGATGGGCCTTACTGCCCAAGACGTCCACTCAATTCTTTTCAAGTGGCAATAACCTGCTCCTCTAAGCACTAGTTGGCCATCTTGCTCGGCTTGAATCACAACATTCACATCACATCACAGAAAATGCGGAAGCAATAACAGGAAGCTACAAAAGAGCACGCAAAGGTCATAACCACTATTTATACATCGAGCCCGTAACTTTCCTAACTAAGTCTTAACCTAACAATCAACTGCTCGTTAGAGCAGGACCCGTGCTTCAAATAGTAAATTACAGGAATAAAAGTACGGTAATAAAAACTGTTGGGAATATAAGCTGTAAAAATGAAATGTTGACTTGAAATACGGTCAGTAAACTGGAGTAATACTAAACTGAAAGAACTAAAAGTAAGTACTGAAAGTAACTAGACCAGTACGAGACTATAATAGTACTTAAAAATGAATTGAATTGAAAGTAAATAAGTAGGACCAGTACAAGACTAGAAGGAGTGCTTAAAAAGGACTGAAAGTAAATAAGCAGAACCAGTACGAGACTGGAAGGAGTGTTTAAAAGAAAAGAATTGAACAGAAAATAAATAAGCAGGACCAGTACGAGATTAGAGTTCTGAAAAGAAAGTACTGAACTGAAATAAATAAAGGAACTAGACCAGTGCAAGACTGGAAAAAATAAATAAAGAAAGAAAAATATTAGTAGTCCAATCTCTCTATTCGGGAGGCTTCAGTTCCATCTCTGTTCTCAGGAGGCAAGTTCAGTTTCGTCTACATTCTCAGGAGGAAAGTTCAGTTTTATCTCAGTTCTTAGGAGGAATGTTCAGTTCCCTCTCTGTTCTCAGGAATATTCAATTCCATTTCCGTTTTCAGGAGGAATGTTTAGTTTTATCTCCATTCTCAAGAGAGATATTCAGTTCCATTTAAGCTTTAAGGAAGCTTCTTTTGAGTTTCACTCATTATTAAGATCCGATAATAATTCAGTTACGTCTTTCAATCACGGCTTATTCGGATCGGAGAGGCTTATTATGGGTTACATCTTTATTATTCATTCGAGAATAATTACCAATTATTTGCTCGAGTCGGATTAAATCCGAGATTCTTATTAGAGAACACATTCTTCCTCAAAATTCAATCTCAAAAATCATTTCCAACACACGAGGGAAATTCTTCGCCCGAAACGAGCTTGAGCATTATTCAACTCGAAACTTGTATTTTTATCTTCCGAGTCTACCTAAAATACCTGAGAGTTGTTTTAAAAATGAGCCGCTAAGTGATTTGCAAAAACCACAAAACACTCAGAGCTTGAAAAATTGCCTCGATAACTCTCATCGATTAATCAATTGAACTTAATATTCAATTCAGAAAGTGGTCGCGCACTTCGATTTTCAATTTCGAAGAATTTGAGCATATCAATTCCTGAGTGCGACCCTAAGCTCCAAGAAATCGAAAAATCTTGCAATTTTCATCCCAAGGTTTCCAATTTAAACACAACCTTTAAGAGGGTCGAAAAAGAGTCTGGTAATTTTTTCAAAATTTTCCAAGCAATTTTGGGCCCCTAAATTGGCAAAATAATTATTATTTAGGCCTTTTGAGATATCAAATCATTTTATAAAAATCCCAAAAAATTTTAGAAGATTTCCCTCATCAATGGGAAGAATTTTCATATTCAAAATTTTTCTCCTAGGAGCCTAGATTTTTCCAAAAAAATTCCTCAAATTTCTATTCACAGTTTTGGTCTGCATATAGCCAGATCAAATAAAATTTGCGACTGAAATCGAGCCGCCCAACGCATTTCATCTTTCTATTCCCACAGAGGATCGGGCTCAGATCCGCTATGGGGGTTCAGAAATTCATGGCGACACACAATTTGGTGCAATCTGGAATGTCTGGTCTTCATCAAGAAGATCAGACGGTGGCTGCTGGTCACCAGCAATGATAATGGTGACGATCTCTATCATCGACTCCCTACAGCCAGAACACTTAAGCACTGCCCCTGGTTGGCTCGTCGGGGGCCGTCGATTAACTGGGCGGTGGTTCGACGGCCCGGTATTGTCGGCCTCCGCCAGATTTCTTCATCCCGAGAGCGGGGTAGCATGATTACTCTGCTCCCGGCGAGGTCGCGCTGCCCCACCTCTCAGGAGGCACACTTTCCACAATACCACCCCAACCGAGATCATGCTCTCCAGCGACACCACTGCTTCCTCCTGCCTGGGGGAGGTGTCACTGGCAAGGCAGCACCCCCTCGGGCCTCCACCGACGCTAGTCAAGGGCAGCCCTGCCAAGCCTCCGCCCGATCCTAGAGCGTGGATCAGGTGGCGGCGGTGGCACTCCGGTGGCCGGGAGGTACATGCAGGCCGTCAGATGGATAGGGAAGGAGGAGGAGGTTTGAAAGTTCATCCTGTTGGTAGATAATCACCTAGAGGGGGGGGGGGGAATATGTGTCTTTTAAAATACTTTGTCAATTCTTTATCACTTAAATGTTCAGCAGATAATTTACTTGAGTAATTGGCTTCACATTAATTCAGCACAATTGAACCACTCAGCATATGCAAATCACAGAACACAGTACACAAAAAATTTATAGTGGTTCCCCTATCTAGGGTACATCCACTTTCCCCCCTTCTTCCTCACTAGCAATGTGCTAGATAAGGTTATAGCTCCTCCTCTTGATCTCAGATTCAAAGATCTTATAGGCTCAGTTTCTGTTAAGAAACCTACACTCAGACCAACATGTCCTATCTCAGAGATTCTCCCAATCTCCTATCTCAAGTCCCTCAAGAACCCTACCTCAGTCTTTATAACACAGGCTTATACCTCAGTGATTCCACTCAAATCACCTACCACAAGTCCCTCAAAAACTCTACCTCAACCTTTATAAATTAGGCTTACAACTCAGAGATAAACTCTTCTACCCACTCAGATCTTAAGAAGATCTTACAAAATTGAGAGGAAAAAATATTCTGAAAACTAATCTGTAATCTGACTTATCTGAATGAAATCAAATTCTTCAATTCAGCTGCAAAGAAACAAATCTTGATGTATAATCTGGCTGAAGAGATTCTTCTCTGGATCTGTTATCTTCTTGATGATCGGCTTGATTTCTTTGAAGAATTTATAGCACAGATCCACTTGAATCTTCCGATCATTTGAAGAAAGGATCTGAAGATCTTTTTGAAGACTTTCGTCTTCCTTATCCTTCTCGGGATTCTCCTCTGACTTAGAAAAATCAGAATGAGAGAATGGAGTGATTTGTCTGATTGTTGAAAAATTACTTTCTATGTAGACAACCCCCCTATTGATAGCCTTTGTGGATTGCTGAATTCTGTTTGATGACATCAACATGAGACATCATACTTCAAATTCTCCTTTAAACTATTTCTATTGAGATACCATGTTGTTGTAGTTGATGTGACATTTCTGACTTGTCCTGACACTTTTGTGTTGACTCTGCACATTTTCAGAAACATAAGTGTCGAGATGTCCAAAGTGTCTCGACACTTGTTCTTTGAAGGTATCAAGACATCTTAGTAGTCTCGACATAATTTTACTCAGAAGAATTTTCATGGTGAACATGAAAGTGTCGAGACTGTTGACTTGTCTCAACACAACTGTCATCTATGTCGACATCTTCAAATCTGCACTGTGTCGAGACAGTTGAATTATCTCGACACAACTGTCTGCTGGGTGTCGACACTTCTATGCTTGCTTTATTTCTTCATTGTGTCGAGGCAGTTGAATTGTCTCGACACTATTTTACTTAGAATAATTTTCAGTCTTCTTTGTGTCGTGACAGTTGTTTTATCTCGACACAATTGTCTTAAACTTCAAGGTGTCAAGATGGCTGACTTGTCTCGACATAGCTAACTTAGTCTTCAAGGTGTCGAGATTGCTGACTTATCTCGACACTGCTGACTTAGTCTTCAATGTGTCAAGATAGCTAACTTGTCTCGATACTAATTACTTAGACTAACTTGTCTCGATACTGCTGTATTGAATCTTTAATGTGTCGAGATAGCTTACTTGTCTCGACACTGCTGACTTAGTCTTCAAGGTGTCGAGATAGCTGACTTGTCTCGACACTGCTGACTTAGACTGATTTGTCTCAACACTGCTGTATTGAATCTTCAATGTGTCGAGTTTGCTGACTAGTCTCGACATAACTGACTTAGTCTTTAAAGTGTCGAGATAATAGACTTGTCTTGATACAACTTTTGTAAAGGTGTCGACATAGTTGAAGCGTGTTGACACTTTTGAACTTAGCCAATTTTCTGCACTGCAAGTTGCTGGACATTGACTGTACTGGCTTCACTCGATACTTTTTTTACACTGCAAGTTGCTGGATGTTGACTGTGCTGACTTCACTCGACACTTTTGTACTTAGACAATTTTTCTTCACTTTTTAGTCAGCTTCTTAGAGTCCTCCTATCAATGTAACTTATACCACCTGTCAAATCAACATGACATAGGCAACCTGTAAGCATAAACTAAGATATACATCAAATACAGATTTGTGTATATCATTGAGTTGATAGGGCTTCTTCAAATCAGGTACTTTGTTTCCAATGTACTCAACAATCTCCCCCTATTTGGAGAATTCATAACTCCAATTCAATGATATACACCACAATACCAAAATATATTAAATATGATGTGTATGAAAAATGATGAACAAAATAAAAAGGAACACAACAATAGAAACACATATATCACCAGGTGCAACCAAATTTTTCATTCAGATTTATTCAAAGATTACATCTTTCAGTTTTATTACAAAGTTCTTAAAACTAAATTTCATAGTTTAAAAGAAAAATACACTAAGAATCTTCTGGCTCCTTGATGACAATGCTTTTTTCAGATTGAATTTTAGCATGGACTTCAGACACTTTGTCATTTGCCACTTTTTCCTTTCCTTTAGCATTATTGGCTTTAGTAATTTCTTCTTGCTTGATTCTTTGCATTTCATGATAATGATAGGGCTTAGGGAAATACTTGTTGGGCTCTATTGAGTCAGCTGGAATCTTCCCTGCCTTCAGATCTTTTCTGAATTTCTGGATGATCTCCTGCTGCTTTGTGTGTTTGGCCCACTCTTGCTCTGAATACTATTTTCTCCTTTCAATTGCATTATTATTGACTGCTTTCCATGCAGTAAGTATAATTGATCTAGATTTTGGACTTCACTGCTCAAAATCAGGCTTAACTTCAACTTGCTCCCTGAATCTTTTCTTTTATAGTTGAGCTTCTTGTTCCTTTAACAATGCAGAATCAGTCATCTCTACTTCTCCGCATACAATATTCTGAATTTATGGTGGAGGACTGTACATGAACTGGACAGCAGTTTGAATGGCCTCAAAAGAAGCTAGTTGGCAACCAGACTCAGCAGTTTGGTCTCCATCATACCATATGGGAGGTTGGTGTAACGGCCCGTAGTCTGTACAATCCATAATAATCATTAAACATAATTATTAATAAATTTCTAAGCACAATGAGTACGATATAACCTGTCCAAGTCCAAAACATAGCCAATATTTAGTTGTTTTCCATAGTACAATAACGTGCCATCATTGTTTTTTCCACATTCCACAGTTTAGCTATGTACATATCAACATCCAAAGAGTCATAAAACAAAATATTATAAAGTTGTCACACACACACACACAGAGAGAGATATATATATATATAAATTTTTAACCCCCCCCCCCCCCCCCCCGTCATATGCTCCAAGCAGTGCACTAATGTTGATTGGCTTGCTCTTTTCCTTTTTCTAAAAAAATAGAATTATAAACCATTAGTCTTTCACAAGACTAAGTGAGAAACTACCTCTTTACCTTGCTAGATAACAAAATAGAAGGATTATTCATAACAATCATATCGTATTTATAATGACAATAATAGAATTTTGGTTAAAACAATATATGAAGCTGGGTACGAATATAAAAGTGCTGTAAATTTCATTGGTAAATGCGTATCCAGGTAACATAATCATAAAACAGTAAAAATTGTGTGCCACACATTTCCTAATTTCTTTATTTTAGGTAGGGTAATGTTAAGAGTATCTGTACCATATCAGTATTTATTTCAGTCTTTAGGCCCAACCCCTTAGAGGTATTCTGTGTCCAAATCAGTACATTCATCACACGTCTATGCAGACAGAAAAATGAAGAAAATATTCTAAGTACAAAAGTATCGAGATATTTATGTTGTGTCGACATCTTTGAAGGAATAACGTCAAGATCAAAAGCAAAGTTTTGTCGACACACAGGACTTGTGTCGACACATGAAATTTGAGTCGACAACAGTTCTATCGACACTCAAGACTAGTGTCGACACACTTAGATTTGAAGTGCTGGCATGAGTAGAAGGGCCTTGTCAAGACACAGGACTTGTGTCGACATAAAGAGTTTAAGTCTACATTCGCTGTGTCGACACACAGGACTTGTGTCGACATTCAGAATTCAATTTTACAACAGCTATGTCGACACACAGGACTTGTGTCGACATACAGAAGTTGGGTCTACATCAGTTGTGCCAATAGTTTCAGAAGAGTGTCGACATTGTCAAAAGAAGTTTACCGACACATTCTACAAAGGGAGTGTAGAGACTGGATGAAGTGATGTGTCCACAGTTTCTGAAGAGTGTCGACAACATCAAAGCAGTTGTGTCGACACATTGTATAAAAGCTGTGTCGACAGTTTCCGAAGTTTGTCGACAACACCAGAGGAAGTGAGTCGACACCCGGGTAATTGTGTCGACACATACTTCATCTGTGTCGACACATACTATCCTTATGTCTCGACACATTCTGCTAAGTTGAAATAATTCTAAGTGTCAGATCTCAAGACAGAAGACTTGACAGCTTCCAGGATTGTCAAGCCCAGGTAGACATGTCAGAACTATCAGATGTCAGTCATCCACTAGATTAGCCGGTTGCCTCTGATGTGATCTATAAATAGAGCCGAGCAATCAGAGAAAGGAAATGATATACACAGGAAGATAGAGAAAAATTAGAGGGAAGACAAAAGGAAGGAGGAACACTCCGAGAAGAATTCACAGAATTCTATACAGTAAGATGGAAGAAGCTGAGTCAACATCAACTTTTCGAGAAGATTCAACCTAGGTTCTCTATTTCAAGAAGCTTTGAATAAGCTAAGTAAGGTTGAATCTGATTCATTACAGTAATGATCTGAAGGAAGCAGATTAATCAAGATCTGATCAAGATTCCCTCACCCCTTTTTTTCTCTCTATATGGGTAAAGGAATAAAAGTAATTCTTCATATAATTTTGTAAGATCTATTGTTAGATCTGAGTGGTGTAAGCCTGTAATTATAAGGGCTGAGGTAGGGCTGTTTACCTGAGGTAGGAGATTAAGTTCTCTGAGTTGTAGGCCTTGTGATAAGGGCTGAGGTGGGGCTTGATAGCCTGAGTGGGAGGAGTGTGGATTCACTCTGAGGTAGGGTTCTTGGGAAGAGCTTGAGGTGTAGGACTTGTTGAAGTCTGAGTTGTAGGAACCAGTTTGGGTTCTAAGTTGTAAGGTCTGAGGATCTGAGAAGGTGGAAGGAAGTTTGGCCGAATCTAGTGTATTGCTAGGTAGGCGAAGGGGGGAAAGTGGATGTACCCATCTCTTGGGGAACCACTATAAACCTGTGTGTCTGTTGTGATTGATGTGTTGAGTGCTGTGGTTGCTATAGAAATTAGTTATACTGTGAATTATATATTAACTGCCTTAGGAAAAAGAATTGAACCTATTCACCCCACCTCTAGATGTTTAGACATTCTTAAAACCAATTCTTTCAACTACCGCTGGGCGATAGCCCTCTCAACACTCCCCGAACGACTTTCGTCGAGCTGCACCCGATGAAACAAGGCTAATGTTGGGCGATAACTACTATCACCGCGCGGTAGCTTCTAGATAAAGGTCTAAAAAATCGGGGTGTTACAACTCCTCCCCCCTTAGAAGAATTTTGTCCTCAAAATTAAGCATGTACTCAAAATAAAAGCATACCTGAAGTAAAAAAGTTATGGGAAGTCCTGCCGCATTGCTTGCTCATGCTCCCAAGAGAACTCGTCTCGCCCGCAGTTGTCCCAATGCACTTTCACGAGCTTAACTTCTTTATTCCGCAGCTGCCAAACTTCTGCATCATCTATGCTAACTGGGTGGACTTTCATCCCCAAGTCCTCTTCAACCGGCACCGCTGCCGACTCGACCACAACACTTGCCTCTACCAAGGCTTTCCTCAAGACGGAGACATGGAAGATCTCATGTAATCCACTCAGTTCTACAGACAACGCTAACTAGTAAGTGGCTTCTCGACGCCACCCCCGGGGTTAGCGCTGTGCGGTAACAACTACAGTCGAGCGAGTCCTCTTAACGCTCGATGAACGGCTTTCGTCGATCGGGTTACCACCACGTGGTAACTAACTACTATCCGGTGATATCCCTCTCGATAATAACCGAACGGCTTTTGTCGAGCTGCACCCGGCGAAACAAGGCTACCGCCAGGCGATAGCTACTATCGCCGCGCGGTAGCTTCCAGATAAAGGTTTGAAAAACCGGGGTGTTACATTTTGACACTTTCTTAGTTGTCTCGACACATTCATATTCATAGTGTCAACACACTCTCTGGTGTCTCGACACTTTCTTAGTTGTCTCGACATATTATCTGGTGTCTCGACATATTATCTGGTGTCTAGACATAACTTTTAACTTAGACAAAATTTTGTTTTCTAAGTTAAAGATACCTGACTTTTATGAGGTCTATCCTTGATCTCTAAATAAGTAAACTTGATTACTGACCAATTACTTTATTCTAATTTTGTATCAGTTTTTTTATGTATGCATCAATTACTCAAGATTCAACATTCCAAGTTCAAACTTAAAGAAATTAAAGTTTTCTTCTTCTAGGGGCTTAGTAAAAATATCAGCAATTTGTTTATTTGTTAGTACAAATTCTAAGCTAATATTTTCGTTTTCTACATGCTCCCTAATAAATTGATATCTAATTTCAATATATTTTGTTCTACTATGTGACACAAGATTGTTTGCAATAGAAATAGCACTAGTAGAATCACAAAATAAAGGAATTTTACTAAGCTTTATGTTGTAATCTTGTAATTGATGTTGAATCCAAAGCAATTGTGCACAGCAACTTCCAGCTAAAATGAACTCAGATTCAACAGTGGATATTGCTACACTTGTTTATTTTTTGCTGCTTCAAGATACTAGCCTTCTTCCAAGAAATTGACATGAACCTGATATGTTTTTCATGTCTTCCTTATATCCTGCATAATCAGCATCTGAAAAGCCTGCCAGTTCAAAATCACTATTCTTGGGATACCATAGGCCAAGATTAGGTATGCCCTTTAAATATCTCAATATTATTTTAACTGTAGTATAGTGAGATTCCTTAGGGCAAGCTTGATACCTAGCACAAACACAAGTAGCATACATTATGTCTGGTCTACTAGCTGTTAGATAGAGCAGTGATCCAACTATGCCCCTATACAAGGTGATATCAACTGGTTTGCCAGCATCATCCTTGTCTAAAGACATACTAGACCCCATTGGAGTTCTCATGAAAGTGTTTGTTTCTCTGCCATACTTCTTGATTAACTCCTTGGTGAACTTAGATTGACTAATGAAAAGTCCATCCAAAGTTTGCTTAACTTGGAGACCCAAGAAAAACTTGAGTTCCCCATGCTACTCATCTCAAACTTACCTTGCATAAGTTTGGCAAACCTAGTGCAAAGTGACTTATTAGTAGAACCAAATATAATGTCATCAACATATATTTGTACTAAGATGGTCTTGCTTTTGATTTCTCTTAGGAATAATGTTTTATCTATTTTCTCTCTTGAGAATTTATTCACCAGAAGGAACTTAGAAATAGTCTCGTACCAAGCCCTTGGGGCTTGTTTTAAATCATAGAGAGCTCTTAATAGCAAATAAACATGAGTAGGTTTAGTAGAATCAACAAAACCAGAGGGTTGCTCAACATAGACCCTTTCTTTGAGGTTACCATTAAGGAAGGCTGACTTTATATACATTTGGTAGACCTTGAATCCTTTGTAGGTTGCATATGCCAGGAAGAGTCTTATAGATTCCAATCTAGCCACTGGTGCAAGGGTTTGATCAAGTCTATGCCCTCTTCTTTTTTATAGCCATTTTAACCATTCTATCCTTATTTCTGACTATAACACCATTCTCATCCAGTTTGTTCTTGTATATCTATTTAGTTCCTATGATGTTACAGTCATCTGGTCTGGGAACCAGCTTCCAGACATTTCATCTCTTGAACTGATTCAATTCTTCCTACATTGCACCTATCCAAAAAGGATCTATATTGGCTTCTTCAAATTTCTTTGGTTTTGTTTGAGACAGAAAACTTGAGTATATCGTAGTGTTATGATGTTTGCTTCTTGTGGTCACCCTGAGCTGTATCTCCAATGATCAATTCCCTTGGATGATCCCTTAGATGTCTGATAGCTACTGGTAATGTGACTTCTTCTCTTGGACCATCTACATCTTGTTGCTGATTTTCTTCTCCTGGTTATTCCTGTGCAAGCAGT
Source organism: Platanthera zijinensis (assembly GCA_039513925.1). NCBI lineage: Eukaryota > Viridiplantae > Streptophyta > Magnoliopsida > Asparagales > Orchidaceae > Platanthera > Platanthera zijinensis. The sequence goes on along the minus strand of CM077087.1, from coordinate 35,210,337 downwards.
TCTTCAACAATGTTGACTCCATCTTATATATTTAGGCTTGCTGGAACTGAATCTTCTATAGACATCTCCTTTAGCTTCAAGTCTTCTCATGTTGTACTTGATGTAGCTGACTTATCATTGTAAAACATTAAACTTTCATCAAATACAACATGAACAGACTCCTCAGCAATTTGATCCCTCAAGTTGTAGACCCTATATGCCTTACCGTGGTTACTATAACCAACAAATATGTCATCATAGGACTTCTCAACAAACTTTGATATGTATGTTTTCCCATTATTTAAGATAAAACATCTACATCCAAAGATTCTAAAATAGGCCAAGTTTAGTTTTCTGCCCTTCATTAGTTCATAAAGAGTTTTATTCAACCTTTTGTTGACTGAAGCTCTATTAAGAACATGATATGTTGTGTTAACAGTTTCAGCACAGAAATATTCTGGGAGAGAAGAATCACTCAGCATGGTTCTTCCAGCTTTAATGAGAGTCCTATTCTTCCTCTCACCAATTCCATTTTGTTGGGGTGTTCTTGGAGAGAGAAAACTCTTGCTGAATCCCCAGTTCTTTACAAAACTTTGTTATATATTCAGATTGAAACTCAGTTCCACGATCACTTCTAATTCTGACCATAGAACTGTTCAATTCATTCTGTATTTGTTTGACAAATATCTTGAAGACATCAGGAGTTTCATACTTTTTCCTTAAGAAGAAAACTCAAGTGAATCCAGAATAGTCATCAAAAATTACAAAGGTATAGACTCTCCTTCCTAAACTATGAACTAGTATAGGACCAAACAAGTCCATATGCAAGAGATATAAACACCTCATTGAATCTTTGGATTCAATACTTTTGAATGAAGCTTTGGTCTGCTTGCCTTTTTGGCATACAGAGCAAATGATCTCCTTAGAGCATTTAATGTTAGGACCATTCCTAACTAGCTCTTTACTATAATGTTTGCCTATAGTCTTGTAGTTTAAATGAGATAGCCTCTTGTGCCATTTGACACAGTGTGAGGCTTTCTCATTTGCAACTAGACATAAAGGTAAGTCTGACTTTAAGCAAATAAAATTCAAACAATACACATTCCCACATCTAGTGCCTGTCAAGATGACCTCGTGGTCACTTGACTTCTTTATTAGGTACACATCCTTGTGGAATGAAATGTCATAGCCAAGATCACAAAGTTGGCTTATGCTTATAAGGTTGTGTTGCAGCCCTTCCACATAATCTACTTTGGTGAAAGTGACTACGTCATTTGTTATCATGCCATAACATTTGGTAAGTCCTTTGTCAGCTCCACCAAAGATCATCTTTGGTCCATTCTTCATATAGATAAATTCCCTCAAATTGCCTCTTGTTTTAGTCATGTGTCTAGAACACCTACTATCCGAGTACCAGATTGGTCTATCTCTGGTGCTTAGATATTCCTGCAAAATAAGAATTTATTTTTACTTAGGAACCAAAAAAATTTTGGGTCCTAGGTTCTTGTTAGTTGTGGCTCCATTGAGACCACCTGTGAATTTCTTAACTGGATACCTTTTCTGAACATGAGACACAGTGTAATTGAACCATCGGTCCAAGACAAAGTGTCCTACCTTTCCACAACACCAGCATTCATATCTGTTGTATCACCTCTTTGGAGAAATAGAAGGAACTTTGTGCTAACATTCCTTAGAGCAGGAATCAGCCAACTTGACAGTTGTATTTTGTCTGGGAGCAAAAAGGTTTTTTTGTCTCTCAGTTACAACAATTCTCCTTAGAGCAGGCACATTAGGAATAGTTTTCCTATTCACATATGAACTTGGTCCAACTGGTCCAAACTTCTGGGTTTCTTTTCCCTCAGTCTGAAACACAGGTTGTGGAATTACTGGACCCTTTTGTTCTGTCAGCTTTTTACCTCTTTTTCTCATGGGTTTAACATACCCAAGACCACTTTTAGGTGTTCCTGAGAAGGTATCTATTATAGGCAATACAGTTTTAGGTTTAGAAAATAGTTGTACTAGTATTTTCTCATTCAGGAGTTTGAGTTCTAACTCCTGAATGATTGCATCCTTTTTGTTTTATCAACATAATTTTATCATCAATGATCTTAGTCAGCTTTGCTAATTTTGAGCTTTGAAGACCTATCTTCTAAGTATCCATCTTATGATGATACTCAAGACCTTTTAGTGATGCAATCTCTATAGCTTGTTCTTTGACAAGCTTCTTGTTATTTACAAGAGCTTCCAAAAGTTTTCCAAATTTGACTGTGAGCTGCTATAGTTCAGTCTTAGGGTTATACTTATGTGAATCAAACTTTGAGTCACATGAGCCTAGCTCATCCACAATTTCATGAACAAAATTTGTAGAATAATAGGAATTGTCAAAGATTACCTAAGTATCCTGACATTCAGCTATTTATGTATCTGGATTATCAGACAGTGCCATAAATTAATCTCCATATATTCTTCTTCAGAATCACCATAGTGTGATGAAGTTGTGGAGTTTTTTCCCTTATAAATGGCCTCTTTGATGAATTCTTTTTCATAGGAGAACAAACAGTCTAGCATGTTCTTCTTCTGATTTAGTTGAATCAGTATCACTATCAGATAAGCTCTTTGGCTTCATTGCCATCAAACTCTTTTCTGATTTCTTTTCTTTATAGAACTTCTTTTTTTTGACGTTTTGTTCTCCTTTCTTTTTACTAGACAGTCGGCAATGACATGCCCAGACCTGTTACAGCAAAAGCAGATAATGTCAGTCTTAAATTGTTTATTTTGATGAGAATCATACCTGACCACAGATTTGTCTCTGTGTTTGTCTTTGCTTTTATTGGAACTTAGCCCAGTTGATTTCTTCTTATTCCACTGCTTCCTTCTCTTCATCATTTTCTAGAATTGCCTGGTAAACAGTGTCAATTCATCATCTGATAATTCTTCTAATGAAGAACAGGTTCTAGTGCTTTCTGTATCTTCATCCTTTCTTGGTGATGATGAGATTTCTCTTCTAGACTTCTTTAATATATCTGCTTTAAAGGCCACAGATTTAGTTTGAGCTGAACTTCTAGCAGATTCAGGTTCAGCTTTTCTGGAATTTAGTTGTAGCTCATGTAACAATAGCTTCTCATACAAGTCTTGGGGTAACAAGTTTCTCAGATTCCTCATTTCTCTTACAGTACAAATCTTGATGTCCCATTCTTTATTTAGAGATCTCAGAAATTTGTCATTTAGCTCATAATTTGAGAATTCTCTGCCATAATTCCATAACTCATTTACTATTCTAAAGAACTTTTCATAATATAGTTCTATAGAATCATTTTTTCCTTGTCTAAATGCCTCATACCACCAATTTAGTAGAGACTTTCTATCATCTCTTACTTCTTCTGTGCCTTCCATATAGACTATGAGAGTGTATCACATCTCCTTGGATGTTTTATAGTGCACTAGTTTCTGAAAAGTTGAATTGTTTATAACACTGACAATTATGTTTTGAGCTCTTTTATCCATGGTGGCAAAAATCACCTCATCCTTTGGCATTTCTGACAGTTTCTTAGGAGTTTGAACATTTGCATATAAGACATATATCTTCATTGGAATATATGGTCCTTCTTGTACAGTGACAAAGATTCTTGAATCTAAAGCCTCCATAAACAATCTCACTCTCTATTTCCATATAACAAAGTTATCCTTAGTACATATAGACAGTTTCATATATAACTGAGTTCTCTGTGAGATTTAGAAGCCATTTGATCTGATATTTTTCAACTACACTTTAGATCTTTTTCAAACTGTTAGGTCATTCTTGAATAACCTCCATCTGATACCACTTGAAAGTTAATCCTATGGGTAGATAATCACCTAGAGGGGGGGGGGGTGAATAGGTGTCTTTTAAATTTCTTTGTCAATTCTTTGTCACTTAAATGTTCAGCAGATAATTTACTTAAGTAATTGGCTTCACATTAATTAAGCACAATTAAACCACTCAGCACATGCAAATCACAGAACACAGTACACAAAGAATTTATAATGGTTCCTCTATCTAGGGTACATCCACTTTCTCCCCTTCTTCCTCACTAATAATATGCTAGATAAGGTTATAACTCCTCCTCTTTAACTCAGATCCAAAGATCTTACAGGCTCAATTTCTATTAAGAAACCTACACTCAGATCAACAGGTCCTACCTCAGAGATTCTCCCAATCTCCTATCTCAGGTCCCTCAAGAACCCTACCTCAGCCTTTATAACACAGGCTTACACCTCAGTGATCCCACTCAAATCACCTACCTCAGGTCCCTCAAAAACTCTACCTCAGCCTTTATAAATTAGGCTTACAACTCAGAGATAAACTCTCCTACCCACTCAGATCTCAAGGAGATCTTACAAAATTGAGAGGAAAAAGTATTCTGAAAACTAATCTGTAATCTGACTTATCTGAATGAAATCAGATTCTTCAATTCAGCTGCAAAGAAACAAATCTTGATGAAAAATTTGGCTGAAGAGATTCTTCTCTGGATCTGTTATCTTCTTGATGATCGGCTTGATTTCCTTGAAGAATTTGTAGCACAGATCCACTTGAATATTCTGATCACTTGATGAAAGGATCTGAAGATCTTCTTGAAGAATTTCGTCTTCCTTCTCCTTCCCGGGATTGTCGCCCTCCTCTGGCTTAGAAAAATCAGAATGAGAGAATGGAGTGATTTGTCTGATTGTTGAAAATTTACTTTCTGTGTAGATAACCCCTTTATTTATAGTATTTATGGATGGCTGAATTCAGTTTGATGACATCAGCATGTGACATCATACTTTAAATTCTCCTTTAAACTATTTCTATTGAGATACCACGTTACTGTAGCTGATGTGACATTTCTGACTTGTTCTAACACTTTTTTGTTGACTCTGCACATCTTTAGAAACATAAGTGTCAAGATGTCCAAAGTGTCTTGACACTTATTCTTAGAAGGTGTCGAGATATCTTAGCTGTATCGACATAATTTTACTTAGAAGAATTTTCATGGTGATCTTGAAAGTGTCGAGACAGTTGACTTGTCTCGACACAACTGTCATCTGTATCGACATCTTCAAATCTGCACTGTGCCGAAACAGTTGAATTGCCTCGACACAACTGCCTGTTGGGTGTCGACACTTCTATGCTTGCTTTATTTCTTCATTGTGTCGAGGCGGTTGAATTGTCTCGATACTATTTTACTTAGAATAATTTTCAGTCTTCTTTGTTTCGAGACAGTTGTTTTGTCTCGACACTATTGTCTTAAGCTTTAAGGTGTCAAGATGGTTGACTTGTCTCGACACAGCTGACTTAGTCTTCAAGGTGTCGAGATTACTGACTTGTCTCGACACTGCTGACTTAGTCTTCAAGGTGTCGAGATAGCTGACTTGTCTTAACACTGCTGACTTAGACTGACTTGTCTCGACACTATTGTATTGAATTTTCAATGTGTCGAGCTAGCTGACTTGTCTCGACACTGCTGACTTAGTCTTCAAGATGTCGAGATAGCTGACTTATCTCGACACTGCTGTATTGAATCTTCAATGTGTTGAGTTTGCTGTCTTGTATCGACACTACTGACTTAGTCTTTAAAGTGTCGAGATAACAGACTTATCTCGAAACAACTTTTGTAAAGGTGTCGACATAGTTGAAGTGTGTCGACACTTTTGAACTTAGCCAATTTTTTGCACTGCAAGTTGCTTGATGCTGACTGTGCTGACTTCACTCAGCACTTTGCTGGCTTCACTCGACGCTTTTGAACTTAAACAATTTTTCTTCACTTGTCAGTCAACTTCTTAGAGTCCTCATATCAATGTAACTTGGACCACCTCTCAAATTAATATGACATAGGCAACCTGCAAGCATAAACTAAGATATACATTAAATACATATTTGTGTATATCATTGTGTTGAAAGGGCTTTTTTAAATCAGGTGCATTGTTTCCAATATACCCAACAAGGTTAGTATTCACCTGTGCTAAGGGAGCTCGTGATGAGCTGGGTCGAGCTACCATTGGAGGTGGCAGAAGAAGTTGGTGGCAGAAATTGGGTTGGTGGTTTTCGGCGAGGTGGGGCTCAGGCAGAGGGTATCTCGGGCTTGCCTTTGTTGTGTGAGGGTAAGCAGAGGGGGTGAGGTCCATTTATAGCTAAGGGGAGTGGTTGTTTTGAGTTGTGGCTGATGTGGGATTAATCCCCCATATGAGGAATTGCTCTCCTCCTCCTCCAGCTGTGGTGGCCAGATGGATTCAACATTGGGAGCTAGTACAAGCCATGTGGCAACATTCAAAGTGGAGGGGAGATTGGAATTGGCTTGGGCTTAAGAAAAGAGAGGAAGAGAAGGGGTGGTGGGCTTCCTCCTTGGCCCATGGCCCTTCTCTTGGCCTGCTGGTTTGGCGGACCAATGGCGTGAGGGTAATAAAGCCCTACATACACTATGAAGAGGAGGTGGGCTCCTCTTTGAGGAAAGTTCCAAAAAAGGTCTTTTAGGGGGGGTTGACCAAAGTCAACCCTAGGGTGGGTCCCCCTTCATGGTCAAAGTCAATGTAGGTCCAAGTAGCGCCGCAACGGTTCGGTTTGGTTCGATTTTTAAGCAAAACCGCAAACCGAACCACCCCTATGTGGTTTCAAAATTTGAAACTGAACCGATCAAGCATTGAAATCGAACCAAACCAAATGGTTTGATTCGGTTTTTGTGGTTTAAATAATGTGATACAAATAATTTTCTAACTATAAATCTTAGCACATATTAACTATGTATCCCAAAGCGCACAAAATTCCATGATGCACCTGAGGATGATCCTAATGGTTATGAGCTTGCAAGTGAATGTTGGACTCCAGTTCACACCATACATCTTTAGTTCAAAAATCAAATGTTAATCTTCTCAGCTATAATATTTTCAATGTAGAAATTGTTCATCATTTCTTGTGTATTTCTGCTCGATTTTAATTAATTTATTCTAATAATTTTTATATATTATAAGGATGAGGATTTATGTAGTAGTAAATTGATTTCACAATTATTATACAAATTGAATGGTGGATGAAATCAAATCAAAATGTATTGCTCCAACTTCTAAAAAATTTGATAAATCCCAATAATACTAGAAATGAGATTTTGTATTCCGTAACTCACGAGGCACACACATGAATACAATAAAAATTGCCCGATGGAAACCTAATTTGAAATGTAATTAAAAAAATAAATGTTTTATACGCTTCGGTTCTGTTCGGTTCGACTCGGTTCGTTTTGCCATGCAAAACCATGAACCAAACCGAACCCTATGGTATTATAAAATCAAAACCATGACCGAACCGTGGCCTACTGAAACCGAACCAAACTGTGTGATTTGGTTCGGTTCGGTTGGTTTTTACTTACAGGCCTAAGTCCAAGTCATTGAGGGTCAGGCCAAAGTTGGGTGTTGTGTCACAATTTGTGTGTGCACACTTTTCGGTGCACGACTATGATTGGTTTGACCACTGATTGACCACCCATTTTCAAAACTGACTGTGGTAAACTCTGTTGACTTCGTATTGACTATACGAATCCAACGTCACTGGCTGGGGTCGAATCAAAGTTCATTTGACAAAAAATCCAAATTTGCGTGTCGCGGCGCACTAAAATGGTCAAAACGTTTATATTAACCGTTAGACTTCGGATTGCGACGCAATGAGTTTCATTGCGGTCGTATTGACCATACAAAGTCATAGGAACTAACAGAACTCAGATCAGAGACCTCTAGCTCGATATTAAAAAATTTCGTTATGGGCCACGGTTATAGGTCCGGGTTACTTTTATTTGGTCCACTAGAGTTCTTGTGGCCCAATAAAAGTCGGAATGTTACAGCCTACTCGTCCATCCGCCTTGCCAAGCAGTGCATATCGACCTACATAGTCTCCATTCCGCCAAGCAAAGCAGTGCATAGCACCATGCATAATAGTTTGTTAATTTTGTTTATTTTGTTTCTGCATCACAAACCAAATCCCCTTCATAACTTTGACCTTAGGACTTCAATCTCAAGTCTTTTCTCGAAAGTTAACTCCACCTTACTATGTTCCTTGTGAGATTGATACTTGGGAAAATTCACCCATTTTATATTAATTATGGGACTGTTACCCTTGTCGTGAGTGCATCAGCGACACAGTGGCGGAGGTGGCGCAACGACGGAGGCGACACAATGACGGAGGCGGCGCAGCAGTGGAGGAGGCGGCGCAGCAGCGAAGGAGGCAGAGGTTGAGCAACGACGTAGATGGCGCAGGTGGCGGTGGTGGGGGTAGGGCGGCAAAACAACGGTATAATGGAAGGTGTAGGATTGTTGTCCCACTACTGATTTTTTTTCGGGTAGATTTGCTGACGGATGGTTGAGAATGGCGATGAGAATCAGCAGAATTTCTTGAGTGATGAAAATTGTGACAAAAATGGTGGAGAGACTTTTTGATTTATCTTGATTTCTTTTCTGTGGTGGATGAACCAATGCGAATCGCTGTCGAAACAACGATGGTGGAAGGTGAACCGACGACGGTGGTGGATGATGAAATGCAGGGAGTGGATCATGGGTTTCTTGCGGTGCCGGATCTTGCATAAAATAGGGATGGCTCTATTTCAAACCTCAGTCCGGCTGTGGCGGAAGATGAACCGGCTGACAGTGGTGAAGGATGAAGAGGATGACGGTGGTGGCTGATGAGTAATAGGAGGCAGATCTGGGTAAAAGAAAATCCTAGGAGAGCTCGTCACGAGAGCACCAAATATAATGAGCATAAATCTGTAATACTAAAAATACAAGGGAATGTGAGCCTCTCGACGGACATAGAGCGGAGTTGTGAAGTTCCAGCTGGAGTGTGGTAAGAAGAGGAAGCTGGAGTTTTCACAGAAGAGGGGTAAGGTGGGACATCCTTCGCTACCCCCAAGGCTATTATTGAAGTCACTCATGATTGTCCGGATGACCCGATCGTTGATCTGCCGCCTACAGAGATTGAGGAGTCCTCAAAGCTGCCTACGAACGAGCTTGTTTCTCGAGAGGACCCCAAGTTGCCACTGGTGATGGCGAAGGGTAAGAGGCGGGAATGCTCTGCTTACCGAGCACTTCTCTCGAAGGTACTTTAATTACCCTCATTATTTCCACCTTTGGTTCATTTCTGCTCCTTATCCCTTGAATTTGCAGTTGGACGAGATCAGTGAGATCGTGCTTTCCTGGGATAACAACTATATGACCATGAAAGACGAGTTTTTCTCCTTGCAGACGATGATGGTTGTGTCCGAGGATCCATCGTTGGATTCTTAGAAGAAGAAAGAGTTTTCTCCTTGCTGGTCAAGACGGAGTCTAAGTTGTCTTATTCTAAGGCTGAGATCAAGACTCTTTGAGAGAAGCTGTGCTTGGTTGATGCAGAGGTCGAGGTTCTTCGCAGGAGGTTGGGCACAACCGAAGAGGCCCTTGATGAGTTGATCCATTATACTGAGGAAGCATATGCTGCGATGTTATAACGAGAGACGGAGGTGGATCAGCTGAAGAAAGAGAAGGCTCAACTGACCGCGGAGCTAAAGGACGTCGAGGTTGTGCGGGCGTCCACAGTGGCTGAGTATAAAGAGTCGTATGACTTCAAGATGAAGCGATCCTATATCGCGGCGGAGGCCCGCTCTGAGATGATGGCTACTGAGGTCGATTCATTCGTGAAGGATGAACGTGAGGCCACATACAGCTTAGGCTTTGACAAGGGATTTCAGATGGCTCAGAAGATCCCTGAACGCGACGACCTGGGTGTTGAGGATGCCTCAGATGATGATCCTGGTGTGGGCCTTGAGGGGTGATCCTCTTGTATCTTTCTTTCATTTGTTCACTTTCTTTGATTCTATTTCATTGTGTGGGTGCAACTTTGTGCCTTTGTATATTTTTCATGTCGATGTAGCTAGTGGGGAAGTTTTTGATTCAATGGAGACCCTATTCATTTTTGAATCTTCTGTATTCTAGTTGTGCTTTGGTGCGCGTATAATTTTGGCGCATGTTGAGACTGAGCGGTCTGTCGGTTGAGACCGGGCGGTCTGGCGGTCTGGCGGCTTGTCCCAGCAATTTGGTAGCTGGGTTGGAGACCGGGCGGTCTGGCGATTTGTCTGGCGGTCTGAGCGGTCTGGGGATATTGGTTGGCTGTCTTCCTCTTTGTAGTGGCCATGCGGTTAGTCAAACCGTGCGGCTTGTGCGGCTTCTATAGTTTCTTGTTCTTGTAATTATTAGTCCCACATTGCTTATTTGTAATCTCTTTTCTCCCCTTTATTCTATAAAAGGGAGGTCATACCTTTGTAAATGATATCCTTTTGGATAATAAAACTTTCAATTATTCAAATTGGCGGCTTGTTTTTTGTTGTTTGTTCGCTGCTTTCACATGGTATCAGAGGACTCAATTTTCTCCTCCTGATTCTGTGCGCCCTCTCTGACCGCGCGAACTGTCCGTGCGGCTTGCTTCTTCTCGCCGCGACCTGTGCTTAGTCGTCGCGCCCTCTTTTCTAGCTGCTCCTCTTCTTTAGTCGTCACGGCCTGTTGCTGCGCCCTGTTCGCCTTGTTCGCCTTGTTTGCCTCCCAACGGACTTTTCTCTGTTCGCGTGGTCTTCTCTTTCTTCTGTTCGCGCGGGCTGATTTCTAGCCACTCGACTTCTTTCTCTCTGCTTGGTTTTGTGGCTTGGTCGTGGCTTTTCTAGCCGCTGGTGTCTATCATCGTGACCGCTGCAGATCTCTTTCTCCTAACCGCTGTGATTTCTCCCTGTTCGCGCGGTTTCTTCCTTGTATAGGCGGCCTCTCTACCCATCTTCCTTAGCCGCTCTATCTCTCTTGTCCCCGCGACCTGTATCTAAGTCGCCGCGACCTGTGCTCCTTTACTTAGCTTCCTCTCTCGCTTCTCTTGCTCCTTGTCGTCACAACCTGCTCCTAAGTCGCAGCGGCTTGTCCTCCTCTGTGCGGCCCCTCCTTTAGCCGCTCCTGCTTGTTAGTCGCCGCGACCTCCTATTTACTCGGGCGGCTTGTTCTTCTATCTCTTCTTCCCCTTTGCCTTGCTCTGCATCTAGGTCGTGGCCCTTCTTGCCGCTGGTGTGCTGTCACCGTGACCTCTGTAGTCTTTTTTTCTCATCCCTTCATTGCTTTCCCATCCTCCTCAAAGCTGTTCGCCTCGGTGGTCACGTCTTCTGGTAGTGCCCACGTTGTTACTCAAGGAAAATGGCTAATCGACATAGGTGCTACCAATCATATGACCGGCAATCTCCAGTGTTTTTCTCTCCTAGAAACACATGATCGGTTGCCCCCGATTATTCTCGTTGACGGCTCTTCATCATCGATCAATGGGACGGGAATGGTTCATGTCTCTCCGTCTCTTCGCTCTGCGGATACTCTCTAAGTGCCCAAGTTCTCGTGCAACTTATTATCTGTTACCTCTCTATGCAAGCAATTACAGTATTCCGTCACATTTACTTCTACTTCTTGTTCTTTTCAGGATCCGGACTCCCAACGGACGATTGCTACTGGGACTGAGAGTGGCGGCCTATAATTCCTTGACAACGTTTCCGCTTTATCCACCTTCTCCTCCACCTCCACAGATCTTCTCCAATGGCATCTCCGCCTTGGTCATGCTCCTCCACGTCTTCTTCGTCAACTTCTGCCCCAACTTCCTCCACAAAGTCCTCCCCTCAACTGTGAGGCATGTCAGCTTGGCAAGCATCACCGCTCCTCCTTCCCTCCAAAGCACGTTCGTGGATCTACCCGTCCGTTTGATTTGATCCACTCCGATGTTTGGGGTCCTTCTCCTACCCTTACCATTGGTCGGGGTAGTTCATATTTTGTCACGTTTATTGATGATTTCTCTCGCTGTACGTGGGTGTATCTGTTAAAAGATCGCTCTGAATTATTCTCTGTATGGACATCCTTCTATCTCATGATCAAAACTCAGTTTAATGTTTCTATTAAAGTTTTTTGATCTGATAATGCCAAAGAATATATCAGTCATGACTTTTCTACCTTCTGCATGCAAAATGAGATTATTCATCAAACTAGTTGTGTTTATACTTCACAACAAAATGGTGTGGCAGAACGCAAAAACTGTCACCTCCTCGATGTCGCTTGCACCTTGATGACCCAGATGCATGTTCCTCGCTCGTATTGGGGCTATGATGTTCTCCTTGCCTACTACCTTATCAATCGCATTCCCTCCACGGTTATCCACGGAAAAACCCCATTCTCCATTCTATATCCGGGCAAGGATCCTTTTCCTCTCCCTCTCCAAATCTTTGGGTGCACTGCATTTGTGCATGCCCCATCTGCCACCCGTGATAAGCTCTCCCCTCGCTCCACCAAATGTGTCTTTCTGGGGTACTCCACCACTCAGAAAGGCTATTGTTGCTTTGATCCCGTTCTTCGTAAGCAGTTCATCTCTGCTGACGTCACCTTCTTCGAGAATACCTCCTACTTCTCGGATGACTCCTCTCCTCTTCCCCCAGCTTCTGATTCTCCTGTTATTCCCTTCGTTCCCTCGTCTCCTACTACGATCTCTAACCATACACCGTCTCCATCCACGCCTCTCTCTCCCTCTTCTCTGCCACCGTCTCCCTCATCTCCGCTGCCGTCACTCTCAACTCCCGGGCCAACTCTCTCTGCCATGGATGCTCCGGATGTCGAGGGACCCGCTGACCTGGATCTTCCTATAGCTCTTCGCAAAGGGGTGCGGACGTGTACCATACACCCCCTTGCTGTTGTTGTTTCATATGATCGTTTTACCCCTTCTCGTCGGGCCTTTGCACTGGCTATCTCTGCCACTGCCACACCCCGCTCCTACCAGGAGGCCCTTGCTATTCCTCATTGGAAGATGGCCATGGATGAGGAAATGCCAACCCTAACTGAGAGGGGTACCTCTTGTTCCTCCCCCTTTGGGCACTGATGTGGTTGGCTGTCGCTGGGTATTCGTTGTGAAGTTCCGTCCGGACGGCAGTGTGGATCGATACAAGGCCCGCTTAGTCGCCAAAGGCTTCACTCAGACTTATGGGGTTGATTACTTCGACACATTCTCTCCAGTTGCTCGTCTCAGCACCATTCGAGTTCTTCTCTCTGTGGCTGTCAATAGGGATTGACCCATTTCTCAGCTAGATGTCAAGAATGCCTTTCTCTATGGTGACCTTCAGGAAGCGGTTTACATGGAGCAACCTCCTGGGTATGTTGCTCAGGGGGAGACACAAGTATGTCATCTGAAGAAGGCCATCTATGTCCCAAAGCAAAGCCCTCAGGCTTGGTTTGATAAGTTCAGCTGCATTGTTGCAGCCATTGGTTTCACACGAAGCTCAGTCGATCACTCCTTATTTATTCGCAAAAACTCCTCTGGTATGGTGGTTCTTGCTGTATATGTGGATGATATTCTTCTAACTGGCGATGACCAGGCTGGGGTTGCTTTGACAAAGAAACATCTCCGGTAACACCTGGTCACTAAGGATATGAGCTCTCCCAAATACTTTCTAGGGATTGAGATTTCTCAGAAACCCAACTCTTTAGTTCTTTCCCAACGGAAGTGTGCTCTTGATTTGCTAAAAGAGGCAGGGTTGACTGGTGCTAAACCTGTCAGATGTCTCATGGCTATTGGGGAAGATAAAACTTGGACAGATGACTCGCCTCCTCTATCTGATTCTTCGAGGTACCGACGTCTGGTGGGCAAACTCATTTATCTCACAGTGACCAGACCCGATATCTCCTATGTTGTAGGCAAGGTTAGCCAATTCATGCAAGCTCATAGGGAGTGTCATCTACAGTCTGTCCTAAGGATATTGGAATATGTTAAAGCAGCTCCAGGGAAAGGACTGCTTTTTCAGAAGAATGGTCATTTGAGGGTTGAAACGTACTCAGATTCAAGCTATGCTGATGATAAAAGAGACCGCAAGTCAACATCGGGTTTTTGCACATTTGTTGGAGGAAATCTTGTGAGCTGGAAGAGCAAGAAACAGTATGTGGTCTCCAGGTCTAGTGCAGAAGCGGAATATCGTAGTATGACATCAACCACATGTGAGTTTAAATGGTTACGGGCTCTCATGCTTGACGTAGGAGAGGTCTACAACTATCCTCTTCTTATATTCTGCGACAACAAGGCTGCGATATACATTTCCAAAAATCCGGTCTTTCATGAGAGAACAAAACACATAGAGGTCGACTGCCACTTTATTCGAGAAGAGATTTTGAAGAAACAGATTTGTACTCTGTTCGTCACTTATGACAACGAGTTGGCAGATGTCTTCACCAAGTCGATGTCCGCTTCTTTGTTTCATATTTGCGACAAGCTGGACATGATTGATATCTATGCTCCAGCTTGAGGGAGAGTGTTGAGACCGAGCGGTCTATCGGTTGAGACAGGGCGGTCTGGCGGTCTGGCGGCTTGTCCCAGCAGTTTGGTAGCCGGGTTGCAGACTGGGCGGTCTGGCGGTTTGTCTGGCTGTCTGAGCGGTCTAGGGATATTGGCCGGCTGTCTTCCTCTTTGTAGTGGTCGTGGGGTTAGTCTAACCGTGCGGCTTATGCGGCTTGTATAGTTTCTTGTTCTTGTAATTATTAGTCCCACATTGTTTATTTGTAATCTCTTTTCTCTCCTCTATTTTATAAAAGGGAGGTCATACCTTTGTAAATGATATCCTTTTGGATAATAAAACTTTCAATTATTCAAATTGGCGGCTTGTTTTTAGTTGTTTGTTCGTTGCTTTCACAGCGCAGTAGCACTTAGCCAGAGCTTTGGTATTTTGAACAGGGCCCTTGTGGGATACATTCATCCGCTTGAATTTTGGGAGGATCAGAGGTCGTCTAGGAGTTGGTGGCGAGGAACCCTTATTTGTTCGTGCTCTAGGAGGACCAGGGTCCGTCCAGGTAGAGGTGATAAAGAATCTTTGTTCAGTGCCTCAGGAGAACCGGGGTACATCTAGGTGGAGGTGTCGAAGAACCTTTGTTCGTTCGCGCCTTAGGAGGACCGGGATCCGTCCAGGTGGAGGTGACGAAGAAACTTTATTTGTTCGCATCTCAAGAATACCGGGGCCCTCCCAAGTGGAAGTGGCAAAAAATCTTTGTTCGTTCACGCATCAAGAGGACCGAGATTCATTCAAGTGGAGGTGGCAAAGAACCTTGGTTCGTTCGTGCCTCGGGAGGACCGGGGTCCATCCAAGTGGAGGTAGCGAAGAACCTTTGCTCGTTCGCGTCTCAGGATGACCGGGGTCCATCCAGGTGAAGGTTTCTGAGGGTTGCCCAAATGTGTTGTGGATTTGACAAGGGTTCTGGTGTGCTGGGATGGTCGGCCTGACCGGCTCTTGCTGCTTCCCAAAAGGTGCTTCTTCATAGTGTTACCCTCTAGTGAGTTTGGACGGGGTCGGTGGTGCAGCCGTCCTTTTTTCTTGAATTCCTTGAGAAAGATATGACGCGCAAGCCACTCGACTTCCTCCTTTAGGTCCACACACTACTCCGTGTCGTGTATGTGCCTCCAGTGATAGTGGTAGTACTGGGACTGGTCCCCCCTACCCAGGAGGAGCGCCTTGGGCCTCCAAAGTTGAGGGTGATTTTTGAGGGCGTGCATAATCTCTATGTGAGAGACGCTGAGCTGGGCAAAGTGTTGTTGCCCCCGTTCCGTAAGTTTCCCACCGAGGTACCTTTCACATTTTCCGGATGTCGGGCTTAGACTCCTTTCCTTCTTCCTTCCCGGGTCGCCTTGTTCTTGTTGGTGGAGTGCCTTGCCGGGAGTGCCGCGGGAGTGCGCTGGTCGCGAGTGTATGCGGCCGCGCGCGCCGTGAGTGCACACGGGTCATCCGTGCACGCGTCTTGAATTGGGGGTGTTTTTGGACCCCTTTGAGAGGGCACAGTCCTCGCGCACGGTTCACCTACTTGAGTTGGTTCTCTTGTGTGTTTTCGGTCGGAAATCTTTCACTTGACTTGGGAACTTTTTAACGTCATTAAGCATGAATACAAATATATTATATGTGAGATGCGCTAGGATTACAGGTAACATGCAAACAACAAAATTTACAAATTCTTTTTGTACTACATTTGGAAGACCCTTGTGCGGAAAAAAACTGAAATCACAAATTTGTCACCACAATATAATATTGTAAATAAAGTGAGGACTATGTGCTATGTAGCCTCTGTTGATCAATACTACGAAGCACAACTACATATATTCATCAAAAAGACTAATGTCTTATGTTAGCCACCAGTTGACTAATACATCCAAATACCCCTAAATAATAAAAATAATAATAATAAATAATAATAATGATAAGAACTAAGGGCCGAATTGAAATTGAGGAAAACCCTCACGAGTTTTATTATTAGCCTTGTCCCAATTCTTGTCTAAAAACTAAAGATATATATTTCTAAAAAGGAAATCTGACGGAGATATTTAAATTATAATGAGAATGTTCAAAAGTGAAACCTAAGAAATTTAGAAAGACATGTGAATCACATTAATTAATAATTCTTGTGATTGAATTTTATGAGATAACTGAAAAGTAGTATTAACAAATTCTATTTGTTCTTACTTAATTATTTAACTCGGCTAAATATCCAATTTTGAATTAAAATATTCAATACAAAACAAGAATGGACTGATTATAATGGACCCGTGCAACTAACAGTCAAATGAAAACTCTTAGGATCTGTTCGACGCACATGTATTGATATTTTAGAATTGGTTTTGGTCGGAAAATCAATATCTGCAAGAATTGGTTTTGTGCAGAAAATCAATTCTACTGTTCGGCTGCAGAATGGAATTTAGTGAATAGAATTAGAATTGATACCTAAAAGTTGTTCGGTTGCACGATGGAATTGGCTTTCTGAAATTGAAATGTTTAGAATTTATAATTTTTTAATTTAAAACATTTAATCAAATACTAATAATAATTGAAGTTCAACACTTCATCATCCCCTTCAATTATTGGACCATATGATTAGCATAATACTGATTTCAGCACTACACTCCAGATTGGGTTGTTCAAAACAACATTATTGTTTAACATTATGCATACATAAAGAATCCTATCCAGATCTAACATTATGCAGTAGCGTTCAATATTCTAGATCTAACATTATGCATACAGTAAACCGCCGATCTAACATTAGGCATCAAATTCAGATCTAACACGAAGAAGAAGAATGTGAAGAAGAAGAAAAAGAAAAAAGAGAGGAGATGTAGGAGGATCATGAAGAAGACGAGAGGAAATGGAAAGAAGTTTCTCAATCGGCGAAGTCGGTCGGGGGAAGCTTCGTTCGCGATATCTGATGCAGGACCGGAAATCAGCTGGATGGGGCAGATCATGAAAAGCCTAATCCATAAAAAATGGAGAGTAAGAAGAAGAAGTGGAAGATGAATAGGAAGAAGAAGAAGAGATACAGCTGTTTGGTGATGAGCTTAAACACCTCTTTCAAATAGGTGGGAAAGCTCTAGACCACATTATCACCAGTATTGGTCAGGTGATGGATCAGTCAGTAACCCTAGCCAACAATCAAATTCAATTGGAAAAAGAAAGCACAAGAACATAATTTCAAGACTTGTGAAGAAGTAGGGAAATTCAAAGAGGATGCAATTGGCACCATATCCATAGAAGTCAGAAAGGTGGAGAAACTAGTGAAAGAATACTTAGAAAAATCTGATAACAACATGAAAACCCTTTGGGAAGAAAAGTTGACTGAAATTCATGCTGATGTTCAGAACCAGATAGATGGTGTCAAGTTTCACACATATGATACAGCTGTTTGGATGCACAACTGAATCTTTCCTGATTTCCAAGCTGATCCTAATGTTATTCCTCACCATCTTAATCCAACTGCTCAGCATCCTCCAGTCCAGCAGCCAACTTTCTCTCCAAGATCTGAAGGTTTTGATGCACCACCTCCAGAAAGCTATGCTCAAGTTTGGGAATCTGAACAGACAGATGTGTCTCCTCAAGTACCTCATGAAGTACAAATTTCTAAAAGAAGAAAGTATGGTGACGGTGTCTCTGCTAGTAGGACCACTCCAAATCCAGAAGCAGAAAGAAGAACCTAAGAATTTGTTGAAATAAGGAGCCCAACTTCTAAATCTCTAATTCTTGATACTCTCAAACTTGTCATGGACTATAATGAAAGCATGAATGATCATTACAGCTCTCATGAATGGAAACTGTATAAGAAATCTTTAACCAAGAGAAGAATATATGACAGAGAGTATGGAAGGAATAATCCTAAGGCTCCTCCTAAACCTCCCAAGTATTATCCCAAACCTTACTACTACCAGAAGAGACAACAAGAAAAGAAGGAGAGACAGCAACAGTAATATTAACAGAGCTACTAATAATAGAAGATGATCAGAAAGTTTTTCTTTATGAGATTTTGTGGACTTGGATATCTCTTGGACAAATCTATAAATATAAATCTTCTATTTTGATAATTTGATTTTTCATTGCTTAACACTCCTCTCTTTATTACTGTGTTTTTCTAGTCATTTTGTTTTGTTTATCTTGATATAATTCACCTTAGTGTAGAGGGTTCTGACTTCTACAAATATGTGGTGATCGTTAGGTATTGTATCCATAATAACCTATATTTGTATAAAGTCACCCTTGAACTAAGATGAATTAAGTTATATTTGATGCCCTGTTTGAGTTATGTGTTTGCAGGATATAATTGCCAAGTGTAGACTAATGTCAGTTTACAATGAGTCACCAAACACAGGACCATACAATATAATCTCTCATTGTGTGATCCATTATGTTGACTCATGTGTAGCCTCTCTATTCGGACACACTTCATTTTCAAAGCACTAAAGTAATGGAAGAAAGAATTGTTGCTGAATTCATTTGAAGAAAAATAATTTTCATAAAGTAAAATTTTTCTAAGTCCTTTACTCGAGTAGTATATCTTGTACTTGAGTAGTGCTGGAATGAATTCTCGAGTATGCTAAGCACAGTTCTCGAGTAACAGAAATCTTTCTCGAGAAGGCTTAGTCCAATACTCGAGTAATCCATGGAGTACTCGAGTACTACTTATCTATGTCTCGAGTTTACTGAAAAATTCATTTCAGAAATTTTTTAAGTGTTGTACTCGAGTAACAGAAGTCAGTACTTGATAAAGCCAAGCCTTGTCTCGAGAAGTCATAGGACCAGTACTCGAGTAAGAAGAAAGTTAAGTTTCGAGAAAAAGTTTTGTTCTCAAGATGTAAAGTTAGTTCTCGAGAAGTCGTCTGATTCTCGAGTAATAGAAGTTAGTTCTCGAGAAGCCTGGAGTCATTTCCCGTAATTTCCTTAGGTACTTGTTCTCGAGAATTATACTTCCTCTTTTCGAGTAACAGAAGTTATTACTCGAGTAGTACTTTATTCACTCGAGAAATGCAAGTAATTTTTCGAAATTCTCTCTAAGTCTAGACGGAAATGATTTCAAAATTAACCTCGATTCTTATTGGTCCATGTGTGCAGTCTTTATTATTATGACCATTAGGCTTGTCCTATAAAAGGTCTTATCAAATTCGGCTAACCCTAACACGAGAAAATAAGTTTTCTGAATTGTCCTTTCATTCTAAATCGGGAAAGCCGCCGCTCCTCATCGTCGTTCTCGTCGCTGCTCTTCTCTGATTCAAAGTAATTCAGAACAAGAATCGATCAACATATCAAGGCATTCAACTTCTACAGATCTCTCTCTTGATCGTGTTGATCTTAAGCGTTTCAGATCCAGAGATTTCGGCAAGTCTTCCTCGATATATTTCTGACAGAGTTTCAACTTTCAAGAAAGAAGAAATCTGAAGTTGTCAGATCTATAGTGAAGTTTGTTTTATTGTTATTGTAAATCTATTTCAATTATTGTAGGAGATTTTGTCTCTGAGTTTTGTATGAAGTTTTTCTTCCGAGTGTAGATTCTTGAGGATCGAGTTGTAGGGGCGTTGCTCCGAGGTGTAGGATTGGTTTTCAATCCGAGTTAATAGTGAAGTTGCCGAGTCTAGTGTGTTGCTAGATCGGTGAGTTGGAGAGTGGACGTACCCAAGGTTGGGGAACCACTATAAATCTTGTGTTCTTTGTGGTTTGTTTGTTGATTTTTTGCGCTCTGTTCGTTTAAGTTTTTATTCCGCAAAAAGACGCAGACCTCACTTATTCACCCCCCTCTAGGTGATTTAGGTAGACAACTAAAAACATCATTGTCATATTTGACTTTCAAATCAAATAAATAAATATTTAAAAAAGAGAGAAAATAGAATAGAGAGAACAGAGAGAGGAGGTGCCAGGCATGAGGTTGTGAGCCGCGAGAGTATAATCACGTCGTTACTTGTCTTGGTACTGTCTTGGCGGAGTAATTTTTAGGTATGGCTAGCATACCATGCTTCTGTGCAGATGAAATTCTATACATCAAATTTGTTATTGGACTGTCATAATGATGTGATCTCTGATCGGATTTCTGGCAGAATTTTAACAAAGGTCAATGTCCGGCCAGATTTTACTTTTAAAACATTTTTATGCATAAATATTGATGGGGTCCCCCCTGAAAATTTCTGAGTCAAACCAGAAAGACTCACAACGGGGACACATTGGGAAAACCAACCTAGCCGGACAGGTCACGCACAAAAAAATGCGCTCCCCCAAGGCTCGAAAGCACCCAAGCGCAACGCACCCACATGCGCGCACACTCCCTGCTCAGGCGCGCGTGCACGCCATCGGCAGCCGCCGCTGCCATCGGGCACCTGCTCGGGCCGCCCGGACCGCCCAGGGGGCACTTCGTCATTTTGCTAAATTTAGTGATGCAGGTGACCGAAACGGAGCGACGACATTCACCTGCACAAATCCCGCCCCGGCGTAATTACCGACGCGACCATACAAAAAACTATAAAAAGACCCTCAGACCTTCATTTCAAGACAAGTAACTCCAGAGAGTAGAAAGAGCTTTGAGGTTTTCCGGTGAGGTCAGGGACTTAGACCGATCCTCCGCTCAGGAATTCGCTCCGCTCTCCTTCTAACGAAAAGGCTCCATCAAGTTTTCAAGATACGACGTTCTTCTTCGCAAGAGCGCTCCCACCAAGGCTCCACTTCAGCATGAGCACTTCCATCGAGGTTCCGTGGACTTGGAGTTTTTTCTCAGTTGGAATGCTTCCATTGAGTTTTCATGGACTTAGCAATATTCCAGGTCGGAGCGCTTCCATCGAGACTCCGATGACTTAGTCTTTTTTCCATCATTTTCATACTTTGTAATTGTGGAGGAGAGGTGACTTGTAACCCTCTGGGGAATCATCTCAAACTCTTGTAATCTCCAATGAAATAGTGGATTTTGGCCCAATACAAATCCGGCCACGTGGTTTTTCACCCTTTTCGTGTTTTCCATGTCAAAAAAACATTTTGTCACTTGCTATTATTTTTATTTAACTGTTTGCTATTATTTTTATTTAACTGTTTTCCATGTCAAAAAAACATTTTGTCCCCGTTTAATTCAGAAAGATCAGGGAGCCATTTTGGTGGTTGTTCATGGCCAGAACAGTGTTAGCTCACCATGGCCGAATTGAGCTTAAAGGGGGTCATTAATGGTGGAATTGGCTTGACCCCTCCACTCCCCCATTAAAGGGCTGGATTCAGTTTCCCTAGGGGAGAGAAGGAGATTCCAGCATCTTCTCGGCCATAACAGTGGCTAGGGGAGGAGTATTGTCATGGCCGAAATAAGCTTTCAATGGCCATTAATGGCCATTGATGCTTTGCCTTTCCCCTCCCTCTTTTAACTGTTTTAAAAGACTCACTGGACCCATAGGAGCCGGTTACAAACCTGAAGAAGCCGACCAAGTCCTCTGTGTTGTTGTAGAAGCCGAACACCGCCACCACCACCAATGGCTTCCCGACGATCGATGCGTCTCCAGGCCGCAAGCAAGGTCCTCCCCTTCCTCTTCTTCTATGGGTAGATCTAGGGATTCATTAGAAACAAGGTTCGGACTCAATTGAGACCGATCAAAGCTTGAATTTTCAAGCTTTTCCGTCAAAATTTCTACCTTTCGGGATCGCCGGATACGACCACTCTGGCGGCCGTGTCGCCGCCAATCGATGGCCACCACCTCGACGGAGGTGGTGGTGGCAGTGGCCAGCCAGAGAGGTGGCCGGATGGCCGGCTGTGGCGGCTGGAATATGCTCCACGACGGGAGGATCGGGGCCGTCGGCTGGAGGAGGAAGATGAGTCAGAGCCGCTTGATTCCGCGTCAAGATTCGTGCAGGCCACTGTTCAATCTATAGGAATTAATATTTCATTTGATGATTTCTGTCACATTATTTCAGTCACCTTGTGAATTATTTTAAAAATTCTTAGAGGGCAGGTCATAAAAAGTGGTCAACACATAATTTGTATCCCTATGAGTCTACTTTATTTTAAAATTGGTTTGAGTCAATTTGGTCTGTTGGTTTGACCAGGGCACCCATTTTGGTGGGGTCTATACACAGAGCTAGCCAGAGATTAAAATGAGTGCCCACTCTTCATCTCTTGTCCAAATAACTTGAAATTTGTACAGGAAGTCACCCTAGCCTATACCTAGAACCTGCCCAAAAATGAGAATTTTTGGGGATAATTTTTCTATAGTTTTTGAAGTTATTTAATTATTCTAGGGTAAATTAATTAAAGGACCTAAAGACCTCCAAATGCTCCCAAATTTTGGTTAGAGGTTCTTGGGGTCATGATGGACCTCTGTATAAATTTTCATCCCATTTGAAGGTGATTTGGTTTGGTTTTTGATAAACCCTAGCCTTGCCTTAAGAAGGGTAATTAGGTCATTGTACCTTTTGTGAAGCTTAAGTGTTCAAATCACCTCAACAGAGGCTGAGACTTTTTCCATTGGTTTGTTATAGCCTTTGACATCCTCCCATGGGAGATGGGGTGGATTGGGGTAGATTTGCCCTATGATCCAAGACCAGACCCTAAGGATGGCCTTTGGTGCCTTGTGAAGGGTGTGTGGTCAAAAGACCTTGAAGTGATTTGAAATTTTGTAGAGAGGACCCTAGGGTAGTTGGAGTCCTCTGGTATAAATCTTATTTGATCTAGGAGTTGTTAAACCCCTCAAAACCCTAACTTTAGGTTAGGGCACAAACCTTGTAATGATAGAACAGGTTACTAAAACTCATTGAACAGTGATGAAACTCTGGTAGGGTAGTTTTAGGGTTAGTATAAACCTCTGGAAATTTAATTGGGAATTTTGAAACATTAATCGTACTATTTCCTTTGTAGTGCTTGAGTTAACCCTACTTAATTATTTGGATACTATAAACTCACTGTCCATTGGAAGTCCTTAAAGATTAGGCAGATGGAGTTTTAGACCATTATCCTCATGTATAAATTTTGATAGAATTTGTAAATACATAATTACAGTACTTACATCACAAACTCATAAATTCAATAACTTGTTTAATAATTCATGCAGAGCTCAATTCTTGTTGAAAAAATATAAAACGTAATCACTAGTGTTCCTAAGTGAGCATGCTCATATGGGGATCTTGTTACAATTTTGGATGAATATTTGCTGTACTTAGTACATTAACCTAATTACTTGAATTATTATGAGAAAATCAAGTTTAGGGTTCATTCTTCACTGATAAATTATGAAACTTGACCTGAAGTGTTTATATGTCTTTGTGTTCATCCTTGAATTTTCTCATAAATTTTGGAAGTATATGGGTAGTACATGACTCTTTAATTTGGTTAATGTAGGATATTTTCAAAATTATGTTTAGGGGTTTAAGTCTTACTGAAAAACTTGGAGACCTTTAATTTACTGATAATTAGTAGTCTTGTATTTATAATAATTCTGTGAAATATTTTGCATGCCTAAAAATGGTACTTCATGTTCAAACTAAGACATTTGGATTTCTTAGGAAATTAATTAAATTATCGAGTTAATTAGAAAAATTATAATTTTCTGGATTTAGGCTAAATATGTCATGATAGACCCCCAATAATTATTTTAGGGGTATTTGATGATAATTTTAAGTACCTCCCATCATGTACATCATTTGGCACAGGTTGGTCTACATATAGCAAAATTGCTGAAATTGTGTTAGTATATGAATTGGGAATAAGGGTTGGAGTTTATTGTTTGTTGGTTTGGATAAATGAAAGTGAGTTCATCATTAGAGGTTAGGATGAGTAGAGTGTTGGTCTGGCTAGTGTTAGGTGATGCTCGGGATCGACGAAAGATCGTCTTTCCCGTGGCGAGAGAGAAAGAGTCAAAATACTCTAGGGTTAGATCCAGTACAACATTAAAGGGATTGGGAGTTGGGTAACAACCAATAATAATAAGTGTCTTGCGAAAGGGAGCTTTGGGATTCAACCCATCGTAGTTCTTAGTGCCCTTTGAAAGCCCTTCACGGGATATGCCGGGGACAGTCCTGGGCTAACCTAAACTGTAGGCAAAATAAACTGCAAGAGTAACTAGTATAACTAGGGATTCACTTTCACACACCCCGGTGTCTCGGGAAGTTAGTTTGACTAGGATGTCCGGGCGGTAGGCTAGGTTGTTGATACATCAAGGTTGCATGTGCACACAAAAAAGGTGGTGGGTCTTCGGTATTGGACGGTCGTTCACACCGGCGTCGATACGTTGACTCGGCAGTGTGGGACACTTGGCCGGGGGAAAGTCTGGTGGATATGGCCAGCATAGTACGTGGTGACTCTAGGTTGTGTCCTTCTAGAGGCATACGTAAGGGCTAGGCCTGGTAGTGTGGATACCCGCCTAGGAGTGGGGGCCCCGACCCACTGTCTCCGTTTGCCACTACGGAGGTTCCTGGGAGTGAAGCTAGCTGCCTAAATAGGAGGAACTAAAGGTATGTGCGCATAGAGTCGTATGTGTGAGTTGCACTGTATGGGTATAAACATTATCCCACATATCTTAACATTGCATTTCATGGCATCATCATTCAACCTTTACCCCTAAAGCATAAATCGGTATGGGACGGTTTATACATTAGGCCTTGCAAAATGATCTCTTAGCATATAGGCTCGTGTGGGCAGGTCTATATGTTAAGGTTATACTTTATAATGTCTTTTAAACTGCTTACAACCGACACCCTATCATATAAATAAGAATGAGACTTTTTATACGATAGAAACCTTGCAAAAGATCCTTTAACTTATGTGTTTTCATATAAGTTAAGGTTCCATATTTCATGATTGATATGTTAAATCTCTTACTGATATTTCTGTCTTATATATAGAACTGCTAGATTAGTTCCGTCGTCACCTGCTTACATTTGTTACTCTCCGCTTTCATAGCTTCCCTTTCCTTCTCCCCGCTCGGTGCCTATGAGCCATGGGAGGAGGGGTAGAGGATGATAGAACTTAGTCTTTATGACTAGTGGTTTTCGGACCACAACATTAAAGGGGTTTCGGATGGGAGACAGGGACTAGCAGCACAGGGACCAGCACCAGCGTAGTACGGTGTGCATGAAGGTGGGCCAGTCTAGTACCGAAGCACCAGTGACTAGCTCCGTGAGTGATTAGTCTTTATTATAGCTTCCACGAGCGATTGTAGTGAGGATCTGATGTACCGGGCTTGAACCCGTTTATATTTCATCTGTACTGATCTATTGCAGCACTCTCTCTTTTCTATATATGTGGACTACTGTGATTTCCATTTATATATGATTCTGTGGACTTGATTATATTCAGTTTATATTTACTTCTCTCTTTTGGGTGATCGAAAAGACCGGCAGAATCGGCGTTTTGTAGCCTTCCCGGGTGCCGGTGCCACCACAAAACGGCGATTCTTAGTATAAGACCCCGGGTTTGAAAAAAAAAGGGGTCTTACACAAAATGCCGCAAATGTTTAGTATGTCCAAAATTGTTTTTTCAACAAAATATCATTATCTGCACCAAAATCTTTAAACAAAATATCGGTCGGTTTAAGAATATATTTGATTTCTAATTCCTATAAGGATGTGTTGTATATACGAGTTAAGTGTATATAAGAAGATATATGTCCTTTTGAACTGCGTCTTATACGTACAATTTCATGAGAAGTGTTCAACATGAAAGTTGTAGATATTGATGAGATCTACAATTTTCATGTTGAACACCTTTTGATTTGAAGCACTTTAGACCCCCTATTTGGCCCCTGAAAAAAGTTACGTCGTACATATGTACGGACGCCCAGGATCGGCGTGACTTTTTTCGGGGGCCAAATCGGGGGTATAAACGGCTTCAAATATAAAAGTGTTCAACATGAAAGTTGTAGATCTCGACGAGATCTACAACTTTCATGTTGAACACCTTTTGATTTGAAGTAGTTTAGACCCCTGATTTGGGCCCTGAAAAAAGTCACGCCTAAAATCTGTACGTTCTGTGCATGTCTTTTTTAGGACCGAAATTGGAGGCCTAAACGGCTTCAAATCAAAAAATGGTCAACATGAAAGTTGTAGATCTCGATGTGATCTACAACTTTCATGTTGATCACTTTTTCAAATGAGAAATGTTTGGAGCTCAAAATTCAAAAATGCAAAAATTACCAAAAAACAAGATTGGTTTGCTAGTAGTAATTTTTGAGAAGAGAAAAAAATGAAAAAAATAGCTGAATCTGTTTTTTCCTGATTTGCTAGAAACGAAACTGATTTGTTAATAACAGCACCCTTAAAAATTTTCATCTATACCATCTTCCATTTACGCTAAGCGTGCCTAAAATAGTATATATATATATAATAAGGTGAGTGTTATCCGCACTACAGTTTTGGTTATCCGCACTTTTTTTTCCCCAATTTTTCGCGTCTTTTAGAAATACGTCTTGTACATGCATTTTTACGAAAAGTGTTCAACACGAAAGTTGTAGATCTAGATGAGATCTACAACTTTCGTGTTGAACACTTTTCCCGAAAATGCATGTACAAGACGTATTTCTAAAAGGCGCGAAATCTGGGTGTATTTCCAAAGTACGTCTTGTACATGCATTTTCAGGAAAAGTGTTCAACACGAAAGTTGTAGATCTCGATGAGATCTACAACTTTCGTGTTGAACACTTTTCCTGAAAATGCATGTACAAGACGTATTTCCAAAAGGCGCGAAAAATTAGGAAAAAAATATTTGCGAATAAACAAAACTGCAGTGCGGATAACAATCACCTATAATAATTGAAAATAGTATAATTAATTACATGTGCGGGCCGCCACTAAAGATGCGACTATGCCCTCCTCCAACGTTTCCCGCGTGCGTTATTGCCTCTGCATCACTTCTCAAGCCTCTAGGGGCATGGATTTGAATCCACCCCATCAACTGAGCGGCGATTCAAATCATTTCTTCTTCACAGAGAGGAATCCGCCGCCCTAGGGTTCTCGCACCCTAGGTCTTACAATGGCGGAGACCGAGTTTCGTCGAAGACGCTCAAATGAAATGCTTCTAACATTGGGAGGAAGCAGGTGATCTATATTGTCTCTTTATTTCGAAAATTCTAAACAATTTTCATTTTGTTTTATACCAGATTTAGGTTTTTCTCAACAATACTACCGTGCATTAGCTTCACCAAGGTTTTTATTGGCAAGAATGTCTTTTGATTTACCGAACCAGAAACACATATGATGCTACACATTCAGGAAAAAATAGCTTTTAGTTTCAAAAACTTTTATTGCATATCCCTGAGCGCTGCTTGGAATGCGCGCAACTGCATCTGCCTCCTTATTATGTTGCCAAATCTACTGGGAAGGAATGGCTATGTACTCTATCACTTGCCTTTCTTGCCTGCAACAAAAAAATACATCATTGTGGGCATAAATTTGGAAACACAAATGAAGTAGGTGTTGAGAATTTAAGTTGACATTGGGAAAATGATGTAGCATTATGCATTTGATATAGATCCAGAGCCCCTCCACCTATGATTAATATGCTTTAGTATGGATGCTCGGATTTTGACACAGTATCTAAGCAGACTAACCCTCTACATGTGGTTGTGGAGTGTTATAAATATGGTCCCACATGGGACAATTTGTGGCTTTGTGCAATTAATAAATCCCCCCCCCCCCCCCCCCCCCCCCCCCCCCCCCCCTACAACTAATTAATTTTGGTTGGATGCTCAGATTTCTAAAGATAGTATTATAGAGAATGTTGAACATAAATAAATTAGAACAAAAATATTAATATTTGATATGCAAATGCCTGCCTAGAAAACACTAACTTGGGACACTTTCAGTTAGGATTTCACTCCATTGTTAAAGAATAAATAATTATGAATTGTGTTATAGGTAATTGAACAAAGAAAGAAATATAATAGAAACATAAACTCACATGCAACAGGGAAGTTATGCGGTTCACCCAAATAGGGCTACACCCATGGGTGGCGGTCGATGTTCACCATAAACAATAGGGCCACAGTGAGAAGAAATGATAGTTGGTTGAATTTGGAACATATCAAATCATACACGGAACAAAGATTATATAACACTGAACAATACATGTGAAATTTCTTGAAGTACGTCATACTAGAAAATTCTAGAAGAAGCCCAAAATATATAGTTGTGGGTCAGGAACTAGGGGCGCTTCTCGCCAGCCGACCATTTAGATGAAATTTGAGCAAGTGAGTTCGCCGAGGATTATTTTAAGACTTTGTTAGTTGATATACTCAACGGATAGGGGTCAGCTGAACAAGGGGCATAGAATGAAAGGGGGTTAGTTGAACATACTTATAAAAGTCGAGACATCTCAACAAATTGGAAGGCTTAAGGTGGTTTTAATTATCTTACATCAGTTATAGTAAACCATCTTGTAGAAAAAACTTTCTATGTCATTGTAGCTAAGAAAAATGAATTTTGAGTTCAAGCTACTATTTTGGTTTAGGATTGGTTTATTGTTAAATATTTATAGTTTCAATACGTATTTTAGCTGTTTTTGAGCTAAGCTTCCATAAACAATTCTTCTTATATGCA
The DNA here is from genome assembly GCA_039513925.1 of Platanthera zijinensis. Taxonomy (NCBI): domain Eukaryota; kingdom Viridiplantae; phylum Streptophyta; class Magnoliopsida; order Asparagales; family Orchidaceae; genus Platanthera; species Platanthera zijinensis. The sequence goes on along the minus strand of CM077087.1, from coordinate 35,181,499 downwards.
TAGATCTACCATATTAATTAATTGATGGAATAAATTACATTCATATGGATAACAAGCATCTAAATCCACATAATGGAGAGAGATTAGAGATGCTTACTTCTTTCTCCCAGTCGGTGCATAATGTAATTATAAAAAGCAACAGCACCTGTACTCCGAGGGCACAAGAAATTCCAATCCAAAGACCCTGCAACTCGAAATAATTTCATAGTTTCATCAATGAGAAATGTATACCAAACAGATAACTGTAATGCATCAAGAAATTGAAAAATAAACTAAACCATATGCTTGTTTTTTGAATCTGAAAAGATCTAAAAAGTTCCTGCATCTAGTTGTTATTCATATATGCTATTAATACTTGAGAGATAGAAAATCAGTACATGATTTTCTTCCACGTTACCTCCCTTTCCCATAAACTCGCGCTGCTCTCCCATTTGTGAATTGTTTTTGATAACTGCCGACACAGTGGTATCAAAGCCACCGTCAAAGTGATCTGAAGAGATTCCAATGAAGCGATTGGAAGTCCCGCTGATAGGCACAGAGCTACAATGACCGAGGTTTTGCGGAAACGTGAGGTGGAAGAAGGAGAGGAAGAAAAGCGCTGATTTCAAAAAACTGGTTTTTTAAAATCAATGGTCTCGGAATAAAGTGTTTTTCATGAAGTTCGAGTGCAACAAAAAAGAAAGCAGCTTGGCTGTAGTACTAAGAAAGAGAAAGGCGGAAGGAGAAAAAGAAAGAGAGAAGAGGAGTAAATAAGGTTGAAAAAAAAAGAAGGAAATAAACGAAGTTGTGAAACATTCAAAAACATAGAGAACATAGGAAGACTGAGTGGAAGAAAAGAAGGTCTCGAGAATGAATGTTATGATGCAATTCATGGTTCCTCGACTTTCGAATGACAACAATGAAAAAGGGCTATCCAAATGAAGGCATTGATCGAATATCAAGACGCTTGGAATGTTACTGAGACGGGTTACTAAGAACTAGCGGAGAATGCAACATTGATTGCCAAACAAAAGCTTGCTACAAGAGATGTCACAAGAATACATCCTTGATGGCAAGACATGCCAGGAGAAATGATAAAATGACATTATATGTCATCTATCAAAGCATGAATGAAATAATGTTGAGAAGGTTATTATGAACGCGAAGAAATATGCACTTGAGAAAAAAGGAAGATGGATAATTACATTAAGGCTCCGTTTGGGAGGGCTTATTTTTACCGGTCAAGCGGTCACGACCGCATGAACCGGACCTTAATTAAGGCCCGATTCATGCGGTCGTGACCACTTGACCGGAGAAAATAAGCCCTCCCAAACGGAGCCTAAATCTCAAGAGACGTGCTTTTTTGTGTGAGATGCAATGGTCGGTTCCTTCACCCAGTCCAATGCCTTCTCTAAAAGATTAGACTATTAGTTAGCATCCCCAATACAATAAGCTCTCTTTGTATAGACAGAAGTAGACATGCATTACACGACATTATTTATTTAATACATTATATTAAAGATGCAACAATAAACCACCATTGAAAATTGAAGCGTCTTCGGATCTTCTATTTTTGGCAGTGTATATGTAACAATAAACCACCATTGAAAATTGAACCTTGCCCCTGTGGTCAAGCAAGGTAGACTGTGGGAAGCAATATGCCAACATAGTTGGAGCTAATCTAGTAGGGGTTGTTTGAATCAAACCCGTATGCATAACGAATTTATGATGATCTTTAACAACTTTTTGTGTTAGTGTCAGGGTAAAATGATGGCGTAAACCATGTTCCAATACAGCTAAGGGATAATGTTAAAGTCAGATGGGTGCGACACAAGTAGAAGGCTTGGAACGGAAGTTTTGACTATGTAAAAAAATCATTACCCTGCAATTTTAAGGAATATTATTGTTAGTACTCTAATCCGCAAAAATGCCTACTTTTAATTTTGATTGAAGCAGCAAGTCTTTTTTTAATATTATTATTGTTGTTCTGTAGAAATGGAAGCATGCCACAAATATCCCAACAGCTTTTCAGTTTACTTTCACTCCAGATCTCAAACATCAGATTTTCCTAATTCTCCTGTTCTCAGCTCAATGATAATTTGTAAGATATTATGTATGGGAATGCGCATCCATGGAGTAATATACTAATATCTGTTTCAATGTTTTGATAAAGAAATACATATTATTTTGCAGGATTGTGACCATTTATTCAATTTATTCAATCTTATTTTGCAGCAACCTGGATCTGTGAGTTCCACCGCCTCTTCTTCCTTCCTTCTCTCTCTCTATTGCAGAGGGCAGCAGTCGAGGAAAAGTAGAGGCGAAGACATTGTTTCGCCCGCGAAGACAGTGATTACCTGGATCTGTGAGCTATAAGCCTCTGATATGCATTGCAATTATTACATTAGTTCTAATAGTTTTTGTAAGGACTAAGGATACCTTAGCTTTTTAAACTTTAATTTTCCTAGCTTCTGCGCTACTCGGCTATACATTGAGTTTCTCTTGCTTTTTACTACATAGTCAATTCATTAGAAGGGTTATCTAAGGTTTGCATCGCTACACAATGTAAATATACTACAAGAGATATTTTTCTGTTCATATTTTATTCTGAATCAATTTCTTTTTAAAACTTCTCATATCCAACCATTAGAGAGCTATCATTCAAATGTTCAATTTTGCACAGGTTCTTAATTGCTATGCTCCATGCAATGCAGTTTGATGGGCGTTAATAATTACTCATATTTTCCAAAGTCTTCTACTAAGACGATTAATCACTTCTTCTCCAACAAATGCATCCTCTATGACCATCACAAAGGGTTTGGCATTGTTTTCCTTACTCTCACACTAAGGTTTCATAACTTTTATATATTGAATTTATCAACTTCTATTTACTACACATGATGCACTCAATATACTCCAGCGATCATTTATTTCTATGAGAAATGCAGTAAATCAGGACACTCCAGAGGTTAGTCAAATGCCAAGTATGTGTGATGCGGGACAGGCGTCACACCTGCCCGCCACCCCTGAGTCCCACCGGGGGGCCCACCTTGAGTCAGCACCAGACAGCTTTATCAGGCCCGCGGGCCGTACACCCCAACTGATTGCCGGGGAGCTCTTTATCAAGGAGGTCGGGGGATCGAGCCCCGGCCTCAACAACCTATCGGCCTTGTGGTGGAGCAGGGGATGGGTTGGGGTGTACGGCCCGCGGGCCTGATAAAGCCACCTGGTGCTGACTCCAGGTGGGCCCCCTGGTGGGATTCCAGGGTGGCGGGAAGGTGTGACGCCTGTCCCGCATCAATGTGTCTATTGCAATGGTATATGTCTTCAATACACACCTAATTCATACATCGATCTAATGATTTGTTTTCTCATTTTTGCAGAATAGACAAATTGTACACAAAAGATAGGGCACAATGGCGACAAAGGATCCATATAGCCGTAGATGGATAAAGGTGTTGGGGTTGTGGAACACTTCCGGTCCTCTTGTTTCTCACACCGGGTTAGCCCACGTGAGCTTAGAGGAATCGAAGTGTGATCCCCCTCCGACATATCTGGCGCCGACGACAGCGGGGGTCCGGGGGCAGCCGCCCCCGGCGGAGGTCCCAGCTCGACGATCGTCGAACTGGGTTCGACGTCGAACGCAGCTCGACGTTCGACGCGTCGAACGCAGCTCGACGTTCGACGCGTCGAACGCAGCTCGACGTTCGACGTTCGGACCGAGTTCGACGATCGTCGAACGCCGATCGGGCCGAGTTCGACGATCGTCGAGCGCAGTTCGGCGTTCGACGATCCTTTCATGCTGATGCCTATTTAAGGCGTATTCCTGTTCTTTTTAGGGATACGGACGAAACAACGGCTGGCGGCGGCGTATTCTTTTGGAGGCGTGTACGAGGTGTTTCGTTGGCGTCGATCCAGAAGGTTTTCTTCTACGGTTTCTTCTTGTCCAGAAGAGGAAGAAGGTAGGATCTGTTTTTGTAGATCCTTGTAACCTTTGTTGTTATCTGTAACTTTCTGGTAAATACAAGAAGGGAGAAGAAGGGGAGAGAGGACGTAATCCGATTTGGGTGAACCTCTGTATATCGCTGTGTTTGTGATTGTTCTGTTTTTGCTCTCTGTGGTTTGTTATTCATATTCGAATTTCTTCTTCTCACCGCTCCAGATTCCTTACAAAAGGCTTGAGTGTTGTTGTTGTTAGACAAATTGTTCACTATGTCATATTATAGAGCATGGTATGTTTTCTTATTCATTAAATTATATTTTTGAATGGTGATTACAGTCCGTCGCCAGTGTTACATTTTCCATCTACCTGCATGATCCAACGCAAATACACCTACCACTTCAGTTCACCTAAATTGTTTTATTCATTTTATGCGCTTCTTTTAGGACTCTCATGATAAACACGTTAAAAAATGATGAATATCTAATAAAACCAATCATTTATTTGAAGACTAATGATCTGACCCTATTTACCTGTTGATCATTCATTTATTTGAACTCGGTTAATATCATCTCCACCATCCTAAAGCACCAACTATCAGATATACTCCTACTTAATCAATTGTGCAAGTTTACTTATGCATTTTCTTTTCACTGTAACGACTTTTACTTTCTTCGGTTGCTTCCAAATGATAATCAATTGCCTACGTCTGCAACGGAATTTCATCTTTCGTGAACTTGCTAGATCAAAGACATAGTTGGTGTCGGAGAGCTATGACATTGACAAAATTCGAGAGAAGCTACACATGAAAAGATGATAGAAATAATTGACAAATAATTCTCATGTGCTATAGCTGAACTTAGGTACTAATTCCAATTATACTTGATTTTATATTTGTTATTTTTATGTGTGCTTTGAAGTATTAGTCAATTAGTGGCTAAACAAAGCACAATAGTCTCTGTGTTGCATGCATATAGGACTACTCTGTAGTATTGGCAGGTAGATAGTCAAGCGGAGCAGATAGATTTTCTTTATATATTTTACTGGTACATGCATGATCTTTGTTTGTTTTTACACTTAGGTCAATTAATGCTAATTCTGTTGCTGCAATAGGAGACACCTGCTATAGACAATTAATGTAATAATTATGTTAAATTTAACTCAAAATAATTAATGAATGTCGAATGTCGCCGCTCAAGTCGAATGTCGCCGCCCACGCCGAATGTTTCCGCCCCCGTCAAATGTCGCCGCCCCCGCCGAATGTCGCCGTCCATGCTATAAATTCTATGCGTCCACCCTTCTGGCTACAAATTGCTTTAATTTGAATCCCAATCTACCTCTCAGCTCTCATGCTTTTGGCGGCATAATCTTCCTGATACTCCTCCCCTCTCTCATTTCTAAAATTGATCAGGCCTCTCCTACCTCCCAAAAACACATAATCTCCCCCCACATTGAAATGCTTCTACTCGCTGCTCCCGACCCCAGTTATTCTTTCTCCACTCCCACAAAGGGATCCGGATCCCCTGGAGTTCCTGCGGGAACTCCAGGGGGTGGAGTTCGCATTTTGCCAATAAATGGGGCGGAATCAGAAAAAATGGTTAACATGAAAGTAGTAGATATTCTCGAGACGAATAACTTTCATGTTGAATATTTTTTCATTTGAAGTCGTTTAGACCCCCGATTTAAGTCCCGAAAAAAATTTGTCCGAAAATTATTTATTTAATATTTTTCGGACAGATTTTTTTCGGAGTTCAAATCAGACGTCTAAATGACTTCAAATCAAAAAATGTTCAAGATGAAAGTTATTCGTCTCGAAAATATCTACAACTTTCATGTTAACAATTTTTTCTGATTACGCCCCCATTTATTGACAAAATGGGAACGATCCGGATCCCCACAAAGCCGTGTGAAACCCTCCTCTTCTCGCCAGAAGCCTCCTTGCCTGGCCGACTGCAGCCTCCGCTCCTCTCCATCCCCCTACTCAAAGGGTTTTTCGTCGCCCTATCGCAATTTCCCCATTCCATCCATATCGTGAGTTTGTCTTCACCTCTCCTCTTGCAAAACGATTCAATTCGATCGGCGGTCTTCATTCCTTCTACTCACAGAGCAATATCGTCATCTACCTCTTCAGGTGCTACTCTGTCTTCTAAATGGCGTCCTAGCTTCTTCGGAGTCGACATCTACAAAGCCGAGGGATCGACACCTGCAAAGCCATCATAAGTTCTTCAACGTTTCTATTCGGTCTTAGGTCCTTCTCCCTTATTTTGCCCAAAACATTTTCATTTCTCTACTTCATGCGATTTCATTTTTATAGCATTAATTACATATAGGTTTCTAGTCGATCATCGGTCGGTCCTTGATAATTCTCCCCAAGCTCGCTAGCATTTCTTCTCACGCTCTTCCTCCAAGGGTAGGTGCTTTTGGAATCTTCAACCAAAAGAGCCCGGGATTCTGCAGCATTTTCTTGAGAAGAGCCATGTTCTTAATTTCACGTCTTTGTTCATTTTCATAGAGATTGCCAAAAACCACTACAGCTAAGCCATCTAACTACTTATAGTTTTCATATTTCAATCTAAGTACTTATTCTCTTTGTTTATCTTTACTGTATGAGATGCATAGTGTTGTAGAAACCAGTTAATTTGCATTCCAACTGCTCGATTAAATTCCTCCAATAAATAACTTACACATTATTTTTTGTAACCCTAGCATTCAGGCTTGAGTTGTAGTAGCCGTGACTTGACGCAGACTTAATACTATGATCATTTAGTGTAGAAGTGCTGAGGGTAGACGGACTCTATATCAAACTTATGTATTTCTCTGTGGTCGGAAGAAGTTCTGCTGCTTGGAATGATGAGAGTAGGCAGCCTATATATAATGCATAGGAGGTTGGATGTGTTGGCTAGAGTGGAGAAAAGGGTGGCATTGCAGAGTTGGTAATCCACTTTTTCTTCTGTTTAGATCTCGAGCCTGGATGCTTCAATACTTATGGAAAATGTTTCAATGTCATGATTTCATGTTTGTGTGGCACTTTGCTTTTATCATCATTTTCTTCTTGCTCGGGGAATTTCATGGGCGCAGAGTTTTGATCTATTTTCAAAGGTAATATAGTGTATCTTACTATGCATGTCAAGTTCAACTTCTAAATTTTATGCTGGATATTTTATTTGTGTCCTATATATAATGTATAAATGGTTGGTTGTGTTGTCTAGAATGGAGAACAAGGTAACATTCCAGAGTTGGTAATCTCCTTTTCATTCTGTTAAATCTCTATCCATGACATCATGAGCTATACCACCATTTGCTATGTGACATTGAAAGAGTTGTCGAGCACTATGGGACATTTGCACTTCCTTGGTGAAAATAATATGCAGTTTGTGACAATATTATTGATTCCAGAGGTGAATGCGAACACGATGTGCGAGATGGGTTCTTGAGGTGTATCATTTTTTTCAGTTCCGTATCATTTTGAAATGGACACCATGCCTGGCATTACAATATTTTTGTGCTTCGATCCTTCTTCTGTCTCATATTTTTTTTCTAACCACCAATTTTAAAGCAGGTTAAGATGACAAAGTGAAACCTGGAGAAGGATTTGCTAGCAAAAGTGATGGAGCATAACAATATCGTCCTTCATCGTTTTAATTGGCAGATTATGGTCTCCCTCAGGTGGATTTCACATTTTCTCCCTTTCTGTTTGATGTTTCATTTTTCGAATAATTTATTTGTAAAATGTAGGGTAAATTTGTTCAAACGAGAAACCACAAACTTATGACCTGAAGTACTGAACTGCAAAGCTACCAAAATATTTATGGCATTCAATATTGTGGAGAAAACCTCAAACTTGTATATGCTTTCTCAATAATCAAATACAAGGTATGAATACACATTTATAGGAGGGAGAAAGAGAGAAGAGAACCCTATACATGATGTGGGACTAAAGAGGAGAAAACAAGAAAACTAAATAAACGGGCTCCAATATCGGCCTTTTTAAAAAAGAGCTTTTCCAACACTCCCCCACAAGCTGGAGTGTACAAGTCATATGCACCAAGCTTGAACAGGAACTGATAAAACAGGGTACTAGGTAGGGCCTTTGTGAGGATATCGACTACTTGTTCAGTACCCGGAACATGCTTTAATTTTATCTTCTTCATTTGAACTTTCTCCCAGATAAAGTGGTAGTCCACTTCAATATGTTTTGTTCTTTCATGGAAGACAGGATTCTTTGTTATGTGTATAGCCGCTTGGCTATCGCATAACAGGATGGCAGGTGAGGGAAGTTTAACTCTTAGATCAGCAAGGAGACTTTCAAGCCATGTAAGCTCAGAGACAACTGTTGTCATCGATCTGTATTCTGCTTCAGCTGAGGATCGAGCAACCACAGCTTGTTTCTTACTCCGCCAGGTAACAAGATGCCCTCCAAAATAGGTACAGAAGTCACTGGTTGACCGCCGATCATCCAAGGAGCCAGCATAATTTGTATCAGAATACGCAACCAACGTTAGAGTAGATGATGAGGTTTTGTATACCAGCCCTCGACCCGGAGCTGTTTTAAGATATCTTAGGATTCACGCAATGGCTTGAAGGTGAGATATTCGAGTGGCATGCATAAAATGGCTGACCACCCCAACAACAAAGGATATATCCGATCTTGTGACCGTTAAGTAGATCAATTTCCCAAGAAGACGTCGATAGTATTCCGGATTTTGGAGAGGAAGATCAGTATTGGACGCATGTGCACACAGCTTATGATTCGCATCCATTGGAGTAGTAGTGGGCTTGCATCCAGAGTAGCTAGCATCTTGTAGGAGATCCAGACAGTACTTCTGTTGGGAGAGGACAAGTCCATCCGGACGTCTCGCGATCTCAAGACCAAGGAAGTATCGAAGATGCCCCAGATCTTTTGTCTGAAAAACGGAGCTAAGGTGTTGTTTGACCGCTTGGATTCCCTTTGAGTCGTCTCCAGTGATTAAGATGTCGTCAACATAAACTAACAGAAGAACCGTTCCTGTTTTCTGATGACAAGTGAACAGAGAAAAGTCTGCTGAGCTTCGAGT